>CAWUFW010004673.1:744287-1488575 GCA_963921515.1 Calotriton arnoldi
GATGATGCAGTGCTGAGCAGTTGTGTATGTGTCTTATACATGTGCTGGATTTATGTATGCCTGTGAATGGTGCAATACATGGAAGATGTAGAGCTGGACAATGCACGTATGTTAGATGCATGTGCTGGGTGTTTGTTTGCTTGTGAATGGTACAATACATGGGAGATCCTGGATTCCACTTTGGGAGACCCGGGATTAACTGGAGGAGAACAAGGAGGTAGCGGAATCCCCCCAGACAGATTTGTGGATAGCTTTATTTCTGTGAGCTGGGTAGGACACACACACTGGAGAAAGAAAAGTCAGACTCTTCACTGTACTTCAAAGGGTGCTCTTTGATTCACAGACAGGTCATTGGGAAGGTGCCTGGGCACATCTCAGGAAAGAGATGGGGTGATAAGAGAATCATAGAGAGAAGGGCTGAGGCCCAGGGTTAACCTTTTTCTACACATATCACTGTGGCTGCTATCCAGATGTGAACCTCTAATCACTTCCTTGCCCTGCGTTGTGAGACAGATTTGGAGTCTCTCCTGCGGGGACAGACTGCTTTCTGGAGGCAGGGGAGAGGAGAGGGCACTTGAAAAGGGTGCAGACCCACAACATAAACTTCAAAGACTCAGACTCTAAATCACATTTAGTGTCTGGAAATGAGCTCGAGGCCCCCAAAACTGTCAACTGTCAAGCAGCCAGTCTGGGTGTGCAAGGAGGAGACGTCTGCCCGTGACCAGGACTGGAGCCCCAGGCCTGCCAGTCTCTCAGCTGGGTGAGGGGACATCACCCAGGTCATTTAAGATCACATGCCCCTGGAGCACTAGTATGTTATATCTTATGTATGTATTATTACTTTGCCTTACTATATTTACAATGCCTTTCACAATGTTCTTAGAATGCTCCCAGCTCCTAGCAACTGTGCTGTGTTTCAGTTGGAGCTGGAGCTGCTGTGGGAGTTGGCGCTTGCCTTCTTCCTCCTCCATGTAGCCTTAATAAACCTGTTTACTTAACCATGTCCAGCGTGGTTACTACAAAATTACTGGCGACGATCTAAGGCTACATGGCAACGACCCTCGCGTGTCACGCATTACTTCTATTTGGCATCACGTCCACAACCTACTTTCCAACCATCACCCTTCGTTGAGTCAAGCCAACAACTTAAGGAAACCCACGGGAAGCAACAGAAGAGAGCTGCGGTACCACACGACGAAGCCTGGTAAATCCTTCAACAACGGTAGGATCTTTACTCCGTGCCTGTTCCCTCTACACGCTCACGTTGTAATATTCAGGCTATCTACAATGACTAATTTCGCCTCTACTTCGTGTTAATCTCTCCAAACTTATTCAGCCTGCCCTTCTCAAGTATTTTCATTTTTTGAGAAATTTTAATCTTTTAACGCGGACTTAGCGTTTTTCAAACTCTGTATGCTCGCGCACCCCTCCTGCATACACTATCTCCTAGCATCACTCACCTGGCAACTCTTCCAACATTCTTCGAGGAGCGCCGGCATTTCCCTGAATGAAGAAGAGAGTCAGGGTTGGAAGGATAAGTTCCCAGAGGTTTTCGGGAACGCATTGGGGAAAATAAAAGGTTTCAAACATAAAATTGTTGTGAAGGACGGAGCCGTGCCAGTTAAGCACAAACTTAGAGGGGTTCCGTTCAGTGTAAGAGAGGATTTAGACAAAGAACTCAAAAAATTATGTTCTAAAGGTATCATCGAGCCCACTGAATCCTCTTTGTGGTTGTCGCCTTTGGTCGTGGCCAGGAAGAGGGGAGGAGATCTCCGCGTTTGTGTTGACTTAAGGTCCTTGAACAAAGAGATCTGGATAGACTCCTATCCTTTACCCAGAATAAGTGATCTTCTGGCTTCCACCAAGGGTGCTCGTTACTTTACCAAGTTAGACCTAGCCAGTGCATACCACCAGGTTGAATTGGACCCTGATTCTCGTCATCTAACTGCTTTCGTCTCTCCATTAGGCACTTTCCGGTATTGTCGTATGCCTTTTGGGCTGGCGTCAGCAGCCTCGGTCTTTCAGAGGATCATGGTTAACATCCTCAAAGGGGTTGAGAGAGTCTTAGTCTTTCAAGATGATGTATTAATTTTTGGGAGGGATCTAGACTCTCATAATGCTACACTTGACAATGTTCTGACTCTCTTTAAAAAGAATGGTGTAGTACTTAAGGAAGAAAAATGTGAGTTTCTCCGTTCCAAGGTAGAATACTTGGGTCATGTCATTTCTGATGAGTGCGTCAGTCCTAAATCTGGCTTGCTAACAGCAATTATAGATGCTCCAGCTCCTGCGGACAAGACTGGGGTCAAATCTCTTTTGGGTCTGTGTGAGTACTACTCGAGGTTCGTTCCGAATTTTGCTTCAATTGTCAGGCCCATTAGCAATCTTCTCAAAAAAGGGGTGAAGTTTGAATGGTGCAATGCCTGTGAAGTTGCTCTCAATGCTGTCAAATCTTCCTTAAGGGATGGATCTGTACTTAAGCCGTTTGATCCGAATCTTCCTTGCTGTGTTACTGTCGACGCCAGCCAAATGGGTCTAGGTGGGATGTTGACCCAGACCGACAGAGGGGTTGAGAACACTATATGTTTTGCTTCAAGAGTCCTGAGATCTGCTGAGCTTCAGTACTCAGTCATAGAAAGGGAGTTGCTGGCCTGCACGTGGGCTATAGAGAAGTTTCGTTCGTATATTTGGGGCAAAAGGTTTTTGTTGCAGACGGATCACAAACCTTTAGTCAATATCCTTGGAGGTGGAATGAGTAAATGTTCTACTCCCAGGATCTTACGTATGGTCTCAAAGCTCCTCCAGTATGAGTTTGATGTGAAACATATATCTGGGGGAAGAAATGGGCGAGCTGATTTCTTGTCCAGATTCCCTGTTAAATCAGATGAATCAGAAAATGTCGATTTATGTGAGTTTTCCAATGAGGACTGCGAAGATTGTTTAGTAGCAGCGTTGGAGGTACCTTGTATGAATCTAGGCTCAGAGAAAGAGTGGTTGCGAGCCATGGAGTCTGACTGTGTGCTTCAAGAGGTGTGTTCTCATGTGATTGTAGGATGGCCTAGGGAGAAGGTTGTCAATTCTCTTGTTCAACCTTTCTGGAAGGTACAAGATGAACTCACCCTGGAGGATGGTTTACTCCTAAGGGGGGATAAATTTGTTCCTCCCCATGTTTTCCGCATTGAAATAATACAGAGAGCCCATGAGGGGCATCTTGGGTGTACACTCACTAAACGTCGCGTAAGGGACACTTACTGGTGGCCAAGGATGGACGCTGAAATTGAGGAGTTTGTTTCCAAATGTTATGTCTGTGGTGCAGCTGACAAAAGTTTCAAAGTATCTGTTCCCCCTTTGATGCCGATTGAGTGCCCGCAGGGACCATGGTTGAAGCTTGGATTAGACATCATGGGACCCTATGACAATCTTCAGGGTGGTCTACGATTTGTGTTGGTTCTCATGGACTATGCATCCAAATGGCCAGAAGTTAAGTTGGTCAGGGAGGCTAACGCCAAGGCCATTGTCTCTTTTCTGAAAGAGGTGTGGTTGAGAGAGGGTTGTCCAGAGATGCTTGTCTCTGACAATGGCACACAATTTGTGAGTCATGAATTCCAATTTTTTTTGTCAGAATCAGGTGTCAAACACTGTAAAACATCCTTGTATCATCCCCAGTCAAACGGACTTGTGGAGAGAATGAATCGTGTGATTGGGGAGTGCATAAAATGGGCAAGAGCGGGGAATCATGACGTTCAGAAGGCTCTTGACAGTTTGGTTTGGTCCTATAGGACGACGCCTCATTCTTCCACCAAAGTTTGTCCTTTCGAATTGTTAAGAGGGAGAAAGGCCAATACCAGTTTCAGACCTGGTTGGATGTCTAAGTGGGTAAAGTCTGATTCTGATGTTTCCAGATTAATGTCTACGGTCGTTGAAAACATGACCAATTCTCAGGTCAAACAAAAGGAATGGTTTGACGTGAAGAAAGCAGTCAAGGTTGTTCCTCTTGTGGTAGGAGACATGGTCAAAATAAAATCTCCAGTGCATACGAGGAAAGGAGACTGCAAATTCAGTGAACCTATTAAAGTTGTTAAGATAGTTGGGAATGCCGTGATGGTATCGGGAGGACATTGGTGGAACCTTAACAGAATAGTGAAGGTCCGCACCAAAGCCTCAGCTTCCTCTTGTCTAGCCTCTGAACCTTCTTGCTCAGATCAAACCATCGTCAAACGAAGTTTCAGACGAATAGTTAGACCTGCTAGATATAGGGATTAAGTCTTTTCTTTTGGGTGTATTGTGTTTTGTTTTGGGGAGAGAGAAGATATGTTATATCTTATGTATGTATTATTACTTTGCCTTACTATATTTACAATGCCTTTCACAATGTTCTTAGAATGCTCCCAGCTCCTAGCAACTGTGCTGTTTCAGTTGGAGCTGGAGCTGCTGTGGGAGTTGGCGCTTGCCTTCTTCCTCCTCCATGTAGCCTTAATAAACCTGTTTACTTAACCATGTCCAGCGTGGTTACTACATAGTGCTTGCCCAGACCAGTGTGCCCTTTGAGGGAGAGGAGGACGTTGGAGAGAGCGAGGTCCAGTTGGGGATTCTGGTGGTTAGATCCCTGTAGTGAGGTGCAAGGAGATGGCTGCTGCACCGATCGAGTCGTGGCCCATGTGCAGGTTACTTTTGGTGACCCCCTTATGCCAGAGGACGGCTACTGTGAAGTGAGCTGTGAAGAGTACTGGCATGCCAATCGGGTGTAGCCCATGTGCATAGTGAAGTCGGCAACCTCTTATGTGAGGAGGGGTCGCTGTGAAGATTACTGCTGTGCAAATCAAGCTGTAGCACTTGTGCGGAGTGAAGTCAGCTGCTCTGTATGCCAGGACGAGGCTACTTGAAAATTTCTGCTTTGCCGATCGGGCCATAGCCTGTGTACAGGGTGAAGACAGTGACACTGTATGCAAGGTGGGGCCACCCGGAGAAGGCAAGGTTGTGTGGCATGGTTGAGAGTAAGAGACCGCCGTGGAGACCCATGCCGGGCCCAAGCCCCGACTGAGGGCCAGGAGCGCCACATTCCTCTCACCCTCCTCCCTCTCTGTAGGGAAGATCCAAGGAAACTTACCAGCATCAGAGAAGGACACCCCCGACTGCTGCCTCTGCAGGACCGCGTGTGAGGAACTCAAGGACACCAGACCTCTGTCCATAAAGGGCCGTGTGTGAGGAACTAACTGTAGACCGTCACTGCAGCTTCATCTCCATGAAAGGACTTGGCTAGAAAACTCTGGTTGTGCAGGTCCTTCTGGTGTGGGTACGACTGATTGATTTACGGGTCAGACGTCCCTGGATGAACTTACTTTCCATATAATGCTTAGCCACTGGAACATTTCTGACTTAAGAGTCCGAGTAGGATATTTTTGACTCAGGCTACTGATGGGACTTAACCGGACTGTCACCTATAGTGAATGGGGAACAATCACTACCACTAGCGAGAGGAGAGTGTGACTCGGGAACCCTCCTCCTAAAAAAACTAGAGCCCTGACCTCGGGGGACTGTGTGTATTGTTTGCAAATGCTATATTTTACTTTGTGTTGGTAAATGCTCCCTATTTTCATTAAAGAAAGTATTGGACAGGACAACTATTTTTTGCTGCTCCTGAAGCCTATATCTGAAAGAAACACATAGTGATAGATTCCTTACCTTAGAATATCCCCAGGCGTCAGACTGGATCCGGAAAGTTTTCGTCAGCAGTACCCCAGCGCGTCGGTAGGTGGCGTCGTGCGGCTCCGCGTCCATCGTGGTCGCCGAGATGACGTCGCGGGAGCTACTTAGACGCCGCCCACGCGCGCTGACGTCAGTTCTTTCTTTTTCCGCGCCAGCAAGCGCAGATCCGGGAAGAGCAGGAACCCCCAGTCAATTTTTGACTGACTTTTTTGAGGCTTTTTGTCTCTATTTTTCTTCGAGTCATCGACTCCTGGTGCAGTAGGATGCCCTGTTTCAAGTCCTGCGGGGATTGTCACCGCATGATGTCGGTGACGGACTCGCACCGTGTGTGTCTTTTCTGCCTGGGGCGCGACCACGACCCCAAGTCGTGCTCCGACTGCCGGGCCATGGCGCTGAAGACTTTGCGGGAGCGGTCCCGAAAGTTGCTGGAAGCCCGGCAGTCGGCTCCGCGCCGTTCGAAGTCCCGGTCCAGAGGGAGATCGAGGGACCGTGCGCGGAGTCATCATCATCGGTCTTCGGGATCCAAGTCTTCGCACTCGGGGTCAGGTAAGACGAAGCACAAGAAGTCGAAGAAACGCCATCGTTCTTCGACTTCCCCTTGGCGGTCGCGCGACGCGGCTGAGGGTGTGGGTGGTGCGGAGCCTATGCAGTCGCCGCCCGACTACCCGCCCTTCCCGGGGTCGTCGGCGACTCCGGCCCAAATACAAGAGTTCCTGTAGGCCATGGCTCGCCTCTTTGGGCCGTCGGGTCCCGCCGGTGTGCCTTCGGGCCCCGCGGTCCCGCATGGGTGTCCTCGCGTTTCCTCGCCGGCGGCTCCGGCCCCGGCGTCGCTGTCGGCTCCGGCCACAGCGCCGCAGGACACCCTTGGATCCAGGCCTGGATCCTGGTCGATGCCAGTTGACCTTGTTACGCCTCCACCGACGTCGACTCCACCGGCACCAGTTCTGACGCCGCCCGCTCCTCGGGATGACGTCAACCTCAGTTTCAGCCCCGAAGTGGACGTGGCGTCGAGCCGGCGTCGATCGATGCCGTTCTCGACGTTGCTTGGGGATTTTTATCCCCATGTCCCTGCTCCTTATTTTAGGCCTGTTGAACAGCCTGAGGAGCAAGGGGAGGACTGGGAGGGGTCTGAGGACCCTCTCGCTGCAGCCTGCGAGTCTGAACAGGACTGGGCTGAGGAATTGGGGGACGCCAGTGGTCTGGATACCTCACCAGACCTTGGCATGCTGTCTCCTCCTACCGTGGCTACGGAGGAGGGTGCTAGTTATGCTGAGGTGTTGCGTAGGGCGGCCGAGGCCCTACACCTCGAGCTCCCTACTGTGGCCGTCAGGACTAACCTCCTGACATAGGTGCTTCAGCCAGCAGCTACTTCTGCGGAGCCGCTGCTTCCTTTCAATGAAGCCCTTTCTGACGTTCTTTTGGGCACTTGGTCCAGGCCCACCACAGGGGCTCCTGTGGATAGGAACGTGGCCTGACGCCATCGCCCGGCTCCAGGTGACCCCATTTTCCTCTCCCAACACCCCACCCCGAGAGCTTGGTTGTCCAAGCCTCTGCTTCCCCAACCGCCTTCCCTTCGCACCACCGGATCGGGAATCCAAGAAGCTGGATCAGTTTGGGAAGAAGATTTTTTCTTCCACCAGCTCTGCGCTGAGGTCCGTGAACACCGCATACCGCTTGGGCCGTTATTGACACTCTCTGTGAGATACGGTGGCGAACGTGCTGCCCCAGTGTCCGGAGGAGGCCCGGCCTGCTCTTTCCCAGGCTGTTGCAGAGGGGAGAGACGCAGCAAAGTTCATGATTCGTTGTGGCCTAGACACCGCCGACTCTCTGGGCAGAGCGATTGCAACGACGGTGGCGGTTCGCCGTCACACCTGGTTGAAGACCACTGGATTTTCTGGGGATGTCCAAAACACCCTTATGGACATGCCCTTTGATGGCCGTCGCCTTTTCGGCGACAAAGCGGACAGTGCGTTGGAGAGGTTTAAGGACTCACGGGTTACGGCCAAGTCCTTGGGACTCTCGGCAGTCCGCCCTCCTCCGCCTTTCGCTTTTCGCTCCTTTCGTGGCACAGGAAGGGGCGCCCGCAGCGTTCGCAACAGAGCCACAGGCCGGCGCAGCAATCATCCCAGCGCGGCCGCGGGTTCCGCCGTGGCGGACCAAGGGGCCAGCGGGCGGGTCAGTCCACCACCACCCCGGCCACCACTGCCTCCAAACCTTCCTAGTCCGAAGTTTCAGCCCATTAAACGCCAGTGGGCGGCAGGCTTCGCCATCACCTCCCCCACTGGCGCACCATCACTTCGGACAGGTGGGTTTTAAAGATAGTCTGGAGGGGCTACTCCCTCCCCTTCGAGACTACCCCTCAAGCCATGCCACCTCCGTACCACCGCATGTCGGGGGATCACTTGGTGCTTCTTCAGCAGGAAGTGGCGGCCCTCTTGGCCAAGGGGGCCATCGAGCGCGTTCCGACGCCAGAAGTAGGTCGTGGTTGCTATTCCCACTACTTTGTGGTGCCCAAGAAGGACAAAGGCCTGTGTCCTATCTTAGACCTACGGAACGTCAATCGCTTCCTCCGCAAAGAGAAGTTCAAGATGCTCACTCTAGCTCAGGTCTTGTCTGCTCTCGACCCACAAGACTGGATGGTGGCGCTGGACTTGCAGGACGCCTATTTCCACATCCCCGTCCTGCGAGCCCACCGGCGTTACCTACGGTTCACGGTAGGCCAAGAGCACTTTCAGTTCACCGTGCTCCCCTTTGGCCTTACCAGCGCCCCTCGGGTGTTCACCAAGGTGATGGCGGTGGTCGCAGCTCATCTGCGCAGATCTGGGGTTTCAGTCTTCTGCTATCTCGACGACTGGTTGTTGAAGGCGGGCTCGCCCCAGGCAGTCGTCTCCCACCTCCAGACTACGGCCGACCTCCTGCACTTGCTGGGGTTCTCCATCAACGTGCCGAAGTCGCACCTGATCCCCTCTCAGAAGCTCCTCTTTATCGGCGCGGTTCTGGAAACAGTGCAGTTTCGGGTCTATCCTGATTCCCATCTTTCAGCCCTTGTCCCGGGTTTCGGTCAGAGTGACTCTGAGGCTGCTGGGCCTCATCGCCTCCTGCATCCTGCTGGTCAATCATGCCAGATGGCATATGCGGGCTCTGTAGTGGGACCTGAAGTTCCAGTGGGCGCAGCATCAGGGGAACCTGTCCGACTACGTCCAGATCTAGGAGGGCACTGCAAGACAATTGCAGTGGTGGCTCACGAACCAGCATTGGGTCAGCGGCAGATCCCTCTCCCTTCCCCAACCGGAGCACACAGTAGTGACGGACGCGTCCCTCCTGGGATGGGGCGGCCACATGGGAGAGGCGGAGATCAGAGGCCTCTGGTCTCCGGCGGAGTCCTGGCTCCACATCAACCTTCTGGAGCTGCGGGCGATCTGGCTTGCACTGAAGGCATTCCTTCCCTGTGTCAAGGGGAGAGTAGTGCAGGTGTTCACAGACAACACCACCGCCATGTGGTACTGCAACAAACAAGGCGGGGTGGGGTCGTGGACCCTCTGTCAGAAGGCTCTGCTTCTCTGGACATGGCTGGAACATCAGGGCATGTCCCTGGTGGTTCAACACATGGCAGGTTCTCTGAACGCCAGGGCGGACGAACTCAGCCGCAGGTGCATGCTCGATCACGAATGGCATCTTCACTCGGAGGTGGTGCAAGGTCTCTTTCAGCAGTGGGGAGAGCCTTGGTTAGATCTATTCGCCACCGAAGAGAACGCGCAATGTCATCAGTTCTGCGTGTTGGAATTTCCAAGGCGACACTCGCTCGGCGACGCTTTTCGTCGCGAGTGGAGTTGCGGTCTGTTGTACGCCTTTCCGCCTATACCACTTCTGCCCAGAGTGCTGAAGAAGATAAGGCGCGACCGGGCCCAAGTCATTCTTGTGGCTCCGGACTGGGCTCGAAGAGTATGGTATCCCGAGCTACTCAGTATGAGCATCGATCCTCCGATCAGACTGCCTCTTCGGGAGGATCTTCGGTCGCAGCAGGGGACGGTCCTCCACCCGAACCTGTCCAGCCTCCACCTCTTTGCATGGAGATTGAGCGGCGGCAGTTGATTCCTTTCGACTTGCCTCCTGAAGTTTGTGACGTTATTCTGGCAGCCAGGCGTCCCTCTACTAAAGTGGTATACGCCTGCAGGTGGAACAAGTTTGTGGCATGGTGCACAGCAAAGGCTGTGGATCCCCTTTCTGCCCCTCTTTCTGAGGTCCTACTGTTCCTTCTCTCTTTAGCCCGGTAGGGCTCTGCTCTGGGCACTATCAAGGGCTACCTTTCTGCATTTTCTGCCTTTCTCATGCTACCTTATCAGCCCTCTCTTTTCAAGTCCCCTGTTGTAAATAGATTTCTCAAAGGCATTACACACCTTTTTCCTCCTATTCCTTTCGTGATGCCTCAGTGGGACTTGAATCTGGTTCTTACATACTTGATGTGCGCTCCCTTTGATCCTCTTCACAACTGTCCTCTTCGTCTCTTGACATTGAAGACTGCCTTCCTGGTGGCCATCACCTCCGCTAGGCGGGTCAGTGAGCTCCAGGCTCTTTCTTGTAAGCCTCCTTTCCTTTCAGTCCATCCGGACAAAGTGGTGCTCAGGCCCCGTCCTTCCTTTTTGCCAAAAGTGGTTACGGCCTTTCACATTGGGCAGACTATTCCCTTGCCCACCATCTTTCCGCCTCCGCATCCTTCCAGAGAGGAAGAGAGGCTCCACCGTCTGGACCCAAAACGTGCGCTCTCATTTTATCTCAACCGCACACAGCAGTTCCGGGTGGATTACCAGCTCTTTGTTGGCTACGTTGGCACCAAGAAAGGTCGGGCGGTACACAAGAGAACTATCTCCCGCTGGGTTGTCTTATGTATCAAAGCCTGTTACTCTTTGGCTAAAAAAGAACCTCCGGTGGGGCTGCGTGCTCATTCCACTAGAGCTACTGCAGCCACTACTGCATTGGGACGTGGTGTCCCCCCTGCAAGACATCTGTCAGGCAGCCACGTGGGCCTCGCTGCACACGTTTACCAAGCATTATTGCCTGGACAGCCAAGTCCGGAGAGACGGCTTCTTTGGCCGGTCTGTTCTCTGGGACTTTCAGGTGTGATCTTGGTTCGCAGACCCACCACCGGGGTTGGTATTGCTGGGGTATCTATTCTAAGGTAAGGAGTCTATCACTATGTGTTTCTTTCAGATGAACAAGTTACTTACCTTCGGTAACGATATATCTGTAAGAAACATTAGTAGTGATAGATTCCTTACCGCCCCACCCATCCTCCCCGTTCTGCGAACTGATTTCTAGGGTTAAGGTCATCCCTTTCAGGGCCCTAGTTTCAATGCACCAGTGGTCAGTATCTTGCATGGCTCTGCGTTCCTGGCACGGAAAGTCGTGTACAGAACTGACGTCAGCGCGCGTGGGCGGCGTCTAAGTAGCGCCCGCGACGTCATCTCTGCGACCACGACGCCAACGACGGACGCGGAGCCGCACGACGCCACCTATCGACGTGCAGGGGTACTGCTGACGAAAACTTTCTGGATTCAGCCTGACGCCTGGGGATATTCTAAGGTAAGGAATCTATCACTACTAATGTTTCTTACAGATATATCGTTACCGAAGGTAAGTAACTTGTTCTTTGTGCTGTGAGTCTATGTTCACCACCCTGTATCAACTTCCCTCCTCCCCCTGAGAAGCCGTGGACTGCTCAACCCTCGCTACCACTGAGAGTCAAGTGCTGAAGGGGTGCTTGGCCCAGTTGCTCAGGATTCATAGTAGGCTGAGCCATGGGACATCAGCCCTAAAAGGCCTCCCCCTAAGCCCCCCCAACACACACACACACACACACACACACACACACACACACACACACACACACACACACACACACACACACACACACACACACACACACACACACACACACACACACACACACACACACACACACACACACACACACACACACACACACACACACACACACACACACACACACACACACACACACACACACACACACACACACACACACACACACACACACACACACCCACACCCACACCCACACCCACACCCCCACACCCACACCCACACCCACACCCACCCACCCACGCTCCTGTGGCCCTCTGAAAGTGGTTATGACAAAAAGGATGGTTTCTTTCTGAGTAGTTGTGAAGAAGCTCCTTCAGTCTAGGAAATGCCTTGATAAGTTACCTGTTGAGTGTACTTCTCATTCTGATGACTTGGACAATGCTTTGTATTGTTGAGCTGAGGTTTTGGTTTCAGAAAATTGTCCAACATGACTGTCAAAGGGCATGGTAGTCATTTAAACTGTAAAGTAAGGAATGTTATTATTTTTATTTTTTTTATTTTTTTTTAAATTCTTTTTATTAACATTGCTCATGTTCAAGTGCATTACACAGCGGTAGTTCATAATATATTCACAGGGATCACAGTTCGTCACATTTTTACATGCATGGAAACGCCGAGAAGTGATTGCCACAGTCCTCTATCCCCTCCCCTCTTGTACAGCACAAAACCTTTGCCAGGGACCCCACACCTTCCTCCATTTATTCACAGATCCCCGGGACCTGTAGACCGTTTCCTCCGCCCTCTGACACCAATCCAGGTCACAGAGCCACTGATCCCACGAGGGGGGCGCCTGCGCACCCCAGTACCTGGCAATATTGCGTTTAGCCACCCCTGCTGCCAGCCCCAACCAAATCTCATTATGACGTGTCCAGTCCGTGGCACCTTTGATCATGAGGAAGAGCCACTTGGGCTCCAGTGGGACCGGGGCCCGCACTACCCCCTCCATCGTTTGCGTCACCCGGGTCCAAAACGGAATTATGAGTGGGCAATCCCATAGAATGTGGTAAAAGGAGCCCTCCCTTGACAGCCCCTCACACACAGGGGTGACAGTGTCCTACCCCAGGAGAACAGGTGGGTGCGGGGATAGTAGACCCTGTGGAGTATTTTTAGCTGCACAAGGCGGAATCGTGGCCGGATCGCTACCTCGCGGGGGCTCTGCAGGGCGTCTTGCCAGTCGTCGTCATCTAGTGCTCCAACGTCTCCCTCCCATCTCGCCCGCAGGGGACCCAAGGGGTCCGGCATGTTATTAATAAGTTTTCGGTAAATCGTTGACGTGGGCTTCGTTAGAATGGGGTCGAGGAGGAGCCTGTCCTCCATAGGGGAGTATTCCGGGATGGAAGTGCCAGCACGGATGTGGGCCCGCAAGGCATGTATGAGGCGCAGGTAATGGTAGTGCTGGGAATCATGAAGTTGATACTCTTTTTCAGAGCCGCAAAGGGAACCGGGGCCCCCCCCTTCCACACATCCCCGAGATGCTCAATGCCGATCAGTTTCCACCCCCTATAGCCGGATAGTCCCGTCACCTCCTTTAGCCGATCGCCCGTCCAAAGCGGGGTCTGTCCCGTTAGGGTGTTCGTCCAGCCCAAGAACTTGTTGGCCTCCCTCCAACAGTGGAATACCACCCCAGTATGCGCGGGTAGATCACGACCCCGCCCGCGGGAGTAGAGATACGGCTCACAGGTTCCTCCAACCATCGCGTGCCTATCCATTCTGTAAGCTGGCTCCGAGGTCGGCGCATAGACCCAGTCATTGACCACCTTCAACTGAGCTGCCCAATAATAGAGTTGCACGTCCGGGAGGGCCAGCCCCCCGTCGTACACCTCCCGCGTAAGCTTCTGCAACGCAATTCTCGGGTTGCCGCCGTCCCAAAGTAACGTCCGCAGCCCCCGGGAGATACGCTTAAATGTCGCCGTCGGGACCAGGTACGGTGTGTTTTGGAGGATATATAGAAGTCTTGGCAGCGCCAGCATTTTAAAGAGCGCCAAGCGCCCCATCAAGGACAAGGGCAAGGACCTCCAGTGTCCAATGTCCACCCCCAGCCTCATCAGTTGAGGCTCCAAATTTCGGGCGAAGAACTCCCCGCGTCTCTGGTGACGTACACTCCCAAATACCTGAATCCAGCAGTCTCCAGCGATGCCGGGCAATCCCGCGGAATGCGAGGAGGTGGACCCGACAGAGGATAAACCACCGATTTGGTCCAATTAATCGAGTAGCCAGAGTAACTACCGAAAAGGGCGAAAAGGTGGAGGGCCCGCGCCATGGACTGGTAGGGTCTGGCCATGTACAGGACAATATCGTCAGCGTATAGAGAAATACGCTCCTCCCATTCATCCGTGAGTGCCAGGCCCCAAAAGGCCCTATCTCTTCTGATCCAATGAGCGAGCGGCTCCAGGGCGAGGGCAAACAGGAGCGGTGACAGGGGGCAGCCCTGCCTAGTGCCCCTATACAGGGCAAAAGCTCGGGACGTCACCCCATTGACCCTCACCCTTGCCATCGGCTGCGTGTACAGGAGTCTCACCCAGCTACTGAACACGGGGCCCAATCCCAGTCTATTCAGTACCATAAATAGGTATGGCCATTCGATGCTATCGAAGGCCATTGAGGCGTCCAGCGCCATCAATGCCGTCTGCGTATGTCCCACGTCTTTAGTCATGTGCAGAATACCATAGAGCCTCCGCAGGTTGTGCCTAGTGCTCCTGTGGGGCATAAAACCCGACTGGTCTACATGCACGAGGTCGGGCAGTACAGATAGCAGTCTTGTCGCTAAGACCTTGGCCAACACCTTCGCCTCCACATTCAGGAGGGAGATAGGCCGATAGGATGAGCAGCAGTCCGCCGGTTTCCCGGCTTTATGAATAACCACAATTGTGGCCTCTCTCTGGTCGGGCGGAAGCACGCCTACCTCCCGTGCCTCAAGGAACATACGTCGCATGGGCTCCAGTACCACACTCGCCTGTTTCTTATAGATTTCGACCGGGAGTCCGTTGGGTCCCTGCGCCTTGCCGGCCTGGAGGGCATTAAGGGCTTCTCCCAGCTCTGCTCTTGTGAGGTCTGCATCCAGACACTCAGTTTGTTCCTGGGATAGCATAGGCAACGCAAAGTCTTGCAGGAATTCCTCACAGTCTCTCTCGGTTCTGGTACACACTGGGGTATACACTCCTTCATAGTAGGACGCAAAAGCCTCCGCTATGGCCGCACTCGTGGAGGCCAGGGCCCCGGAACCATCCCGCACCTCCGTAACCCAGGAACGCTCCCTGTCCCGGCGCTCCAGCCACGCAAGAAGCTTCATACTCTTGTCACCTGCATCATATATCCGATGCTGCGTGGCAAGGGAGTAGGCACGTGCCTCACCCTCCGCCAGCGAGCGAAGTTCCCTGTGCTTCAGGGCCAAAGCATGATTGCGCTCCGGCGAGGGCGATGCACCTGCCTCTCGCTCCAGAGACTCGATTTCGCGCTCCAGCTGTTGAATCTGCAGCGATTCCTCTTTCTTCTGGGCACCGATCAAGGCCTGGGCCTGTCCCCTCAGGACCGCCTTGTATGCCTCCCACAACGTTAGCTGGGAGGTAACCGACCCCTGATTGTCCGAGAAATAATTCTCGGAGCCCTCCCGAAGCTTATCAGTGATCGAAGTGTCAGTTAACCGCCACGAATCTATTCGCGGGAATGCTGCCCTGTCCACCACCGTCCCCCGAAGGGTAACACCCACCGGAGAGTGGTCCGATATGCCGCGCGCCATAATACTCGGGTCTACAAAATCTCCCAACTGATCCCCCCGCGTGAAAATATAGTCCAACCTCGAAAAGGAGCCATGTCTGGCCGAATAAAAGGTGTAGAGTCTGCGGGCTGGGAACCGAGTTCGCCATATGTCGCATAGGCCCATTGCAGCCGTGAAGCCCCGCAGGCCCGCCTCCCCAGGAATGTTATTCTTGTGTACTTTTGTTTCTGTTTGTCAACCTGCCCCAATGAGTTTCACCGTATTATTTGCGAGAGGAACCTTACAAACATCCACCTAGACATTAAGTAGATGTTCTATGTCCCTTTTAGCTGTTGTGAGACTGGATTTAAGCTTATTAAATTAATTAAAATGTGACTTTTCGCAACAGTTTATAATGTGCTCTTGAAATACTAAAAATAAAAAAGTAACTTATGTTTTAATCTGAAATAATGCAGGCCACTCATGATTGCAACAAAATTGAGATACTGTGTCAGAGTGTTGAGAGAAGCTCTCACCCTGGGATCTTGCCCCTGTCACACTACTCTTGGGAATTGTAAGACTGTTTCAAATTCTATACCATTGGTTGGAGTGAGCTGCTCAAAGCAGCTGCATAAAGTTCACTAAGCACAAACAATCAATCTAGCACACAGTTTAACGAGGCAAAGAAAAGCATGAGAGAGATCCATTTGGCACTAGGCCAGGAAATGGGGCCTGAACTGGCTTTTTAAAACGGGCAGTATAGCTGTAGTTCAAACTTCTGTTCCCAGAATTCTTGAATCCAGGTCACAACTCTGGGTCCAGAGATGCCTGTCTGTAAAGGCAGAGAAAGGTTAGGTACAGCTCCAGTACTATAAGTGAGAAGAGGTGAGTTGGAGAAGGGTGTAGGTGATAGTAATGATTGCCCAATTCCTTGCAGTTGCACGGTTTAAAATCATGGCGAGTGCCCTCTGCTTTCATATTGGATAGGTATGTCCTTCTCTGCACTTAGTATTTTTGATATATAGAAAATAATGAACACATCCCTTTATAAAACAAAAACAAGTCTGCCCTTTAAAATAGTTGGGTTTGTTAGGCTCATGTTTGACCTGACAGTTTCAGAGCCTACCCTCGCCAGAGTTTTTTTTTTCTTTTTCTTAGAAAGTGGATTGATCGAGGTATTATGTTTTGGATTAGCACAGTGCTATGTATGGCCACTACAGAGCTGTGATGGCATCGGCCAGGCTGGTGAACTTTGAGCAGAAGGACAGCACTGCTGCCACGCTGGAACAGAATAGTACTAAAGGGCTCTGACAGGAAGAGGGAGGCGGGGATAAGGGATGATTTCAACACTGCACCAGAAGATCTAGAAATTATGAGCCGCCTTGACTGTGGAGAATATGCAGTGTGAGTTTGAGGAAGGATCGTCACTGTAGAGCAAAGCAGAATGTGTATGAGGAAGGGCCATCTCTGCAGAGAGCAAGCAACTTTAATGAGATGGGCCCCTCCCTGCTAATAACCTGAATTGTGTATAAGGAAGTCCCCTATTGCAAAGATCTATCTGAGTGTATATGAAGAGCACTTGCTGCAGAGCATTCGTAATCTGTTCGAGGGGGGCCCTCGCCAGAAGTAGGTAGTCTGTATATGAGGGGACAAAATGATGCAGGGAACCAGCAGTGTTGTGAGTAGGGTTGCCACCTTCCCAAGCGAAAAATACTGCCCATTTGTTGTTGTTTTAAGAGTCTGCAAAGGCCCGGACATGACACTAAATAAGACATTAAATAAAATTGTAAAGATTCATTTATAACATGACTTTTCTGCCTTTGTTTACTTACATTATTAGTCCAGTATTCTGAACACAGCTCCCAAATTCATTTAAGTGTTTTCTGCTCATATTTGCCATTTGAATTTTGTACAGATAAAGGGTAAAAATTCCGGCTCTAGGTGATTTTGTTAATTTTGCTACAGGCCAGGGTAATAAAATACTGGTGGTGAGGGTAGAGAACCGTCCAGGAGGCTACCTTAATTCTGAGGAGAGCCATTTCTGGAGTAAACCAATATTGTGTATGAGGAAAGAAACTCATTGCAGAGAAACAGGAGAGAGAACAAGGAAAAAAAACCCTCACTGCAGAGAACAACATTGTGTGTGTATGAATGTTTTAAGGAGGGACTCTCGGTGCACTGCAGCAAACAGTGTGTATGAGGAAGAACACTCACTGGAGAGAACCAACAGTTTGTAGATGAGGAGGGGGCGTCAACTGTTGAGAACCAGGGGCCGGGGGGCGGAGGGGGAGAGAGCTCTCTGCAGAGAGAAAATTTGTGTGCGGGTGCACGTCTGTCTGTAACCCTTACTGGAGAGAACCAGCAATGTGCATCCAGAAACAGGGGGCTTAGGTTTATATGTTGGCGAGAAGGGAACACCGTTGCAATGGCGACTGAGTTCCCTTGCCACCAACATAGTGGTCCACCCACCAGATTTATATGCGGGCATACCTTAAGTTTAGCTACGGCGGAGACTACTCAGTCTCTGCCATGGACAAACTTCTCTGACGGCCCTGGGGAGTAAGGGCCGTCGGAGGCTGACCTGTCCTTCTGCCCATCTGTTTAGATGGGCGGAATGACAGTTACATTTCACTGGCCATCACTCAAAGAAAAATACCGGCAGTGAAAACTGCTTAATACTCATCACACTCCCATGACGAGGGGAGCAGTGCATTTTTTATTTTCAAAAAATTAAAAACCTGTTTCCGGATTTTCTTTTTGAAGATAAAAACAGAAAACTGTTTGGTACAAGGCTCTGTCCCGCTGGCTGAGCTCTACACAAAACATAAAAATGCACTGAAAGGAACCACCGTGAAGGTGGTTCCTGCCAGTGCTTTATACATGACCCCCAGCTTGGTGGTCATATATAAATAAATCTGGCATGCGGTCCCTCCACCAGAGCGCTGGAGTAATTTACTCCATCGCCCTGGAGGAACAATGGGCCGTCCGCCCTAATATAAATCAGGCCCTTAGTTATAATATTCAATCAAGGACCGCAAAAGAAACTACGATCTTAATGATAGTACAAAAATTATTGTAATTAACATAGATCATTCAAATTACAACCACATTTTTAGAAAAGCCTAATATTGTCAGAAAGAAGCGCCCCACCAAAGTTCAGGTTATAGTTAACCAATTTAGTCCATAGCATTTAAAATCAAGGTCCCTGTTGCTCACATCCAGTCCCAATGAGAAGGAAGAAATCAACCTCATTTTTAATTCCTTCTTTTAGGGCAAACAACAGCGGACGGTTAAAAACGTTGATTCACGTTTCATGGATCTTTTCCAAAAACGTGTTCCACCTTCAGAAAGACCAAAGGTTACGTAATTGATGAAAAAAATCAGAAATCTTCAATCATGCACAATTAATTGAGGGGGTCGTCACTACATGATGTATGGGGTCCAATGAAACTAAAGCATAATTTCACAAACATACATATTTAATCTCAGAGAAGACAGTCAAAATCAAATAGATGGAATTTGAGAAAGACCAAGGTCTGGCGTGATAACAGTGAAAAGAAGAACCAGCCACCATCAGTCGATAGATCATATAGACACTTTCTAGAAAAAAATCAGGCTATACCTGAACCTGCCATCTAAATAAAGTGGCAGACAGGCCCACATATATCTGGAATGACCCGTAATCTGAGGCATTATATTGTCCCATACATGTTGGCCATAGAATGTTAAGGTCCAACAGTGTTTACATGTAGAGGGCCCTCAAAGCAGAGAACCAGATGTGTATGTGAGAGGAAAGACCCTCTCTGCAGAGAGAGAGAGAGGGAGAAAAACAGAAATATCTTTATTAGGAAAACTGTAATTGCAGAGAACTAGCAGAGAGAGTGTGTGCTTTTGTATGAAGTAGGCTTTTCAGTACAGTAGACCAGCAGTGTGCATTAGTAGGTTATTCACTGCAGAGTATCAGCAGTATGTGTATGAGGAAGAACTCACTGCAGAGAACAGTAGTGTGTACAAGGAAGAATACTCACTGGAGAGAACCAGAAGTGCGTGACCCTCTTTGCAGAGACTCAGCAGTTTGCCTATGCAGAAGGACGTCAATGTAGCGAATCAGCAATGTATGTATAAGGAAGGTGGGACTCCCACTGTGGGAAAGAGCATTGCTGTGTTTGAGTAAGTACACAAGTGTGAGTAAGAGAAACAGAAGGGATATGACAACTGAGGCTCACTGAAGAAAATCAGCAGTAGATATGGGGGAAGGGCACTCTCCACAGAGAATATGAAGTCTGCTATTGGATAGATGGCTGGAAGGGCTCTCACTACCAGTCATTCCTTTGTGATTAAGAGCCTTCACTGCAGACAGGCAGCAGTGGGTTTGGAAAGGCTTTCACTGAAGAGGTTATCCAATATTTTGATGAGGGACCCTCACTGTGGAGAATCAGCACTGTGTGTGTGAGATTGGAAGGGCTCCCACCAGTCTCACTCTGTAGGGAGGGCTGTTTCTCATGCTATAAGTGATGTGTGCTCCATTCTAAAGTTGCCAATTATATATCCATCTCTAGGTAGTACGGACGGCTGTATTTCATTTTTGGGGAAGAATTGTGATTTCCCCATTGCCTTCTGCTAGGGCTGTACTTCCTCTGTTTATAATGCTATGCTTCGTGCCATAATCTATGCGTGGCTGTGCACCATGCCCCCTCCCGTATGTATGGCTGTGCTTCTCCTTATGTAAATGATTGTGCTCTCTCTCAATCTCTAGTTATGGCCTGGCTTCATCTCATTCTGTAGGTAGGACTGTGCCCCTGCTCTTTTTTCTTGGTCAGTGCCACTTGCTGAATATCATTGTGGTGTATTATTTGTTGTCTCAGCTCAATGTACAAGGACTCAAACACCTTGCACCTCCCCACTGAGCGCTTCTCGCCCGTCCGACGATTTTCTGATGGCGCAGCCACAATTCAGGCCTTTAAAGCACACCTGGAGAAGATCTGCAACAGCAGCAGCATTAAACAGCTGCAACAGGTAAGAAACCTTTGGTGTAGGTGTGTATTGATGAGGCACAGCAACAAAAAGCCACAAAAGGTCATGAATCCTATGCATGGGGCTGGTCTGGTGAGATGCAGCAGCCGGTTGCTGCAGGTAATGAACAGCGGATGCATATTGATGAGATGCTAATACGTAAAACATTTTCAATAGATAATGAAACTTTAACTTGGCATGTACTGATGACATGCAACTGCATCAAGCAGCTGAAACGGGTGATGGAACAGTCAGGGTGTGTGTATTGATAAGATGCTGTTGCATCAGTTTTAGTAGGTAAGGAATCTAAGATTTGGGCGTGTGCTAATGTGATAAAGCGCATCAGTCAGTAGACGTTAATGTTCCAGAGCTGCAGTACAGGTTTCTGATGCCCACTGTTTCAGATAGCTCCTCCCACAGATGAAGTGCACTGGAGAGCTTCAGGAGTGCCATCTTGGGCATTCCTATCTCACCCCTTTAAAAGATACTGCCACCTGAAGAGGTAGATCACAGAGGTTTATATCTATGTGGGTAATTTCAAACTATGAAATGATTTGGCTTGCCCAGTTTGTAGAGCATCGGGAAGGTAGTGCGTTATCTCTATTTAATGACTGCTGACAAGGGTTTGTCCCGTATTATGGAGCGTCTGGATAGATGTTCTCTCTGGTTGTAAAGTGACAGTGAGGAAGGAAGGGCAATGTTGTTCTCTGACCCTGGAATGCCTTTTTAAAGGGATGCTTTCCTGAATGGTGGGGGTCAAAGGAGAGACGTATGTCTGGTTGAATCTTAGGAGTGCCCCTGCTTATGGTGTGCTACATTTGACAATGCAGTGTTAAGAGGAGTGGGAGAGTTAGATTACCCAACTTGAATGTCCAGGGGAGGGGTTCGGATGTGATTGCCTGCGCTCCCGGTCGAGAAAGTTATGTTGCTCTGTTTCGTTCATGCTCACCCTTACCGGTATTGTTTTTGATCGCGTATTCCATCTTGCGTATCGAGAAGTAGAAAACGTTATCGCTCGTCAGATGGATACGCTTACACTGCGGCCATCAAGGGCCTCGCCTTTTGGGGCCTCCATTTTTGATCTGCATCAGGTTCACCAGACAATTTCCTGCTTGTCATGGAACAGACGCCTTTCCATTTCTGCCCGAACTGCCACGTAAAGTTCCCCCGGACCAACCATCATCCCGTCTGTAACCTGTGTTTATCACCAGAACACAGGGGAGGAGGATTGCGAGGCCTGTTTATCTTTTCACTCCAAAAAGACCCATTGAGACCATCGTGCACATAGACGCATGATGCAGCGGAGCAGTATCAAAGACACTCCTGAGATCAAGATGTCGAGGAAGAGGAGGAAGAACTTCCCGGACCATCCGTGGCGGAGGATGAGGCATTCTCCGTTGAAGGTGGTTCCGGCTCGGACCTCAAACTTGCAATGGCGATGCAGGACATTTCACCAGCTCAACAATCTGTGAGTATGGTAGCCCCTGTTCCTCAGCCCCGTCTCGAACCACCTAAGAGATATTTGGTTCCAATTGAACAAAAGGCCGCAGACCACCACTGCCTTGAGGCCATGGTCAGCACCAAAAGACTGACTCGAGTTACAAGGAAAACTGGATGCTCGGCAAACGCAAATCCATATTCAGCCCCACACAAGGCATGCATGTTCTTGCCAAAGTTTCGGTTCCTACTCCACTGTCATCGAAGAGACAGCTCTCCTTCGAAGAGACTGTTGACATTCTGGTCCCAGCATCACAGAAAAAGAAGGCAGATGCGAATTCCACCTCCATTACTACCACCACCTCCACCCCCACATTCACTATCTCCAACACACTCCAATGGAAATCCTCTGAATAGAACACCTCGGTGGTCTCCACATTCTGACATAGGTGGATATGGGGCAGGGTATGATACTCTTGATGCACCCACCCAGTGACCCCTGGTTAACATACGATGTAGACCCTCCAGTGGAGACTGACCCAGATCTATATCCCGCTCGTCCATCTTCTCCTGACGACTCCACATTATACCAGGTGCTCATTGGTAGAGCAGCTACTTTTCGTGAGGTCGAGCTAAACAAGATATCTCTGGAAGAAGACTTCCTTTTTTAAACACTTCCACACATAGGGCTACTCAATACCTCGCTATGCTTACTGGTATGTTGCGTCATGCAGATGACTTGTTTAAAGACCCTGCTCGAGCCAGAATCACGCCCAGGGTGGATAAAAAATATAGAAATTCTCCATCCGACCCCATTTATTAGGGGACAGATTCCTCCTGATTCGCTTGTTGTTACCAACGCTTGCAAGCAAGCTAATTCCCAAGCTGCCAGTTATGTGCCACCTCCTGACAAGGAAAGTAAACTCATTGAAGCCTGTGGCAAAAGGGTTGCTGCTCAATCCGGCAACCATTGGTGTATTGCTAATTAAATGGGTTTGCTTACTAGATATGACTGTGCCCACTGCGATGAAATGGAGAAACTTCTCCAATATCTCCCAGAGGAGCATAGGAAAAAGGGTCAGGATCTTGTACCAGGTGCAAAGCTTATAACAAACACGCCTATCCTCTGTGCTTCAGATCTGAAAGAGACACGTTAGTGATAGATTCCTTACCTTAGAATAGATTCCTTACCTTAGAATATCCCCAGGCGTCAGGCTGGATCCGGAAAGTTTTGCGTAGCAGTACCCTTGCGCGTCGGTAGGCGGCGTCGTGCGGCTCCGCGTCCGTCGTCGGCGTCGTGATCGCCGGGATGACGTCGCGGGCAGTACTTAGGCGCCGCCCCTGCGCGCTGACGTCAGTTCTTCTTTTTCCGCGCCAGTAAGCGCAGATCCGGGAAGAGCAGTGCCCTGGTCAATTTTTGACCATACTTTTTGGTGATTTTTTCACTGTTTTTTCCAACTTTAAGGTGTCGTAGGGATGCCCGGCTTCAAGCGATGCGGCGCCTGTGCGCGGATGATGTCCGTCACCGACCCGCATTGGGAGTGTCTCTTCTGCCTCGGCCGAGGCCACGACACCGAGTCTTGTCCCGAATGCCAGGCCCTCAACCCGAAAGCTTTGCGAGAGCGGTCTCGAAAGCTCCTCGAGGCCCGGCATTCGGCTCCGCGGAAGCCCCGCTCGCGTGAGAGGTCCAGGGGTCGCTCGCGGAGTGCACACCGGTCGTCGGCGTCGAAGTCTTCTTCGTCCGGTAAGTCTAGGCACAAGAAGTCCAAGAAGCATCGTCGCTCTCGGACTTCGCCTCGCCGGTCTCGCGACTCGGCTGAGGCCCCTCCCGGCACCGTCCCCGCCCCCGCGGCCCCGGACTTGCCTGTGGAGTCGCCCCCGTCATACCCGCCCTTCCCGGGTTCGGGGGCGGATCCGGCCAAGGTACAGGAGTTCCTGTCGGCCATGGCCCGCCTCTTCGGGCCTTCAGGCCCCTCCGGTGCGCCTTCGGGCCCCGCGGGCCCTGATGGGGTTGCTCCGGCGTCGCCGGCGGCTCCGGCTCCGGCCCCGGCGTCGCCCGTGCCTCCAGCCTCGATCCCGGCTCCGGCTTCGGCCCCGGCCTCGATCCCGGCTCCACAACCCCCATCGACGCCGGTCGACCTCACGACACCTCCGCCGGCGCCGATGTCTCCGGTGCCGTTCTCGACGCCGCCCTGGGCTCCGGGCGGCGTCGTCCCCCAGTTCCTTCCGGCTCCGGACATGGACCCGGAGCGACGTCGCTCGACGCCGGCTCCGGCGCCGATGGGACCTTGGGTCCCAAATGTCCCTCCTCCTCCTTATTTTGAACCAGAGGAGGACCAGGAGGACTGGGAGGGGTCTGATGACCCTCTGACACGCAACTGTCAGTATGATGAGGACTGGACAGAGAGTCTAGGGGAGGCCAGTGGTCTGGATACTTCTCCTGACACTGGCATGCTGTCTCCTCCCGTGGCTACGGAGGAGGGGGCCAATTTTGGTACGGTGTTGCGTAGGGCTGCTGGGGCCTTACGTCTCCAGCTCCCTACTTTGACGGTCAAGCCTAACATCTTGACAGAGGTGCTTCAGCCGGCAGCCTCCTCTGCGGAGACTGTGCTGCCGTTTAACGACGCCCTCACTGACGTTCTTTTGGGCGCCTGGTCCAAGCCCAACACAGGGGCTCCTGTGGATCGGAACGTGTCACGACGCCATCGCCCCGCTCCGGGCGACCCCTGTTTCTTTCTGTCCACCCCACTCCTGAGAGCTTGGTTGTCCAAGCCTCCGCTTCCCAAACCGCCTTCCCTACCGCTCCTCCGGATAGGGAATCCAAACGCCTGGATCAGTTTGGGAAGAAAGGTTTTTCTTCCTCCAGTGCTGGCTTGCGGTCCGTTAACACCGCTTGTCTTTTGGGCCGATATACCCACTCCCTGTGGGATTCGGTGGCGGATGTTTTGCCCCAGTGCCCTGAGGAGGTCCAGGCACTGCTTTCCCGCGCCATTGCGGAAGGAAGGGATGCGGCCAAATACACTATCCGTTGTGGCCTTGACACCGCCGACTCGCTGGGCAGGTCGATTGCAACGACGGTGGCGCTCCGGCGCCACGCCTGGCTGAGAACCACTGGTTTTTCAGGGGATGTCCAGAATACTCTCATGGACATGCCCTTTGATGGAGTCGGTCTTTTTGGGTCCAAAGCAGACCATGCGTTGGAGCGCTTTAAGGACTCACGGGCTACTGCAAAGTCCCTGGGCCTTTCTGCTACACGCCCTCCGCTGCCTTCTGCTTTTCGCCCCTATCTTGGCCACGGTAGGGCGCCCCTTCACGTCAGCAGCCCAGCCACCGGCCCGCGCAGCAGGCGTCTTCGCGTGGCCGAGGACGTGGATTCCGCCGTGGCGGATCGGGCAACCAGCGTGCGGGTCAGGCCACCACCTCCAACCCGTCCGCGGCCTCCAAGCCCTCCTAGTCCCTCCTTTCAGGTGCACGGCACGCCAGTAGGGGCAGGGTCCGCCATCACCTTCCCCACTGGCGCACCATCACCTCGGACAGGTGGGGCTTGGACATTGTCCGAAGGGGCTACTCCCTCCCCTTCGAGACCACCCCCCAGCCATGCCACCTCAATTCCACCGCATGTCAGGGGATCACTTGGTGCTTCTACGGAAGGAAGTCACGGCCCTCTTGACCAAGAGGGCCATCGAGCATGTTCCGACCCCAGAAGTAGGGCGTGGTTGCTACTCCCACTACTTTCTGGTGCCCAAAAGGACAAGGAGGACATGCGTCCTATCTTGGACCTCCGGAACGTCAATCGCTTCCTCCGGAAGGAGAAGTTCAAGATGCTCACCCTAGCTCAGGTCTTGACTGCCCTCGACCCTGGAGACTGGTTGGTAGCGTTGGACTTGCAGGACGCGTATTTCCACATCCCCGTCCTGCCGGCCCACCGGCGTTACCTTCGGTTCACGGTAGGCCCCGAGCATTTTCATCAATGTGCCGAAGTCGCATCTAGTTCCTTCTCCACAGCTCCTTTTCATCGGAGCAGTTCTGGACACGACGCAGTTTCGGGCCTATCCTCCCGAACGGCGAGTCCGGGATATTCAGGCTATGATTCCGATCTTTCGGCCTTTATCCTGGGTTTCGGTACGGATGACCCTGAGGCTGCTGGGCCTCATGGCCTCCTGCATCCTGCTGGTCAATCATGCCAGATGGCATATGCGGGCTCTGCAGTGGGACCTGAAGTTCCAGTGGGCGCAGCACCAGGGCAACCTGTCCGATCACGTCCAGATCTCGGAGGGGACTGCAAAACAGTTGCAGTGGTGGCTCTCGAACCGGCAATGGGTCATGGGCAGATCCCTCTCCCTTCCCCAGCCAGAGCATACAGTTGTTTCGGACGCGTCCCTTCTGGGATGGGGCGGTCACATGGGAGAGGCGGAGATCAGAGGCCTCTGGTCTCCGGCGGAGTCCCGGCTCCATATCAACATTCTGGAGCTCCGGGCGATCCGACTTGCACTCAAGGCATTCCTTCCCTCTGTCAAAGGGAAGGTAGTGCAGGTGTTCACAGACAACACCACCGCCATGTGGTACTGCAACAAACAAGGCGGGGTGGGGTCGTGGACCCTTTGTCAGGAGGCTCTGCGCCTCTGGACATGGCTGGAACATCAGGGCATGTTCCTGGTGGTTCAACACCTGGCAGGTTCCCTGAACGCCAGGGCGGACGAACTCAGCCGCAGGTGCATGATGGATCACGAATGGCGTCTTCACTCGGAAGTGGCGCAAGGACTCTTTCTACAGTGGGGAGAGCCTTGGTTAGATCTATTCGCCACCGAAGAGAACGCGCAATGTCATCAGTTCTGCGCGTTGGAATTTCCAAGGCGGCACTCGCTCGGCGACGCTTTTCGTCACGAGTGGAGTTGCGGTCTATTGTACGCCTTTCCGCCTATACCACTTCTACCCAGAGTGTTGAAGAAGATTCGGCGCGACCGGGCCCAAGTCATTCTTGTGGCTCCGGACTGGGCTCGAAGAGTTTGGTATCCCGAGCTACTCAATATGAGCATAGATCCCCCGATCCGTCTGCCTCTTCGGGAGGATCTTCTGTCGCAGCAGCAGGGGACGGTCCTCCACCCGAACCTGTCCAGTCTACACCTGCTTGCGTGGAGATTGAGCGGCGGCAGTTGATTCCTTTCGACTTGCCTCCCGAAGTTTGTGAGGTGATTCTGGCAGCCAGGCGTCCCTCCACTAAGGTGGTATACGCCTGCAGGTGGAACAAATTTGTGGCATGGTGCACAGCAAAGGCTGTGAATCCCCTTTCTGCCCCTCTTTCTGAGGTCCTTCTGTTCCTTCTCTCTTTGGCCCAACAGGGTTCTGCCCTGGGTACCATCAAGGGTTATCTTTGTGCTATCTCGGCCTTCCTCAGGCTCCCTGATCAGCCCTCCTTTTCAAGTCCCCTGTTGTTAACAGGTTCTTAAAAGGCATTACTCACCTCTTCCCTCCTGTTCCGTTTGTGATGCCTCAGTGGGACTTGAACTTGGTTCTTACCTTTTTAATGTGCGCTCCCTTTGAGCCTCTACATAACTGTCCTCTTCGTCTTCTGACTCTGAAGACAGCCTTTCTGGTGGCCATCACCTCCGCTCGGCGGGTGAGTGAGCTCCAGGCTCTATCTTGCAAACCTCCCTTTCTGTCTGTTCATCCAGACAAGGTTGTTCTTCGGACGCGTCCGTCCTTCTTGCCAAAGGTGGTTACTGCTTTCCACATTGGGCAGACCATCACTTTGCCCACCTTCTTTCCGCCTCCGCATCCTTCCAGAGAGGAAGAGAGGCTCCACCGTCTGGACCCAAAACGTGCGCTCTCTTTCTATATTGACCGCACAAAACACTTCCGGGTGGATGACCAGCTCTTTGTTGGCTACGTGGGCGCCAAAAAGGTCGGGCGGTGCACAAGAGGACCATCTCCCGCTGGGTTACCTTGTGCATCAAGACCTGCTATTCTTTGGCTAAAAGGAACCTCCTGTTGGGCTGCGTGCCCATTCCACCAGGGCAACGGCTGCTACCACGGCCTTGGGCCGCGGTGTTCCGCTGCCGGTTATCTGTCAGGCGGCTACGTGGGCCTCGCTGCACACGTTTACTAAGCATTACTGCCTTGACAGTCAGGTCCGGAGGGACGGCTTCTTTGGCCGTTCTGTCCTCCAGGACTTCCTTGTCTGATCTTTGTTCGCAGACCCACCACCGGGGTTGGTATTGCTGGGGTATCTATTCTAAGGTAAGGAATCTATCACTAACGTGTCTCTTTCAGATGCACAAGTTACTAACTTGTGTAACGATATATCTGTAAGAGACAGTAGTTAGTGATAGATTCCTACCGCCCACCCATCCTCCCCGTTCTGCGAACTGATTTCTAGGGTTAAGGACATCCCTTTCAGGGCCCTAGTATTTTTCAGACACCTGTGTCAGCTTCTTGCATGGCTCTGCGTTCCTGGCGCGGAAAGTCGTGTACAGAACTGACGTCAGCGCGCAGGGGCGGCGCCTAAGTACTGCCCGCGACGTCATCCCGGCGATCACGACGCCGACGACGGACGCGGAGCCGCACGACGCCGCCTACGACGCGCAAGGGTACTGCTACGCAAAACTTTCCGGATCCAGCCTGACGCCTGGGGATATTCTAAGGTAAGGAATCTATTCTAAGGTAAGGAATCTATCACTAACTACTGTCTCTTACAGATATATCGTTACACAAGTTAGTAACTTGTGCATTCAGCAGATAACGCTGCTAGGGGCATAATTGCTAGTGTTTTGTTTTCTGCACTATGCCTGACTCCGCATATCTGGCTTTAAGCCCAAGTCCAAGTAAGTCAGTTAAATGATCCTTTTGACAAAGAACATCTTTTTGGTCCCCATGTTGACCTGACCCTAGAAAAAATTAAAAGGAGACTGCCAAAATCGATGGGTGCACTCAAAGACCTAGTCCTTATGGCTCCTTTCACCGCTTCACTTATAGAGTGGGTTCAAAAACCACCTCTTCAGATGCCTCTACCTCATACTAAAGTGGCCAGAGTCACCTCTCCTCTCTCCGAGGTTACTATAGAGGCTCCTAAAGGGGCAACAATGCTAAAGGTACAGGAAAAGGGGCGTCCGCACGTGTTCCACCCCAATAGCAAACAATGACTTATTTCTCCTTCCCCTCGAACATTTAACACCTGTAGTCGGACGACTAACGTTTTCTACCCACATGGCAATCAGTCACATCAGGCCAGTGGGTGTTAGACATTATCCAATGTGGTTACTGTCTGGAGATCATTACCACATCTCCACACCTTCCACCTCCCACTCACAGGCTCTCTCTGGAACACCAACAGGAAGTTCAAGCTCTATGGCTCAAAAGAGCTATAGAACCCGTCCCACTACAATTTCAGAGATCAAAGGTATACTCCCTGTACTTCCTAATCTCCAAAAAGGATGGATCTTTATAGCCAATCTTAGATCTACAGCCCTTAAATCATTACATCCTGTCAGCATTTCCTTATGGTCACTCTTCAAGATGTGATCCCACTTTTACAGCAAGGCGACTTTCTCTCAGCCCTTGACTTAAAGGATGCCTACTTTCACATTCCCATACATCCAGCACATTGCAAATTCCTCAGATTTGTGATAGCAGACACTGCACCTCGAGTGTTCACCAAATGCCTGGCGGTGGTAGCAGCACATTTACACAGACAAAACATCCATGTCTTCTCGACTACTGTCTTATCAAAGCCAGCACTCTTCCTTTCTGCTAGCAACACATCGAAAATACCATTGACCTGCTTCGACTTGGCTTCACCATCGATGTTCAGAAATCTCATCCTCAACCTTTATAGGTTCAAATGTATCTGGGGGCTATTCTAAACACACAACTTACATTAGCATATCCCAATACACCAAGAATACAGAATTTCCAAAGGCTACTTCCACGTTTCCAACCCAATCAACAGCTCACAGTTAGAATTGTCATGCACCTTCTGGGTGTGATGGCCTCATGCATCGCCATAGTGCTGCATGCATGATTACACTTGCACCCGTTACAGAAATGTCTAGCACCACAGTGATCTCAGAGGATCTAGTGTTGATAGACAGCCGCACTCATCGATTTCTGCAGTGGTGGAACACCAACAACCTTTTAAAGGGGTGGCCTTTTCTAGACCCTTTTCCCCACATCATTCTGACAACGGAATCATCACTGACAGACTGGGGTGCTCACTTACAGAATCTCACAATCCAGGGTCTCTGGGATACCAAACACCAGGGTCTCCACATCAAGTACCTAGAACTTCAAGATATTCATCCAGCAATGAAATTGTTCACACCTCACCTGACCGGCATGGTTGCCTTAGTCTGGATGCACAATATGACCACCATGTACTATTTACAACAAGCATTGGCATAGCCAATAGGTCTCACCTTTGGGGCCTTATAAGTGTTTAGCCAGAGCTATTGACTTTGCCAATGTCTTCAAGCTGTGCTGTAGAGAAGTGTGGCTGCTGTGCGGCATGCTGAAAAGTTATAATAAAAAAGTGTCAGAAGCATTTTTGTTACTTTATATATGACCAAGAAGGCATTATGTAAAACTGAACGACCATATTAAAAAAGTATTTACAATAAAAAAATTTCCTCCGTTTTTTTTTGTTCTTGCAATGCTGGCAACTTGTTTCTGCCTATTGCAATGGTTGTTTGTTAAAGCATTTTTTTTGAGGGGGCATAAACAATCGGAGGGTGAAGGTTGGGAACTAGTACCTGTATTATAACACCAGCAGCGGCCAGACGCTAGGGGAGAATCAACAGATGCCAGATTCCGAGAGCAGGCTGAGGTGGTGCTGAGTGATGCTGAGGTGGTAGTGGTGGTGGTGGTGACTGTTGCGGAGACGATGCTGAGGTGATGCTGAATGATACTCAGGTGTTGCTAAGTGATACTGCTGTGGTGCTGAGTGATATGGTCTTGGCGCTGAGTGATGCTGTGGTGGTGCTGAGTGATATTGTCTTGGCGCTGAGTGATGCTGTTGCGGCGCTGAGCGATGCTGTGGCGGCGCTGAGCGATGCTGTGGCGGCGCTGAGCGATGCAGTGGCGGCGCTGAGCGATGCAGTGGCGGCACTGAGCGATGCAGTGGCGGCGCTGAGCGATGCAGTGGCGGCGCTGAGCGATGCAGTGGCGGCGCTGAGCGATGCTGTGGTGTTGCCGAGTGAGAGATGGAGTGAAGATATAATGCCCAATTAGAGAGGGTGGTGAGAGAGAAAGAGAGAGAAAGGGTGTACATAGAATAAAGAGTGGAGCGGGATAGAGAGAGAGAAAGAAGGGGAGAGAGAGTGAATGAAGGAGTTTGAAAGAGAAACAGATAAAGGGGTGAGAGAGAATGAAAGGCTAAAAAAGATAGAGAGGGGAGAGTTAATTAAGTAGAGAGAGAATTAGAGAGGGAGAGAGAAGGAGAGAGACAATAAGAGTGGGGGTGTGGAGTTTAAATAGAGTGAAGAAGTGACGCGGAAAAAGTAACCTTAAATATAGCTTTGTGCTTTGCGCGAATAAATATTTAAAAAAAAGTGAGAGACAAAAATACTGGTAATTAGGCTGTGACTCCCAATATAAAACAAATAGCGATATAAGGTGAAATCAACCCACCGAAGCAATATTTCTAACTAGACAAAAAAAAGCTTGCATTTCAATGCTAATCGCTGTTGTTTTTCATGTGACTGTAGTCCAGGGCCCTCAGTTGGTAATGTGAGCTGCTGCTGCGATTGAAACATCAGAGTCCAGAGAGTTAATGAGCCATGACGAGGAAATGAGGAAGAGATAGGAAACCCAGATGCCAGCTGCGCGTGCACGCCATCGTGAAGTCAAGCTGGTCGCCAGCCGAAAGCCAGTGTTTGCACTTCCAAAACCCGCTTACTAAAACTCTCGGCCAGACCAGCGCAAGCGCTGGTGCAGGCCGAGACCTAAAAACAGGGGGGAGGGGGCGACATGTTATCTACAGTTATCATGCCCATCTCAGACCATTTGGCTTGGGTTCTACATCACAACATTCATCTGTTATCGGAACATCTCCCGGTAACAGACAACAATTTTGCCGACCGCCTCAGCAGGATGCAGCAACAAGTCCACGAGTGCGAACTCCACCCCCAAGTCCTCCTTCCTTTCTTCCACAAGTGGGGATTTCCACAAATAGATCTGTTCGCAACTGCAGATAATGCAAAATGCCTAAACTTCGCCTCCAGGTTCGCACAACCATTATCCAAGGGCAATGTTCTATGGATGAACTGGTTAGGGATATTTGCCTACGCTTTTCCGCCTCTCCCTCTTCTTCCGTTTCTGGTTTGGAAGCTTAAACAAACATCTCTCACACTAATACTAGTAGCTCCCATATGGGCCTGACAGTCTTGGTTCACAACATTACTAGAACTATCAGTAGTTTCCCATGAGAAGCTACCCCTCAACCCGGACCTTCTCACTCAGCACCATGGAGAAATCAGGCACCCAAATCCCAAGGAACTCAACCTAGCAATTTGGCTCCTGAAATCATAGAATTCGGTTATCTCAGTCTCCCGCCTGAATGTATGGCCATTTTCAAAGAAGCTTGTAGGCCTACTACTAGAGCATGCTATGAAGAGATTTGTCTAATTATTGCCATAATAAGAGTATCAATCCATTTAATGCTACAATACCGAACATTGTTTGTTACTTGTTGCATCTACAGCTTTCTGGCCTTGTATTCACATCCATACGCTTACATCTGGCTGCAGTGGCTGCCTATTTAAAAAATAGGCAGCACTTCTCTTTGTTCAAGGTACCAGTCATCTAGGCCTTTATAGAAGATCTTACAAGAGTGATTCCACTCTGGGTTCCACCTGCATCTAACTGGAATCTTAACATTGCTCTTACAAGACTTATGGGTCCACCATTTGAACCACTACATAACTGCCCCCTTCAGTTTTTATCTTGGAAGGTCACCTTCTTAATTGCCATAAATCCACTTAGACGTGTTAGTGAGCTCCAGGCATTAACATTGGAGGAGGTTTTTTTCCAGCTCCACATAGATAGGGTGGTCCTTAGCACCAACCCAAAATTCCTTCCAAAGGTGGTCTCTCAGTTCCACCTTAATCAATCAATTGAGTTACCTGTCTTCTTTCCTCAACCAGATTCAGTTGCAGAAAGGGCTCTTCATACATAAGATGTTAAAAGAGCCCTTATGTACCACATTGACAGGACTAAAGACTTTTGCAATAACAAACAACTCTTTGTTGCTTTTTCACCCCCTCATAAAGGAAATACCGTCTCCAAATCAGGCATTGCCAGGTGGATAGTCATATGCATTCAGACATGTTACATTAAAGCCAAAAGGACTTTACCTACAACTCCCAAAGCACACTCTACTCGCAAAATAGGGGCTTCTATGGCTTTCCTAGGCAACATCCCACTAGCTGATATATATGAAGCAGCTACATGGCCTATAACACACACACTTTCACTAAACATTATTGTAAGGATGTTCTAGCACGCCAACAAGCTAATTAGGTCAGGCAGTCCTACGTACACTCTTTCTAACAACTGCAACACCCACAGGTTAGCCACCACTTTAGTGGGCACTGCTAGAAAGTCTATGAAAAGCATGTGTATCTACAGTCACACATGCCTTGAACTGATTGTTACTTACCCTGTAAGCATCTGTTCTTGGCCTGTAGTGCTGTAGATTCACATGCATCCACCCTCCTCCCCAGACACCTGTGGCCGTTGCAGTTCCTTTCCTTTACTTATTTCATATGCATGGACATCTCTTTACTTACACTTGCGTTACGCTCCATTCTCACCCGCCTGCGGGAAAACAATCTAACAATGGAGTCGATGCCCTTGCGCATTATCACCAAGAGGAATCACTCTACCTCATGACTCGAAAGACTTCTTCGAAGAAAAACAACTTGCACATATCCGGACCCAGCACTAGATGGCAGGAGTATGCAAAGCTTGTGAATTTACAGCACCACATGCCAAGAACAGATGCTTACAGGGTAAGTAACATAATCCATCCTTGCTTTGTGAAGTATTTGTGAGTTGTCCCTTATTTCTCCATGTTGAACAGTAGCTTGTGATAGCATTCTTGGTTTCCCACTTTGTGTACTCATTGTGGTTTCTTTAAATGTGTGCGATAAGTGGATGAGTCAGTCAGTCAGTGTATGATTAAGATGGTATTGAGGAACCAAGGCTTGATTTTTCTTGGTTCTTATGCTGTAGAGACGTTGTGTAGTTGGTGGGTGTTTTGAGCTTGGCAGAAGGTTGAAGGGAGGGTGTTCTCTGGCGGTCGTGCTTATCTGGGTTGGGGGTATTGAGGATGGACTTTGAGATGGGAGGAGGTCCTCCGATGCATATTCCTTGGTCCTTATGATGTAGTCCATAGGGTCTGCGCTGTTGGTGGTTGTGGAAACTTTGGGTTTCTTTTGGTTTGAAGCACTTAGTGGTTCTCCTACTCTGGGGACATTTATCAGTCTCCACTGGTTTCCTTTGCAGGAGTATGAACAACTTCAAAAGATGTACGGTTTGCATGTTGACGAGAGGACTTTGGAGCAGACTCAGCAGCAGCACATACTCTACCAGCAGGAGCAGCATCAAATCCTCCATCAGCAGATACAGGTATTCACCCCTGCAACTTTAGTGAAGAGGTTGTATCCCTGGATCCTAATAGGCTGAAAATAAATGTATATACTTCATTGAGGGAAGCTGTGATATCATGTTAGGGCCCTCACATGCTACAGATGTAAGTGTAGGTATCACAAGGCTGCCATTCCTCCCCCTGTGCCTTCAAATGAAGATATGATACCTACAGGATGCTGACAGGCTCCAGTTATGGCCGTTGCAGAGAGACTCCTCCTCCCCTGCATCTTTATGACTAAAGAATCTGAAAGAGACACGTTAGTGACAGATTCCTTACCTTAGAATATCCCCAGGCGTCAGGCTGGATCCGGAAAGTTTTTGCGTAGCAGTACCCTTGCGCGTCGGTAGGCGGCGTCGTGCGGCTCCGCGTCCGTCGTCGGCGTCGTGATCGCCGGGATGACGTCGCGGGCAGTACTTAGGCGCCGCCCCTGCGCGCTGACGTCAGTTCTTCTTTTTCCGCGCCAGCAAGCGCAGATCCGGGAAGAGCAGTGCCCTGGTCATTTTATGACCATACTTTTTGGTGAATTTTTCACTGTTTTTCTCAATCGACTTCAAGGTGTCGTAGGGATGCCCGGGTTTAAACGTTGCGGCGCCTGTGCTCGGATGATGTCCGTCACAGACCCGCATTGGGAGTGTCTCTTCTGCCTCGGCCGAGGCCACGACACGGAGTCTTGTACCGACTGCCAGGCCCTCAACCCGAAAGCTTTGCGAGAGCGGTCTCGAAAGCTCCTCGAGGCCCGGCATTCGGCTCCGCGGAAGCCCCGGTCGCGTGAGAGGTCCAGGGGTCGATCGCGGAGTCCACACCGGTCGTCGGCATCGAAGTCTTCTTCGTCCGGTAAGTCGAAACACAAAAAGTCCAAAAAGCATCATCGCTCTAGGACTTCGCCTCGCCGGTCTCGCGACTCGGCTGAGGCCCCTCCCGGCACCGTCCCCGCGGCCCCGGACATGCCTGTGGAGTCGCCCCCGCAATACCCGCCCTTCCCGGGTTCGGGGGCGGATCCGGCCAAAGTGCAGGAATTCCTGTCGGCCATGGCCCGCCTCTTCGGGCCTCCAGGTCCCTCCGGTGCGCCTTCGGGCCCCGCGGGCCCTGATGGGGTTGCTCCGGCGTCGCCGACGGCTCCGGCCCCGGCGTCGCCCGTGCCTCCAGCCTCCAGCCTCGATCCCGGCTCCGGCTCCGGCCCCGGCCTCGATCCCGGCTCCGCAACCCCCATCGACGCCGGTCGACCTAACGACACCTCCGCCGGCGCCGATGTCTCCGGTGCCGTTCTCGACGCCGCCTGGGGCTCCGGGCGGCGTCGTTCCCCAGTTCCTTCCGGCTCCGGACATGGACCCGGTTCCGGCGCCGATGAGACCTTGGGTCCCAAATGTCCCTCCTCCCCCTTATTTTGAACCTGAGGAGGACCAGGAGGACTGGGAGGGGTCTGATGACCCTCTGACACAACATTGTCAGTACGATGAGGACTGGACAGAGGGTCTAGGGGATGCCAGTGGTCTAGATACTTCCCCTGACACTGGCATGCTGTCTCCTCCCGTGGCTACGGAGGAGGGAGCCAATTTTGCAACGGTGTTGCGTAGGGCGGCTGGAGCCTTACATCTCCAACTCCCTGCTGTGGTGGTCAAGGTTAATCTCTTGACAGAGGTGCTTCAGCCGGCAGCCTCCTCTACGGAGACTGTGCTGCCGTTTAACGACGCCCTCACTGACGTTCTTTGGGCGCCTGGTCCAAGCCCAACACAGGGGCTCCTGTGGATAGGAACGTGTCCCGACGCCATCGCCCAGCTCCGGGCGACCCCCTGTTTCTCTCTGTCCACCCCACTCCTGAGAGCTTGGTTGTCCAAGCCTCCGCTTCCCAAACCGCCTTCCCTACCGCCCCTCCGGATAGGGAATCCAAACGCCTGGATCAATTTGGGAAGAAGGGTTTTTCTTCCTCCAGTGCTGGCTTGCGGGCCTTTTGGGCCGATATACCCACTCCTTGTGGGATTCGGTGGCGAATGTTTTGCCCCAGTGTTCTGAGGAGGTCCAGACACTGCTTTCCCGCGCCATTGCGGAAGGAAGGGATGCGGCCAAATACACAATCCGATGTGGCCTTGATACCGCCGACTCGCTGGGCAGGTCTATTGCAACGACGGTGGCGCTACGACGCCACGCCTGGCTGAGAACCACTGTTTTTTCAGGGGATGTCCAGAATACTCTCATGGACATGCCCTTTGATGGAGTCGGTCTTTTTGGGTCCAAAGCAGACCATGCGTTGGAGCGCTTTAAGGACTCACGGGCTACTGCAAAGTCCCTGGGCCTTTCTGCTACACGCCCTCCGCTGACTTCTGCTTTTCGCCCCTATCGTGGCCACGGTAGGGCGCCCTTCACGTCAGCAGCCCAGCCACCGGCCCGCGCAGCAGGCGTCTTCGCGTGGCCGAGGACGTGGATTCCGCCGTGGCGGATCGGGCAACCAGCGTGCGGGTCAGGCCACCACCTCCAACCCGTCCGCGGCCTCCAAACCCTCCTAGTCCCTCCTTTCAGGTGCACAGCACGCCAGTAGGGGGCAGGGTCCGCCATCACCTTCCCCACTGGCGTACCATCACCTCGGACAGGTGGGTCTTGGACATTGTCCGAAGGGGCTACTCCTCCCCTTCGAGTCCACCCCCCAGCCATGCCACCTCAATTCCACCGCATGTCAGGGGATTACTTGGTACTTCTGCAGAAGGAAGTCACGGCCCTCTTGGCCAAGAGGGCCATCGAGCATGTTCCGACCCCAGAAGTAGGGCGTGGTTGCTACTCCCACTACTTCCTGGTGCCCAAAAAGGACAAGGAGGACATGCATCCTATCTTGGACCTCCGGAACGTCAATCGCTTCCTCCGGAAGGAGAAGTTCAAGATGCTCACCCTAGCTCAGGTCTTGACTGCCCTCGACCCTGGAGACTGGTTGGTAGCGTTGGACTTGCAGGACGCATATTTCCACATCCCCGTCCTGCCGGCCCACCGGCGTTACCTTCGGTTCACGGTAGGCCTCGAGCATTTTCAGTTCACCGTGCTCCCCTTTGGCCTTACCAGTGCCCTCGGGTGTTCACGAAAGTGATGGCGGTGGTCGCAGCTCATCTGCGCCGGGCAGGGGTTTCAGTCTTCCCCTACCTCGACGACTGGCTGCTGAAGGTGGGCTCGTCCCAGGCAGTCGTCTCCCACCTCCAGACTACGGCCGAACTCCTGCACTCGCTGGGGTTCTCCATCAATGTGCCGAAGTCGCATCTGATTCCTTCTCCACAGCTCCTTTTCATCGGAGCAGTTCTGGACACGACGCAGTTTCGGGCCTATCCTCCCGAACGGCGAGTCCGGGATATTCAGGCTATGATTCCGATCTTTCAGCCTTTATCCTGGGTTTCGGTACGGATGACCCTGAGGCTGCTGGGCCTCATGGCCTCCTGCATCCTGCTGGTCAATCATGCCAGATGGCATATGCGGGCTCTGCAGTGGGACCTGAAGTTCCAGTGGGCGCAGCACCAGGGCAACCTGTCCGATCACGTCCAGAGCTCGGAGGGGACTGCAAAACAGTTGCAGTGGTGGCTCTCGAACCGGCAATGGGTCATGGGCAGATCCCTCTCCCTTCCCCAGCCAGAGCACACAGTTGTGACAGACGCGTCCCTTCTGGGATGGGGCGGTCACATGGGAGAGGCGGAGATCAGAGGCCTCTGGTCTCCGGCGGAGTCCCGGCTCCATATCAACATTCTGGAGCTCCGGGCGATCCGACTTGCACTCAAGGCATTCCTTCCCTCTGTCAAAGGGAAGGTAGTGCAGGTGTTCACAGACAACACCACCGCCATGTGGTACTGCAACAAACAAGGCGGGGTGGGGTCGTGGACCCTTTGTCAGGAGGCTCTGCGCCTCTGGACATGGCTGGAACATCAGGGCATGTTCCTGATGGTTCAACACCTGGCATGTTCGCTGAACGCCAGGGCGGACGAACTCAGCCGCAGGTGCATGATGGATCACGAATGGCGTCTTCACTCGGAAGTGGCGCAAGGACTCTTTCTACAGTGGGGAGAGCCTTGGTTAGATCTATTCGCCACCGAAGAGAACGCGCAATGTCATCAGTTCTGCGCGTTGGAATTTCCAAGGCGGCACTCGCTCGGCGACGCTTTTCGTCACGACTGGAGTTGCGGTCTATTGTACGCCTTTCCGCCTATACCACTTCTACCCAGAGTGTTGAAGAAGATTCGGCACGACCGGGCCCAAGTCATTCTTGTGGCTCCGGACTGGGCTCGAAGAGTTTGGTATCCCGAGCTACTCAATATGAGCGTAGATCCCCCGATCCGTCTGCCTCTTCGGGAGGATCTTCTGTCGCAGCAGCAGGGGACGGTCCTCCACCCGAACCTGTCCAGTCTACACCTGCTTGCGTGGAGATTGAGCGGCGGCAGTTGATTCCTTTCGACTTGCCTCCCGAAGTTTGTGATGTGATTCTGGCAGCCAGGCGTCCCTCCACTAAGGTGGTATACGCCTGCAGGTGGAACAAATTTGTGGCATGGTGCACAGCAAAGGCTGTGAATCCCCTTTCTGCCCCTCTTTCTGAGGTCCTTCTGTTCCTTCTCTCTCTGGCCCAACAGGGTTCTGCCCTGGGTACCATCAAGGGTTATCTTTGTGCTATCTCGGCCTTCCTCAGGCTCCCTGATCAGCCCTCCCTTTTCAAGTCCCCTGTTGTTAACAGGTTCTTAAAAGGCATTACTCACCTCTTCCCTCCTGTTCCGTTTGTGATGCCTCAGTGGGACTTGAACTTGGTTCTTACCTTTTTAATGTGCGCTCCCTTTGAGCCTCTACATAACTGTCCTCTTCGTCTTCTGACTCTGAAGACAGCCTTTCTGGTGGCCATCACCTCCGCTCGGCGGGTGAGTGAGCTCCAGGCTCTATCTTGCAAACCTCCCTTTCTGTCTGTTCATCCAGACAAGGTTGTTCTTCGGACGCGTCCGTCCTTCTTGCCAAAGGTGGTTACTGCTTTCCACATTGGGCAGACCATCACTTTGCCCACCTTCTTTCCGCCTCCGCATCCTTCCAGAGAGGAAGAGAGGCTCCACCGTCTGGACCCAAAACGTGCGCTCTCCTTCTATATTGACCGCACAAAACACTTCCGGGTGGATGACCAGCTCTTTGTTGGCTACGTGGGCGCCAAAAAGGTCGGGCGGTGCACAAGAGGACCATCTCCCGCTGGGTTACCTTGTGCATCAAGACCTGCTATTCTTTGGCTAAAAGGAGCCTCCTGTTGGGCTGCGTGCCCATTCCACCAGGGCAACGGCTGCTACCACGGCCTTGGGCCGCGGTGTTCCGCTGCCGGTTATCTATCAGGCAGCTACGTGGGCCTCGCTGCACACGTTTACGAAGCATTACTGCCTTGACAGTCAGGTCCGGAGGGACGGCTTCTTTGGCCGTTCTGTCCTCCAGGACTTCCTTGTCTGATCTTTGTTCGCAGACCCACCACCGGGGTTGGTATTGCTGGGGTATCTATTCTAAGGTAAGGAATCTGTCACTAACGTGTCTCTTTCAGATGCACAAGTTACTAACTTGTGTAACGATATATCTGTAAGAGACAGTAGTTAGTGACAGATTCCTTACCGCCCACCCATCCTCCCCGTTCTGCGAACTGATTTCTAGGGTTAAGGACATCCCTTACAGGGCCCTAGTATTTTTCAGACACCTATGTCAGCTTCTTGCATGGCTCTGCGTTCCTGGCGCGGAAAGTCGTGTACAGAACTGACGTCAGCGCGCAGGGGCGGCGCCTAAGTACTGCCCGCGACGTCATCCCGGCGATCACGAAGCCGACGACGGACGCGGAGCCGCGCGACGCCGCCTACCGACGCGCAAGGGTACTGCTACGCAAAAACTTTCCGGATCCAGCCTGACGCCTGGGGATATTCTAAGGTAAGGAATCTGTCACTAACTACTGTCTCTTACAGATATATCGTTACACAAGTTAGTAACTTGTGCTTCAGCACCCCAAACCCTCACAGGCTGCTGCCACTATTTACTTGCCATCATTGGCTCGTTCCTGGTCATTACACTTTGAGGTGGGCATTGAGTTCCAAGAAGAAGATACCCAACATTGAGGACTCTTAAGACTGGTTTGTATTCAGGTCTGCGACCTGGCGGAAGCTCAGACATTTTTGTCCCAGGGTTACTTAATTATTTCTCTGTGGTAGACAACTAAGGATTGTCAGTTCTAATGTCAGACATTATTGTCATCATCTGTGGTATACATCACCACTCCCCCTTTGGCTTTCTCCCTACTCTCCCTCTAGCTTATTTACCCATCTTCACTCTGGCATACACCTGATTTGTGTCATTTCAATCTCTGCATCTTCTCGCACCTTTTTTGTATCTCTTCCCTGTCTTTCTCTCTTGACTGTTTACTCTAATTGTGTACCACCTCATGGCTGGCTCACTTGAAAATAGTGGTAAAACTTATTGCTGCTGTGTAATGTTGACTGAAACCCTTCAGTCATGAGAGAAGGGCTGCTTGCCTCTTGTGACTTTTACTTAAGGTTTCTCTGAGAATGTCTGGTTCAATAACTCTTCTCTTCGCTCTTTCTCAAATCAGGACTGTATCCGACCAGCACAGCCTTCACCTCCCCTTCAACCTCAGGCGATGGGACAAGCTTGTGAAAACCAGCCAACTCTCCTTACTCACCAGCTACAGAGGTAACCCCATGGGGAATGCAGTGCAGTAAGTCTTTAGTAAGATGGTGTATGGGTAAGGGCTGCTCTGCCTGTGGAACGCACTGCCACAATTTCTGCCAAGAACCAGTAACACAGGGCTCTGCCAGAGCTGGCCCTTCCCATTCATATGCACTGACAGTATTGTTGGCATCGCCTAGTAATAACGCAGCTCTTCCCGAAGTACATATCACAAACAAACTGGCTCAGTGAGTCAAACCTCAAAATTCAGGGAGCTCTGACAGCAGTTCCTTTTACTTTTGTACACACCAGCATTGTGGACCTGCTCCTGGCAATGAAAGGTTCTATCGTAAGTTGCTTGTCCTATCCAGCATGTCGGCGTCATGCTGGCCGATATACCCTCAATTTCCCCAATACTTCACTCGCCCTACAGTCACTTCTTTTCATACTGCTCAACTCCCTTCATCCTTATCCCTGAACATCAAATTTGTCACTGATCTGCAAGTAAAGATGTGGACATTCATAAACCACTTTTTAATGAAAGTGCTGCTTTTTCCAGGTTTTTCATTTGTGCCTCAAATTGTTATTGTTCAATAATCAAATAACAAGCACTGTTTTGGCACGTGGGGCTTGTACTAAGCATTCGCCAATCCTTTACATGTACATGTTAGCACTTGCCCTGCTGGAACCTACTGCTATTTCTTTGTTTTTCCCTCATAGGTTGCGAATCCAGCCATCTAGTCCACCTCCGACCCATCCCAGCAATCACCTCTTTCGCCAACCAAATAACAGCCCTCCCCCTGTCACGAGCAACATGCTGCAGAATCACGGTAAGTACATAAGACTCCACAGGTCACCTGTTATTATGTCTCTTGCTATACACTACATCTTTGGCTTTGTTAGATTTTGCCTTAGCAAAGCTAATTGCGGGTATGCAGCTGGCCCTTGTCTTCCATTCGGTGGAACTGCCAGTTGTAATTTTATTTATGGTATAGTTGTAGAGCACAAAATGTTCTCCCACACAGGATATGTTTACACTAAAAATACTCATACCATAGCCTTCCAATGTATAACTAGTAGCAGAAAGAACGGAGAGGTAAAACTGAATTAAATCGAAGAGAACAACCAAGTTTTCAAAAGGTTGCATAATTTAAGTAAGCTTGGTTCCTGCCAGAGGAACAGCGTTTTTAAGGATTTAGATTTTGATTGGAGATGATCCCTTTTATGGCTCTCCCACTTTAATTTCCTCAAAGTGTGCACTCAGGATTTCCCGGTTTGCTTTCTACTGTCTTCCGGTCTTTTAAGAGTCACTGTACAGAGGTCCTCCTTACTAGTGGCCTCTTAATTCTAATGGGGCCAGTAACAGCAGTTTTCGGCCTCATCAGCATCATGAAATCTGCAGGTACACAGCAGACCTCTTTATCTTTACCCGGAGATTTTGGATGCTAAAAACAGCCAAAATCTCTGTGTGAAAGTATGGCGGAATATTAGGAAATCCTGCGTTCCATTTCCCCGGTAATTCCACATTCAATAGTGGACCCTTCAGTGCCAGCATTTAATGGGCCATAGTTTACCCACCCCTAATTACTGGTACCTGCCAATATGGGTAACTCAGGGGGTGGGAAAAATCTGGCCAATTTACTGTCCCACTCATAATGAGGGCCAATAGTATCTTACTCCCCTCAGTTGGAGTTGTTGCTTGATGGGCTTTCCTTTCCTGCTGGTCCGCTTCGAATCTCTTTTAGTCATGACACATGATTTGACGTATTAGTTAAATATACCACTTGATTGTAAGAGTTTAAACTTGTGTGTCAAATCCAGTGGTTCATTGCAACCATTTTAGGAGTAAGGAAGTCCTCTACTGTGATAGAGGCTTCACTCTCAGTTCCTCTACTCGAGGTCTTGGGCTTATGGTCCTTGTTATCCAGCTTTGTCTCTGTACCCTTGTGGTTGATTCGCTGTAAGTTGGCAAATCACCTTAAGCAACTTCCTTGGTCTTGGGGACTATGTCTGTAGCAAGCTCATGTGGCTTCTCATTCCAGGGTTCTGCTTCTTGTAATGCGAAAGCAGACTTTGGTCCTTTTGGGCATCTAATACAGTCAGTTTTGGCAGACATGTGATCGAGACACATGGTGCAAGATCAACATATGTCCATGAGCGGTCATCTCCCTCATAAGGGTTTTCCCTCTTTGTTGTCCCGGTACAGAGGTGAAATTCTTTAGGACCCCAGCCTGGCTTCTGAGAACCTAGAGTTCTATTAACTATGCTTATTCAGGAACTCATAATTGATTGATTGCAATCATTTTCAAAGTACACGTACACCAATAGGCTTCATGGCACTAATATACCTATCACCTTAATTACATGCAGCAGAAGATGAATAGGAATCTGCCTTGAGTGCCACATTAGGAATCTAGAACCATTCACCCCATTCCTTCTGTACTTTGCCTCCTCAGATCTTCATTATGTTTACATTTGAGTGCAATTGCCATCAGTGCCACATTAAAGAATAAGGTGGGCCCAGTAAAACTGTTCCCTCATGCTATGTAAAAGATCTTGTGCAAGAATTATTGGAAAAATCTTCTCTTTCAAGGACCTTTTTCATCCTGTGGGAAATGAGTAAAATTGTTTAGAATTTGCTGCTGTCTCGTTTCGTGCAAACCGAAACACTTGAAGTGGTAAGCAAATTTCCTTATGGCAGTCACCTCACCTCAAGTAGGAGGGTGGAATGTATCTATTCTCAGCGGATGAAGCCTCTATCAACCTCTACAGGGACAAAGTAGTCCACCATTTATTTATTTGATGGTTTTAAAAAGTGTTCTCTTGCTCAGATTAGTATTAAGGTGCTTTAAAGAGAACAATGAGTTACATATATAAGTATGTTTATGTAACAGGTTAAACGTCACTATACCAGGAACTATGAAGAGAAAAAACATAACAGCATAGTGATGCAACTGCGGCTGTGGGGACAAAGGAGAAAAAAAGAGGATAAATTATGGGGGTGGATGGAGACAGGAGAAAGAGAGTATAGGAAGAAAGAGAAACATACAGTTAAATACTATAAAAATAAGAGGAGATTGTGTAAGGTCCTAGATCAGGGAACTAATCACAGTTAGATTTTTCCTGGGTAAAATTAGTGATTAGGGATTATGACCAGTTCCTATAATAGGGGGGAAGTAAGCCATGCCAGAAGTATCTGGGTGGGGATCATGGGGCTTGGAACCCACAAGGTAGAATCTAACTAGAGAAGTTGTCGGTCCTTTTCTGAAAGTCTAAGGATTCAATGGTTTCTACTGAAGAGCCCCAGCCTGAGAGCGGGGACTATTAAGAAAAGCACATGAAACTATAAATGACAGGCAAGATGTAGACCAGTATGTATCCTAAATTACTTAATGCTGCACTTGATAGTGGCTTTTTTACTGGTGGTATCATTCCTCAAGACCAGCCATCGTCTTATTCTGCTCTGTGAGTCTCCTCTGTAGATACTTTTCACCCCACGTTGGCTTTAAGATATTAGAGGGGGAAAAAAGTGGCAACTCCTAATAATGGATAAGATGTTCAAGCTCCCAGGCTTCTTTTTTCAATCTTACATTTTGTGCTGGGCCAAAATAATCCCCGTACTCAAGTCTGGCAGCCAAGATAGACCATGAGTCTGCTGGAAGCCAGGGGGGAGGGGGGTTCTAACAGTTCAAGGGGCCTCTCCTCTGCATCATGTAACTTTGCCACTTATGCCATGAGAAATCGACTCACTGCACTCAGAGTAGTCAGTCTTTGACTTCTTGCTATAGCCTCAATTACTCTGTTAGCCCGCCTCCAGCTAATTACATCTGACAATTTCGTCGCGTGTTTTTACCAGCCAACGAGTGAGCTGCTGCTCACTTGGGAGTGGAAGGCTGAAGAGGAGTAATAAAACATGACTAGTGACAGGAAGACGGTGAGAGACAAAACAAGGCTAACAACAGATTGGACAGAGATTCACTGAGAGAGGGTTGTTCTTTCTCCCTGCCTCTTAACAGTAAGAGGGAGACACAGTGGGTGTGCTATGACTGGGAGGCATGTAGAGACAGTGAGGTTGATCAAGACAGCCGCAGTGAGACACACACAAAGTGGCAGCAGTGAGGGGGAATTTCCCTCTGCATCTGCACACGCGAATGTTTTTTTGTGAGTTACACACACTGGTGTGAATAGCCTTCCGTGCAGCAGCTGGAATGAATCAAAGTGAATCTGCAAAGTAGAATAGAGCACACCTCTTTACCCACCCTGTCTGGTTTGTAGCTGGTGTTCTTGTAGTTTGCACTCGAGGCATCATCCAGAAAGCTTCTAGACTGCTTGTCTAAAAGAAGAGCATTCCTTTGCAGGTGCAGCCTCTCCATCGCAGTATCAGGCCATTCCCTCCCACACAGCCATCTTCCAGCAGTCGGGCACAAGCTCTCCTCCTCCATTGCCGCGCATGAGCCTCCAGAAGCAGACGCCTCCAGTCACGCAGGTCACCATCCAGGTGCAGGAACCATCAGACTTGATGGGGAACAATGTGCTCCAAGGGGCCCCAGTTCAGGGCATGGCTGCCCACCCCAGGGGCATGCCTGTCCATCAATGTGCCAACCAGATCCAGATGCAGCATCGGGCCAACCTGATGGCATCAATGACCAGCTATACACACAAACCACTGTCCAAACAGCTGAGTGCGGACAGTGCAGAGGCCCACAGGTGAGTGTCAATATTACTGTATGTAGAAGGACACACTTGAGTGCCGACCTAGTTACTAGCTATAAAGTGGAGGTCCAGGTAAGTGCCATCATTGCTGAATGGAGAAGTCAGGTGAGTGCAATCTCATTTCTGACCTCACCGTGGAGGTGTACAGGTGATTGTTACCTTTACTGAGCGTAGCTGGTCCCTTGAGAGTGCGAGCTCATTACTAGTTGCAATGTGGAGGTCTGTTGTTGGCGGTCTCTATTACGAAGTATAAGAGCCCACAGGCGAGTGTGAGCTTGTTAATGAGTGCAGTGTGTTACCAATTCATAGAAGTGGCGCAAAGATGAGTTCCAGTATTACCAGTGCCAAATGCAGACTGTACCAAGACCCACAGATTAATTTGAGCTCATTATTGAGTGAGGATGTATGACACTTAATCAAGGTTAATAATGGCAACCTACATATCCATCCACTACATGAACATGTTAAGTATATTATTATTTTTATCTTTGCATTGTCTACCTAACCATGTTAACTGTTGAAATTCACTTACTATACTTACCCTGCTTTGTAGGGGTATGACGATGTAGTGGATGCGATAGTATTGTCATGCAGTGTAGCGCTAGGATCCCAGGAGCCCAGTAACCTCCTCCCCTGCATGGTATGAGTGTGTGTACTGAGTGTGAAGAAGTTGACTGCCACTCGAATATTTGATCCCATGTGTTTCTTGTACACTATATCCATGGTATAGTTCCCTTGAGTAGCGCAACTCTCAGCTCCCCTTTCTTGTGCTCATTGTATTTAAGGCAGTATTTTGTTTTCAATCATGTCAGATGCTTTGAAAAAGCCCTCGTAACAACCCCACACACTATCCAAGCCACCCCCATGCTCAATTGCCACCCACTTCATCCTTCTTACCTTTACCTCGCTCTCTTCTCTTTTTTTTTTCCTGGGTCATTTCCTCTTCTTCACTACCAGGTTGTGTTGGACATTAAAAAACAAGACCACTGCGACCTGTTTTCTCTTTTTTTTTTTTTTTTTAAATTAAGTATGTATTCTTACAATTTCTATCGTAATAGGAATTGTAGAAAGTGTTTCCCCCCAACTGCCCCCCCACACTCCCCACCTTATGACCCAGGATTCTAGCCAGTCCTGAATATTTTTTCCACTAAATTTTTCTATTTTCATGGAAAAGCTATATTATCATTATGGCCTTTCTCCAAAATGAAGTTTTGTCGGCCTGATTTCCTCATGCTGGCTTTCTTCTTTTTGGACTTTCACCATAATGACAAAATACCCACTGGCACCATGCCTGCGAGTGTGCGTAGTGTGGGATCATTGACAGCTTAATCCCATTAATCCATTCTGTGTATGCTGTGCAAGTGTGTGTGTGTGTTGTTCTACCCCAGTAACCCTGTCCCTCGCTTGGTGTGAGTGTGCTGACTGAAGGTCATCCAGCATTTCATCTTTCAGAGCTGAATATACTTGAATTATTCCTTATCCTAAGGCTCAGAATATTTCTGTCATGTGAATCTGTGAAAGATTCCCAGTGCTGGATAGCCATAAATGTAGGTACATACCATTTTTAATCAGCTGTGATATAAATCCTCCTATGTTAGTGAGTAGCATGCAGAGTGGGATCAAAGTAGCTGTTCTCTAAATTGTATGTCTGTGTTTCTTGTATGTTTTGAAGATGGTGTGTATGATTATTAACTTATCTGATATTTGCAGAGGGTAGCTAGCCACACCCGTGGAAACCCTGCCTTAGTATGCTGTATGAGTGTGTGTGTGTTTGTGTGTGAGAGAGAGTTGGTGCCATAACTGCAGTAACATCTGTTTTGCTTCTTTGCAGCTTAAATATGAGCAGGTTTCCCCCTGCTAACTACGAGCAGGCTCACCTTCATCCCCACCTCTTTTCCGAGCAGCCACGGGCCCCCACCACAAACTACAGTCCTGCATCAGGTGTGCCGTATTCCCAGACACAGGTCCTGAAAGTCCCACAGCTGGACCAATTCCCCAGTTTTTCTCAGAGCGCCCAGCAGAATTATCCCACCTCAGCACTGCAGCAGGCTCTGCTCTCCCCAACACCTGGGGACTATATGCGTCACCAGCAGCAACAGCAGCAGCAGCAACAAGTGCCACACATGCTCCAGGGACTCCTGTCGCCCCGGCACTCTCTGACTGGGCACACAGATGTGCGGCTGCCACAAGTGGAGTTTGCACAGTTGATCAAGCAGCGCCAACAGCAGGAGTTTAACGAACTAGTCAGGCAAATGAACCAAGGGGATGCTGGGACAATGGGCCAGAACCTGTCTGAACTTCAGAGCTTGTCGTTGCCTTATCAGAACGCTGACTCCTATCCTCACCACCACACCAGCCCTCAGCACCTGCTGCAAATCCGAGCCCAAGAGTGTCTACAGCAGCAGGCACCTTCACCAGCACATCGGTATGTACACCAGCCGCCCCTCGTCCATTCAGAAAGCATGGAGGAGGAGAGTTCGAGTGACGGGGGCAGGGACAGCTTTGACAATGAGCCAGAGACTTTGTGCACAATGACCAAAGGCTGCCATGAAAGCCCACGGCTGCACAGTGCCAGTGGGCATGGGGACCCTGAATCCTTGCGTAGGACAACGCCTCATGGTCAGGACTCTTCACCGCATCATTACAGACATTCACCTGTCCCTGGTTTTGGTAGAAATAAAACGCCCAGCAGAGGTAAGTTGAAGAAAGTGTCATGTAAAGGGGTTGATTTTGGTACAATTGGTACCCAGATGATTGTTATGTGATGTTTGCGGGAGAAATGCAGAGATCTGCAAAGGTCTTTGTAGTTGAAAGCATCCTCTATAGATAGCTCATGGTAATGCACAAGGCCGCTGAGAAGATGCATAAAGGAAAGCCCTTATGACCTTCATAGCTGCTGATAGGTGGTAGGTAAACACGTGACCTCAGAGAAGCTATGGAAACCGAATTGAGCGCCCTCGCTACAAATACATAGTAGGTAAACGTTGGTCTGGTAAAAAACAATGGCTGCTACTCGAGTGTCATTCCTTAAAGATAAGTAAACAGATGGTTGTTTTATGGCCGCTGTGAGGCAGGTAATGGGAAGCAGTTTAGAGTTTGAGCAATCTGTTAACAGCATCAGAAATCCCTTTGAAGATTGGTCTTCTATACCAGTGACCAGCAGGTAAAGATTTGGACAGGCTGTGACTAGGCCTCTGCGATAAAGGAGACATCTCCAATCTATCTTAGGTCTTTTACCTTTTTTTAGGTATATTTTGCAACGACTGGGATGGTTGAAATTGCATGGCAACCTTACTTTGAGCAATAAAATGCTGATGAGAAAAATAATTTTATATCTGATGAGAGAGGGCTTGGCCAACAAATGTAGGATTAGGTAAAGAAAATATTTTTTACATTACTATGATGTTTTGTTCTTGAGCAGTAGCGGCCTCAGAGGAATTGAGACAAAAAAGTGGTAACCAGGTCTGTGGAGCTGAATCCTCACCAGGCTCAGGTGACAAATCTGAGCAGGTTCCTGTTGTGCCCCAAATAGTAATAGATTTTCTTTCCCTTCTCTAGCCTTGTCAGAATACTTCACTGCTGAGATGTTAATTCCATTAGGGCATGGGAATACATCCAAAGTAGTTGGTCATAGCAATAGGAGTTAGCGAATGACTGCATGCAGATGCTACGAATTGTGAATTATTGTATGTGGCTGACAGCCAGACAAGTTCTTCGGCACTGCGTGGTTTGGCTGCTTTCATAAACATATACATGGGAAACAAGAAGAGACAGACACTGCTCTTTGATGCCTGAACCCAGGAAGTAAAGGGAAACAAGCTATTTGGGGAAATGTTGTTGCAAAACCAGTAACCTAACCTCAGTTTGTCCGGAGGCATTTAGAACTTTCAGTGATAAGATCAGTTAAACACTACCTCCCTTGTGTAATCCATCTAGGTAGTCATTCTTAGAAAGTAAGGCACAATTCCCTGTTTCAGAGGCAGCTTGTTTTATCCCCTGCAGAGCGCGAGTACAGCTACTCACCCTCCTTTCTCTTAAGGGTATATGTCAGCAGGTTAATTAGAGGTTATGTCAGGACTACAATGTTTGTGTTGTAGAGTCAAGCACCCTCCTAGAGGCCTACTCTAATTTTATGTGTCTTCCTGCCTTTATATCATCAAATTGTGTAATCGGTCATTTGCTGTAACCATACCTGAATTCCTAGAATTGGCTTTCTTTTTTTTATCAAATAGATTAATTTTGTTTTGTATAAAATTCCAAATTTTCAATACAGTACATCTCATAGATTTTACAGGACATAATAGTAGTGACCGTTTATATTTTTCAGAAATTTCACCATGCGGTTGTTTTATGAAATGATTGTAACACGTTACCTTGTGATGCGTTTATATGTCTATTTTATAAGGCAGTGATTCCCAAATTTTTTCAGCCCGCTGTTCTCTTGACCAATTGGCCATTGGCCGCGGCTCCCTATTACATGACTTTTTTTGGCGGGGGTAGGGCCGGTGGTGTGATGTAAACCCAGCCTTGGCAGCTCTTTCATTTTAATCCCTGAAAAGAATTGAGCTGAAGTTAGGGAGAATAGTGCGTGGAATGCAAGGATATGTCTAATCTCTCTTTTCACAATATTTGTGCGCCCTCAGGTCATGCAGTGACTGCATCTGTTTGCTGTTCGTGCACGCTCAGCCTGGATTTGGACACATTCAGCCAGGGCCACTGGGGCACTGCAGCGCACAGTTCGGGACCCACTGGGTCACAAGCTCATACCACACATTACCCATGTGAACTAATGGGCGATCAGTTTATATGCAATGATCAACACTGCAGATCACAAAATAGATATCTGAAAGAGACACGTTAGTGACAGATTCCTTACCTTAGAATATCCCCAGGCGTCAGGCTGGATCCGGAAAGTTTTGCGTAGCAGTACCCCTGCTCGTCGGTAGGTGGCGTCGTGCGGCTCCGCGTCCGTCGTCGGCGTCGTGATCGCCGGGATGACGTCGCGGCCAGTACTTAGACGCCGCCCATGCGCGCTGGCGTCAGTTCTTTCTTTTTCCGCGCCAGTAAGCGCAGATCCGGATTGAGCAGTGCCCCAGTCATTTTTTGACTGAGTATTTTTGAGACTTTTTTGTCCAAGTTTTCGAGTCGATTCGACTCCAAGGTGTCAGTAGGGATGCCCGGCTTCAAGCCATGCGAGGTCTGTAATCGCATGATGTCGATTACGGATCCGCACCGGGAGTGTCTCCTGCCTGGGGCGCGGCCACGACCCCACGTCGTGCCCCGAGTGTCGGTCCCTCGCCCCGAAGGCTTTGCGAGAGCGGTCTCGAAAGCTTCTCGAGGCCCGGCACTCGGCTCCGCGCCGATCGAGGTCCCGGTCCCGGGAGAGGTCAAGGGGCCGGTCGTGGAGCCGTCGTCATTCATCGGGGTCGAAGTCTTAGTCTTCAGGTAAGGCGAAGCACAAGAGGTCTAAGAAGCGTCGCTCTAAGGCCTCCCGACTCGGCTGAGGGTCCTGTTGGTACTGCCCCCGCGGCTCCGGGAGTACCCGTTGAGCCGGCGCCGGCCTACCCGCCTGTTCCGGGTCCAACGTCGACTCCGGCCGACATCCAGAACTTCATGTCGGCCATGGCTCGCAACTTCGGGCCTCAGGGTTACCCCGGTGCGCCTTCGGGCCCCGCGGGCCCCAGTGGGGGTCCTCCTTCGGCACCACCGGCGGCTCCGGCCCCAGTGTCTCCGGCAGCTCCGGCCCCGCAGGACCCCCTCGGATCCAGGCCTGGATCCCGGTGTTGACCTGACAACACCTCCACCGGTGCCAACCTCCCCGGTACCGCTCCCGGCGCCGTCCGAGGTCCCGGACGACGCCGTCCCCAGGTTCTCCCCGGCACGGGACACGGAGCCGGATCGACGTCGGCCAACGCCGATTCCGACGCCGATGGGACTTTTCTTCCCTCATGTCCGCCCTCCTTACTTTTCGCCTGTTTTGGAGGACTGGGAGGGGTCGGAAGACCCTCTCACAGCCCAATGTGAGCCTTATCAGGACTGGGCAGAGGAACTGGTTGATGCCAGTGGCCTGGACACCTCTCCAGACCTTGGCATGCTGTCTCCTCCTTCCGTGGCTACGGAGGAGGGAGCAAGTTATGCAACGGTGTTGCGTAGGGCGGCTGCGGCCTTGCGCCTCGAGTTCCCTACAGTGGCTGTCAGGACTAACCTCCTGACGGAAGTGCTTCAGCCGGCGGCTACCTCCTCGGAGCCACTGCTGCCGTTCAACGACGCACTTTCTGACGTTCTTTTGGGCACCTGGTCCAGGCCCACCACAGGGGCTCCTGTGGACAGGAACGTAGCCCGACGCCATTGCCCGGCCCCGGGCGACCCCTTGTTCCTCTCCCAACACCCTACCCCGAGAGCTTGGTTGTCCAAGCCTCTACCTCTCAAAGCGCCTTCCCTACGGCTCCGCCGGACAGGGAATCCAAAAAACTGGACCAATTTGGGAAGAAGGTTTTTTCTTCCTCCAGTGCTGGCTTGCGGTCCGTGAACACCGCTTGCCTTTTGGGCCGTTATTCCCACTCTCTGTGGGATTCGGTGGCGCAAGTGCTGCCTAAGTGTCCTGAGGAGGTCCAGACACTACTCACCCGTGTTATTGCAGATGGGAGAGACGCGGCGAAGTTCACAATACGATGCGGCCTAGACACCGCTGACTCGCTGGGCAGATCGCTTGCTACGACAGTGGCGCTTCGCCGTCACGCCTGGCTGAGGACCACTGGTTTCTCTGGCGATGTCCAAAACACCCTTATGGACATGCCCTTCGATGGTATCCGCCTTTTTGGCAATAAGGCAGACAGCGCGCTGGAGCGCTTTAAGGACTCGCGGGCTACGGCCAAGTCCTTGGGCCTCTCCGCCTCGCGCCCTCCGCAGCAGTCTGCTTTTCGCCCCTTTAGGGGCGCCCAGTCACGTCCATTGCCCAGCCACCGGCCTGCGCAGCAAGCGCCTTCGCGTGGCCGAGGACGTGGCTCCCGCCGAGGCGGGTCGGGTAACCAGCGTGCGGGTCAGGCCACCACCTCCGCCCCGTCCGCGGCCTCCAAGCCCTCCTAGTCCATCCTTTCAGGTCCACAGCACGCCAGTGGGGGGCAGGGTCCGCCATCACCTTCACCACTGGCGTGCCATCACCTCGGACAAGTGGGTCTTGGACATTGTCCGAAGGGGCTACTCCCTCCCCTTCGAGACTACCCCCCCAGCCATGCCACCTCAATGCCACCGCATGTCGGGGGATCATTTGGTGCTTCTTCAAAAGGAAGTTGCGGCCCTCTTGGCCAAGGGGGCCATCGAACGCGTTCCGACCCCAGAAGTAGGGCGTGGTTGTTACTCCCACTACTTTCTGGTGCCCAAAAAGGACAAGGAGGACATGCGTCCTATCTTGGACCTCAGGAACGTCAATCGCTTCCTCCGGAAGGAGAAGTTCAAGATGCTCACCCTAGCTCAGGTCTTGACTGCCCTGGAGACTGGATGGTAGCGTTGGACTTGCAGGACGCATATTTTCACATCCCCGTCCTGCCGGCCCACCGGCGTTACCTGCGGTTCACTGTAGGCCTCGAGCATTTTCAGTTCACCGTGCTCCCCTTTGGCCTTACCAGCGCCCCACGGGTGTTCACGAAAGTGATGGCGGTGGTCGCAGCTCATCTGCGCCGGGCAGGGGTTCCAGTCTTCCCCTACCTCGACGACTGGTTATTGAAGGCGGGCTCGTCCCAGGCAGTCGTCTCCCACCTCCAGACTACGGCCGAACTCCTGCACTCGCTGGGGTTCTCAATCAACGTGCCGAAGTCGCACCTGATTCCTTCTCCACAGCTCCTTTTCATCGGAGCAGCTCTGGACACAACGCAGTTTCGGGCCTATCCTCCCGAACGGCGAGTCCAGGATATTCAGGCTATGATTCCGATCTTTCAGCCTCTATCCTGGGTTTCGGTACGGATGACCCTGAGGCTGCTGGGCCTCATGGCCTCCTTCATCCTGCTGGTCGATCATGCCAGATGGCATATGCGGGCTCTGCAGTGGGACCTGAAGTTCCAGTGGGCGCAGCATCAGGGGAACCTGTCCGATTACGTCCAGATCTCGGAGGGAACTGCAAGGCATTTGCAGTGGTGGCTCTCGAACCGGCAATGGGTCATGGGCAGATCCCTCTCCCTTCCCCAGCCAGAGCACACAGTTGTGACGGACGCGTCCCTTCTGGGATGGGGCGGTCACATGGGAGAGGCGGAGATCAGAGGCCTCTGTTCTCCGGCGGAGTCCCGGCTCCATATCAACCTTCTGGAGCTTCGGGCGATCCGACTTGCACTCAAGGCATTCCTTCCCTCTGTCAAGGGGAAGGTAGTGCAGGTGTTCACAGACAACACCACCGCCATGTGGTACTGCAACAAACAAGGCGGGGTGGGGTCGTGGACCCTATGTCGGGGCTCTGCGTCTCTGGACATGGCTGGAACATCAGGGCATTTTCCTGATGGTTCAACACCTGGCAGGTTCCCTGAACGCCAGGGCGGACGAACTCAGCCGCAGGTGCATGATGGATCACGAATGGCGTCTTCACTCGGAGGTGGCGCAAGGACTCTTTCTACAGTGGGGAGAGCCTTGGTTAGATCTATTCGCCACCGAAGAGAACGCGCAATGTCATCAGTTCTGCGCGTTGGAATTTCCAAGGCGGCACTCGCTCGGCGACGCTTTTCGTCGCGAGTGGAGTTGCGGTCTGTTGTACGCCTTTCCGCCTATACCACTTCTACCCAAAGTGTTGAAGAAGATTCGGCGCGACCGGGCCCAAGTCATTCTTGTGGCTCCGGACTGGGCTCGAAGATTTTGGTATCCCGAGCTACTCAGTATGAGCATCGATCCCCCGATCCGTCTGCCTCTTCGGGAGGATCTTCTGTCGCAGCAGCAGGGGACGGTCCTCCACCCGAACCTGTCCAGTCTCCACTTCCTTGCGTGGAGATTGAGCGGCGGCAGTTGATTCCTTTCGACTTGCCTCCCGAAGTTTGTGATGTGATTCTGGCAGCCAGGCGTCCCTCCACTAAGGTGGTATACGCCTGCAGGTGGAACAAGTTTGTGGCATGGTGCACAGCAAAGGCTGTGAATCCCCTTTCTGCCCCTCTTTCTGAGGTTCTTCTGTTCCTTCTTTCTCTGGCCCAACAGGGTTCTGCCCTGGGTACCAACAAGGGCTACCTTTGTGCAATCTCGGCCTTTCTCAGGCTTCCTGATCAGCCCTCCCTTTTCAAGTCCCCTGTTGTTAACAGGTTTCTTAAAGGCATTACACACCTTTTCCCTCCTGTTCCGTTTGTGATGCCTCAGTGGGACTTGAACTTGGTTCTTACCTTTTTAATGTGTGCTCCCTTTGAGCCTCTCCATAACTGTCCTCTTCGTCTTCTCACTCTGAAGACAGCCTTTCTAGTGGCTATCACCTCCGCTCGGCGGGTGAGTGAGCTCCAAGCTCTTTCTTGCAAGCCCCCCTTTCTGTCTGTTCATCCAGACAAGGTTGTTCTTAGGACGCGTCCGTCCTTCTTGCCAACGGTGGTTACTGCCTTCCACATTGGGCAGACCATCACTTTGCCCACCTTCTTTCCGCCTCCGCATCCTTCCAGAGAGGAAGAGAGGCTCCACCGTCTGGACCCAAAACGTGCGATTTCCTTCTATCTGAACCGCACACAACAGTTCCGGGTGGACGACCAGCTCTTTGTTGGCTACGTGGGCGCAAAAAAGGGCGGGCGGTACACAAGCGGACCATCTCCCGCTGGGTTGTCTTGTGTATCAAAGCCTGCTATTCTTTGGCTAAGAAGGAGCCCCCTGTTGGGCTACGTGCCCATTCCACCAGGGCAACAGCCGCCACCACGGCTTTGGGACGTGGTGTCCCATTGCAGGACATTTGTCAGGCAGCTACATGGGCCTCGCTGCACACGTTTACCAAGCATTACTGCCTTGACAGCCAAGTCCGGAGAGACGGCTTCTTTGGCCGTTCTGTTCTCCGAGACTTCCTCGTTTGATCTTTGTTCGCAGACCCACCACCGGGGTTGGTATTGCTGGGGTATCTATTCTAAGGTAAGGAATCTGTCACTAACGTGTCTCTTTCAGATGCACAAGTTACTAACTTGTGTAACGATATATCTGTAAGAGACAGTAGTTAGTGACAGATTCCTACCGCCCACCCATCCTCCCCGTTCTGCGAACTGATTTCTAGGGTTAAGGTCATCCCTTTCAGGGCCCTAGTTTTCAGACACTAGTGTCAGTTTCTCGCATGGCTCTGCGTTTCTGGCGCGGAAAGTCGTGTACAGAACTGACGCCAGTGCGCATGGGCGGCATCTAAGTACTGGCCGCGACGTCATCCCGGCGATCACGACGCCAACGAGGGACGCGGAGCCGCACGACGCCGCCTACCGACGCGCAGGGGTACTGCTACGCAAAACTTTCCGGATCCAGCCTGACGCCTGGGGATATTCTAAGGTAAGGAATCTGTCACTAACTACTGTCTCTTACAGATATATCGTTACACAAGTTAGTAACTTGTGCTTCATGAATCTCTTTGCAAAATGGAATTCAATCCCATGTAAGGGCCAAAGTGATGATACATCTCAAGAGATAAAAAATACAGGACTTTCCTCCCTTTCCAGCAAGCTAAAGGACCCTGGGATAATTAATATATTCAAATTGGCCTGTAAAAGCATCCACAATATTCTGACTTGAAGTCTGAAAGCAAATTTGGACGCCAATTCCAGTATGACTGCTAGATCTGATCTAACAACTTGTTAAGAACTCTACAACTCTTATGTAAGCTTTTGCATTGCTACCTAGAAGGGTTGAAGCAAGGATATACGTAGTATCACTGCTGGGATTTCAAAATTCCAGATTACGGGTAAGATACAAGGTGCAAAACAAAGAGCCCATGTCCTATGAAAACCGTGGCGCCATTTATTATACCAAAGTAGAAAACACAAGCAATTGCAAAGCCAACAGGGCTGGCGTTAAAGTGCTAAAGGTTCCCATAAATTCAGTTCGCATGAGCTGCATGCACCCATGTTCTTTACTATGGTGATGGCAGGGAGTAGCAAAATGAATTTTCTTCTGCATATAATACACAGAGGAGATAAGCTGAATATGACAAACCATATGATGATTCAAGGTACTTTTCAGATATTTACTAGCCCATCATGCACTCCGATATAACTACTTCATATAAGCGGAGATTTCCCGTAGCCTGTGGTAAGCGTGTAAAACTCTGGGTGGTGTTAAAGTCTACGCCATGCCAATTCTTCAAAATAAAGTGTACATCAATACGTAAGCAGACGGCTAAGCATCAACCCACATATATATTTTTCAGTGAACGTGGACGCTGTGTAGTTCTGTCAAATGGTCATCCACTACAAACAACTGAACAGAAACTATTGATGGTTTGCAATAGGAAACAAATATCACATGTTTATGCCTGTTCGTTTATAAGAGGCATGCAGGCGTTTTAAAGTGGCTGTGCAGAGTAACAGTATTCATTGCAAAGCCTCCGTCTGCAGAGGCTAGCTCCGAGGTCTGTAGATGGGGGAAGAGGGAAGCTGAGACATCCTTCAGATCTGCATCCGCCGCCTTTGCTGTACAGGCCGGAGATTCCATTTTTGAGAACGCCACTCACACGCTTGAGGAAAAAAATCATTCTGAAGGTCATGGTTACAAACTGGTAGAGTTGGCTTTAACGAGCCACCGAGGCCTGCATACTTTATAGGAAAATACCTTATAACCGCAATACACATGTGATATTTGTTTCCTATTGTAAACCATAAATACTGTTCGAGACGTGTGCTGTAGATACATATGTTTTGCATACTCCTGCCATCTAGTGTTGGGTCCAGATGTTTGCAAGTTGTTTTTCTTCGAAGAAGTCTTACCAGTCACGAGCTAAAGTGACTCCTCTTTTTGTTAATAGTGCGCATGGGCATTGACTCCATTTTTTGATTGTTTTTTTCTGCCATTGGGTTCAGACGTGTATTGCTGCGCTCCGGTTCGAAACTGGCCTCTGGGTTCCTCTCGGTGCGCAATCCAATTTACCCTCGACGGTATTGTTTCGTACGCATTTCCCACTTCTCCGCGTATCGTTTCAGTCAACGACATTTACATTTTCGATCAGAAAGCTTCGTGGACGGCCTTCGGGCCTAACCGCGTCGGTCCAGCTCTCCGTCGATGGAACGGACTCCGTTCAAATTCTGTCCTCAGTGCCACGCAAAGTATTCACACACCGACTCACACCAGGTGTGTAACTTGTGCTTGTCTCCGGAGCACAAAGAAGACTGCAACGCTTGCAGATCGTTTCGGTCGAAGAAAACCCTTCGCGATCGTCGGGCTCGACATCGAGAGATGCAGAGTCAAAACATCGAAGACACGCCGGATATCTTCGGTGAAGAGTCCGGGAAAGAAGAAGCTGGTGCATCAGCGGCAGAGGAGGAAGAGGCCTTCTCCGTGTCAGAGTACGATTCGGAGCTCGAGATAGACCTCGACGTCGCAGAACTTCTGCAGGGACAGGGTGACGTGAGTACCGAAGACCCCTTTTCCCATCAACCCACTCCCAAAAAACCTAAGGCTTCGTCATCACCCCTGCCTTCTGGCCAAGGTCGGCACTGAGATGACGTTTCCAACGTCCCGCCTTCCTGCTCGGCTCCGAAACACAGTCAAGCCTTCCGGGTCGGGATCGAGTCGACCCAAATCCTCTTCGGAACCAAAGCCCTCCGGTTCGAAGTCCAAATCCGGCTCGGAGCCGAAATCCTCCACGCCGAAGAAGAAACAGCCTTCGGAGCCGAAATCTTCTGCGCCCAAAGGCCATCCCATCTCGGCACCGAAAACATCGGTGCCGAAACCAAAAGATGTCCCTTTGGATCCACATTTAGACATTGTTCCTCCAAAATCGGATCCCAAACAAAAGAGACTTTACATTAACCCAGAAACGGGACATATTCATACCAAGCTGCCGCATAAACACAAGTTTCCTGATGACGACCGTCATTTACAAGATCCTGTTAAAGAAGAAGAATGTTGGTACCATCCCTTTTCATCCAACACCAGCATCCTCTCTACTTCCATCCTCTTCTCCAACTTTAAGTGCTTTGCACATCACACCTCAGGATTCTCCACTATCTCAGCCTGGCGGGGACGATATTGATGAAGGGGACATGCAATTGCCAGTAGATCTATGGAAGGATTACACAATTGACCCTCCATTAGACAATGATCCAGACATTTACCCTGCCAAGCCATCTCCACCTGATGACAATGTATCTTATCAGGAACTCATTGCCAGGGCCGCAGAATGCCAATGGGGTGGTACTACACAAAGAATCCCCAGAAGAAGATTTTTTGTTTGAGACACTAGAATTCACACACAGGTCGACCCAAACACTCCCTATGCTTAAAGGTATGATGAGACACGCTGACAAAATTTGTAAAGATCCTGTGCGTGCACGCAACTTGACTCCTAGAGTTGATAAAAAATATAAACCCTCCCCAACAGATCCAGTATTTATTAATGGCCAGTTACCACTAGATTCACTGGTAGTGTCTAATGCTCGCAAACGAGCTAATTCCCAAGCCTCTGGGGACGCTCCTCCTCAGATAAAGAATCCAAGCTAATAGGCGCTTCTGACAAACGCATAGCTGCTCAAGCTGCCAATCACTGGCGCTTTGCAAACATGCAGGGCCTGTTAGCCAGATATGACAGGGCGCACTGGGATGAAATGGAGCAATTGCTCCAATATCTCCCAGATGAGCATAAAGCAAAAGCACAAGATTTGGTATATGAAGGAAAGCTAATTTCCAATTCTTCAATAAGATGTGCTCTAGATGCTGCTGACACCGCAGCTAGAGAGGTCAACACTAGCATCCTACTCAGAAGGCATGCTTGGTTAAGGATTTCCGGGTTTAAGCCCAAAGTCCAACAATTTATTTTAAATACACCATTTGACAAAGAACATCTCTTTGGTCCTGAGGTCGATCAGGCGCTTGAGAAAATGAAAAAGGACACCGAAGTGGCAAAGACCATGGGAGTGCTCCAGTCTCCTTCAAACAAAGGCTCCTTTCGCCGCTCCTTTTACCGAGCAGGGTCGAAAACCACACCCTCAGACAAGGATACTTCCTCCTACAAAGGTAATAACCAGTCCTCTTCCTCAAGAGGCTTTTTTAGAGGAGGATATTGAGGAAATAACTCCAAAGGTGGAGGTAAGGGCACCACACCCCGTAACTCCCCTTCCCCTAATAAGCAGTGACTTCCCCACGCTTCCCTCCGACCATTCCACAGCTGTCGGGGGAAGACTTCACCAGTTTCTCCCCATTTGGCAATCTATAGCAACTGACAAATGGGTGATCGGAATTATCCAACATGGTTATTGCCTGGAGCTTACCGCCAATCCTCCAAACATTCCACCTCGCTTTCACAAGTTGTCACCAGACTTGCAGCTGCTCGAACAAGAAGTGCAATCTCTCTTACTAAAGGGAGTCATAGAACCAGTTCCACTACAATACCTAGGTTCAGGGGTTTACTCTCTCGACTTTATGATCCCCAAAAAGGGCTGCTCCTTAAGACCTATTCTGGATCTCAGAGAGTTAAACCAATATATACTGTCAGAGCACTTTCACATGGTAACCCTTCAACAGGTACTTCCACTTTTACAGAAGGGAGATTTTATGTCTACTCTAAACTTAAAAGACGCATATTTTCACGTTCCAATTCATCCAGCTCATCGCAAATGCATCAGATTTGTAATAGGCAAACAGTACCAATTGAAAGTACTCCTGTTTGGAGTGACTACTGCTCCCAGAGAATTTACCAAATGTCTGGCAGTAGTCGCAGCTCATCTCAATAGACGACATATTCACGTCTTCCCCTACCTAGATGACTGGCTCATCAAAGACAGCACTTACCAAAACTGTCTACGACACACTCAGACCACAATAGACCTACTTCATCAACTGGGCTTCACGGTCAATGCACAGAAATCTCACCTGCATCCTTCACAGATGCAGTCTTATCTAGGGGCCACTCTCAACACTCTCAAAGCCCTAGCCTCTCCTAATGTAGCCAGAATTCACAACATTCAGTCTATGATACTACAGTTTCAATCCAACCAAACATTACCAGCCAGAGTGTTCATGCAACTGCTGGGAATGATGGCGTCTTGCATCGCAATTGTACCTCATGCAAGACTCCCCATGCGTCCCCTACAAGAGTGCTTAGCACGTCAGTGGAATCAGTTGCAGGGTCAATTAACAGATCTAGTGTTGGTAGACGGCCGCACCCATCGCTCTCTGCAGTGGTGAAACCCACAAAATGTATCAAAAGGGCGGCCTTTCATAGACCCTATTCCACAAATCGTGCTCACAGCAGACGCATCTCTGACAGTTTAGGGTGCACATCTCCAATATTACACAATACAAGGTCTGTGGAGCGACAAGCTCAAAAGGCTCCACATCATCTATCTAGAGCTTCTAGCAGTGTTTCTAGCGCTCAAAGCTTTTCAAACTCACCTAATAGGCAAAGTTGTCCTAGTCCGGACAGACAACATGACAGCAATGTACTATGTACAAAAACAGGGGGGGGGCACACTCTCTCCAACTGCCACGCCTCTCTCAAGACATTTGGAATTGCGCAATCCATCACAGGATTTATCTTGTGGGAGAACACCTTCCAGGGGTAAACAATCAGATTGCCGACCTTCTCAGCAGAAAGAGGCAGCAAATTCACGAGTGGGAACTTCATCCTAAAGTCCTCCTTCCATACTTCCAACAATGGGGATTCCCACAAATAGACTTGTTCGCCAAAATCGACAACATAAAATGACCAAACTTCAGCTCCAGGTTCCCAGCCACTCTCAAAAGGCAATGCCCTCTGGATGAACTTGTCATGGATGTTTGCCTACGCTTTTCCGCCTCTCCCACTCATTATGTGTCTGGTTCGGAAGCTCAGAAAACATCCCTCACTAATTCTGGTAGCTCCCACATGGGCCCGTCAACCATGGTACACCACCCTGTTGGAGCTGTCAGTAGTTCCACATCAAAAGCTGCATCTCACCTCCAGGTTTCCCACTCAGAACCTTGGAGAAATCAGGCATCCAAATCCTAAAGAACTAAACTTAGCGATCTGGCTCCTGAAGTCATAGAGTTTGGTTATTTAAATGGACCACCAGACTGTATGACTATTCTAAAGGAAGCAAGAAAGCCTACTACCAGAGCTTGTTATGCAGCAAAGTGGAAAAGATTTGTCGTCTATTCCAATAACAACAAAATCAATCCTCTAGATGCTTCTATACAAAATATTATCTGTTACCTGTTGCACTTACAGCAAACTGGACTGGCTTATACATCTATTGGTTTGCCCCTTGCAGCGGTAGCTGTGTATTTGCAAAACGGACATCATTTATAATTATTCAAAGTTCCAGTAATCAAAGCCTTCATGGAAGACTTGAAATGGGTAATACCACCAAGAATTCCCCCTGCACCAGTGTTGAATCTTAACATTGTCCTTACAAGGCTTATGGGTCCACCTTTTGAACCATTGCATAATTGTCCATTACAGTTTCTTTCATGGAAGGTTGCTTTCCTCATTGCGATCACTTCATTGAGGAGAGTTGGTGAGCTACAGGCATTAACCTTGGAAGAACCCTTCCTTTAGCTTCACAAATACAGGGTAGTTCTTCGCACCAACCCCAAATTCCTTCCCAAAGTAGTTTCTGCTTTTCATATAAACCAATCAGTTGAGTTACCTGTTTTTTTTCCCTCAACCTGATTCTGTAGCAGAGCGAGCTCTTCACACGCTTGATGTGAAAAGAGCATTATTGTACTACATAGAAAGGACCACAGATTTTCGCAAAACAAAGCAACGGTTTGTTGCATTTGCTCCACCTCACAAAGGCAATCCCATCTCTAAATCTGGCATTTCAAGATGGATTGTTAAATGCATTCAAACATGCTATGCAAAAGCTAAAAGAACTTTATCTATACCCCCTAGAGCGCATTCCACTTGCAAAATAGGGGCTACTGTGGCCTTTTTAGGTAACATCCCTCTAGCTAACATATCTAGGGCAGCTACATGGTCTACAACACACACATTTACCAAACACTATTGTGTACATGTGTTAGCACGGCAACAAGCTAATGTAGGCCAAGCAGTGCTTAAAACACTTTTTCAAACAACTGCAACATCTACAGGTTAGCCACCGCTTTGGGAGTATACTGCTTTATAGTCTATGCAAAGCATGTGTATCTACAGCACACATGCCTCCTACAGATTGTTACTTACCCAGTAAGCATCTGTTTTTAGCATGTAGAGGTATAGATTCACATGCGCCCACCTGCCTCCCCGGGCACCTATAGTTGTTGCAGTTCTTACTTATACGTTCATACTTATGGACATCTCTACTACATTTACTTACTGCATTCTCACCTCTTGCTGGAAAACAATTTAACAATGGAGTTGATGCCCATGCGCACTATCACCGAAAGGAGGAGTCACCTTACCTTGTGACTGGAAAGACTTTTTCGAAGAAAAACAACTTCCAAACATCCGGACCCAACACTAGATGCCAGGAGTATGCAAAGCATGTGAATCTACAGCTCTACATGCCAAGAACAGATGCTTACTGGGTAAGTAACATAATCCTTCTGTTCAGTTGTTTGAAGTGGATCACCATCTAGCAGAACTGTGCAGTGTCCACGTTCACTTTAAAATATATATGTGGCGTGATGCGTAGCCATCTGCTTACGTATTGATGTACACTTTATTTTGAAGAATTTACATGGAGTGGACTTTAACGCCACCCAGAGTTTTACCTGCTCATCACAGGCTATGGGAAATCATTCCGCTTTCTATGAAGTATTTATATCGAAGTGCATGATGGGCTTGCCTTGAATCCTCACACAGTTTGTCATATTTAGTTTATTTCCTATGTGTATTATGTACTGAAGAAAATTCATTTTGCTACTCTCCTGCCATTGCCATAGTTAAGAACATGGCTGCATGTAGCTCCTGTGAACAGAATTCATGAAAACATTTGCCACTTTAAAGCCAGGCCTGTTGACTTTGCAACTGCTTGTGTTTTTTACTTTGGTGTAATAAATGGTGCCACAGTTATTATATTACATAGGGTTCTTTGTTTTGCACCTTGTATCTAAATACCTGTAATCTGGAATTTTGAAATCCCAGCAGTGATACTGCGTATATCCTTGCTGCCACTCTTCTAGGTAGCAATGCAAAAGCCTACATAAGAGTTGTAGGTCATATCTAGCAGTCAAACTGGAATTGTTGTCCAAATTTGCTTTTGGATTTCTATTCAGAATACTGTGGATGCTTTTTACAGGTCAATTTGAATATATTAATTATCCCAGGGTCCTTTAGTTTGCTGGAAAGGGTATAAAGGCCTGTATTTTTTATCTCTCGACATACATTATCACTTTGGCCCTCGCATTGGAACGGATTCCATTTTACAAAACAGATTCCTGAAATCTTTTTTGTGACCTGCAGTGTTGATTATTGCACATGAACTGATCGCCTATTAGTTCACATGGGTAATGTGTGTTATAAGCTCATAACCCAGTGGTTCCCAAACTGTGCGCCGCAGCACCCCGGTATCCCAGACTGGTTTTGGCTGGATGTGTCCAGCTCCAGCCTGAGTGCGCACGAACATCAAACAGATGCAGTCACTGCATGGCCCAAGGGCGCACAAATATTGTGAAAAGAGAGAGTAGACATATCCGTGCATTGCACCCACTCTTCTTCATACATTTATCCCAATTCTTTTCAGGGATTAAAATCAAAGTGCTGGCTGAGCTTGCATCCCCCCACTGGCCCCACACCTGCCAAAAAAAGTAATTTTATGGGGAGCCGCGGCCAACAGGCAATTGGTCAAGGGAGTCGTGGGTCAAAAAAGTTTGGGAACCACTAGCTTAAAACCTTGCTGCGTAGCTCTTTTATATAAAAAGAGCGAGCATGTTTGCAAACATGAAGAATAAAAATAAAACCTCTAGTGCAAAACTAAACACATCAAAAACCTGTTAGGCATGTGTTGCTAACAGATATTAAAAATAGTTCATTACAAGTTTCCTTTTTTTTAGAAAGCAAAAAAGCTGCAGTAGCTTGGAATGTGTAGAAACGTGTAGAAAGACTAGCTTTTCTCTAACTATCTAAGGAGTACAAAAAATAACCATGTTCTCTTGCTTGTCATTGTAAGCTAAAAAGAGAGCAGAAGAAAAAAAAGCACAATTTCTTTTTTGTTTTAAGCAGCTGCTTCAGTAACCTGACCTGTCTTTCACCTTGGCTGCTGGGTTTAGCAGCAGGCATTGTGACGTCATAACTCAACTGTAATAATGTGTAATAGTCGGCTTCTGACGTCTTTTCTTTATAATCGGGACTTGGTGCTTCACAAGTCTCCGATTATAAAGAACTGGAGACTGGCATTTATATAGGGATTACAGAATCCAATGTATTATATATTTCTATCTGCCATCTTTTAGATTCCTTCTTTTGTGTGAATCCATACTGTGGTGGGTGATGTGCTGGGCCTCTGTAAACATATGGAACATCTCATGCACAAAGCAAAGGATATCCTTCAAACCAATCAAGGGTTGACAGCGTGGTATGACAAGAAGGCTTCCAGTACTAGCTTTGAAGAGGGTCAGGAAACTTGCTTTCTGAAGTCTCTGGAATGCCTTTGAGGACAAATGGTGTGGCCCCATGTGCTGTTTTGAGTACCTACGTTCTTCTGGATAGATCATATTGTTAAAATGCACCTTTTATCTCCTTAGGATTTAGTTTTTCTTTGCTGAGAGGCTTTAAAGAGGTACAAAACTGTGATTAGTTATATCTGTGCACCAAAGTATGTTGTGCCAAAATGTGTAACTTGTTCTCGGCAAAAGGTTTAGAATGGAAAAACAGCAGCAGAAGGTAAAGCTGTACGATTAAAGTGACGCCCGAATATTGCCTAGATGTAGAAATCCGGTTTGTATGAAGGGTTTTTTTGCCCATGGAGAATTTTGTGTAATATTCACCAGAGAAGGCATAGAACTCACTAGCCTGCATTGCTGTAGTAAAATACTGATAAAGGAGGCGTCGTCGAAGGTCATGAATTTGTTTGCAGAGTTTAGATACACAAAGGAAAAAGTGTTTATTCTCAGTAAAAGTTCATTCAACTTCCTAGTTTGAGGTGGTGGTTTCATTTGGGAAAACATTTTTTGCAGCCAAGTTCACATATCAAATGAGTCATGTTGTTCTTTAGATGGATGATAAAGGGTCCTGGGCTGGAGGTCTGCCCATCAGTATTCCTTTGCTGTTTGTTGAAGCCCAGGTTCTGTCATAATGTTAGTTTCCATTGTGCGGGGCCAGTAATGTATGGGGGAAGAAGGTCTCTGTGTTCCTCTCTGTGCCAACAGAGACAAGTGTGTCACCTGTTTGGGCCTGTTAGGGCCTTCAACGACGTCCCTCGCTACTCTGCCACCACAGTAAGCACCTACAAGATAAGATCTCATCATGTGCCCTAACCAGCACCCCACACTATGCATCCATACAATCATACCCAGACCTGGATCACACACGTACAGAGAATCCTCACAACATAATTGCAACCTCATGTATACCCCACTAACCACTACACACCCTCAAACTACCAAACACATCTTGCATCTCTTGTTTGATTCTTTCTCTGCATTACTGCGCCAGACATTGCCAACGTCTTCACCTATTACAAGTTTGACACACTCTTCATCAAAGAACCATGACACACCCCCATGTCCTAAACATTTTTGTTCCCAAAGGCTACAGCATCCAGTATGCACATCGCACACATAAGAAAGGGAGGAGGCATTGCTCTTGGTCTTCCATCCAGGCAAGTAAGCAACACTCAACTCCATGGAGCTCCTCACAATCCACTCTCCGCAACTCAGTCTGCGAACTTCTGCTTCATCTTTAAGCCTTGTATGCAAAAACAGGACTTCAATGATATCGCAGACCACCCACCACTTTATCCATGTGCCACGCCCCCACATCACCCTCAAGGGTGACAGCCGCCCAGACAATGCAAACGCAAAAAACGCAAGGGGCACTTTTCTGAACCTCATCAACACCCGCAATGTGGTATAGCATATCAACCAATCAGCACCCTCCAAAGGCCACATCCTCGACTTTGTCTTCTTGACATCACCAGCATCCAAAGCAAACGTCCCAACCAAGGTCAACCCAAAACAGAACAACTAAACTTTGATCCTTTAAAGACTATTCTGTTAACAACCTAAGGATTGAACTCATCACTTGACTTTCCAACTCATGAATTGTGCAAGTGGGGACTTGTAGTGGTCTGCCATCCAGCTCTCACCATTTCCTGTACTAGCACACCATGTTGTGTGGTGCTAAACCAAGAAAGTCAGGTAATAGCGGTTCTTGCTGCCTGAGACAGCAATATCATGATGCCTGTGTCGTCTGAGCAAGCAGTGTCCTTAACCCCAGGACATGGCTGTATCTTCGCTGTGCTAGAGGAGACTTCCACCCCAGCGAATAGAGTAGTGTGACAGGTATGTTGGACTTTGTGAAGCTGCAAGCTCCTTCCTTACCCTTCTTGGTTCCAAAGGCTGAAGTGATTATTTTCAGAAATTCTTCACTCATGAGCCTATTACATCTTTATCTTGAGACCGTGGTATCTGTCTGAATTTTGAACTCGTGCTCAGCACAGACTTATCTTTGAGTCCTCAAGTGTAGTTGCATTCTTTGTCAATTTTGTAAGAACCACCAGCTGTACAGACGTCTCTCAGAAACAGAGGTGAGTGCTTCTTGTTAGCACCTCGTGCCTTAAAATTAACCCAACATTATCTATGTTCATTGACCCATAGGCATAGTCCGGTAGTACTGTCCTCCAAGACGAGTCCCTAAGTGGGTCTTTACCAGTCTGAGAGCTTTTCATCCATACAAACTGCCCCTTTTCCTTTTGGGGTTCTACCTTGGTTGCACCAGAGAAGAAAGTGAGCATCTTTTTTGCCAAGCTCTCTGCCTTTCACTGTGAACCATTTGATTGAGATGAAGTGGAACATGCATGAGAACTTTGCACAACCAACTCACTCTGATGGTCATCAGCAGGTATTCTTGACCATGCTATGAATCAGGACGTACACGCGCATCACCTCAAACACATACTTGCACGCATCCCTCTCACACACACAGAGCTGACTGTATTTATATAGTGCCTAATAGCCATGGGTCTTGTCTCAAAAATACACAGACAACACACAAACACACAGTCTCTGAACATTGCAATGACCCTACCCCTACTTTACATAAAGCCCACTCTTTTGGTGCTGTAGCCTTTGCATGTCCTTTGGTGAATGAGCCATGTGTTGGAGTTGCCTATCTCGATATGTTGCCACCAGATGCCTGCAAAGTGCCAAGGAATTAAAGAAGACATGTTTTTTTGAGGGTCAGCCCCTAATATTGAATTCTAATATGATTCACTATTCACTTCAGAAGGTTTATTTATGCCCAAGTCAATTCCTTTATGTCCCGGTCATCGGTGGCCCTGTGGCATATGTGAGACAAGTCTGCGATGAGAAACCATTGTTCCTCTATTTATGTATGTGCCCCTAATTACTCTATGCAGCCAATAGCCCATTTTTCACCACCATTGTGATGTCCTATTTGGCCACGCCAACAGGATCATTTATATAACGCATGTGCTTGACCCATGAGCACTCCCTATGATAGTTCCTAGGACGAAATTTCTAATTAAACTGGCCTTAATTTTCAGTTTGGCAATCTCATTGGTTTCTTTTTCAAACAGGAAGTTCTTAGTGAACTAACTTTTGCCTCCCTCTGAAGAAGCTAAAATGGAAAGTATGATGGTGCTGTTAAGGGACACAGCAGAAGAAGAGCGCTTCAAACACGCTGGATACACCAATCTCGACAAACCCTCTCTTTGCATGCCACCGCTTTCTATGCTACAACTCTTTATTGCAATACTCTGAAGGCTTCTTTGTCTGTTGCTTGGATGTGTCTAAAAGTGCTATACGCATGAATCTCCACTGATATGTTGCCAGTGCTCCGGCTGACAAGGTACATTGGAGGCTTTCTCCATTCTCCTCGTTCATGACCTATCTAGGACTTCTAGTCGGTTAATTGTTAGCCAGTATGAGAAGGTGTTTCAGCAATACCTGGAAGTGGCAGATAGGCATGCAGAATCCGGAGTCTCTGAAATCGGTGGTCCTCTGGTAACTTGATAGATTAGTCATTCACGATAAGCTCTAGACTTAAGTGCTCTGGATTGTTATACTATTGAAAGCAGGAGGGATTTGGGCATTGCTACTGAGAGAAGTGGATAATTCTTGACAGGCCATGGCGTTTTAAAGGGTAGCATGGTTGGGGTACAATCAGTCTGGTGCCAATGAATGTGTCTCCTTTGTTTGTTTTTTGTAATATATCTTTTATGTGATTCATTTTGTTGCCTAATTACAATACATTAAATATTTAGTGCCAAGAGGACCTCTGAGGGAACAAGCACTTACAAAATGCTCCCTACATTGCATTCAATAATTAAAAAAGGTTCCAGAGGATGCTTTCTGTGTTGCTCTTAAAAAAGGACTGAAGGGACTGAAATCAAACGGCAACTGATTAAAAACCAGACTGACTTTGGAATTAGAGTCCTGAACTATAGGCATATCTGAATAGTCTACTGTGTGCCCAGACCTAGATTTTTCTAAATCCAGAGAAACGTCCAGAGAGTCAACCGTTATGATATACACTCTAAACTGATAATTAGTTTTAACAAGGCAGGTTTAAAAGCTCTATGTTGTTTTGATGAAATGCCAAAGTTTTATTGCTCCCGAAAGGACTCATGACAGATTGGATCAACTTTATCTAAAACCATTAGCTGCATGAGATGCAGCCACATTTTTCATAATCCTGAATATGTAGGTATTCAATGTCTATACAAAATCATAAATTACATAATCTATCCCGACAAAGGCTTATATGAAGCATTTGCAAGCCAAACATGGACCATTAATATGTAAAACCTAAAAGGCTGTGATTGAAAATGTAAATTACATGTCAGCAATGTTTTAAATATTTCTAACCATATTGGTTGTTTAAGATTCAGGGGGAAGTTAGGAATGTGAAAATTAAGTTGAGTGGTGTAAATGCCTTTTGCTTGGTTATAAGTGTTTGTTAGATATAAGTGAGAAATAAGAATGCTTTAATTTAAACATGTATATAGTTGCTTTAGATTGGATTTAGAATTAGTTTGGTTTGCCATTATATGAATATCACTTTATCTCAGAGCAAAGAATATATTGTAGTTTTTTTTGACAAAACATAGTGTCACTGTTTTTGACTTTAGGATTACGCTCAGTTCATGTGGTGGTGTAATGAAGATATTTTTCAATGTTAGGTAGAGAGCACATTTTGTTTGGAGGATACCTTGTGTACGAACGTTTCCTTTTTCTATGGTTACCCTCTCACTTTTTTCTCCAATGCTGATAGTTTTTGACTCTGAAAGTGCACTGCTAACTCTGCCCCAGTGCCAGTGCTCTCTCCCTATAACAGGATGCATGTGAATTCGTAACCCTAATTGGCAAGGACTTTAATCCGCTTATAAATCCCTAGTAAGTGGTATCAGTGGTACCTAGGGCATGGGAGTTAAAGGGGTCACCCGGGCCTGCAGCACTAATTGTGCCACCCTGGGTGATCCAAGTAAAAAGATGACAGTCCTGCCATTGCATGCAGACTCCATGAGCAGTGTAAACCGCTCGAACTCGACTTTGCCCTCACCATGAGTGGCAAGGTCATAGCACTATTTTTAATAAATGCCAGTCACCCCTAAGGTAGGCCTTCTGAGCCTGGTAGGCAGGGTGTATTATATTAAAGGTGTGGACATATACGTGCCAGCTTATATGTCCCTATTGTTGCCTCCTTTCATAAGGGGCTATTAGAAGTGCTCAGGGGGCCATAGGATAACATTGGCTGGCACCCCATGGTTGCCAGCTCCATTATGGTCCCACTGAAAAGTGTCATATCTGAAAGAAACACATAGTGATAAATTCCTTACCTTAGAATATCCCCAGGCGTCAGACTGGATCCGGAAGGTTTTCGTCAGCAGTACCCCTGCGCGTCGGTAGGTGGCGTTGTGCGGCTCCGCGTCCGTCGTTGGCGTCGTGGTCGCCGAGATGACGTCGCCCACGCACGCTAACGTCAGTTCTTTCTTTTTCCGCGCCAGCAAGCGCAGATCCGGAAAGAGCAGGAACCCCCAGTCAATTTTTGACTGACTTTTTGAGGCTTTTTGTCTCTGTTTTTCATCGAGTCTTCGACTGCTGGTGCAGATAGGATGCCCGGTTTTAAGTCCTGCGGGGACTGTCACCGTATGATGTCGGTGACGGACCCGCACCGTGTGTGTGTTTTCTGCCTGGGGCGCGACCACGACCCCAAGTCGTGCCCCGACTGCCGGGCCATGGCGCCGAAGACTTTGCGGGAGCGGTCCCGAAAGTTGCTGGAAGCCCGGCAATCGGCTCCGCGCCGTTCGAGGTCCCGGTCCCTTGGGAGGTCGAGGGACCGTGCGCGGAGTCATCACCATCGGTCTTCGGATCCAAGTCTTCGCACTCGGGGTCAGGTAAGGCGAAGCACAAGAAGTCGAAGAAACGCCATCGTTCTCCGACTTCCCCTCGCCAGTCGTGCGACGCGGCTGAGGGTGCGGGTGGTGCCTCCCCCGCGGCTCCGGTGGAGCCTATGCAGTCGCCGCCGGACTACCCGCCCTTCCCGGGTTCGTCGGCGACTCCGCCCCAAATACAGGAATTCCTGTCGGCCATGGCTCGCCTCTTTGGGCCGTCTGGTCCCGCTGGTGCGCCTTCGGGCCCCGCGGTCCCGACTGGGGGTCCTCTCCTTTCCTCGCCGGCGGCCCCGGCGTCGCTGTCGGCTCCTGCCTCGGCGCCGCAGGACCCCCTTGGATCCCGGCCTGGATCCCGGTCGACGCCGGTTGACCTTATAACACCTCCACCGACCCCACAGGCACCACTTCTGACGCCGCCCGCTCCTCGGGACGACGTCGACCCCGGTTTCAGCCCCGAAGTGGACGCGGCGTCGATCGATGCCGTTCTCGACATTGCTCGGGGATTTCTATCCCCATGTCCCTGCTCCTTATTTTAGGCCTGTTGAACAGCCTGAGGAGCTAGGGGAGCACTGGGAGGGGTCTGAGGACCCTCTCGCAGCTGCTTGCAAATCTGAACAGGACTGGGCTGAGGAGTTGGGGGACGCCAGTGGTCTGGATACCTCACCAGACCTTGGCATGCTGTCTCCTCCTACCGTGGCTACGGAGGAGGGTGCTAGTTATGCTGTGGTATTGCGTAGGGCGGCCGAGGCCCTACACCTCGAGCTCCCTACTGTGGCCGTCAGGACTAACCTCCTGACAGAGGTGCTTCAGCCAGCAGCTACTTCTGCGGAGCCGCTGCTTCCCTTCAATGAAGCCCTTTCTGACCTTCTTTTGGGCACTTGATCCAGGCCCACCACAGGGGCTCCTGTGGATAGGAACGGGTGACCCAATTTTCCTCTCCCAACATCCCACCCCCGAGAGCTTGGTTGTCCAAGCCTCTGCTTCCCCTACCGCCCTCCCTTCCGCACCACCGGATAGGGAATCCAAGAAACTGGATCAGTTCGGAAAGAAAACATTTTCTTCCTCCAGTTCTGCGCTGCGGTCCGTGAACACCGCATGCCTCTTGGGCCGTTATTCCCCATCTCTGTGGGATACGGTGGCGCAAGTGCTGCCCCAGTGTCCGGAGGAGGCCCGGCCAGCTCTCTCCCAGGCTGTTGCAGAGGGGAGAGACGCAGCTAAGTTCATGATTCGTTGTGGCCTAGACACCGCCGACTCACTGGGCAGATCGATTGCAACGACGGTGGCGGTTCGCCGCCACGCCTGGTTGAGGACCACTGGATTTTCGGGGGATGTCCAAAACACACTTATGGACATGCCCTTTGATGGCCGTCGCCTCTTCGGCGACGAAGCGGATAGCGTGTTGGAGCGGTTTAAGGACTCACGGGCTACGGCCAAGTCCTTGGGACTCTCTGCAGTCCGCCCTCCTCCGCCTTCTGCTTTTCGCTCCTTTCGTGGCACCGGAAGGGGCACCCCGCAGCGTTCGCAACAGAGCCACAGGCCCGTGCAGCAACCATCCCGCAGCGGACGCGGGTTCTGCCGTGGCGGACCAAGGGGCCAGCGGGCGGGTCAGTCCACCTCCACCCCGGCCACCACTGCCTCCAAACCTTCCTAGTCCGAACTTTCAGGCCCATCGAACGCCAGTGGGCGGCAGTCTTCACCATCACCTCCCCCACTTGCGCACCATCACTTCGGACAGGTGGGTTTTAGAGATAGTCCGGAGGGGCTACTCCCTCCCCTTCGAGACTACCCCTCCAGCCATGCCACCTCAGTACCACCGCATGTCGGGGGATCACTTGGTGCTTCTTCAGCAGGAAGTTGCGGCCCTGTTGGCCAAGGGGGCCATCGAGCGCGTTCCGATGCCAGAAGTAGGTCATGGTTGCTATTCCCACTACTTTCTGGTACCCAAGAAGGACAAGGGCCTGCGTCCTATCTTAGACCTCCGGAACGTCAATCGCTTCCTCCGCAAAGAGAAGTTCAAGATGCTCACTCTGGCTCAGGTCTTGTCTGCTCTCGATCCACAAGACTGGATGGTAGCGCTAGACTTGCAGGATGCCTATTTCCACATCCCAGTCCTGCAAGCCCACCGGCGTTACCTGCGGTTCACGGTAGGCCACGAGCACTTTCAGTTCACCGTGCTCCCTTTTGGCCTTGCCAGCGCCCCTCGGTGTTCACGAAGGTGATGGTGGTGGTCGCAGCTCATCTGCGCAGATCAGGGGTTTCAGTCTTCCCCTATCTCGACGACTGGTTGTTGAAGGCGGGCTCGCCCCAGACAGTCGTCTCCCACCTCCAGACTACGGCCGACCTCCTGCACTTGCTGGGGTTCTCCATCAACGTGCCGAAGTCGCACCTGATTCCCTCTCAGAAGCTCCTCTTTATCGGAGCAGTTCTGGACACGGCGCAGTTTCGGGTCTATCCTCCCAAACAGCGAGTCCGGGATATTCGGGCTCTGATTCCGATCTTTCAGCCCTTGTCCCGGGTTTCGGTCAGAGTGACTCTGAGGCTGCTGGGCCTCATGGCCTCCTGCATCCTGCTGATCGATCATGCCAGATGGCGTATGCGGGCTCTGCAGTGGGACCTAAAGTTCCAGTGGGCGCAGCATCAGGGGAACCTGTCCGATCACGTCCAGATCTCGGAGGGCACTGCACGACAGTTGCAGTGGTGGCTCACGAACCGGCATTGGGTCGACGGCAGATCCCTCTCCCTTCCCCAACCTGAGTTTACAGTGGTGACGGATGCGTCCCTCCTGGGATGGGGCGGTCACATGGGAGAGGCGGAGATCAGAGGCCTCTGGTCTCCGGCGGAGTCCAAGCTCCATATCAACCTTCTGGAGCTTCGGGCGATACGGCTTGCACTGAAGGCATTCCTTCCCTCTGTCAAGGGGAGAGTAGTGCAGGTGTTCACAGACAACACCACCGCCATGTGGTACTGCAACAAGCAAGGCGGGGTGGGGTCGTGGACTCTCTGTCAGGAGGCTCTGCGTCTCTGGACATGGCTGGAACATCAGGGCATGTCCCTGGTGGTTCAACACCTGGCAGGTTCTCTGAACGCCAGGGCAGACGAACTCAGCCGCAGGTGCATGCTCGATCACGAATGGCGTCCTCACTCGGAGGTGGTGCAAGGTCTCTTTCAGCTTGGGGAGAGCCTTGGTTAGATCTATTCGCCACCGAAGACAACGCGCAATGTCATCAGTTCTGCGCGTTGGATTTTCCAAGGCGGCACTCGCTCGGCAACGCTTTTCGTCGCGAGTGGAGTTGCGGTCTGTTGTACGCCTTTCTGCCTATACCACTTCTGCCCAGAGTGCTGAAGAAGATCAGGCGCGACCGGGCACAAGTCATCCTTGTGGCTCCGGACTGGGCTCGAAGAGTATGGTATCCCGAGCTACTCAGTATGAGCATTGATCCTCCGATCAGACTGCCTCTTCGGGAGGATCTTCTGTCGCAGCAGCAGGGGACGGTCCTCCACCCGAACCTGTCCAGCCTCCACCTCTTTGCGTGGAGATTGAGCGTCGGCAGTTGATTCCTTTCGACTTGCCTCCTGAAGTTTGTGATGTCATTCTGGCAGCCATGCGTCCCTCTACTAAAGTGGTATACGCCTGCAGGTGGAACAAGTTTGTGGCATGGTGCACAGCAAAGGCTGTGGATCCCCTTTCTGCCCCTCTTTCTGAAGTACTACTGTTCCTTCTTTCTTTGGCCCAGCAGGGCTCTGCTCTGGGCACTATCAAGGGCTACCTTTCTGCTATTTCGGCCTTTCTCAGGCTTCCTGATCAGCCCTCTCTTTTCAAGTCCCCTGTTGTAAATAGATTTCTCAAAGGCATTACACACCTTTTTCCTCCTATTCCTTTCGTGATGCCTCAGTGGGACTTGAATTTGGTTCTTACATGCTTGATGTGCGCTCCCTTAGAGCCCCTTCACAACTGTCCTCTTCGTCTCTTGACCTTGAAGACTGCCTTCCTGGTGGCCATCACCTCCGCTAGGCGAGTGAGTGAGCTCCAGGCTCTTTCCTGTAAGCCTCCTTTCCTATCAGTCCATCCGGACAAGGTTGTGCTCAGGCCCCGTCCTTCCTTTTTGCCAAAAGTGGTTACGGCCTTTCACATTGGGCAGACTATTACCTTGCTCACCTTCTTTCCGCCTCCGCATCCTTCCAGAGAGGAAAAGAGAGGCTCCACCATCTGGACCCAAAACGTGCGCTCTCATTTTATCTCAACCGCACACCGCAGTTCCGGGTGGATGACCAGCTCTTTGTTGGCTACGTTGGCACCAACAAAGGTCGGGCGGTACACAAAAGAACTATCTACCGCTGGGTTGTCTTGTGTATCAAAGCCTGTTACTCTTTGGCTAAAAAAGAACCTCCGGTGGGGCTCCGTGCTCACTCCACCAGAGCTACTGCAGCCACTACTGCATTGGGACGTGGTGTCCCCCTGCAAGACATCTGTCAGGCAGCCACGTGGGCCTTGCTGCACACGTTTATTAAGCATTATTGCCTGGACAGCCAAGTCCGGAGAGACAGCTTCTTTGGCCGTTCTGTTCTCCGTGACTTTCTGGTGTGATCTTGGTTCGCAGGCCCACCACCGGGGTTGGTATTGCTGGGGTATCTATTCTAAGGTAAGGAATCTATCACTATGTGTTTCTTTCAGATGAACAAGTTACTTACCTTCGGTAACGATATATCTATAAGAAACATTAGTAGTGATAGATTCCTTACCGCCCCACCCATCCTCCCCGTTCTGCGAACTGATTTCTAGGGTTAAGGTCATCCCTTTCAGGGCCCTAGTTTCAATGCACCAGTGGTCAGTATCTTGCATGGCTCTGCGTTCCTGGCGCGGAAAGTCAGGTACAGAACTGACGTCAGCGCGCGTGGGCGGCGTCTAAGTAGCGCCCGCGACGTCATCTCGGCGACTACGACGCCAACGACGAACGCGGAGCCGCACGACGCCACCTACCGACGCGCAGGTGTACTGCTGACGAAAACTTTCCGGATCCAGTCTGATGCCTGGGGATATTGTAAGTTAAGGAATCTATCACTACTAATGTTTCTTACAGATATATCGTTACCGAAGGTAAGTAACTTGTTCGTTTGGTATCAAACAACTTGTCTCATCAAACCTGGCCTTTTTGCAAAGTCGGATTTGAAGTGGCATACACCCAGTTGGCTACCTTAGAGGTTGCCCACCTGGTTGCCCCAGCATTTCCTGTGCTCTGGCTGACAGCCTGCAGCTGCTGCCGCCAAGACAGGAATCTGGCCCCCGCCAGGAGGTGTGAACACTCCCATGAGTCAGATACAAAAGCCTGCCTGGGAGGGAGACGTTACCTCCCTCCTGACAGGATGGCTAGTGAAGTGGCATATCGGAGCGGTGAGCTTCAAAGCTCTCACCACCTCTGAAATGCAAGTAGGCTTCCTCCCAGAGGTGGAAAAGCCAACCCCCTGCCCCAGGCAAATTTGCAACCCGGGCAGGCAGGAAAATGAGATAGTCAGAAGGCGTACACTCCCAGAAGGGTAGACACACCCCTAGGGTGGGCTACCTGGTCTGTACAGCCAAAATAATGTTCTCCCATTTTTAAAAGTGGCAGAAAAGAGGCTTCTGGGTAGAAAAGGTGCCACACTCCTTAGGATGTGGTCGCCCCATGGACGGATTAGCCACTGAGGATAGTGGCCCAGTGGCTATTAGCACTAACACCCCTAATGCCCCTAAATGTAGGATTTAAGGGGCGACCATTGCACCAGAACCTCAGATCTGATCGACTTGCAACAAAAGGACAAAGAAGAAGAGTCTGCGACTTCAGGACCTGCACAAAGCAAAGGCGACACAAACTCCACCTGTTGCCACCACCCTACGACTGCGACTCGTCCTGGACCAGAGACTGGTTCCAAAGGAAAGAGAAGCCCGTCTGCAAGCCAAAAGCAACTCCAGAACTCCCTTGGACAAGATGTACTAGTTCCCTGCGGGCAAGAACCGCACCCGGAACCAAAGAGTCACTGGCCATCAGGCCCGCCGAGGGAATCGCCCAAAAGTAAATGGTCTAGTGCATTGTGGGAAACGTAGTCCTGCCCTCCAGCAAGTTTCAAGCTACCTTTTACCCCTGGACTCCAGGACGTTGAAGTGACCGAAGCGTGAGCTTGCCACTGCCAAGGCTTGCTGGTCGCCCGTCTAGCTACACCACCTTTCTTAGACACTGTGCCTCGAGGGAACCCCCGCAACATCTAACTCCCAATGCCTCCTTGCCCCCTTTGTCGAGAGTTTGCATCCCCTTCCTCACCAGCACCCTCTAAGTGGTAAAAGCTGCAACTGCGGCTCCCATTCTTCAGCACCAGGGACTTCGAGGACTACCCTGCACCCAGGCCCTACGTGCCAGGTAAAAATGAACTGACTGTCCGAGTCTGGTCCTGGGACCTGCCTCACCTCTACACCCTGTGGTTTCCACTGAACTCGACGGGCAAGTGACAAGTTGTCAGTAGTGTTTTTCCACATTGTCCACAACATTAAAGTTTGGCAAGAGTGAACTGCACTGATTTATTTTTCCTTTAAGAATCCATAACTCCGATTATACTCATCTGATTGTGTTTGTTTTAGTGTCTAAATTTATATAAAAATCTGCTTTATATTTATAAATTGGTGTCGGATTTCTCTTGAGTCGTGTCAGTTACTTATTGTCCATGTTGGTACTCTGAAATGCTTAATACATGTTCCTCTAGTTAAGCCCGACTGTTCAATGCTTCACAACCAGGTTTGAGCTAGGGATTTATTAGTGTGAATCCAAAGGACCTATTTGAGGTAACTTAGGAGTATTGCATAGTAAAGTCTAACCAGCCTCACTGCATAATACCCCACTTTCCTACACCTTGATACTGATGTGCTTAGCTAGATGGAATCATTGAAGAAGTAAGAGAAAAACATTTTGCAGGTGTTTAGTTCAAAAGCTCACTTTGTGTGTAAATTTGAATTACCATTAGACACTTCTACATTTTATAGTCAGGCTTGTCGCTGACTGTTTCAGCCGTAGCTCTCAAGGCCTGGGGAGTATCGGTACGTCTGCTGTTTGATATGTGTTGAAAACCGCGCGGCTTCTGGCCGTCTTGTGAGGGTGCAAGGAGATAGAATTTGGAGGAATTGGGATGAAAACTAATAAATATATTTGAGTTTCTTTAGGTGTACTTTAATTGGAAACTGGCTGTAAATGCACCCCCTTGAAGCTAGGCGCAAATTCACCCTTGCAGCTGGGTGTAAATCCTGACTTTTGAAGCTAGATGTAAATTCAGCAGTGTGTACTTTCAGACCATCGAATTTGCTTAGATATTTAGTCCCTTGAAAGGGTGAGCCACGTGTGTGTAAATGTAGCACCATGAAGCTGTGGGTGTAAATGTAGCCAATTGAAAATAGGTAACTTGAGCATCTGAACCTCGATGTAAATTTAGCCCCCATAACCTGGGTGTAAATGTAGCCCCCAGGACCGGAGTGTAAATTTAGCCCCCAGGACCTGAGTGTAAATTTAGCCCCCAGAACCTGGGTGTATATTTAGCCCCTTGAAGCTGGGTTCTGTGGGTGTTAATGTAGCCCCTTGAATCTTTGTGTAAATTCAGCCTTTTGAAGCTGGATGTAAATTCGTCCCTTGAAACCGTGTAAATACATCAACTTGGTGCAGGGTGTGAAAGTAAAACCTCTGAAGTTGGTTGTAAATTTAGCTGAATATTTTTGTCCTCGAGGCTGGGTGAAAATTCAGACCCCTTTAACATGGGTGTAAATTTAGATGTTTTAAAGCTATGTATAAATTTCAGCTACTTGAAGCCACGTGTCAATTCAGCCTTTTTTGGCGGGATATAAATTCTTTTAAGGGCCTAACATCGAGGGCTTTATTTTGGCATAGTTGAAGGAAGGCCATGTATTTGAAACACATTCAGACTTTTCTGCACATGGCCTTTTTGTTCAGTTTGTATCTCAATTCTTCTTTTTTTTAAATTTTTTTTTTTTTAATAAAACAAATAATGATCAGTAGTCAAGTACGATCGCAGGAACAAAGCACTGATACATAAAAGTGTAAGCAGAACAATGACAGAAGAGGAACAGAAGAAAAATTCTTCAAGTACCGCATGTACAAACATAAATGAATGATCAGTCGTCTCAACAATATATAAATATATACAGCAAATCAAGAGATTATGTAAACATTAAACTTTAAATAGATATAAACCCATCAATAATAAGTGAATACCAAGAGATCGGATCGTCATGAAGCTAAAAAAAACAGTCCCCAAATGTGATCAAAATTATGTAAATTGTCATTTAATTTATAAATCTTTTTTTAAATCTAGCCACTTCAAACATATCCTCAAGCCAAGAATGAATCGTTGGAATAACATTCGTCCTCCAAAAACGTAATATATTAACTTTGGCTAAACTGAGAGCAGTGGAAAGCCATTTAAAGAAATGAATGGACATAAGAGGCAATTCATGTCTGAGCCCTTCAGCCATGACCCCCTTCATGACCGCAGCTTATGGCGTGACAATATTGACTGATGGCTCTTTGTTACTGGGTACTCTGACCTCAAACGTCACCAAAGCAGCAGAAATTGAACCCACGCCTCCTCAGAGTCGGGACTGGGGTGTGCAAAACGTTTAATTTTTGTTGCACCCATCATAAAGTTCTGTTCGAAGTGTTGCAACTTGCCAATATTTGGTTTCCAACGTCTGTGTTAAAATCGTCACATTTGGTACAATTGTGTAGCGCACATCCTTATTTAATAAACATGAACGAAACGGTTCCGCATTAAGATCTAGTTAGAAGAAAACAGCGAAAAGAGCTGCCTAGAGTAAACGTTGCACACGAATGGCATGCATACATTTCCCCTTTTTAGGTCTCGCCTACGCAGCGTGCATGCGCTGCATAGGAAAAAAGACCTTTTGCAATCGATTCCCTTTTTACCCTAAAAACTTGCACGCGTTGCATTGCTTTCAATGGCAACGCGTGCACGTTTGGCGATTCCCTTGCGGGAGCGAGCAGCTGGCGCCATATGTTATCAATTATCGCGCCTTGCTGCTCGCTCCCGCAAGGGAATCGCGCTGGCCCCCTCCTTTCTCCCCTTGCTGCCGCGCGAGGCATGCGCGCTTTTTTTCTTTTTGTTGAAGCACTCATATGAGTGTGATTATTTGCTCTGCTTACTTCCAGCCCGTCCCGCACTCCCTCCGTGTCTTTGTGTTGCCTCCTGTCTTGCAATGAAACCAGCATTGGCAAATCCAATACATTGCACCTTTTGGCCCTTTTAAGTGTGTAGCCATGCAGCACATTATCCTGAGTGCGGAGATGCCAGGGATTGTCAAACAATACAGTTACTACACACTATTTTCTTTTTTACAGTGTGTGTCAGGGAGCGCTATTTAGTGCTTGACCAGTGCCATAAAAGTAGATCCAGCCATACTACGGTGCAGTCACTACGAGTATGAGCTTTATTGGGGATCTCCGCTAGTTCGTAAGTTTGCAGAAGAGTTTATTTCCGTGTGTCACTGAAGTGGCCTCATTTCCTTTCAGATTCCTTCCGCTTCTCACGGATCAAAGAATGATGTCATCATCTGGGAGGAGGAGCTGCAGGATGGGAACGTGGGAAAGGGTCGATGCGAGGGTGCTAAGCACATGGGTAGAGTAGAAAACAACGAGAAGCGGTGTTTAAAAACCCTAAACACAATCACTAGTTACAACCCTAAAAACAATAATTAGTGGTGAAGTTATTTCATGGGGCATTTATGTGCATGGAAAAACTGAAGCAAGGAGAGGATAGGGGAGTTCGCATTGTAAGGATATCTATTTTAAAAGTAAGCACCCCCACAGCACAGTCGATGCATTTACAGCCCAACTATGAAGCCGGCATTTAAATAGTTCGGACAGGCATGACTTTCTGCCTTTGCCCTTTAAAACAACACACATTCTGATAAGGCGACCAGCAGGGCTGTGAGGAGAGCCCTGCCTCCAAGCTCATATTAGCCATAACTTTAAACATGATCCCTTTTGACACCTGATGTGAAAGAATATTATTTTCTTGTATTTTTAGCCATCTGGGCAGTTGAAAGTTAGTCGCGCATATTTGTAATGAGATGCACGCATTAAGATTCGGCGCAGCATCGCAACTAGTGTGGGCATAAGCAAGTTGCCCAAAGCCTGGAAGCCTTCTGCTGCTGGCGAACAGATCGCATGAGATGGCACGAAAGAACTGGTAAAATGTACATGCTGTGAAAATTCAGCTCAAAGCTACGACTAAACACTCATTTGAGTACCCAAAGCCGAGCGCCGAAATACCTCCACAAAACGGAAGTGGATGAAGTCATAAAGGAATATTTGCCGATGACTAAATACAAATAGACCTGTAGCAGGAGAAGCAAACACGGTCCATAAACACCATTGCCATGCGAGGACACAGACTGCCTGGGGGCTCTTACACGTGGTTGAACTGAAATGCTAGCTTACAGTTTTAAAGGTGCTTATAGAATTAAGCATGTCAGAGGAACATCAACAAATCGTACATTTTTTTTGCAGTTTTGTACAGTGCGAACTCGACCTGAAGGTATTAGAGCACTAGACATGAGCACCAGTTATATTACACAAGGTCACATTCATTTTCTTTTTAAGGCACAGGAAGGTTATGTGATGTGTCCAGAATCACAGGATGTTAAGCCAATGTCGAGACTTGGTTCCAACGTCTGCAGTCTAGCCGTAGTGCCACATCCCAGCCCGCTACAGTGTGTGTGAGACGGCTTGGGTGGAGGAGGGGGGATTTGGCATGGCTTTAGGTTACTCAAGATTCATGTACAGTAGTGCGAGTACACATGTTCAAACAAGACCAAATGCATACACGCAAAAAAAATTAAAGGGACACGCGGTCACATTCAAAGGGCCAATGTGCCTGCAATGATTTTCAGAGTATTCAAGGGAAGAAAGAAATCACATGCCTTGAAAACCACACTACAGGGATGGTCCTGGTACTTTACCTCTCTTAAGTAGAGGCGCTATCGATCAAAACGCGTTCCGTTTTGGACCCCAGAAATGGCAAGCAACAAAAGCCATGTGAGCCCTTTCATGGGGGTGAACAGTGAAACTAACCGGCAGAACAGTGCCCGTCCCCCCACTCGTGTCACATGTAAACCATTAGCCGACAGCCACAGGAAAGCCTCCCTAACCCACTAAACCCCGCAACTGAAGAGGAATACGTTCCCTCCAACACATGACTCCATTGCACGATACACATGTTTCTACAGAAGTGGTCCTCCATGTGTAGTGCGCTGCTAGCCCCATGCCGATCAAGCCACGCTGCCAGCATGACCCGCACATACATAGCTAATTATTTGACCAGGCTTATGCAGTACAACTAGGGGCCAAGTGGGTGGTCTAGCACTATCGAACAAAGTCGTAAGGAGCAGAAGTGGTGGAGCCTCGGAGGGAGGGGGGCAACCCCGGTACACCCACCTCTGTAAATCCAATTTTCCTTCGTCCGGTAGCAGTAGCGTTGCTCCGAATGTATTCTTCCAATGGTTTTTGTAGCGCTCACAAAATAAAGGGAGTCGCAAGCGCTCCCACAGCTGACGTGACGCCACCTTCCACTGGCGTGCGCTGTGGTTTCAAGTTTGGGGAAGGGAAAGGGATAGAGCTGGGGTTGCCTGTTCATCGACCTAAGCAGACATCACCCTCCCCCCCTCCCCCCCCTCCAGGATATTGAGTACCCAGTGGGGGGCACTCAGGGTAACAAAAGGGAGGAAGGGGATAAGGGTGGGTGCATGCATGCTGGGGGGGGGGGGGAGGGGGTGTAACAGAATGAGGGAAACTGAGACAAAACACCCAAAAATTTTAATTGTTTTAGAGAGGATGTGGTTTATCATCCAGTGCTGCTGACTTTGGAACTGGGGAACCAGGTTTGAGTCTCGGCGTTGGCTCTCCCCGTGCCTACAAAAATGCTGAGACATGCCGGTCTGAAAAATGTAAATAAAAAATAGCAAACAAAATGCTGTTTGTAAACTACATACAAAATGAAAATTACAAATGCTGATCCGTAAGTTTATTAACACTACGGCAATCTGGAACGAGTGAACGCGTACAGGAAGAAAAGCCAACATTTCAAACACATTAGCAGAATCAAAATAAGCATTGGCATAGCCAATAGGTCTCGCCTTTGGGACCTTATAAGTGTTTAGCCATGCAACAGTTGATGATGTTGCACCAAGGATATTGTGCTGGATAACTAAACACTTATAAGGTCCCAAAGGCGAGACCTATTGGCTATGCCAATGCTTGTTCTACTTCCGATAAGACTGAAAATTATCTCACAATTCGAAGAAAAACTTTGCACAGAGAAACGTAGCTAGCCAAGCTTCCTTGTTTGTCTATGCCCCATAAGAGTGCCTGTAGTTCCAGGCTTCACCTGAAGCTTGGATGGGAAGCATAGAAAATATCCTTAAATATTCGATGAGAGTTCGATGTATTATTCTAACCCCAACCTGGCTCTTTCTGGCGAAGTGTTAGCGTGAGCACCGACGTACTTTCATTCTAAAGACCGGGAGAGTATACATGCCAGGCAAAGCACAGGGTTGAAAAGCTCTCTCTCGCACGCGCATCGAGGAATGAAAAGCGCAGACAGACCTAACACCGGAAACTACAAGTGGAAAAATAGGCTTTGCGCGCCCTCATGCTGGAGGTATTTGCGTGAAAAGAACAAAACATTCTAACAATTTCTGAACGGCAACTTCCGTTTTATTTTTACTTTGTATATTGCCTTTTATCTTCTTGTGCAGTGTTTTGTGTCCACGGTTAGTCGTTGAAATGCAGGGCCTGTACATCAGTCACTTTGCTGCGCACTATATTTTGATAAAGTGAAACACCAACCTAGCAAGCTCAGGTAACTGGTTTGAGGCATTTTAAAATTTTGAAGTCTCATATTTTTTCATCGTTTTCTGAAAGCCGTATATTCTAATTTGTGACCATAAGCAATTCGTAAAATGTCTTTTTTTTTTAAACCATTTCCTCGTGTATTTCTAACCATAACATCGATGCCTGTCACTTACCTCGAACTCTTTCTGTCGGGCTTCTTTAGTTGAGTTATAATTAAGCAGATGGGTGCGGGGACAGGGCACTCTTCGAGGGTAGGCAGTGGCGTACTCTGAATATGAGGCCCTCCGCTTGGAGCGCACAGGCCAAATCAAAGCCCATGTATGGGCAATGAAGCCAGCTGAATCTGACCGTTGTAATGCACATTAAGTGTGAAAATCCGGAAAAACTCATGCACAGAAAGTTCACTGATTACCTACAAACGAAATCTTATCACACAATGTCTGTATCTAGACAACACGCGGCTCAACACCTGTGACACCTGCATGGAGACCTACAAATCCGGTGTGACCGGATAAGGACCTAGCTGGGATGTAGACTTTCACTCAGTACGAGCTTGAAAATCTTAAGGAAGGAAAACTTTCCTTTCTTGAGTCCCCTCACTCACCAGGGTTTCCCCACGGTGACATGCTTCATCATTGGGGCCATCTCAACCCGCTGCGGGCTGAGGCGTGCTACGACTTGTGATGAGACGTAGGAGCACTAATCGTGAGGAGCTATGTGTAGTGCAGTGGTGTGGTGGAGTGTATTAAAAAGTACCTAACTAGTGGGCAGAAAAAACTTTATTCGGGCTCCTAGTTGGTCTATTAAAACCGGGGTGAGTCTCTAGTGGGCCTATCCAAATGCGTTAGGGGTCACTAGTAGACGTCAACATGTTTCGAGCTTCCCCACAGCTCTTCTTCAGGACAAACACAGGGTCCCGCCCTGTGTGTACCACTCCAAAGTGACCTACAGTGGGATAAGTGAAAAACCTAAACGCTACAAAATAAAGCAGGTGTTAGTAATACATATGGTACACAATTGTCACGTAGTATGGGTACATAATAGTCCCGTAGTATTGTATATTAAGCAACAATGTGCCTCATGGTCTCAATCGGGGTGAGAGGGTTCCGTCTGGAACTTTGTGTGATATCCTCTTGGTCAGTAGACCTAGCGGTCTCGATCACTAGGTCTACTGACCTTGAGGATATCACACAAAGTTCCAGACGGAACCCACTCACCCCGATTGAGACCATGAGGCACATTGTTGCTATATACAATACTACAGGACTATTATGTACCCATACTACGTGACATTGTGTACCATATGTATTACTAGCACCTGCTTTATTTTGTAGCGTTTAGGTTTTCACTTATCCCACTGTAGGTCACTTTGGAGTGGTACACGGGCGGGACCTGTGTTGTCCTGAGAAGAGCTGTGAGGAAGCTCAGAACATGTTGACGTCTACTAGGGACCCCTAACGCATTTGGATAGGCCCACTAGAGACTCACCCGGTACAATAGACCAGCTAGGAGCCCGATAAAGTTTTCTGCCCACTAGTTAGGTACTTTTAATACACTCCACTCCACCACACCACTGCACTGCACATGGCTCCTCACGATTAGTGCTCCTACATCTCATCGCAAGTCGTAGCACGCTCAGCCCTAGCTGGTCAGATGGCCTCAATGATGAGCATGTCACCGTGGAGAACCCTGGTGAGTGAGGACTCAGAAAGGAAAGTTTTCCTTCCTTAAGATTTTCAGCTCTACGAGTGAGAGTCTACATCCCAGCTAGATCCTTATCCGATCACACCGGATTTGTACGTCTACTATTGCATTAGGAGGGTGGACCTAGCCTTGTCCCTCTTCCTCCCCCCCTATTTTTTTGACACCTGCATGGAGAACATGGCCTCCCCATAAGCCGCTGGCTGGGCGGCGTCCCGACCAATCACAAGGTTGCTTGCAGCATTGTGCTTGGCTTAGGGGAGGGAGCCTGGCTGTCTCCTTCCTGTCCTCCCCGACCCACCAACCGCGTGCTATGCTGTCCGCGACTGCCCTGGGGGCCTGGTGCGGCCAGGGGTATATGTAGACTGGTCAGTGGCAGCTTGTGCTCAGTCAAAACCCTACAGGCCGTGTGTATTATTGTGTGCGCTACGAGTTATCGGACTCCAGCACAGGCCACCCCTCGTCAATCACTACAAAAGCTGATATATAAACTAAAAACACCCTCCAGTTCAGATTTAGCCAGTGGAACTGTGCATGAGCTTCCACCCATGTCCCTACTCCCTTGGTCTTGGGTTTAAAAGCTGTAGAACTTAACATGTGGACAAGCTGCTTAACTGACTGCTGTGCTAATAATCCCCTTCAAGCCCTTCTCTTAGGACCTGCTTTTTGCCAGGACTTCAGTGTGTGCTACCCCACTGCAAGGACTTCAAAACTGCCCCAATTTCTCTCTTCTTGAGGTGTTATACCAGTGCCATCATTTGTTCATCCATTTCCCTGTCAATGGGGTGTGGAGGTGAAAAAGATGGTGTTTGCCAGGTCACTTAAGCGTCCCTCGTATGGCTACTTACCTGGGAGGTTGGGCTTGTCTGCTACCCGACAACCTTTGTTTGCCCTGCAACATGAAGTGGTTTGAATCGTGTTCTGGAATGTACGGTTGAGGAATTTATTTTTGTTGTAAGTATCTCGACTTTTAATGCTTATTCTGTTTCTAGAGTGCTGAACCTAAAAACATTGACTACTGACCAATCTTTTTTTTCCTTGTTTCCCAAGAGTCCGACCCCATAGCGAACTGTCTTGACAGAGGTGGCCCAGGCCAGGCAATGGAGGTGCCAGATCACAACGGCATTGGCTACTCTCCCAGGTCGTCGAGCAGTGATCACCCCAGGACCCGCACGCTTCAGCGACATCACACCATCCAGAGCAGCGATGATGCCTACGTATGTCAGGGGGTCTGGCTACAAGCCATCGCTCATGAGCCTGTCAGTTGACGTGCTAACCATGCAGGGAGTGGTGTGATTTGGCAGTGTTGCTGAGGTTGGCAAGAGGATTTCTCTGTCTGCATAGGCTGTGTTCTCAGGGGGTAGGGAAGGCAGTAGTCTTGAGGAAGGTTCCTCTACACAGGCAAATGTCATTTTTTAACTTAAGATGGTATTGACCGAGCATGTGGCGAGTTGCTAATGTTGGAAACGCATTGCCAAAATATTTAGCAGCATGAGAAACGTTGAGACCTGGGTGTCTAATATCACGCAGGCAAAGGCTACCCTGTGCCATATAAAGATTAAGGGATCCATAAGCTCTTATGTCTTGCAAGTTGAAGGACCTCCGATTCTTGTATGCAGTCCAAGGCGTTTCTGGGTATGATATCGAAACTGGAGCACCTTAGATACATGGACGTCAATCAGGGCTAGAAGGTGCTACCATTGGCTCTTCCTTTAATACATTTGGTGTCCTGCCTTTGCTACTCTTGGTTCCAGTGGTCCTGAAGACAGCCACAATATTTGTTTTCTGCATCTTTCACTCCTTGTTCTTCCCATAACCCTTTAGCAGCAAAGTTATAATCCCACAACATTGCCACCAATGCTTCGAGTTGAGCATTATATTGCCAGGCATTGCAACATCAATTGTATGATTAAAATATGGTTTAACTTGATTATATTAATTAAAAACGATAAAGAAGGCTATGTAATTTAATGTGAAAATTAATAAATATTTAGAATAGAATTCAGAAGGGTGTTTGGGAGATCTACCTTGATTATCATATAACAAAGTAATAAAATAATGCTTTATTTAATGTAATTAATATTAATTAAGTTAAATTATTAAATTAAAACATGTATAAATTGAGAAACCATTTTCTATTAGGGTTTACCATTAGGGGATTTGCCAATAGAGTTATATTGGGGTGAATAAGAGAAAACTTTAAAAATTATAAATGGGTTGGCAACAGAGGTGTGTTAAGTAGCAATACTTACAAAAAATAGATATATGGAAAATGAAAAAATGTACAAATTATATTTACATTGAAAAAAGTAATTTAACAGAAAATAATTTGTCGTTGGACAAGTGATTTGTGGAGGTTGAGGTGGTGGTAAATTATATTAAATACTTACCATGATGATGCAGTGTCCCACACTGTAATGCAGATGACTTGGTACTCCATGATGTAGTGGTACACGATATGGTAACTTAAAACCACAGCATTAATGAGCCTGTCGAGGGACCATTGGGTGGCAAGGGGTCTACCATGTGTGCGATTATAAGAGGTTATAAGGCACATGAGGTGACTCCAGCAACCACTCTGTTTTGCTAAATAGATATCAATGCACTTGATAGTCAGGTCGAGTGACCTTATCATCTGCCATACAATCTGTGGCACTGCAGGGCCTGATCTTATGTAGGCAGTAAGAAAATGTGCGTCTGATATTGTGCAGAGGAAACCTCAGGGAGTCCTTGCAGACTGGGATTGTTTGCGGTCTAATAAGAGACAGGAAAGGTCCTCATGATGTAAACAGATATTGTACAAGCCAGAACTTAATTGCGGCTCTTTTTGTATTTATCGTTCTATGTCATTTGGCAGTCACAGAGCCTACGTCGAAATCTATTTAAGAAAACAATTATAGACCCAGGAAGGCGCACCAGCTCTCCCCACATATTTAAACAGCCACCTCTTCAAAGATAATCATTACCCCCAATCCTGCCTTTCTCACAAGAAACTTTTTTTGTTTCTTTTTTTGAATATTTGTTCCCCCCAAGCTTGCCTAGATGTAATTGTTCATGATCAACATCAGTTAACCTATTTTCCACCCTATCCAACTCCCGCGGAGCTACCTACATTTTTGTTTTTTTATTTCATCGCCATTGCAGTAACTCATTTTTTGAAAATCTATCTGGTTGCTTTGAGGGCCAGGGCTGATATTATACAAATTACCAATATACCCAGACAGCGTCTTCTGCCAAATAAAGATGCAGGAGGAGGTCTGGGAATGACTAGGCCTGGTCTGTGGCTTACGAGCCCCGTCTGTGCCTCATCGAAACATAGTCTATGTGATCAAGGCCACTCGAGCAACAGCATCACTCATGCAATTTAATTTTTATTCATATTTATTGAGGAATAGTAAATTCACTCAAAAGTGTAGGGGCTAGTAATCACTGGAAGGTTAGTCTTAGTTGAGCGCTTCCGAAAGCACTAGTATGGCTTTAGTTCTAATTCCATCCAGTAATTTATTGAACTTGTTGCCACATCCGATATCTGCAATGTGCAGTTGACCAATCTGTGTTGTTGGTGCATGCGGTTGATCTGCTTGTGTTGTGGTTTAGGTATGTGCAGATGGCTTGCTCACTTAGTGATACTGTTCTGTGAATTTGGCCAGATTCGTGAGTTTGCTTTTCCATGTGGCATTTTACATGTTATGTTGTGCTGCTCATATGTGCGTTTGACCCAGTTCTGTTGTTCCACTGAACTTTGCAGTGGGTTTGGTTGCATTGTGCTTCTGTTATATTCATTTAGCCTGGTTGTCTTGTGCTCCTGACCTCTGCAGTCAGCCCAGTTGTGTTTTGCTGCTGACACTGTGTAGTATCCCAGGTTTTGTAGGGCTCCTGTCGAGTGAAGTCCGCGATCCAGTTGCTGGAAGCTTAGACATCCTGTTGTGTATCTCTGTTCTTGCTTACAGTCAACCTGGTTTTGTTGTGCTGATGATCGCGGTTTTCTGCTTATTTTTGCTGTGCTGTTGTCTTGTGTACTTTTCCGTGGTTGTGCTGTGCTGCTGACTTGGACTATCATTGTGGTGAGCAGAAGTCGGGTAAAATGTGCCTGGTTCTGTTGAGCAGCTGTCATTTGCAGTCGCGCTGGTTGAGTTGCTTTTGTGTGAAGCCTGCCTGATTCTTTTTTGCTGTTGTGATGTACAGTCATTTTGGTTGTGTTGCTTTTGTGCAGTTCGTGTGATTATGCTGCAGTCATGCCCATTTGGCCGGGTTGTTTTGCTTTCATGCGGATTCAGCCTGCTTGTGCTGTGCTGCCTGTTGGAATGTGACTCTCCCATCCCTCCTTTGATTTCTCCCTTGCTTTCCATCCCTCCAGGTGCAGCTAGACAACCTAGCAGGGATGAGTCTGATGGCTGGGAAGGCTCTGAGTTCAGCACGGATGGCTGATGCAGTCCTTAGCCAATCATCGCTAATGGCTAGCCAGCAGCTTCGAGACGGTGAGCATGAAGGTGAATACAGTCTCTCAGCTCTGAAACACTATTTTGACAGGTTGTAACAGAGAAATGGTAAAAGTGCCTGATGGCTAACACTGGTTCCAAGCAGTGTCTAATGTCTAATACATTTGTGCATTGTCTGACAACTGCAAAAGTTTCCATGCAATGTCTGAAGGCTTACGTTCTCCTGGCAGTGCTCTAGAACTGTCAGACTCCGTGTAGTCTTTGAGCGAAAAAACTGGCTCTCAGCAGTGTCAGAAGGCTAAAATATTTGTGTACTGTAAATGGCTATGGGCCACCAAAGGTTTGTTGCCGTTTCTGAAGGTGAACATTGATTGTGTGCACTGTTTGAAGACTTACTCTGGCCCTGTGCTTTTTCTAACGGCTGTGCTGTCTCTGAGGGCAAACGCTGTCCCTGTGCAGTGTCTGGAAGCCAGTGCCTGGCCTGTGCAGTCTCTGAGAAACAATACGTGGGCTATACAGCATCTTACTGCCCCAATTTCACAATACAGGGTCTGTGCAGCATCCGAAGGTCACCACCGGGCTTGTGCAGTGTCTGATAGCTGATGTTTGCTCTGTTCACTGCCGAAGGCCAACACTTGACTTTTGCGCTGTATGACAGTCACCGCAGACCCTTTGCAGTGTCTCATGGCCACTTATTGATGGGATGGGATGATAGTCCTCAGCTTGGCTTTGTGAAGCAGTGTTGCCTTGCCCTTTTATTTTTTTTCTGGATAGGCTGTGCCTTTCCACCCATGTGAGCTTGACATTCATGTGAGCCTGGTGAAGGTTACTAATTTGTAATGCTGTTGGGCTTTGGTGTAGAGAGGTCATCCTTGTTGTAAAGTGTACAGTCTCCCAACTGTGGAGTTCTTTACCTAGATGATGATTGCCTGCACATATGTATGAGTGTTTCTTCTGTAACTGTTGGTGTCCAGGAGCCTACACATGGTCATCTCCTACCTCCATCCCCAAAACCAGTTGTCTCTCTGGGTGAGAGAGACAGCCCACAATAGAAATTTGATGTTCCTGCCAAATCCTCTTGCAGAGTGAAAACTGCTCCAGTCACCTTCATGTTTGGCATGTGCATTTTATTAGAAGATGGACTCCTGCCTGGAGCCATTCCTCATTTCACGTGAGGCAACCTGAGCCAGGCTAAGCAGTGACAGCATGGCTGATTTGGCCTGGATTTATCATGCAAATCCAAAAAGTGGTGAACACCTGTTGGCCAGGCCTGGGGACGGTAAGTACTAGGCTTTTTACACTGCAACCGAGAGAGAGCACTGCTATGCTAGTACTCTCCCTCCTTACTAGGCCTATATCTCGGAAGCCTCTGTGGAGCTACTTTGCTGAAGATTTTGAGAAAGGAAGACCTGCCTGCTTTCTGAAGAAAACCCAAAGTTCACCTGCCAGGATGTAGCGACCTACCTCACAAACTTCCAAATCCCGAATGTTGGAATGGCCGGCCTGAGACAAGCTTCAGTGGAGTGACACTGCCGCAGAGAGACTAGGGCACTCATGAGGAGAACCACAGCAACTCATGGGTCCACGTTAGGCACCATCACCTTCAGGCATCAAAAAGGATAAACGTCCTGGGACCAACCGTCTTTATAACCTAGTTTAGCTCTACTTAACCTCTCTTAAAGACCTTAAGACCTGAGCAACCCTCCAGGCCCTGGGTCCCTTGCCATAACCCGGCGAGGTATAGTATTTGCATCATTTGTTAGCAAAGTTCTGCCCTCTGTCAACCCCCTCCAGCTGTCCTCTAAGCTCCAGGGTGCCTTTAAATCTTTCAGCCTCTCTGGCGCCATCGGCTCCTGTCCTTGTGTCTGTCATTCTCAATAGTCTTTTCAACATTGGGTTGACCTTCACAGCTCTAGTTCTACTGCTGGAGGCCTTCTCAGTTTTTTCGGGTTCGACATCTGCATTGGTGCTGGGAATGGCTTCATCCTCCAATCCACTTCGTGGTTCCTTTGTTCCTTGATGCTGGAAAACCAGTCTAACACCAACTGTTACTAAAGGTTTGTGTGGATGATGAACACCCTGTAGACATACTGCCCGGGTTACTGTACTCTTGTTGTTCTATTGACTCTGGTACTGACTTCAAGGTGTTACCCATTGTGGTGTTGTGTTCCAACACCGCAGTTGATGAGGGGCTCCCCCCTCTTCTTCTGACTTTATGAAAGGGTTCTACTTAGATTTCCATTTTGCCAGTGGTTCGATCTCTAAGTTAGGTAGACCTAGAATGGTCTTCGTAGTATGCCTTATCCTTCAAACCTACCTGGTGTGAGGTGACTTCTACCTTGAAATTACTCCTGCATATAGTGGAGGTGGAGTTGACAGAACCTACAGCCTTGATCCCCCTCATCGAAATCCTTGTTGTCTTACTTTTGAGATGGAAAAAAACAGACTTTGGGGGGGCAGGGGGAGGGGGTCAAGGAAGTTTAGAGACCAGCGAGGACTGATTCCCCAGAAGTTACTACAAAAACACAAAGAATCCTCGGGTCTAGTGTGCTTGAAAAGCACCAGCAAAAGCAAAGATAACTAGTCACTAGTGAAGAAGTCCTTTAATTAGGACGAAATCCCATCACCAACCGAGGTGGCATGCTTCATCATCTGGGATTCTCCTCTTGGCGGAGACGTCTAGCATCGCCAAGGGCTACAACCCCCTCACTGTGAGGGAGGAGCTCAGGGATGTTTAGATTCCTATTTTACAAAGGATATACTAAGATCCACAAGATGTGAAACATTAAGCTGGTTGTGAAGTATGTGATGCTAAAACTAACTAACGAGTGAAAAAACTTTATTAGCTCACTCCCAGTGTCAGGATTAAAAACAGTAGGACACCTGCAGTGTGAAAAAATGTTTACTGCATGTGACAAAAGAAACAGCTCTGCATGTTTCGGCCAGGTCGACCCGTAAAGGTGTCACAGCCTTCTTCAGGACCTAGAAATGGAGTGCTACTGCACCTGAGCTGTTGCCAGGCTGAGGTGAGGCCTTTACTCGTAATCAACGGGTAAGAATAATATCTATCTCCTTGACTGTTGCACTTTGAAGGCAGACTTCTGATGAGTACATATGACTCACACATGACTCACATCACTTTGTTGACATTTTGATGTTCTCAGACACAAGCATTTGATTTCTCTTGTCACTTTTGTCTTCCACAGGTACAAACCAGTAAATCGTGTTCACCACAAGTGGGATTACTGGTTTTGTATTTGTATCTGTTTCCACTTTTCATTATTTTTCACTGTTTCACAAATTTTACGCAGGAGCACTCTATTTCTAGGTCCTGAAGAAGGCCATGACACCTTTACGGGTCGACTTGGCCGAAACATGTAGACCTGTTTCATTTGTCACATGCAGTAAACATTTTTTCATACTGCAGGTGTACTACTGTTTTGAATCCTGACACTGGGAGTGAGCTAATAAAGTTTTTCACTCTTGATAGTTAGTTTTAGCATCACATACTTCACTTGTTTATTATTATTTGTTTTTGCACTGCGCCCATTACCCAACCAGCTTAATGTTTCACATCTTGTGGATCTTAGTATATCCTTTGTAGAATAGGAATCTAAACATCCCTGAGCTCCTCCCTCACAGTGAGGGGGTTGTAGCCCTTGGCGGTGCTAGGTGTCTCCGCCAAGAGGAGAATCCCAGATGATGAAGCATGCCACCTCGGTGGGTGATGGGATTTCGTCCTAATTAAAGGAGTTCTTCACTAGTGACTAGTTATCTTTGCTTTTGCCTTTCGTGGTGCTTTTCAAGCACACTAGACCCGAGGATTCTTTGTGTTTTTGTAGTTACTTTTGAGATGCTCAGTGTCCCTGTGCGCGCAGTCTGGGGGTAGGTATGCCACAGCTCCTTCTGTTAGTGCTCTCATCGCACTGCTGTATCCCCTGGCTCAGGGTGGGCCAGCGTTTTGGTCTTCTGTGTCCATAATAGATGACTTGTCATGCTCCTCCTCTTTTGGCCCAGTGTCGGATAGCACTTCCCTTGCTCCTTCCTCCTCTCCTCTGTCTGAGGAGTGGCGGCATGTCAGTGCATTGCGCAGGAAGGTGTTCTTGTTAGGGAGTCCTTCCCTCCATTCTTGTAATGCTATGTGCTTGTTGACCAGTTACTCCCATGCCATTTTGGAGATGGTGCGTCCGCTCCTTCCAGATCATGTAAGTGGTCGCTTTGCAGAGGTGCTTGTGATTGGTTTGGTGCCACCAGACAGATTCTCCAATCCGGCCTTGATTCAGCAGACTTTCGACGAGCCTTACTGGCTCATGTATGCCCCTGTGTTTCTTTGCCCTTTTGTGCCTCCCCTACTTCATATCTGGAGACATTTGGTTCAATGTGTGCCTCCGCCATTCCGGGTGAGTAATCCCTCCTGCATGTCTAACTCCAAAGGCAACCCATGTTTTCTGATGGTTGCTCGAGGGCCAGGCCCAAAATGGTGCACATGTGCGTTTCACTCTACGTTAGGTCTTCCCCTCCCACTTTAGTTTTTCCGCTCTCTTTGATCTTTTGACGTTATGTCCCATGCCCTGCTTGATGTGAGATGCAGTGTATTTATTTGCCTTCCCGCCATTCCAGTTGGCCGATTTATTTATCCTTTTGACTTTATTCCTACTGATTCCCGAAGGGCACGCGTTCTAGATGCATGTTGTTTATCTTTCAGTTTTCACTTCCCTACAAGGTTTTGATTTGGGAAAGGATGTAGTGCTCCCTGCTGCTGCGATGGTGGATGCTCCTGACATTCTAGGTCCTGTTTGGTGGATAACCAGAACCTGGGGGTTGATTCCCCTGGTGTTTGTGGGGTTGCTGATGCCTACTTCTTGTTATCTTTCTTTTGGTCTTCTGAGTCGCACTGGCTTTTCTTTTGTTGTGCCAATAATTGTTGTGCCCCTTCACTGTACTGGAACAGGCGCCTCTGGATGGTGGGGCCTCGTTTGATTAGAGTATTCCCTATATCACATCACCCCTTTTTGCAACGGGGTGTTATCACTGCGAGCGAGTCTTTATTGGCTGAGCCCCTGTCGGTCTCATGCTAGGGGGTAGTGTGTCCCTTTCCTTTGAGTTCTTGACCTTCATATTCTTTGCCTGATTTCTAGCAGACTTTCTTCCCTACCTTGCAGATCCTTTCACCGGTTCCGACTCCGTCTTTAATGGTGTGGAAAAAAGGACAGGGGCTGACATCAGTGTTCTCAGTGATGTCCTATATGGCTCTGTCGCATAACACCAAGGGAGGAGCCTGAATCATGGCGCCATCTGCTGGTGTGGGAAATCTATTTCAAGTTTCCAGATCCAGTCTGGCGCTCTTGGAGGATCCATTAGGTGAGAAATCTGTAGTTGGGTAATCCACAAAAAAAGCATCACCACAGATAAGTAAAAAATTCTGAAAACCTCAGCAACGGATCTTATCCAAAGCCTGACAGTCTTGGTATGTGATATATTTATAACCTCCAAAAACAATGGTTTACAGAGAACACACTTTGTGTTTTTGTGGATCAGGCTACTCATGATGGTTTGACAGCCCCTAGGGAGTTGATGGTTGGGCGAATATATGAATGAAAGAGGTAGTGAAGTGAAAATGTTGGTAAGTGTGATTAGATAAGTTGCACTTCCAGGGCCACAAGTGCTAGCCTAAGTGTGGGGTCACAGTGGCTCTTCCAAGGTTCCTGTGTATCGTATAGGTTGCCTGTGATACTCGTAAGTTGCCTATGGCACTATTGCAGTGACCAACGGCTAAAGTGGATATTTGACTTATGAATGCTCTTTGCAGCTCTCGTAAGCTGCCTGTTGCTGTCATGAGCTGGCCATGGGTCTCATAAGCATCCTGCCTGAACTTTCTATGGATGGACAACTGGGATTTACAAAGATGGGAGAGAACACCATTTAAAACTAACAGCAATGAGGAGAGAAAATAGGGTAATTGAACACGTAAAAAAAAGTTTCAGTAATATTTATATTTAACTATATGAAAGGGATTAAGTACTTGGCAAAGCATTGTCCATATGGCCAGCCCAGTTGGATCTGGCAGGCACCATTTGCTCCATCTTGACTGTGCACTTGGGTTTGCAGGCACTTATTGCTCGTCTGAGTCCTGCTACGCCTTGAAAGCACAGTGGGGTTGGCAGGAACTCCTTACTTAATGGTGTTTCACTGCCCCTTTGGTTGAGAGTGATGTCTGCTGAGCAGTCCTTAATTACCTACACTCACTCTTGAATGCAAAATGGATCCAGCAGTTGCTTCTTGTGCACCTCCAATTCTTGAATGCCTTCAGGGGTTGCCTATCACTACTTTGCTTGCATGAGTCTCTCTTCTTAGATTGTGAACAAACAGTAATTCCTTGCTTTACTGAGTGCCCCTCCAACTGAATTGCACAGTGGGCTAGCGGCACCACTTACACATCTTTGTCTTCCTTCATCTGAAATGCTCATTGGTGTTTAAATGCACCCCACACAAATAAGCTGTCCACCTTAAATTCGCAATGGGGTTGACCGTCTCTGCTTGCTTTGAGTCCTACTCTGTCCTGAATGCACAGTAGAGTTGGCATGATGTCCTAGCACACCTCAGCCCCTTTACTTTTTCAGTGTGCAGGGTGGGTGACAGGCACCGCTTGCTAGTTCTAATGCTCCGCTTTCAATGCTCAGATGGGTTGGCATGCAATCCTTGCATGTGCCTCACCACCTTGAATGTGCCTTGGCTTTGGCAGATATTCCTTGCTCACCTGACTTCGTATCCACCTTCTGTTAGAAGCGATGTCTGGCAGACACTCTGCTTGCTTACACTTATTCTCTCCGTCTTGAGTATACAGTGGGATTAGCTGTCGCTCCTTATTCACCTGCATTCCCTCTGTGTCAGTCACTTTACCTGCACTTCTCAGTCTCCAATGTTCATTGGGCTTAGTAGATGCTCCATAATCGCCGGCAGCCCCACTTGATCTTGAATATTTAGTGGGGTCAGGAATCACTTCTTTCTGTCTCAAATACCTCTCTCTCATTGGTTGGGAATGGTGCCTGGCAGGCATTCCTTGCTCCCTAGAGTACCTCTCCATCTCAAATGTAAAATAATGTTGCTAGTCACTCCTTATTTGTCAGCAGTCCATCTGTATCTTAAATTCATAGTCGGATTGGTAGAGACCGCCTTGTTCACCTGCACTCCCTCATGTTTTGTTTCTTTGCTTTCACAGATGGCAATGAGACGGAGGACGAACACGATGTGGATGAGAGCCAACACTTGCCCAGCTCTTGCCACGTGTCCACCTGTATTAATGACGTGCTGCTGACCTACAAACACCCTGACCTACCTTTCGGCATGGAGCAGGCGGGGGTGTAATGGGAATGAATCTGTAAGTAGTTCAAAGTGATGAATATCTTTTCTTGGAAGGGATTGGGTTGTTCAGAAGGCTGAAATGAGGGTGTATGTGTGCTTGTATGGGTTATTCAGTGGGTGCGTGACTGACTGTATAAGTGAGTGATTAGGTGTCTAAGTGAATGTATGGGTGAGTGACTGGGTTGTGTGAATGTCTATCAGTCTGTCAGTTGGTGTCTAAGTGGCTGCATGGGTTGGTGAGTGGGTATGTTAGTGGCTGTATGAGTGATTGTTTGTTTGTCTGAGTACCTGTATGGGTGTGGGTGGGTGATTGGGTGTGTGACTGCCTGCATGGATGAGTGAGTGGGTGGTTATAGCTGGAAAAGGAGTGAGATTTGAAAGGTAGATGATTAAGGTTGGTTGATTCCAGAAAAGGGCAAACTTGGACAACGTAGAGATGTGAAGCTGGTTTATTCTCAAAAAAGGCAAGCTTGACAGGTTAGGGGACGCGGCTAGTTATCTATGGCAAAGGAGCAAGCTTTGAATGGTATACGGTTGATGCTGGTTTATTCTGGAAAAGGGCATGCTTGAAAGATGAAGAAAGGTGAGGCTGGTTTCTTTTGGAGAAGGGAGAGCATGGAAGAGATCAAAATGAAAGGCTAATTAACTATAGAAAAGGCAATAGCGGTGTTGCTGGTTAATTCTGTAAAAGGAGCTATCTTTGGAAATGTAGGGTGGTTCTGGTTCATTGTGGAAGATTGCTAGCCTGGAAGAGGTAGGAGTGGAACTGGTTCCCTGTGTAAAAGGATACGCTTTACACATTGCATGGGCTTCTTGTAGATCTGTCTTGGCTCCTATATAGAGGAACCAAGGTCTCATACGTGTGTCGCCAGAAGCAACCGATTTCTTGTTTGGTGACTAAGAGGTGAGAATCGTGCAGCAAAGACAACTATTGGCTGAGGTTCTCAAGGTGTTGCTACACTCTGCCTCTCAGATACTAGGTTCCTGTCGGAAAGTGGATGGGACAAGGGAGTGTGTCTAGAGTGATCACCCCTACAACCTCTGCAAGCCAAAACTAAGCATATAGGCAGCAGATGATAAAGATGGCTTCCTCTCCAGTAGGTGGCTTCACTTTGTCTTCCCTGGGTGGATTCTTTTCAATTATTTTTAGACTGTCACTATGACTGCTCCGTTTTTCTTTTTTTTTGTCTTGTCTACGTGTATTGGGGGCATGTCAGTGTTAAAGTCAGCTTAAGTGGGTTACTAGCTGCTGTACGCATCCAAGGGACACTCATTTTCCAACCCTCCTGACATTCGCCCAGAGTTTGAGTGATAGTGATTGGGAAGTCTATAAAGAAATAGGATTGTCTTCTGCAGTGACACCATTTCCCAGTACTAGAAGATGCTACATTTTTACTAGGGACATTCTGTCCTAAGTTGATGATCAGTTTGCTCAGATCTCTGGTGAATAAATTAAATAACTTATAGTAATTAGTAAGCTTGACGCCCCCTTGCAAGATATTGTCTTTTAGTGAGTTTGAAGGTGAGACAGTAAGTAAATGTTAAAAATCTTTGTGAAACTTGAATTGATAGTCAATATCCTGCCTTTCCAACCATCCTCCAGATGATCCAACCACCTTTCCTTGTCCGGCCTTATGTATAGACAGAAAACAACAGAGGTATGGCTGTTCGGTGTGCATGGGACTAGCGTCCAAAAGGTTAACTCTTGCCATGATTTAGTGCCTCTTTTATGGCGGGGGGTAAGCCATGAGTCTGAAGGATGGAGGCTAGGCTGTGGACTACAGCAGAAGAGTAAGTAGTTTGTAATTTGACGGTGCTGATGCTAACTTTGCAGTAGGCCAGTGGCATACCCACTTACGATTTAATCCTTGCATAATATTTATGACACCATCTCTCACATACGCATTTGTCTGGCAGACGCATGCAGGGCATGTGCACTGATTTCTTACAGGAATAGGTAATAAGTAATCAATAATAACTAATATAGCTTTTTCTCTTTCCCCCACCCGCTTCCCTTATTTTCTACCTGACACACTTCTTTCTGCCCGTTTGTCTCCCTGGTCTTCCCCTTTTTCTTCCTGACTTTCCTCCTCTCGCTCTCCCTAACATTCATCACCACCCTTCACCCGGCTCCCCTCACCACCCTCTTGTCTGGCTGTCCTACCCTTCTCTTGCCCATTCTCTCTCCACCTAACTCTCCTACCCCCCCCTCACTCCATCTGACTCTTCTTCCCTCCCTTTTCCTGACTGTTCTTTCCTCCCTTTTCCTGACTCTTCTGCCCCCATTTTCCTGACACTTCTTCCTTCCCTTTTCCTGACACTTCTTCCTTCCCTTTTCCTGACTCTTCTTCCCTCCCTTTTCCTGACTCTTCTTCCCTCCCTTTTCCTGACTCCTCTTCCCCCTCCCTTTCCCTGACTCCTCTGCCCATCCCTTTCCCTGACTCCTCTTCCTCTCCCTGACTCCTCTTCCAATCCCTCTCCCTGACTCCTCTTACCCTCCCTCTGCCTGACTCCTACCCTCCCTCTGCCTGACTCCTACCCTCCCTCTGCCTGACTTCTACTCTCCCTCTGCCTGACTTCTACTCTCCCTCTGCCTGATCCCTCTTCCCCACTCTTCCCTTCCCTCTGCCCGACTCTTCCCCTCCCTCTGCCCGACTCTTCCCCTCCCTCTGCCCGACTCTTCCCCTCCCTCTGCCCGACTCTTCCCCTCCCTCTGCCCGACTCTTCCCCTCCCTCTGCCCGACTCTTCCCGACTCTTCCCCTCTGCCCGACTCTTCCCCTCTGCCCGACTCTTCCCCTCCCTCTGCCCGACTCTTCCCCTCCCTCTGCCCGACTCTTCCCCTCCCTCTGCTTCCCCTCCCTCTGCCTCCCCACACTCTGCCCGACTCCTCTCCTCCCTCTGCCCGACTCCTCTCCTCCCTCTGCCCGACTCCTCTCCTCCCTCTGCCCGACTCTTCTCCCCTCCCTCTGCCCGACTCTTCTCCCCGACTCTTCTCCCCTCCCTCTGCCCGACTCTTCTCCCCGACTCTTCTCCCCTCCCTCTGCCCGACTCTTCTCCCCTCCCTCTGCCCGACTCTTCTCCCCTCCCTCTGCCCGACTCTTCTCCCCTCCCTCTGCCCGACTCTTCTCCCCTCGCCCGACTCTTCTCCCCTCGTTCTGCCCGACTCGTCTCCCCTCGTTCTGCCCGACTCGTCTCCCCTCGTTCTGCCCGACTCGTCTCCCCTCGTTCTGCCCGACTCTTCTCCCCTCGTTCTGCCCGACTCTTCTCCCCTCGTTCTGCCCGACTCTTCTCCCCTCGTTCTGCCCCACTCTTCTCCCCTCGTTCTGCCCCACTCTTCTCCCCTCGTTCTGCCCCACTCTTCTCCCCTCGTTCTGCCCCACTCTTCTCCCCTCGTTCTGCCCCACTCTTCTCCCCTCGTTCTGCCCCACTCTTCTCCCCTCGTTCTGCCCGACTCTTCTCCCCTCGTTCTGCCCGACTCTTCTCCCCTCGTTCTGCCTGACTCTTCTCCCCTCGTTCTGCCTGACTCCTACCCTCCCTCTGCCTGACTCCTATTTTTCCTCTGCCTGACTCCTACCCTCCGGCCCCCTGACTCCTCCCCTCCCTCTGCTTGGCTCCTCCCCTCCCTCTACCTGGCTCTTCTCCTTTGCCTGGCTCTTCTTTGCCTTCTGCCTAACTCTCCCCGTCCCTCTGCCTTTTCTTATTACAGGTGTTATGTGCAGTTTTGACATGACAAGGTCCCATTTTTAAGCTGACCGTATCGAGCAGCATCGCACCAAATCCTCGTCTTGTTTCCTGCCCGGCTGAAACCCGCGGGCTGTGCTGCGCAGTCCGTTCACCCCTTATGTTTTTTAATCTCTGCCATGTTTGCCTGCCTGCCAGGAAGTCGCGAAGAAAAGCAGACGAGAGAAAATCACTGTTTCGCAGAAACTGAACGACATTTTCTTCCTTTTAAATTATTATAATCCCTCCCACCCCCAGGTATCAGCTGGTGTTGGAGGCATCATGGGGACAGGGTCTGGGCCTATGGCGCCAGATTGGATTGGGGACAACAGGCTTAATAGTCAAATGCAATCACCGAGGAAGGCGTTTGAACACATGGTGTCAACGTATGAGCAATAACAGAGGGCTGTTCAACCCATCTCGAGAACATTGGGAGATCGGTGAAGGGCAGAACTGTTTATTTCCACAGCTCGGTGAGGGAGCAAGCAGGAGCCACCTTTCTGAACCAGTAGACTCAAAAAGAAACACAAGCAACAGGACTACATTAAAAGTTGTATTTGAACCTCTGGATACTCGTGATGTAATTTTGCAACACATGCACACACTCTTGTAGAGAATTTTAAAGACCAGACTCATGTATAACAGAACAGCGCAACTGACTCATCCTGACCTCGCAACAGAACCATCAGAATGGCCATCAAAAGTGCAATAGAGCCTTGTTCATTGATCCTGCTGCGCTCTCTATGCTGTACAGCTGTTACAGAATGCACAAAAGTTGGTGTGTGCGCAGGCATATACCTAAACCCATCCTTAGGCAGGGCAGTATTGAGTCAAGTGCCATGGCTGTGGTATTTGTCAGCAGGGGCGCACCAGAGGCCTTGTATTTGATTTATTTTGAAGAATTTCCTCTTCACCTGTGCAAGTGAGTGATGTTATACTACCCACCAGTGCGTGCCAGATTGTTCCAGAAGGTAGTGTTCACATTTGTTGTCACACTTTCAGATGTGGTACCACTCTTTTGTCAGATGCATTGCACATTTCCTAAGATGGATTAAATCCATGTCTTCAGCTGTATTGCCAAAGTTAGTTCAACTAACTGTCTCACACAGCTTTACAAAAGGGCAGTTTTTGTGAGAGGCAACAGTTGGTTGTTGGCATCTGATGCTGCTAATTGTGGTTACATTTGATGGATTGCGGCTGTTTATTGCTTTTTAGATGGTTGTGACAGACTTTGAATGAATGCGACTCACCGTGGCCTCTCACAAATGATTGTGAATAATCGTGGGGGAAAGCATGTGATCATGGGCAGCAGTGGCTGATAGTGGACAATCCTCAACGCATGTGGCTGGTGATTGTGACTAATATTGACCCAACTCAAATGATTGCGGTTGATAGGAAAAGACTGCAGCTGATCTTAGCAATCACAGAAAAATTGTTCGATACTGAATGTGTCTGACTCTTGTAGCTGATAATGGGTGACCCTGGCTGTTATTGGACGGTCATGGGTAATACCTTCTGACAGAAGACAGTGGTGGTTAATTGGTGGTGTTTGCAGGTGGAAGTCGGCAGTTGATGATTGTCGATTGCAGCTGATAACAGGCGATTGAAACTGTTCTCATGCAGAGGTCACTGATGGATCGTTGTGAATGCTAAAACTATGGTGGCTCATACAGTGGTGCTGACGACAGATAGTAGTGGCCAATGGTAACCTTTTGTAGCTGTTAATTGCTGAAGTTGACCATAGCTCCTGCTCAAAATTCAGTCCGGGCGGGTTGTTCCCTGCTGACCCTTTCCATATGTCATGTGTATCGCCCTTCCACAACACACACTGGCTGCTTCTCTCCCATGTACTGTCCTTCCACATCACACTCATCTGAGTATCTTGCATGCACCAGAAACTTGGCATGCAACCCTTTCATACAAATATGTTGTGTACTTTTCTTTCTTTACAGCTCATCTGCATCCCTTGTGTGGGTGATATATATATATATATATATATATATATATATATATACACACACACACACACACACACACACACACACACACACACACACACACACACACACACGGCGTTTCCTGATCACCCTCTTTTCTCCGTATTGCGTCTGCTCTTTCCTTCTCATCACTCAATTCTTTTGCATGTCTCCTGCTGTTTTCACTCTTTGTTCTCCTTCTGCACGTCTTGTCTACTCTTTTGCATCTCCACTTTGCATCTCCACTCCTACCCTTTGCAAGTAACTTGAACACCTGTTTTCTCCACCTTGTTCTCCGTTCATGGTTTCCATCGGTTTGTTGCATACTTCTCCAGCCATCCACACCATGTTTGTTTTCCTGCTGCATTTTTTAAACTTTTTACAAGCTATTCATCAATCACCCTATCCCAAAGAGCACCATGCCCAATGGAAGGTACATTGTGTTTTTTCCTGATATATTCTTTAAGTAGATGACAAATGTTCAATGCATTGAAATCTGCCCATCGCTCTCATCCGCTTTAGAATATTTTATTCTGACTCGCTAGCGGACATGCGGCATGAACAGCTTGCGCTAGTGGGAAGGGTGGATTTCTTGCACTGGTGGGCAGGGTAAGTAGTTCGAGCATGCTGGCAGAGTGCGTAGCAGGGAAATGGCGGACAGTGTAAATAGCTGGCACTGGTGGGCAGTGTACAAAGCTGGCACTTGTGGGCAGAGTGAGGAGTTCACAGTACAATAGAGGGCTTCGGGCCCCTGTGCTCCCTTGCCAGCACCATATTCACACCCTTACTACACCCAAGCGCCTACAGGTGTTCCATGTAGCGCCTTAGAGAACAGCCTCTCTTTTTGACAAATACACATCTCTTTGGCATAAGTCCTCTCTGGAGCATGGCATGACCATTTGTGCATATAGGTGCCAACACACACCTGCAAGTTGATTTGCAGCCTTCTCTCCTCCTCCTTTTTAATTACCTGCAATTGAGGTTGCACGACTCTGGTTGTACATCTTACTTTCCGATCAGGTGAGAGCTGCTTTTGATAAATGTTTGTTGTTGTTCTAATTATTCTTGATATTAATATAAAAAAGCGAAAGAAATTTATGTTGTAAAGAAAGTACAAGCCAAGTGTCAGCGTGAGGACCTGCCCTCCCTTCCCCCTGTAACGCTCTGCGTCTTGCTGGAAGTATTTGATTCCTCCTTTGAGTTTGGAGCTGTGAGCCCATGCGCTATTGTGGACGTTTTGTTGTCCTCTTCCGTTAGTTCTTTTATGCAGCACCCGCAGTAGTTATTCCTTTGGTAACCGTATAACTTGTTCTTCTCATGGGTGGCCTACTTGCTCGAAGTGGGTGAGTCTCAAGGGTAAGTCCCAAAAACACTGCATGTCAGTATCCTGTTTATTAGGAAAATTAATTGGACATCAGCTGCAATTCTGCTAAAGAGGATGTGCAAGTGCCCTGACTACAAACTTGTCCTCCTCTCCTCCTGCCTGTTTCGTAAAATATGAGATGGAGGTTCTTCCTTCCCTCCGCCTTTGTGATTGTCTAGCCTTGGCCGCTAACTTGAGTCACGCCCTGTGATAAATTATTCAGCAGCAGGTGCATACATCACACCTGAGAATGATTGGTCGCAGTGTGTAAAATCTGTTTAAAGGAACACAGATTTACCGGTTAATAATTGTATCTACATCCTAGAGATTTTGTGTCCCACCAATCTGTGTATTACACACACTATAAGTAGGGCAGTTGCTGGTTTCTTCTGCCAAGTCGCCGGTGCCACCGTCTATACTGAATACTATTTCACAGGTAGATTCTGTTGGGCTTCATATATCTTTTCAGCCGTTCCCTGAAATTCTACTGAGTGACCCAGGTCTATCCCTCTTTCGGGGTGTGTTAGTTGTGTCTGTCCAGACCATAATGCCACATACTGCAGCTACTATTGCACAGTCCACTGCATAAGACAAGTAAAAGTTGAGCGGAAGAAGGACAAGGGGGAGCTCTCCACACCGCATTAGTGTTGCACTTCAGTGAAAACCTAAATGGACTGAACATTCCACTATGCTTTTTCCTCATCCTTTCTCTCAAACATACATTTACACAAAAAAATGTGTGCATCTTTGACAATAGATTAACATCGTATAATGAGGATACCCAAAATGAGCTTTTGTCAAACCCTCAAAAGGCACACTTAATGACCACCTTAGAGGTTCAGTAAGGAGGTTCCAGACATGGGACATCCAACAGGCGTGATGAGTCGTTCGCATCTTTCTTGGTCCATCTGTGGGCTGGCAAACGATACTGGCAATGTGGTCATCAGACGAGGTCAAGGTCCGGGCGAAGCCCTGAAATATCCACAGGCTAAGATGTCAGTAAAACGTCAGCTACAATATATCTTTATCACCCGGATATGACTCCAAGCCCCACCCTGGTGAACCTTTAGTCTTGACCCAAGACACTTTCTACACAACACTAAATATGCACACTCAGATAATTGTGCACTCAAGCTTTGTTGCTAGAAAGTGCAGGGTGCAGGTCTTAGGTTATATTACTTTGGGCTTATAATGTCTCTTATAAAAGCTAGTTCCTTGTGCACCGAAAGAAGTACTAACACTGTGTATCCATTTTCGACCTACAGTGTTGTGTTGTGGAGAGCGTGCTTGTTTGTGGGTGGACTTGGCAGTCTGAGCCCATTTGAACAATGACCGTGGTACTCGTTATGCACGAGTGAAAATGGAGCACCAGGTGCAACCCTACCATTCCCGTTGTAATGCCCCAGTGAGACAAAAAGTCCCAATTAATCTTGTGGCAGTGCGCTCCTGCCCACACCATGTACCTCCTGTAAAATATTCACGGCTGGAAGTCCAAGGTTCAGCTTTTTCTTGGCGAAAAAGCAAGTGCTGCAGTTATGCACAGGTGAAGGAGAGGTGCCCCAACCCTTATGCGCCCTTTGAACAGTCCTGCTATCTCAAGTGTTGACAGTTCAAAGGTTATGACTTGCACGATGATACATGGTAAATAAATGTGCCCCTGTTCCTAATGGTTTGTGTTACAGCCCATAACGCCAATCCATGCCACACAATATTCAGAACCACCCCCACACCCCGCCGCCATTTTGGGGATAAAAACACATTTCACACAACATCTCGTCATTGTTGACACTCACAGTTTACACCACTGGGGAAATCCATAAAGACTATTTTATTTTATTATTTTATTCTTCGGATTTTTTACCTGTTCTTTATAAAAAGAACTTGCGAAGCCCTCCCCTCCCTTAACTCTTTGTGTACACCCCACTGCCAAAATAATGATTCGTTCACGAGTTCTGCTCCCAGAATACATTAAACGGACAGTTTTTTTTAGCCCCGTATGCACACCCCAGTGGTGTAAATAGCTCTGTAAATCTTTTACCTCCTTTGTTTATTTGATTCCACTATGTTTACTTAGTGGTATTGTGAATGATAATTTGGCTGCCTTTTTAAAAATAATTGTTTTAAAGAAAAAAAGCAAGAAAAAAGCAACGAGATCCCTGACTTTATCGGGCCTGCCAGCTCTCATATCACATGTTTAAAAGTTTTCTATCATTGCTTTGTATTGTAGTAACCAATACACGCAGTATATGTTGAATGTATATTAATATACTTTGCTATTATTTCTGTTTTTTGGAAATGTCCGAAGTATTTTTTTCTTTCCTTCCTAATTTATGTTGGACTAAAAAAAGAAAAAAGTTTCAGTGCTATTCAGTCCATATTTTTTGTGGTTCACTTGCAACTAGTAATTTAGTTGTAAAGTGAAATTTATGACAGAAATAAACTTGTGATGATGACCTTGTTTTTGTGCACCTTTATTCCTATTTCTTATTTCAGTGAGTATAAGAGGGAAGGGGGGAGGATTTGCAAAGGTTCACCCTCTGTGGTACACTCATGTTAATGCTTCTTAGGGCCCTCCTTTAATTCTTTATAATTCTGAAAGGCTTTGACTTAACCATGTTTTAGAAGACTTTTTTCTTCTTCTTCTTCATAACTTCGCTACTAAACTATTGTTTGTCCTCACTTTGTCGGAAAGACACAATGAAAGCCCCTTCATTTAAAGTTTAGAGCAACAGAAACAAGATATGTCCTTCCTCTGGATTTTTGTTGTACCTTCTCTACTTCTACCAGTCCAGCTGTGGGAACGTTGTTGGATGTGGAAAAGGCCTGATTGCGGCTCACACCAAAACTTTCCCATGTAGACTTATAATACAGTACTAGCAGATTATTCATGAAATTAATTCTCAAAGTGATACTAGAGCAACATGTAATAATTACTTTATTAATCTGCGGGTCAAGGAGGCAGAAGCTGATGGGCCACCATAAAAATGGGGAAGGCCTTTTACCAGTTTAAATATGCTTGATCTAATAGGATTTCACCAGTTAGTGTTTGGCGAGGATCCACCCTTTGGATCTTGCTTGCTACAAAATTAAAAGCCTAATTGGTCCAAGTAGTGGGGAACTGCTCGAATCAACCCTAGTTATCATCAGTCAGTGTGCTATGATTTTATGAAGCCTACTTGAACATGAGCCCCAGTGGACTGTGGTGTCCGGTTGACAGTCGGCTGCTAAAGACATAAGAAGTACCTCCTAAGCTGTCACGACAACGAAAGTCTTTTACGGCTACTGGTGTAACATCCCTTAAAAACTCAGCGGCGTCAACAGTGAAGATTCCTAGAGAGACACAGAAAAGAGAAGGGCTCAGAAGAAGACCGGATACGTTGTGTTGATAATCTGTCGACAGAAATCATAAGTGATCATTTTGGCACAGAAATTGTGTATTTTGCCTGTGATTCTGTCCATACCCTCCTGAATGTTTTGTCTTTATCCCTCAATCAGACACACTGTAACACGGTTTCTAACACCTTTTCCATTAAAATGAACTATCAGGACAAGCATGAAGATGATTACTGAATCGGATGCCATACCTATCGAGTTGTTTGACTTTTGAACACCTATTTCTAAAATGTTAGTTTTGGAATTTTGGGCAGTAGTGGTGGGATATGCTTTGTTTGCTATGAATTCTGAAGAGGTGTCTTCCTTGTTAGAGCATCCCCCTGGAATGGCTTTTTATTATGCTTTTTTATTATTTTTCGATGCTCTCTGCCCCCCCCCCCCCAGCTTTTTTTCGTGCTCCTGGTATTCCACTTCCTCCTCTTCACTTTCCTCTTGGTGCCCTTCCTGATCCAGGTCCTCTTCCAGAGACTGGCTCATTGCTGGTCCTCCTTGTGCAAGCAGTCTTGATTATCCACATGCTCCTGGTCCTCCCTTCTGCCCTGGTCCTTTTCCTTCAGGTCCGGATACCTGTCCTCCTGGTTCTGTTCCTTCGGGTCATGGTCTCCCTGGCACTGCCTTCTTCTCTTTTTTTTTTTGGTCCCCCTCACCTGGTCCAGATCCTGTCATGACCTGCCTCCTGGTCCCCCTCATGCAGAATTGGTCCTTCTAGTCCTGATCTTTCCGTTCTTCTTGATCTTCCCAGTTTTGATCCTACTTCTTAGTACTGAACCTCAGTCGTCTGATCTTTCTAGTTTGGTCCAACTCCAGGTCTAGGGCTGGTAGTTGATACCATTTGTCCTGGTCCACCTGCTACTGACCCCCATAGTCCTGGTCCTGCTGGCCTTCACCTTCCTGGTCCTGTTCCTCCTTGTACTGAACCACCTGGCCCTGATCCACATGATCTTTAAAATAATCTCCATGGTGCTCCTGGTGTCCTTCGTTCTCCTGGTTCTGGTCTTTTTGGCCATCCTCATTTTGGTTCCCCTGGTCCTCCTGCTCTTGTCCTCCTAGTCTTGATCTTCCAGGTCCTCCTGCTCCTGACGTTCCAGTTCCTCATCTTTGTTGTCTTCTTTGTCTAGCAGCATCTGGACTTTTAAGCAGGATTAAGTGAGCGGAGGACAGGAACAGAAAGCCTATCTGATAGAGACTTTTAGCCGCAGATTACCTACCTTTGAATATCCCCAGGCATCAGACTGGATCCAGAATATTCTCGAGCAGTACCCCTGCGTGCCGGTAGGTGGCGTTTTGCGACTACGCGTCAACCGCACCAGAAGTGACATGCGTGGTACCTATACTGGCACCGCCTCAGCATGCTGACATCAGTTCTTTCCTTTCTGTGCCAGTTAGCGCTGATCAAGATTGACCTCAGTCATTTTTTGACTGGCCTTTTTTTGACTTTTTGAGATTTAAGCTCTTGGTGTGTGGATGTCACCAAAGAAACCATCTGGTTTCAAACCATGTGGGGCCAGTCTTACGCAGATGTTGGTGACACCCCTCCACTTGGTGTGTTTGTGGTGCCTGGAGCCGGGGCACGCCGCCTTGTGAATAGGACGATTGCCCACCTCCCTTGCCCCACTCCTGGGGATCCCAGTTTCCTTACCTGTCACCCCATACTAGAGAGGTTGGTGGTCCAAGCCTCCTCATCCCACATTCAACCTGACATGTTCCCTACCACACCACCGGATAAGGAATTCCAAGATGCTAGACACCTTCGGTAAGAAAAGGTTCTCTTCCACCAGCCTGGCACTGTGGTGGGTGAACACCGTAAGCCTATTGGGCCGCTATTCCCATACACTATGGAATTTGGTTGCGCATGTGCTGCCTATGGTCACGAAGGAGGTCAGGGCCATACTCTCTGTTGCTGGCGGGAGAGATACAGCAAAGTTCTCCATCAAATGTAGAGTTGGCACAACCGACTTGCTAGGTAGAGCGACTTCGTCAAGGGCCTTAAGGCGCCACGCCTGGCTGAGAACATCTGACTTTTCAGGGGATGTCCCGGCTTCCCTCATGGACATGCCCTTTGATGGCTCTCGCCTGTTTGGAAACAAGGTGGATTCAGCTCTGGGGCGCTTCAAGGACAGCAGGGCTACAGCCAGGTCCTTGGGCTTGTCTATAGCCCCTCGTTAACCCCACTCTGCCTTCTGCCCCTTTTGTGGCTATGGAATGAGTCAACACAACAGTATCCAGGCGAACAGAAAATAACAACTGGGCACTGTTCTCTAGTCAGGAGGTCTCTTCAGATGTCACTATTACATCTGGGAGCAATTCCTTTTTGTATGGTAACCCTCACACACTCTAGTAGTGTCATGCTTCATCATCGGGTTCACCCTGGCTCCTAAAGGCCAGGGTGGGCTCAACCGTATTCCAGGGAGCACTTAGGAGAACAAGGCCAGGGGGGTTAGAGATTAAAAATCCTCCAGATACTCCAGGTATCCCTTTAATATGGAGTTACGGCAGGATATTAAAATAAATGATAGGGTGTCCCAGGGATGCAAAGGTCCTAAGACCCTACAACCATTGCCAACATGTTTCAGCCTGTGAACGACCTCTAAGGGTCCACGGCTTTCATCAGGGCAAAAACACAGAGATAATTCCCTCCCTGGATCCGATACACAATCGAGTTTGTAAATAGTGGAACAGAAAGCTGTTCCACTTTTTACGCCTAGTAGATATATTTATCCTAACGGGGGGCGTTTAATCTTATTTCATCCGACTTGTAATAAGAAAGAGACACAATTTTTGCAATGACTCCTGCTAGAGCCTATGTGCCTAGCTACATGTACACGCCCATTCATTCAGAATTCGTATAGTGAGCTGTGCGCCATTTCAGTGCTCATGAGTATGTCAAACTTTGCTTACTCAAAACGTCATGTATAGAGAGACTAAGGAGGAAACATAACCCCCCTGAAATCACCCATGTATCAAATTTTTTGTGTGACGTGCATCACTTCATAGGCACACCCATAGTGAAACGAGAGTCCCGCGTTTCTCAAAGGCATAAAAACTTTATAAGGAAGAATTAAAAACTGTCATCTGAACACACATACATACATAGTAATCACATCCAATCGCACGTGATTTACTTCTAGGCAGTCAATATCTGAGTGCGCCCACCGTGGAATACAGCCCAGAGCCCATTGCGCAGGAAAAAACAAGAATATTAACATAGTTCTTACCCAATTTGGGCGGACTCCACGCATCTCAGAGTGCAGAAAGACGGGGCAGTCCTGTAGTCCGACACTATGCACAAAGAGTGATACATAAATCAATAAACACAAGGTAGACAGGCAAGGACAAGTTGTACCATCAAACACGCAGTGCTCAAATTACCCGTGTGTGGGCAGAGCATAATCGTATTCCCAAAATTACGTGATGAACTCACGTCATCAAGGATCCTGGCCCCACAACTTCACCTAATCAGTTCTGCAACTCACGGCATGTGTGCCGGTAACGGGAGCTGCGTTCAGTTATAAAGGGATCCTGTGGGTGTCCGAGCTCGCTTTTGCGCGTCAATCGTGCCCCGCCCATTCGGGCGCATCGGATGCCACGTCATGGTATTGTTGGTGTTATTGAGAAAGTGAAGGGTGGCCCTGGTCTGACCAAAAGACTGCTACTTAAGGAACAAAGATGGGTTTATACCCTCAAAACCCATGAACGGGGTCTTAATGATTCCGTCCCGTGGGTACAACTAGGGCGTACTTGATGCCCGTTTCCGTGGTATCTGGTTTTTTTACAACTGGATTCAGAATTGATTCGGCAGGAACATGCTCACGAAAGCAACATACTAGAGGGATTACTGATAGCCGAACATTCACACTCGTTTATGTAGATAATTGCTCCCATGAATAACCTGTTCACTATGTCCTTACGATCTTAACAAGCTAGACAGTGACTTATTCACTGAGAAATTCAAAATAATAAGCCACTTAGCATTACGCATGGACTTCACTATACCTACAATTTGATGTGTGATATACGGCTCCCATAATGGTAGGGAAACACTGTCACTCGTAAAAAGTTTTAACCTAACATTTGTTACGTTTCCGTCACGAAACTACAACTCCCATGTTCCGCGGTGTTAGTTGTAGTTTTGAGGGACTCTACCATGACGCGCATCCGATGCGCCTGAATGGGCGGGGCACGATTGACGTGCAAACGCGAGCTTGGACACTCGCAGGATCCCTTTATAACTGAACGCAGCTCCCGTTACCGGCACACACGCCGTGAGTTGCAGAACTGATTAGGTGAAGTTGCGGGGCCAGGATCCTTGATGACGTGAGTTCATGACATAATTTTGGGAATAAGATTGTGCTCTGCCCGCACACGGGTAATTTGAGCACGGCGTGTTTGATAGTACAACTTGTAATTGCCTGTCTACCTTGTGTTTATTGATTTTTGTATCACTCTTTGTGCATAGTGTCTGACTACAGGCCTGCCCCGTCTCTCTGCACTCTGTGAGATGCGTGGAGTCCGCCCAAATTGGGTAAGAACTATGTTAATATTCTTGTTTTTTCCTGCACAATGGGCTCTGGGCTGTATTCCACGGTGGGCGCACTCAGATATTGACTGCCTAGAAGTAAATTGCGTGCGATTGGATGTGATTACTATGTATGTATGTGTGTTCAGATGACAGTTTTTAATTCTTCCTTATAAAGTTTTTATGCTTTTGAGAAACGCGGGACTCTCGTTTCACTATGGGTGTGCCTATGAAGTGATGCACGTCACACAAAAAATTAGATGCATGGGGGATTTCAGGGGGGTTATGTTTCCTCCCTAGTCTCTCTATACATGACGTTTTGAGTAAACAAAGTTTGACATACTCATGAGCACTGAAATGGCGCACAGCTCACTATACGAATTCTGAATGGATGGGCGTGCACATGTAGCTAGGCACAGAGGCTCTAGCAGGAGTCATTGCAAAAATTGTGTCTCTTTCTTATTACAGGTCGGATGAACCAAGATTGAACGCCCCCAGTTAGGTTAAGTGTATCTACTAGGCGTAAAAGGTGGAACAGCTTTCTGTTCCACTATTTATAAATTCGATTGTGTATCGGATCCAGGGAGGGAATTATCTCTGTGTTTTTGCCCTGATGAAAGCCGTGGACCCTTAGAGGCCGTTCACTGGCTGAAACATGTTGGCAATGGTTGTAGGGTCTTAGGACCATTGTGTCCTTGTGACACCCTATCATTTATTTTAATATCCTGCCGGAACTCCATATTAAAGGGATATCTGGAGGATTTTTAATCTCTAACCCCCCTGGCCTTGTTCTCCTAAGTGCTCCCTGGAATACGGTTGAGCCCACCCTGGCCTTTAGGAGCCAGGGTGAACCTCATGATGAAGCATGACACTACTAGAGTGTGTGAGGGTTACCATACAAAAAGGAATTGCTCCCAGATGTAATAGTGACATCTGAAGAGACCTCCTGACTAGAGAACAGTGCCCAGTTGTTATTTTCTGTTGGGCGGGATACTTTTGTGTTGTGTTGATATTTAGTTGGGAGGACATGTCCCCTCCATCCCTCTTCCAATATTGTGGAAGATCCTCTCCACCCTTCAGGCCTTTGGCCACTATTTTGTACAGTATGGAATGGGTCTCCAGCCGCGCCCATACCCTCCCAGCCACCATGGCCAACAGGCTTCCCACCATTTTCGTGGCAGAGGGTGCAGATCCCAGTGACCACGTGGGACAGGCAGCCAGCGGTCAGGTCAGTTCACCAGCCCCCCCTCCTTCTCCCCCAGCAGCCATTGATTCCAAACCTCTTTAGTCTGCCCTCAAACCATCATGGGCACCCAGTGGTAGGCAGGATACACTATTACCCCCTCCACTGGCTGTCAGTAACATCAGACCTTTGGGACTAAAGAAAGTCCAAAGGGGCTACTCCCTCTCTTTTGCGACACCCCTCCACCTATGTCACCCAGTTATGATCGTCTGCAGAAGACCATTTCTCCATACTCCTTCAGGAAGTGCAGGCTTTCTTGGCCAAGGGAGCCATAGGGAGGGTGCCTGTGTTCTTTATGCATTTGTCACCCAGAGTGGGACGGGTATGCCAAGAGGTGGGTCCCATGCTCTCTATGCCACTGGAGTCAAGCTAATCTGGCTGATGAGGAGTGAAACCCTGAAGCCAGTCCCAGGATGCTTGTTTCCGGTCCTGGGAGTACCTGGCTTGTCAGTTAGGGCTGGACTGTTCCCATGGGGAGCAGAGCCAAGACTGATTTGCATATGGCTGGGTTTAAACTGGAATGGCATGGGGAGCAGAAAAACGATGGATTTAATCCCAGATCTCTGTACTGAGGTGATTGTTTGACATTGTTCAACATTCTGTCCGTCAATTGTTCTTTTTGCATTTGCATCAGAAGTAAGTTGTGGTTGCTATTCGCTCTACTTTCTGGTGCCAAAGAAGGACAGAGGCCTTCTTCCTATTCTAGATCTGCACTCTCTACCTCTTATTGAAGAAGGAGAAATTCAAAATGCTCACACTTGCTCAAGTTTTGTCAGCCCTATATCCGGGAGATTAATGTTGGCATTGGAATTTCAAGGTGCCTATTTCCACATCCCCATCCTGCCAGCCCACAGACACTATCTGCAATTCACGGTGGGCCATTGAGCACTTTCAGTTTACTGTACTACCTTTCGGCCTTACCAGCGCCCCTCAGGTATTCACAAAGGTGATGGTCGCAGCTCATCCGTGGAGGTCGGGATCACAGTCTTCCCCTACCTTGACAACTGGTTATTGAAGGCTGGCTCACCCCAGGCAGTCGTCATCCACCTTCAGACTACGGCAAACCTACTGCACTCGCTGGGGTTCACTATCAACATGCCGAAGTCTCACCCAACTCCCTCACAGACACTACATTTCATGAAAGCTGTTCTGGACACAGTGCAGTTTCGGGCCTCCCGAGCGGCGAGTCCAGGATATTCAGTATGATACCGATGTTTCAGCCTCTATCCTGGATTTCGATGAGACTGACTCTGAGGCTGTTGGGCCTCATGGCCTCCTGTAGCCTGCTGGTGACATGCCCGCTGGCATTAGCGGGCTCTGCATTGGTACCTGAAGGCCCAGTAGGCGCAGCATCAAGGAAACCTCTCCGAAATGGTCCAGATCTTGGATGGAACTGCAAAAGATCTGCAGTGGGGGTTAACTAACTACAATTGGTTAGCAGCAGACCCATCTCCCTTCCCTTTCTCAACCAGATCTGTCAGTGCTGATAGATGAGTCACTCCTTGGATGGGGAGGCCCTCTGGGAGAGGTGGAGATCAGTGGCCTCTGGTCTCTGCCGGAATCCGGACTCCACATCAACCTTCTGGAGCTCCGGTTGGCATTGAAAGCCTTTCTACCCTCCATCAAGGGAAGACTAGTACAGGTGTTCACGGACAACACCACCACCATCTGGTATTGCAACAAACCTGGTGAGGTGGGTTCGTGGACCCTCTGTCAAGAAGCCCGGCTTCACTGGACATGGCTGGAACGTCTGGGCATTCCCTGGTGGTTCAACACCTGGCGGGCTCTCTGAACGCCAGGGTGGACAAACTCAGCTGATGATGCCTAGCGGATCATGAGTGGAATCTCCAATTGGAAATGGTGCCAGGTCATTTTCAGCAGTGGGAAGAGCCTTGGTTGGAGAATGCACACCGTCAACAGTTCTGTGCACTGGAGTTTCCAAGGCAGCTCTTGCTCGCAGAAACTTTGTCTCTAGTGAAGCTCAGGCCTCCTGTACGCCTTTTTCGCCCCTACCGCTCCTGCCAAGAGTTCTCAGATCAGGAATGACCGGGCCCAAGTTATCCTTGTGGCTCCTGACTAGGCTCGGAGAGTTTGGTATCCCGAGTTGTTGGGTATGGCCATCAGTCCTCTGATCAGGCTGCCCCTTCGGGAAGATCTTCTGACACAGCAGCAGAGGAGGTTTCTCCACCTGAACCTGTCAACGCTCTGCCTTCTTATGTGGAGTTTGAGCAGCAACAGTTGATAGCTTTCGACCTTCCGCTCGAAGTCTGCAATGTTATCTTGGCAGCCAAGGTGTCCTTCCATCAAAACGGTATATGTCTGTCATTGGGGCAAATTTGTGGCATGGTGTGCACAAAAACAGGTTTGACCCCCTTTTCTGCTCCTCTTTCACAGGTTCTTCTAATTGCTCTTTCCCTTGCCCACCAGGGTGCTGCCGTCTGGGACACTTAAAGTGCTACCTTTCTGCGGTTGCCTGCCTTCAAATCCCCTATTGTACATAGGTTCTTGAAAGGTTTGCATCTTATATTTACTCGTTCATCATGCCTCATTGGGACCTTAATCTAGTCCTGGCATTCCGGCTGTGCGCTTTCTTTGAGCCCTTGCACAACTGTCCTCTCAGGTTCCTTACCATCAAGACAGCCCTCCTGGTGGCAATAACATCTGCCATGAGGGTCAGTGAGCTTCAGGCTTTCTCATTCAAGCTTCTATATTGAAACATCTACACAGACAAGCAGGTTCTATGAACTAGGGCTTCCTTTCTGCCAAAAGTTGTCACTCCCTTTCACGTAGGCCAGTCCATCACCCTGCCTACTTTTTACGCTCCGCCACATCCCTCTGAAGAAGAGGAGCGACTTCACCAACTGGACCCAAAAAAGCATTGTCGTTTCTCTTGACCGCACAAGAAAATTCCGGGTAGACCACCTACACATCCTGGGGTATTTCGGAGCAACGAGGGGAAAAACTGTGCAGAAGCATACCATCTCCCTATGAATTGTGCTCTGCTTCAAAATCTGCTATGCATTGGCCAAGAAGCAGCCCTTTCGTGCTCATTCCACCAAAGCCAAGGCTGCGATCACTGCTACAGCTCACAATGTCCCTGTCGTGGACATCTGCCACGTAGTAACATGGGCCTCTCTGCACATGTTCACCAAGCACTACTGCCTGGACAGTCGAGTCCGTCTGGACAGGCACTTTGCCTGTTTGGTCCCGCATGACTTTTTGGTGTGAAATTGTTTTGCATACCCATCTCTGGGGAGATATTGTTTGGGTATCTATTCTAAGGTAAGGAATCTGCGGCTAGAAGTCTCTATCAGATGAACCAGTTACTTACCTTCGGTTACACCTTATCTGGTAGAGACTCTATCTTGCCGCAGATTCCTTACCAACCTACCCGTAATCCCCGCTCTGCGAACTGATTTCTAGGGACAGGGCTTTCCACTTTCAGGGCCCTAGTTTTCCACACCAGTGGCCAGTGTTCTTCGTGGCTCCGCACTCCTGGCGTGGAAAGTCACGAAAAGGACCTGTCAGCGCAATGGGGTGGCGCTTATATAGGCACTGCACATATCACTTCTGGCACCGATGATGCTTCGTGGAGCTGAACCACGCCACCCCCTGGCGCGTAGGGGCACTGCTCATGAAAAGTTTCCGGATCTATTCTGACAGCTGGGGATAAGTCTAAGGTAAGGAATCTTTGGCTAGAAAGTCTCTATTAGATAAGGCATTACAGAAAGTAAGCAACTTGTTCGTTAGGAATTTGTCTCAACACTTTTTGATGAACATCAGCTGGACCTGCCTACTGAAAACACTGGTGTTAAGGCATGTGTTGCAGAGATCTATGTGCATCCAGCAAAGTTCATGGTATAATACTGGTAATTTCACTTTCATAGTTAATGCATTTGTTGGGGAGATGTGTGCCTTCTCTCGCCACAGCTTTCAAGGACCACCATCCAGAGTGAATCCTGGCACGTTCTCTGCCACTCCACCGGATAGGGAATCCAAGACGCTGGATACCTTGGGGTAGAGGATTTTCTCCTCGACCAGCCTTGCACTGCGATCGTTGAACACCATGTGTCTCTTGGGCTGATACAGCCACACTGTGTGTGACTTGGTGGCACAAGTGATGCTATGAGGAGGCCCGAGCCATCCTGAACCAGACTATCGCCAATGGCTGGGAAGCAGCCATCCATTGCAGGCTGGAGACAATAGACTCACTGGGCAGGGCCATTGCTTTATCAGTGGCACTCTGCTGCCATACCTGAATGAGGTCATTTGGCCTTTCAGGGGATGTACCGGCATCTCTTATGGACATGCTCATTAATGGCACTCAATAGGGTCACCACCCAGTTGTTGGGGCTCACCATAGCCCCACGCCAACCTTACTCTTCTTTTTGCCCGTTCTGTGGTTATGGTAAGGGCTACCATCTGCTTCCTTTTCAGCAGAGCCACCATGGCTAACAGGCTTCCCTACCTTTTTGTGGCTGCAGACACTACTCCCACAAGTCCCATGGCGACCAAGGCCAGAGATCTGCCCAGTCAACTACCCCAGCGGCAGCCACAGCCTCCAAACCCCTTTATTATGCCTTCGCAACAACACGGGTACTCTGTTGGCGGCAGGATCAGGCCCCATCTGCCGCAGTGGCAAGCCATAACTTCGGACAAGTGGGTGCTCCAAATTGTCCAGCTGGGTTACGTGCTTCCACTGCTTGAAACCCCGCTGCCCCTGCAACTGTCCTCCGATCGACTGACAGAGGACCACCTCTCCTTGCTGCACCAGGGAAATACAGGCTCTTTTGGCAAAAGGAGCCATTGAGGGTGTGCCAGCATCAGAAGTAGGTCGTGGTTGCTATTCCCACTACTTTCAGGTGCCAAAAAGGATGGAGGCTTCTGCCCCATCTTAGATCTGTGCCCGCCATGCCTTCATCAAGAAACAGGAATTCAAGATGCTAACACTTGCTTTGGTCCTCTCTGCGTTAGACCCTGGAGACTGGATAGTAGTGTTGGACCTGCAGGACGTCTATTTTCATATTCCTATCCTGCAAGCCCATTGACGTTACCTGGGGTTCATGGTGGGACAGGGGCATTTGCAGTTCGCTGTGCTCCCCTCTGGTCTCACCAGTGCCTTTCAAGTGTTCAAATAGGTGATGGCTGTGGGTGCCGCACGTCTGCGGAGGTTGGAAATTCCAGTTTTTCCCTATCTCAACGACTTGCTGCTGAACATGGGTTCGCCACAAGCAGCAGTTACCCACCTCCAGACTACCGCAGACCTCCTGCATTCAATGGGGCTCATTATCAACATGCCAAAGTCATACCTGACTCCTTCTCAGACGCTCCCTTTCACCTGAGCCATACTGAACACAGTGCAATTCCCTCCAGAGCAGAGAGTCAAGGACATTCGAAATATGATCCCAATGTTTAAAACTCAGTCCTGGATTTCTGCGAGATTGACTGTAAGAATGCTGGGTCTGATGGCCTCCGGCCTCCTGCATCCTGCTGGTGAGACAAGCTCAGTTGCATATGCAGGCTCTGCTGTGGGATTTTAGGTCCCAGTAGGCGCAAAACCAGGGCGATCACTCGTACCTGGTCTAGATTTCGAAGGAGACTGCAAAAGACCTGCAGTGGTGGGTAACTGATCGTGATTGGATCACCGGCAGACACCTCTCCCATCCCCACTCAGAGCGGACAGTGGTGACCGATGGATCTGTTTTGAAATGGGGCCACCATCTTGGAGAGATGGAGATCTTAGGCCTCTTGTCTTCGGCAGAGACTTGGCTCCACATCAATCTTCTGGAGCTGAGGGCACTTTACTTGGCATTGAAAGCTCTCCTGCCCTCCATCAAAATAAAATGAGTCCAGGTATTCACGGACAACACTACAACCTTGTGGTACTACAATGTGCAGTGCGGATTGGCGTCGAGGACCCAATACCAGGAGGATGTGTGCTTCTGGATATGGTGGAATGTCAGGACATTTTCCTGGTTGTGCAGCACCTGGTGGGATCTCTAATGCCAGGGCAGAATAACTCACAAATGCCATCTGCAACCGAAGGTACCTCAAGGTCTCTTTCGAGACTGGGGAGCACCTTGGCTAGATTATTTGCCACCGCTGAGAACGCGCAATGTCAGCACTTTTGCTCACTGGAGTTCCAAAGCGGATTTTGCTGGGAGACACATTTCGACTAGACTGGAATATGTGGTGACTCCTCTCACCCTTCCACCAATACCCCTCCTCCCCCGATTTCTGAAAAAGATAGGAACCAACTGATCACAATGCATCCTGGGGGCTCCGGATTGGTGAGGCGGAGCATGTGCTTCTGTCCTTGGATTAGGCTGCTCCTTTTGGGAGGATCTTCTGTTGCAGCAAGGGAGAGGATTCTGCGCCCGAACCTGCGCACTCTCCTCCTTCATGCTGAGAGATTGACTGGTGACGTTTGAAGGTCTTCGATCTCCCTCTTGAAGTCTGGGTGGTCATCCTGGCAGCCAGGTGTCCATCAAGAAAAACTGTTTACGCTTGCTGTTGGGACAAGTTTTTGGCCTGATGCACTGAGAAACACATTGGCCCACTTTCTGCACCCTTGCCCGAAGTGCTGTTTGTTTTGTACCTAGTCCTGCAAGGCCTTGCTCTTGGCATAGTTAAAGGGTATCTATTTGCAATCTCAGTTTTTTTGCGGTTGCCGGACCACCCCTCCCTGTTTGTCACCCGCTGTGATACATTTTCTGAAAGGTCTTGAGCACTTTTCCTCCCAAATCTTTTGTTATTTCCCAATGGTATTTTAATTTGGTTATAACCTTTTTGATGTTTCCCCTTTGAACTCATGCATAGCTGCCCTCTCAGACTTCTGACGATCAAGACAGTCTTCTTGGTGGCTATCACATCTGGCAGGAGGGTCGGCAAGCTTCAGTGACACCTTGTCTGGTAGAGGCTGTATTTGGCCACAGATTCTTCCCCACCCCCCCAATACTCCCTATCTGAAAGAGACACGTTAGTGATAGATTCCTTACCTTAGAATATCCCAAGGCGTCAGACTGGATCCGGAAAGTTTTGCTAGCAGTACCCCTGCGTGCCAGTAGGTGGCGTCGTGCGGCTCCGCGTCCGTCGCTGGCGTTGTAAGCGCCGAGATGACGTCACGGAGACTACTTAGGCGCCACCCATGCGCGCTGACATCAGTTCTTTCTTTTTCCGCGCCAGAAAGCGCAGATCCGGTTAGAGCACGTACCTAGTCACTTTTTGACTATCTCTTTTGAGACTTTTGTCTCCCTTTTCCAGTTGGTTTCCTGGTGCACGTAGGGATGCCTGGATTCAAGTCTTGTGGGGCCTGCCGTCGCAACATGTCGGTGGCGGACCCCCACGATGTCTGCCTCTACTGCCTGGAGACCGACCACGACTCTCGGTCTTGTCCGGATTGTCGGGCCATGGCCCCGAAGGCCTTGCGGGAGCGGCGCCGGAAACTGATGGAGGTCCGGCACTCGTCCCCGCGCCGTTCCCGGTCCAGAGGCCGTTCCAGGGAATGCTCGCGGGGCCACAGCCATCGTTCCTCGGCCTCCAGGTCTTCACCCTCTGATTCGGGTAAGAGACGACACAAAAAGAAGTCGAAGAAGCATGTTCGCTCTCCGACGTCCCCCCGCCGGTCCTCTGATGCGGATGAGTGGGACCGGGGCCTTGCCCCTGCGGCTCCTTTGGAGCTCGAGAGTCCCGCGGCCTACCCGCCTTACCCGGGTCCGTCGGCGACTCCCGCACAGGTGCAAGAATTTCTTGCTACCATGGACCGCCTTTTTAGGCCTCGGGCTCCCGCCGGCGCGCCTTCGGGCCCCGTGTCTGGATCCTGTTGGACCGCCGGCGGCGCCGGCGGATCCAGCTTCGGCGCCACAGGATCCTGCGCCGCTGGCTCTGGCCAAGGCGCCACAAGGTCCAACGCTGCCGGCTCTGGCCCCAGCGCCGCCCTCGGCTCCGCCTCCTGCGCCGCAGTGGGTGCCTTTCGTCTCGCCATTACCCAGGTTCCAGGACCATTTTGTTCCTGCCTGGGATCCGCATTGTGACACGGCGCCGGTTCGGCCCCGACCGGCGCCGTATGTTCCCTCTCCGGCTCCTGCCCCGCCGCCGCGGTTGGTGCCACCGGCGGCGTAGGTGGAGGACGACTGGGAGGGGTCCGAGGACCCTCTTGCCCGTCAGTGTGACTCCGAGTAGGACTGGGCGGACGACTTGGAGGACGCCGGCGACCTCGACGTCTCTTCTGACCCGGGGTTTGCCTCTCCTCCGCCTACTATGGAGGAGGGCGCCTCCTACACGATGGTGCTCCGTCGGGCAGCTGAGGTCCTCAACCTTGATCTCCCTATGGTGGCCCTCAAAACTAACCTCCTTACTGAGGTGCTCCAGACGGCGACCATCTCGTCGGAGCCCCTGCTCCCGTTTAACGACGCCCTTACCGACGTCTTGCTGGGCCCCTGTGGATAAGAATGTCGCCAGGCGTCATCGCCCGGCGCCGGGTGACCCCGCTTTTTGACCACTTATCCTACGCCTGAGAGTCTGGTCATCCAAGCTTCGACGTCGCAGAGTGCCTTTCCCACGGCTCTGCCGGATAAGGACTCTAAGAAGCTGGAACAGTTCGGAAAACGTTTGTTCTCTTCGGCCAGCTTGGGGCTGCGGTCAGTGAATACCGCCTGCCTATTGGGCCGCTATTCACACGCGGTGTGGGACACAGTTGCGCAGGTGTTACCTCAGTGTCCTGAGGAGACCCAAGCTGTATTGTCCCAAGCCATTGCAGAAGGTAAAGATGCGGCTAAGTTCGCCATTCGGTGTGGTTTAGACACCGCAGACTCCTTCGGTAGAGCGATTTCTACGACTGTGGCGCTTTGTCACCACGCCTGGCTCCGATCTACCGGGTTCTCGCCAGATGTCTAAAACTCACTCATGGCCATGCCCTTTGATGGCACTCGCCTGTTTGGCGATAAGGCCGACAGTGCGCTGGAGCGTTTTAAGTACTCTCGGGCCACGGCCAAGTCCTTAGGTCTTTCCACGAAAAGCCCAGCCACTCCTGGGTTTCGTTCCTTTCGTGGCAACGGGAGGGGCGCCCAGGCACTTTCTTTCAACAAGCCGGTGCAGAACCAGCCTCAGCGCAGCCGCGGTTTCTGCAGGGGCGGATCTGGGAATCAGCGTGGGGGTCAGTCCACCTCCGCCCCGCCGCTTCGGCCTCCAAACCTTCCTAATCCGAGCCTTGTGGGGCATTCCACGCCAGTGGGTGGCAGGGTCCGCCTTCATCTCTCCCACTGGCACGCTATCACTTCGGACAAGTGGGTGTTGCAGATCATCCGCAAGGGTTACGCCCTTCCCTTCCAGTCCACCCCTCAAGCCATGCCACCTCAGTTCCACCGCATGTCGGGGGACCACTTGGCACTTCTCCTGCAGGAAGTCGCGGCCCTCTTGGCCAAGGGGGCCATCGAGTGTGTTCATGGGCCAGAAGTAGGGAGTGGTTGTTATTCCCACTACTTTCTGGTCCCCAAGAAGGACAAGGGGAGCTTGCGCCCCATCTTGGACCTCAGGAACGTCAATCGCTTCCTCCGGAAGGAGAAGTTCAAGATGTTGACTCTGGCCCAGGTCTTGGCTGCCCTCGACCCTGGAGACTGGATGGTAGCGTTGGACATGCAGGACGCCTATTTTCACATCCCCGTCCTGCCGGCCCACTGGCGTTACCTGCGGTTCACGGTAGGCCAGGAGCATTTTCAGTTTGCCGTGCTCCCCTTTGGCCTTACCACCGCCCCCCGGGTGTTCACGAAGGTGATGACGGTGGTCGCAGCTCATCTGCGCAGGTCAGGGGTGTCAGTCTTCCCCTACCTCGACGACTGGTTGTTGAAGGCGGGCTCGCCCCAGGCAGTCGTCGCCCCCCTTCAGACTACGGCCGACCTCCTGCATTTGCTGGGGTTCTCCATCAAAGTGCCGAAGTTGCACCTGAGTCCCTCTCAGAAGCTCCCCTTCATCGGAGCGGTTCTGGATTCGACGCTGTTTCGGGTTTATCCTCCCGAGCAGCGAGTCCGGGATATTCAGGCTATGATTCCGATCTTTCAGCCTCTATCCTGGGTTTCAGTCAGGATGACCCTCCGGCTCCTGGGCTTGATGGCCTCCTGCATCCTGCTGGTGCAACATGCCAGATGGCATATGCGGGCTCTGCAGTGGGACCTGAAGTTCCAGTGGGCACAGCATCAGGGCAACCTGTCCGATCATGTCCAGATCTCGGAGGGCACTGCACGACACTTGCAGTGGTGGCTCACGAATCGCGATTGGGTCAATGGCATATCCCTCTCCCTTCCCCAACCGGAGCACACAGTGGTGACGGATGCGTCCCTCATGGGATGGGGTGGCCACTTGGGAGAGGCGGAGATCAGAGGCCTCTGGTCTCCGGCGGAGTCCCGGCTCCATATCAATCTTTTGGAGCTTCGGGCGATCCGGCTTGCACTGAAGGCATTCCTTCCCTCTGTCCGGGGAAGTGTAGTGCAGGTGTTCACGGACAACACCACCGCCATGTGGTATTGCAACAAGCAGGGCGGGGTGGGGTCGTGGACCCTCTGTCAGGAGGCTCGGCGCCTCTGGACTTGGCTGGAACGTCAAGGCATTACCTTGGTGGTTCAACACCTGGCAGGTTCTCTGAACGCCAGGGCTGACGAACTCAGCCGCCGGTGCTTGATGGATCACGAATGGCGTCTGAACTCGGACGTGGCGCAAGGTCTCTTTCTGCAGTGGGAGAGCCTTGGTTAGATCTATTCGCCACCGAAGAAAACGCGCAATGTCATCAGTTCTGCGCGTTGGAATTTCCAAGGCGGCACTCGCTCGCGCGACGCTTTCGTCGCGAGTGGAGTTGCGGTCTGTTGTACGCCTTTCCGCCTATACCACTTCTGCCCAGAGTGCTGAAGAAGATTCGGCGCAACCGGGCCCAAGTCATCCTTGTGGCTCCGGATTGGGCACAAAGATACTGGTATCCCGAGCTACTCAGCATGGCGATCGATCCCCCGATCCGACTGCCTCTTCGGGAGGATCTTCTGTCGCAGCAGCAGGGGACGGTCCTCCACCTGAACCTGTCCAGCCTCCACCTCCATGCGTGGAGATTGAGCGGCGGCAGTTGACAGCTTCGAACTTCCTCCCGAAGTCTGTGATGTCATTCTGGCAGCCAGGCGTCCCTCCACTAAATCGGTATACGCCTGCAGGTGGAACAAGTTTGTGGCATGGTGCACAGCTAAGGCTGTGGATCCTCTTTCTGCCCCTCTTTCCGAGGTCGTTCTGTTCCTTCTTTCTTTGGCCCAGCAGGGCTCTGCTCTGGGCACTATCAAAGGTTATCTTTCGGCCATCTCCGCCTTTCTCCGGCTTCCAGATTAGCCTTCTCTTTTTAAGTCCCCGGTTGTTAACCGTTTCCTGAAAGGCATTACGCACACGTTTCCTCCTGTGCCGTTCATTATGCCTCAATGGGACTTAAACCTTGTCTTGACATATCTGATGTGCGCTCCCTTCGAGCCCCTTCATACCTGTCCTTTGCGTCTTCTCACTCTCAAGCTGGCTTTCCTGGTAGCTATCACCTCTGCCAGAAGAGTGAGTGAGCTCCAGGCTCTTTCTTCCAAACCTCCTTTCCTTTCTGTTCATCCGGACAAGGTGGTTTTAAGGACCCGTCCTTCTTTCTTGCCAAAGGTCGTCACGCCCTTCCACATCGGGCAGACCATCACTTTGCCCACCTTCTTTCCGCCTCCGCATCCTTCAAAAGAGGAGGAGAGGCTCCACTGTCTGGACCCAAAACGTGCGCTCTCGTTCTACCTGAAGCGCACGCAACAGTTCCGGGTGGATGACCAGCTCTTTGTTGGCTACGTGGGCGCCAAAAAAGGTCGGGCCGTGCACAAAGGGACCATCTCTCGGTGGGTCGTTCTCTGCATCAAAGCCTGTTACTCGTTGGCTAAGAAGGAGCCTCCTGTGGGGCTGCGTGCCCATTCCACCAGGGCAACGGCAGCCACTACTGCCTTGGGACGCGGCGTTCCCTTGCAGGACATTTGTCAGGCAGCTACGTGGGCTTCGCTGCACACATTTACCAAGCATTAGTGCCTTGACAGTCAAGTCCGGAGAGACGGCTTCTTTGGCCGTTCTGTTCTCCGTGACTTTCTGGTGTAATCTTGTTCGCAGACCCACCACCGGGGTTGGTATTGCTGGGGTATCTATTCTAAGGTAAGGAATCTATCACTGTGTCTCTTTCAGATGCACAAGTTACTACTTGTGTAACGATATATCTGTAAGAGACATTAGTTAGTGATAGATTCCTTACCGCCTACCCATCCTCCCCGTTCTGCGAAGCTGATTTCTAGGGTTAAGGTCATCCCTTTTAGGGCCCTAGTTTCATGGCACCAGTGGTCAGTTTCTTGCATGGCTCTGCGTTCCTGGCGCGGAAAGTCGTGTACAGAACTGACGTCAGCGCGCATGGGTGGCGCCTAAGTAGTCTCCGTGACGTCATCTCAGCGCTTACAACGCCAGCGACGGACGCGGAGCCGCATGACGCCACCTACTGGCGCGCAGGGGTACTGCTAGCAAAACTTTCCGGATCCAGTCTGACGCCTGGGGATATTCTAAGGTAAGGAATCTATCACGAACTAATGTCTCTTACAGATATATCGTTACACAAGTAGTAACTTGTGCGTTCCTCCCACTGGACTTTTTCACCTAAAAAGGTCCTGGTAGGTACTTAAAATCTGCACACTGGTTGATCAGCCTTCTGACAAGGCTACATGTTTTTTATAGGCACTGAGTCCATCACATATGGGACGGACGACTCATATGATGCCGACGTAGAGCTGTTCGACCCCACCTTCCAGCGCACACAGGTACTGCTCAAGAGTTTCTGAATCCAGTCTGAAGTCTGGGGAATATTCTAAGGTAAGAAATCTATGGCTAGACAGAATCTCTACCAGACCAAAGGTAAGTAACGTGTTCTTTTTTCCTTGCAGCATCTTTAGGTTCCTATTGCTGTCCCTTCTGGAGATTTGTAATAATGGTGTGCTTCTACAAGACCATTGCTTTGAGAATGGAATTTCCCATTATAATTTGTGATTAAGAAAACCACAGGGTTCCTTGAATTCTTATGCATGTTTAGAGCCATCTTTTAATCATTTTCATGGATGGCTCCTTTCCTTGCGTACTTCTCCCCTCTATAGATTTGTTGTACTGGCTTTTTGAATAGGGGAATACCACCTTATCTTGGGAATAGAATGCTTTTTATCTTCCTTAGATGGCCTTGTATATCATTCAGAGTTGTGTGTGGGGGGAGGGGAGGATCTATTTTTCAACCAGGGAACATTTCTTGTACTTCTCTTCCTCCTTAAGCCTAGAGAAAAATGTTTGCTATTTCATATTGAGTTAATGCTGTCAGGATTCTCTTTAGATCTGTGTTGTGATAGAGCTTCAACCAGAGTTTTTGCTAACAATATACATTGAATGGGCTTGCGACTGCCCTTTTCAAACATTGGCCTTTTTCAGCAATAGGCTGGAAACTTAGTCAATAACTTCTTGGCTCAGCCCAATGGAGTATTCAGTTCTCATCATAATGCTGTTGGCTGCTTGGGTGTTTCCATCTGCGTTCACTCCAGTGTTTGCATTGAACTGCATGCGGACTACTTTATTACAACTTAATCTCTTTGTCTACTTCTGCTGGTTTCCTCTTGAGGGTCTCGCTTTAATGTGCTAATGATACATACGTCAGCACATTAAACACAGACCTGTTAGCTTTGCCATTGCTTGTTTTATATAGTCAGCCAAGTCTTTGATCAACCCCTTGTCTGGCAGTGGTGATTGCCTTGGTGCTCAGTTATCACTTTTTGTCACAACTGTCAGATCAAGGACCATACTAAGTTGCGCACTGCAGATTGAAGTTCTCATGTCTTTTCTGCATATGTGTGACCTTCAGTAGCTGCACTTGGATAGTCATACGTTCTCCATGAATTTGATCATCAATGGTTTGTGGAGCAGACTACAATGAAAAGCTTGCCACAGACTGACCTTTCAGTGTCAACTACACATTCTGTATCAAGTCCTGGCCTTCTCCTTATGTTACATACTTATCAGAGACTGACGTGATCCAATTGTGTAGAAGGAGTAGAACTTTAATCAGTTGCTATACCTCCCTTTCTGCCTGTAAGCTAGTTAATGGCACCAGCAGATGTTGAGACACTGAGTTGTTTAGAGTCATATAAAGATGTTTCTGATGTACCAAGAATGTCTTCCTCCACAGTTTCACTATTTCCCAAAATGAAGTGTCTTCATTCCTGCAGATAAGGGAATGGAAGCATCCCAAAAACACTTCTGCCCCTGCAGATTTAGTCCATCTCTTCACATAGCAGGCGTCATTATGAACGGTCGGGCCATTCATACCATTTCTGATGGATACTTATAACCTCAAGATTCCTAATTTTAGAATATTCCCCAGGCACCAGCCTGGATCCAGAAACTTTTCTGCACATGCTCCTGCGTGCTGCTAGATGGCACTGTGCTGTCTGCACTGACTCTACTGCCCCAGACATGACAGAGCCAAGTCACATATAAGCTCCTCCCCTGTGCACTGATGTTGGTTCCTTTCGTTCTATGCCTCCCGACGAGGACCCAGAGCTCTGCTCCCAAACCAGTAGTTATTTTGACAAATTCCTGTGTGCTACAAATTCGTTTTATAAGGGAATGATGCCCCTCCCTCCCTCAAAAACGAGAGGTTTCAAACCATGCCCCGACTGTTGAAAACAAATGTCGATCACAGACCCTCATGAGGTGTGTCTCTGGTGTCTGGACTCGGGCCACAACATGAGTTGTGCAATAAATGTGCCCTCAGGCGATCTGGGACCTGATGGCGAGCGAAGCTGTACGTCATCAAATTCAAGACGAACTCAAGGCCTTCGTGTAAGTCCTGCTCCCATTCCAAGTTGGTGTGGCTAGGGTGACAGTGGAGGATCTATAATTTGTTCCCAGGATGATAAAGTGTCACATCTGACAGACAAATGAGTCAAACAAATCATTCAACATGGCTTTGCCCTTTCCTTTTTGTCCCACCAAATATCCCCCCGTCATCAGTGAATTTCAGATGCGCACCTGTCTATTTTACTGCAAGAGGTATGAGCGTTACTCTCCAAGGGTGCTATCGAGAGAGATATCAGGAAAAGGGTAGGGTTGTCCTTGTTCGGAAGGAGGACTGGGGTCTCCGGCCTATTTTGGAGTTTCAGCCTCTGAATGTCTTTCTGCGGAAGTACAGATTTAAAATGCTCATGCTGGCCTAGATACTGTCTGCCCTTTACCCTGGCAACTGGATGATGTACTTGGACTTGCAGGACATGTGTTTTCTTATACATGTCCTGCAGTCCTGCAGATGTTATCAAGGTAGGCTAGAAGCATTTTAGTTTGCTGTACTTCATTTTGGTTTCACCAGTACCCCTCAGGTGTTCACAAAAGTGATGGTGGAGGTCGCTGCCCACCTCTGGTGATCAGTGATACCAGTCTTCCCCTAACTCAACAACTGGCTTTTGAGAAAAAGGGGCTCTCAACAATCAATTGTAGACTACTTCCAGATGATAGCCAACCTCCTGATCTCATTGATGTTCACTATCATTGAGCCAGAGTACTTCCCACTTCTTCATGGAGGCTTCCATTCATTGGAGCGGTCTTGAACACAGTCCAGTTTTAATCCTTCCTTCTACGGCAGTTAGTCCAGTGCATTCAGGCTATGATCCTGATGTTTCAGCTTCGTTCTTGAATCATGTTGAGAGCATCCCTGAGGCTTCTTGGCCTTTTAGCTTCCTACATCCTCCATGTGACCTACACCAAGTGCCACATGCAGGTTCTGCAGTGGAATCTGAAGTTAAAGTGGGCCTTGCATCAAGGAACGCTGACATATGCCATCTAGATCTTGTAGGAGACTGCACATGATCTACATTCATGGTAGCTGTACGACCGGGATCTGAAAGAGACTTTTAGTTATAGATTCCTTACCTTAGAATTACCCCCAGGCGTCAGACTGGATCCGGAGAAATGTTTTCATAGCAGTACCCTTGTGCATCGGTAGTTAGCGTCTGTCGACTCCGCGTCCGTGGTCGGCGACGTGATCGCCTGGGATGACGTCGCGGTACTTACTTAGACGCCGTCCATGCGCGCTCACGTCGTTTGACTCCTGGTTCACAGGGCTGTCACATCGGCGGACCGGCTTCAAACCTTGTGGCTCCTGCCACAAGCTGATGTCGGTGACGGACCCACATCTAGTGTGCCTTTGGTGTCTGGAGCGCGACCACGACCCGAAGTCGTGCTCCGACTGTCGGGCCATGGCCCGAAGTCTTTGCGGGAGCGGTCCCGAAAGCTTCTGGAGGCCCGGCAGTCGGCTCCTCGCCGCTCGAGAGGGAGGTTGCGGGACCGGTCACGGAGCCATCACCACCACTCCTCGTCGAAGTCTTCGTCATCGGGTAAGTCGAAGCACAAGAAGAAGGCGAAGAAGCACCATCGCTCTTCGCCTTCTCCCCGTCCCTCGGCCGATGAGACGAGGGATGCGGACGGTCGTCGTCCTTCGGCTCCGTCCGCGGAGCCTGCTGGGTCGGCTCCGAGTTTCCCCTCCTTTCCAGAAGCCGGAGCGACCACTGCCCAACTTCGTACACTTTACGAAGCTCTCCACTCCATCTTTGGGCAGCCCGACTCTGCCGGCGCGCCTTTGGGCCCCGCGGACTCGGTTGGGGGTTCTAGGCCTTTGCTGCCGCCGGCTTCGGCCCTGGTGCCGCAGGGCCCCCAAGGATCCAGGCCTGGATCCGGATCGGCGCCGGTCAACCTGACAACACCTCAGGCGCCGAATCCATTGACGACACCGCCGCCGCCTCAGACGCCGGGTAGGTCCCCAGCAGGCGTCGACCCAGGCCTCCACCTCGACCTAGATACAGAGCCGGACCGACGTCGACCGACACCACTACCGACCGGCACGTTTGTGCCAATTTTCTATCCTGGTGTTCCCTATCGCCCTGACTGGCAGCCAGGAGAGGGTGAGGAGGACTGGGAGGGGTCTATTGACCCTCTTGCAGACCAACTTGTCTGGATCCGGACTGCACAGACCAGTTGCATGCCTTCTGCCATGACCTTGCATGCTTTCTCCCCAGACCTTCGCATGCTTTCTCCCCTACCGTGGCTGCGGAGGAGGGAGCCTCCTACGCTGTGGTGTTGCGTAAGGCGACTGAGGCCTTGGGCCTTGAGCTTTCTACGGTGGCAGTCAGGACTAACCTCCTGACTGAGGTGCTTCAGCCGGCAGCGGCCTCTTGGGAGCACCTGCTGCCATTCAATGAGACGCTCACGGACCTCCTTCTGGGCACATGGTCCAAGCCCAGCACAGGGGCTCCTGTGGATAGGATGATTGCCCGACGCCACCGCCCGGCTCCAGGCTACCCCATTTTCCTCTTCCCAACATCCTACCCCTGAGAGCTTGGTAGTCCAAGCCTCTACTTCCAAAGGCTCGTTCCCTACTGCTCCCCCAGATAGGGAATCCAAGAGGCTGGAACACCTTGGGAAGATGTTTTCTCCCGCCAGCTTGGGAGTGCAGTCGGTGAACACTGCATGTCTCTTGGGCCGTTACACCCACTCCGTGTGGGATACGGTTGAGCAGGTGCTGCCGGAGGAGGCCCGGGCCGCACTCTCCCGTGCGGTTGCGGAAGGGAGAGATGTAGCAAAGTTCGCCATTCACTGTGGCCTGGACACCGCCGACTCGCTAGGCATGACTATTTCAAAGTCAGTAGCCCTGAGACGCTACGCCTGGCTGAGATCCACTGGCTTCTCGGGTGATGTCCAATCTACACTTTTGGACATGCCCTTTGATGGCCGTCGCTTGTTTGGCGACAAGGCAGACCACGCGCTTGAGCGCTTCAAGGACTCTAGCGCTACGGCCAGGTCCTAGGGCCTCGCGACTACATCTCGTCCCATGCAGTCTGCCTTTCGCCCCTTTCGTGGCTACGGAAGGGGTGCCCCTCCACGTTCCTCCCTGAGCCACAGGCCGGTGCAAGCTGCCCAGCCTCTGCACGGTCGGGGACGTGGGACCCAGCATCGTCGGTCTGGGGGCCAGCGGTCGCGCCAGTCCACCAGTGCCCCTTCTGCAGCAGCCTCCAAACCCTCCTAGTCAGACCTTTCATGGCCACCAGTTTCCAGTGGGTGGCAGGATCCGCCATCACCTCCCTCACTGGCAAACTATCACGTCGGACAGGTGGGTTTTGCAGATAGTCCGAAGAGGCTACTCCCTCCCCTTGTAGACTACCCCTCCATCCATGCCACCGCAATTCCATCGCATGTCTGAGGATCACTTGGCCCTTCTCCACCAGGAAGTTACGGCTTTCTTGGCCCAGGGAGCTATCGATCGAGTTCCTGCCCCAGAAGTAGGTCGTGGTTGTTATTCCCACTACTTTCTGGTGCCCAAGAAGGACAAAGGCCTGCGTCCTATCTTGGATCTCAGGAACGTCAACCGCTTCCTCCGGAAGGAGAAGTTCAAAATGTTGACATTGGCTCAGGTTCTGTCTGCCCTCGACCCTGGAGACTGGATGGTGGCGTTGGACTTGCAGGATGCTTATTTTCACATCCCTGTTCTGCCTGCCCACCGGTGCTACCTGCGGTTCACGGTAGGCCACGAGCATTTTCAGTTTACTGTGCTCCCCTTTGGCTTTACCAGCGCCCCTCGGGTGTTCACAAAAGTGATGGCGGTGGTCCCAGCTCATCTGCGCGGATCCGGGGTTCTAGTCTTCCCCCTATCTCGCCGACTGGCTTTTGAAGGCGGGCTTGCCCCAGGCTGTCGTCTCCCACCTCCAGACTACGGTGGACCTCCTGCATTCGCTGGGGTTCACGATCAACGTGCCGAAGTCACACCTGACTCCCTCTCAGAAGCTCCTTTTCATCAGAGCAGTTCTGTATACAGCGCAGTATCTGAAAGAGACACGTTAGTGACAGATTCCTTACCTTAGAATATCCCCAGGCGTCAGGCTGGATCCGGAAAGTTTTTTGCGTAGCAGTACCCTTGCGCGTCGGTAGGCGGCGTCGTGCGGCTCCGCGTCCGTCGTCGGCGTCGTGATCGCCGGGATGACGTCGCGGGCAGTACTTAGGCGCCGCCCCTGCGCGCTGACGTCAGTTCTTCTTTTTCCGCGCCAGTAAGCGCAGATCCGGGAAGAGCAGTGCCCTAGTCACTTTTTGACTATCTTTTTTGTGAAATTTTTCACTGTTTTCTTCAACGAGTCTTCACGACTCCTAAGGTGTCGTAGGGATGCCCGGCTTTAAGCCCTGCGAGGAATGTGGTCGTATGATGTCCATCACGGACCCCCACCTCGAGTGTCTCTTCTGTCTCGGCCGAGACCACGACACGAAGTCGTGCCCTGACTGCCGGAAACTTCATCCGAAGGCTTTGCGAGAGCGGTCTCGAAAGCTCCTTGAAGTCCGGCAGTCGGCTCCGCGCCGCACCAAGCCCCGGTCCCGGGAGAGGTCGAGGGCCGGACGCGGAGTCCCCGCCGTTCGTCGGAATCCAAGTCTTCGCGCTCCTCCGGTAAGTCGAAGCACAAGAAGTCTAAGCGGCGTCATCGCTCTAAGACTTCGCCTCGCCAGTCGCGCGACTCGGCTGAGGTCCCTGTCGGCACCGTCCCCGCGGCCCCGGACGTGCCTGTCGAGTTGCCCCCGCATTACCCGTCCTACCCGGGTTCGGGGCGACTCCGGCCCAAATACAGAAATTCCTGTCGGCTATGGCCCGCCTCTTCGGGCCTCAAGGTCCCTCCGGTGCGCCTTCGGGCCCCGCGGGCCCTGATGGGGTTGCTCCGGCGTCGCCGTCGACTCCGGTCCCGGCGTCGCCTGTCCCACCAGCCTCTCGGCTCCGGCCCCGGCCTCGACCCCGGTTCCGGTGGTGCCGCAACCCCCATCGACGCCGGTTGACCTAACCACGCCTCCGCCGACGCCGATGTCCCCGGTGCCGTTTCCGACGCCGTCCGGGGCTCCGGGCGGCGTCGTTCCCCGGTTCTCCCGGGTCCGGACATGGAGCCGGACCGGCGTCGCCCGGACGCCGGTTCCGGCGCCCGATGAGACCTTATGTCCCTCCTCCTCCATCTTTTCAACCTGAGGAGGACCAGGAGAGCTGGGAGGGGTCTGACGACCCTCTCACACAACAGTGCGAGTTTGACCCGGACTGGGTTGAGGAACTTGGGGATGCCAGTGGGCTGGATACCTCCCCCGACTCTGGCATGCTGTCTCCTCCCGTGGCAACGGAGGAGGGGACTAATTTTGCAACGGTGTTGCGTAGAGCTGCTGGAGCCTTGAATCTCCAGTTGCCTACAGTGGCCGTCAGGACTAACCTCCTGACTGAAGTGCTTCAGCCGGCGGCCTCCTCTTCGGAGCCTGTGCTGCCGTTCAACGATGCACTCACTGACGTTCTTTTGGGTGCCTGGTCCAAACCCACCACAGGGGCTCCTGTGGATAGGAACGTGGCCCGACGCCATCGCCCGGCTCCGGGCGACCCCCTGTTTCTCTCCCAACACCCCACCCCTGAGAGCTTGGTTGTCCAAGCCTCTGCCTCCCAAACAGCCTTCCCTACCGCCCCTCCGGATAGGGAATCCAAGCGCCTGGATCACTTTGGGAAGAAGGCTTTCTCTTCCTCCAGTGCTGGCTTGCGGTCTGTTAATACCGCTTGCCTCTTGGGCCGATACACCCACTCCCTGTGGGATTCGGTGGCTGACTGTTTTGCCGCAGTGTTCTGAGGAGGTCCAGACACTGCTTACCCGCGCTATTGCGGAAGGGCGTGATGCGGCTAAATATACCATCCGCTGTGGCCTTGATACCGCCGACTCGCTGGGCAGATCGCTTGCAACGACGGTGGCGCTGCGTCGCCACGCCTGGCTGAGAACCACTGGTTTTTCAGGGGATGTCCAGAATACTCTCATGGACATGCCCTTTGATGGAGTCGGTCTTTTTGGTTCGAAGGCAGACCATGCGCTGGAGCGTTTCAAGGACTCACGGGCTACTGCTAAGTCCCTGGGCCTTGCTGTTGTGCGCCCTCCGCAAACGTCTGCTTTTCGCCCCTTTCGTGGCCACGGAAGGGGCGCCCAGTCACGTCCACAGCCCGGCCAACGGCCCGCGCAGCAAGCGCCTTCGCGTGGCCGAGGACGTGGATACCGCCGTGGCGGTTCGGGCAACCAGCGTGCGGGTCAGGCCACCACCTCCAACCCGTCCGCGGCCTCCAAGCCCTCCTAGTCCCTCCTTTCAGGTGCACAGCACGCCAGTCGGGGGCAGGGTCCGCCATCACCTTCACCACTGGCGTCCCATCACCTCGGACAAGTGGGTCTTGGACATTGTCCGAAGGGCTACTCCCTCCCCTTCGAGACCACCCCCCAGCCATGCCACCTCAATTCCACCGCATGTCAGGGGATCACTTGGTGCTTCTACAGAAGGAAGTCACGGCCCTCTTGGCCAAGAGGGCCATCGAGCTATGTTCCGACCCCAGAAGTAGGGCGTGGTTGCTACTCCCACTACTTTCTGGTGCCCAAAAGGACAAGGAGGACATGCGTCCCTATCTTGGACCTCCGGAACGTCAATCGCTTCCTCCGGAAGGAGAAGTTCAAGATGCTCACCCTAGCTCAGGTCTTGACTGCCCTCGACCCCGGAGACTGGTTGGTAGCGTTGGACTTGCAGGACGCCTATTTCCACATCCCCGTCCTGCCGGCCCACCGGCGTTACCTTACGGTTCACGGTAGGCCTCGAGCATTTTCAGTTCACCGTGCTCCCCTTTGGCCTTACCAGTGCCCCTCGGGTGTTCACGAAAGTGATGGCGGTGGTCGCAGCTCATCTGCGCCGGGCAGGGGTTTCAGTCTTCCCCTACCTCGACGACTGGCTGCTGAAGGCGGGCTCGTCCCAGGCAGTCGTCTCCCACCTCCAGACTACGGCCGAACTCCTGCACTCGCTGGGGTTCTCCATTAATGTGCCAAAGTCGCATCTGATTCCTTCTCCACAGCTCCTTTTCATCGGAGCAGTTCTGGACACGACGCAGTTTCGGGCCTATCCTCCCAAACGGCGAGTCCGGGATATTCAGGCTATGATTCCGATCTTTCAGCCTTTATCCTGGGTTTCGGTACGGATGACCCTGAGGCTGCTGGGCCTCATGGCCTCCTGCATCCTGCTGGTCACTCATGCCAGATGGCATATGCGGGCTCTGCAGTGGGACCTGAAGTTCCAGTGGGCGCAGCACCAGGGCGACCTGTCCGATCACGTCCAGATCTCGGAGGGGACTGCAAAACAGTTGCAGTGGTGGCTCTCGAACCGGCAATGGGTCATGGGCAGATCCCTCTCCCTTCCCCAGCCAGAGCACACAGTTGTGACGGACGCGTCCCTTCTGGGATGGGGCGGTCACATGGGAGAGGCGGAGATCAGAGGCCTCTGGTCTCCGGCGGAGTCCCGGCTCCATATCAACCTTCTGGAGCTCCGGGCGATCCGACTTGCACTCAAGGCATTCCTTCCCTCTGTCAAAGGGAAGGTAGTGCAGGTGTTCACAGACAACACCACCGCCATGTGGTACTGCAACAAACAAGGCGGGGTGGGGTCGTGGACCCTCTGTCAGGAGGCTCTGCGCCTCTGGACATGGCTGGAACATCAGGGCATGTTCCTGGTGGTTCAACACCTGGCAGGTTCCCTGAACGCCAGGGCGGACGAACTCAGCCGCAGGTGCATAATGGATCACGAATGGCGTCTTCACTCGGAAGTGGCGCAAGGACTCTTTCTACAGTGGGGAGAGCCTTGGTTAGATCCACCGAAGAGAACGCGCAATGTCATCAGTTCTGCGCGTTGGAATTTCCAAGGCGGCACTCGCTCGGCGACGCTTTCGTCACGAGTGGAGTTGCGGTCTGTTGTACGCCTTTCCGCCTATACCACTTCTACCCAGAGTGTTGAAGAAGATTCGGCACGACCGGGCCCAAGTCATTCTTGTGGCTCCGGACTGGGCTCGAAGAGTTTGGTATCCCGAGCTACTCAATATGAGCGTAGATCCCCCGATCCGTCTGCCTCTTCGGGAGGATCTTCTGTCGCAGCAGCAGGGGACGGTCCTCCACCCGAACCTGTCCAGTCTACACCTGCTTGCGTGGAGATTGAGCGGCGGCAGTTGATTCCTTTCGACTTGCCTCCCGAAGTTTGTGATGTGATTCTGGCAGCCAGGCGTCCCTCCACTAAGGTGGTATACGCCTGCAGGTGGAACAAATTTGTGGCATGGTGCACAGCAAAGGCTGTGAATCCCTTTCTGCCCCTCTTTCTGAGGTCCTTCTGTTCCTTCTCTCTCTGGCCCAACAGGGTTCTGCCCTGGGTACCATCAAGGGTTATCTTTGTGCTATCTCGGCCTTCCTCAGGCTCCCTGATCAGCCCTCCCTTTTCAAGTCCCCTGTTGTTAACAGGTTCTTAAAAGGCATTACTCACCTCTTCCCTCCTGTTCCGTTTGTGATGCCTCAGTGGGACTTGAACTTGGTTCTTACCTTTTTAATGTGCGCTCCCTTTGAGCCTCTACATAACTGTCCTCTTCGTCTTCTGACTCTGAAGACAGCCTTTCTGGTGGCCATCACCTCCGCTCGGCGGGTGAGTGAGCTCCAGGCTCTATCTTGCAAACCTCCCTTTCTGTCTGTTCATCCAGACAAGGTTGTTCTTCGGACGCGTCCGTCCTTCTTGCCAAAGGTGGTTACTGCTTTCCACATTGGGCAGACCATCACTTTGCCCACCTTCTTTCCGCCTCCGCATCCTTCCAGAGAGGAAGAGAGGCTCCACCGTCTGGACCCAAAACGTGCGCTCTCTTTCTATATTGACCCCACAAAACACTTCCGGGTGGATGACCAGCTCTTTGTTGGCTACGTGGGCGCCAAAAAAGGTCGGGCGGTGCACAAGAGGACCATCTCCCGCTGGGTTACCTTGTGCATCAAGACCTGCTATTCTTTGGCTAAAAAGGAACCTCCTGTTGGGCTGCGTGCCCATTCCACCAGGGCAACGGCTGCTACCACGGCCTTGGGCCGCGGTGTTCCGCTGCCGGTTATCTGTCAGGCAGCTACGTGGGCCTCGCTGCACACGTTTACAAAGCATTACTGCCTTGACAGTCAGGTCCGGAGGGACGGCTTCTTTGGCCGTTCTGTCCTCCAGGACTTCCTTGTCTGATCTTTGTTCGCAGACCCACCACCGGGGTTGGTATTGCTGGGGTATCTATTCTAAGGTAAGGAATCTGTCACTAACGTGTCTCTTTCAGATGCACAAGTTACTAACTTGTGTAACGATATATCTGTAAGAGACAGTAGTTAGTGACAGATTCCTTACCGCCCACCCATCCTCCCGTTCTGCGAACTGATTTCTAGGGTTAAGGACATCCCTTTCAGGGCCCTAGTATTTTTCAGACACCTATGTCAGCTTCTTGCATGGCTCTGCGTTCCTGGCGCGGAAAGTCGTGTACAGAACTGACGTCAGCGCGCAGGGCGGCGCCTAAGTACTGCCCGCGACGTCATCCCGGCGATCACGACGCCCGACGACGGACGCGGAGCCGCACGGCGCCGCCTACCGACGCGCAAGGGTACTGCTACGCAAAAAACTTTCCGGATCCAGCCTGACGCCTGGGGATATTCTAAGGTAAGGAATCTGTCACTAACTACTGTCTCTTACAGATATATCGTTACACAAGTTAGTAACTTGTGCTTCTGGCTTATCCTCCAGGGCAGCGAGTCCGGGATATTCGGGCTATGATACCGATGTTTCAGCCTCTATCACGGATTTCAGTAAGAATGACTCTGAGGCTGCTGGGCCTCATGGCCTCCTGCATCCTGCTGGTGGATCATGCAGATGGCACATGCGGGCTCTGCAGTGGGAGCTGAAGTTCCAGTGGGCACAGCGTCCAGATCTCGGAGGGCACTGTACATTAATTGCAGTGGTGGCTATCGAACCAGGATTGGGTCGACGGCAGATCCCTCTCTCTTCCCCAACCAGAGTTCACGGTGGTGACAGATGCGTCACTCCTGGGATGGGGAGGCCACATGGGGGAGGCGGAGATCAGAGGCCTCTGGTCTCAGGCGGAGTCCGAGCTCCACATCAACCTTCTGGGGCTCCGGGCGATTCGTCTTGCACTGAAGGCATTCCTTCCTTCTGTCAAGAGTAGTGCAGGTGTTCACGGACAACACCACCGCCATGTGGTACTGCAACAAACAGGGCGGGGTGGGGTCGTGGACCCTATGTCAAGAGGCCCTTCACCTCTGGACATGGCTGGAACATCAGGGCATGTCCCTGGTGGTTCAACACCTGGCAGTTTCCCTGAACGCCAGGGTAGACTAACTCAGCCATCGGTGCATGGTGGATCAAGGATGGCGTCTTCACTCGGATGTGGGGCAAGGTATCTTTCAGCGGTGGGGAGAGCCTTGGTTGGATCTGTTCGCCACCGAAGAGAATGCGCAATGTCAGCACTTCTGCGCGTTGGAATTTCCAAGGCGGCAGTCGCTCGGCGACGCTTATCGTCGCGAGTGGAGTTGCGGTCTTCTATACGCCTTTCCGCCTATACCACTTCTGCCCAGAGTGCTGAAGAAGATCAAGCGCGACTGGGCCCTAGTCATTCTTGTGGCTCCGGATTGGGCGCGAAGAGTCTGGTATCGCGAACTCTTGTACATGGCCATCGATCCTCCGATCAGACTGCCTCTTTGGGAGGATCTTCTGTCGCAGCAGCAGGGGACGGTCCTCCACCCGAACCTGTCTAGCCTCCACCTCCTTGCGTGGAGATTGAGCGGCAACAATTGACAGCTTTTGACCTTCCTCCCGAAGTCTATAATGTCATCTTGGCAGCCAGGCGTCCCTCCACTAAATCGGTATACGCCTGCAGATGGAACAAATTTGTGGCATGGTGCACAGCAAAGGCTGTGGATCCCCTTTCTGCCCCTCTTTCAGAGGTTCTCCTCTTCCTCCTTTCTTAGGCCCAGCAGGGTTCTGCTCTGGGCACCCTTAAAGGCTTTCTTTCGGCCGATTTGGCCTTCCTTCGCCTTCCAGATCAACCTTCTCTTTTCAAGTCCCCTACTGTAAATAGGTTTCTAAAGGGCATTACTCATCTCTTTCCTCCTATTCCTTTCGTAATACCCCAGTGGGACTTGAATCTGGTTCTGACTTACCTGATTTGTGCTCCCTTCGAGCCATTACATAATTGTCCTCTCAGACTTAACTCTGAAAACTGCCTTTCTCATTGCCATCTTCTATGCTCGCAGGGTGAGTGAGCTTCAGGCTCTTTCTTCTAAGCCTCCTTTCCTTGATGTTTATCCGGACAAGGTTGTCCTCAGAACTCTGCCTTCTTTTCTCCCCCAAGTGGTTACCTCTTTCCACATAGGACAGACTATCACTTTACCGACCTTCTTCCCGCCCCCGCATCCTTCTAAAGAGGAAGAAAGGCTCCACCGTCTGGATCAAAAACGTGCGCTATCCTTTTATTTGGATCGTACAAAGCAATTCCGGGTGGACGATCAACTCTTTGATGGCTATGTGGGTGCCAAGAAAGGTCAGGCCGTGCAGAAACGGACCGTCTCTCGGTGGGTCGTCCTTTGCATCAAAATATGCTATTCCTTGGCGAAGAAGGAACCTCCAGTAGGACTGCGCGCCCACTCCACCAGGGTGACGGCAGCCACTACTGCTTTGGGACGCGGAGTCCCTCTCAATGACATCTGCCAGGCAGCCATGTGGGCATCGCTGCACACGTTCACTAGACATTATTGCCTGGATACTCCAGTCCGGAGAGACGGCTTCTTTGGCCATTCAGTTCTCCAGGACTTCCTGGTGTGAACTTGGTTCGCAGACCCACCTCCGGAGTTGGTATTGCTGGGGTATCTATTCTAAGGTAAGGAATCTATAACTAATAGTCTCTTTCAGATGAACAAGTTACTTGCCTTCGGTAACAATATATCTGTAAGAGACATATATTAGTTATAGATTCCTTACCGCCCCACCCATCCTCCCCGTTCTGCGAACTGACTTCTAGTGTAAGGGACTCGCTTTCAGGGCCCTAGTTTTGTGCACCAGTGGTCAGTGTCTTGCAAGGCTCTGCGCTTCAGGCGTGGAATGTCGTGTAAAGAACTGATGTCAGCGCGCAGGGGCGGCGTCTAAGTAGATACCGCAACGTCATCCCGGCGATCACGGCGCTGATGACTGACGCGGAGTCGGCCGACGCCATCTACCGACATGCAAGGGTACTGCTACAAAAAAAATTCTCCGGATCCAGTGTGGCGCCTGTGGGGTAATTCTAAGGTAAGGAATCTATAACGAATATATGTCTCTTACAGATATATCGTTACCGAAGGTAAGTAACTTGTTCATTGGACTTGCAGCAGGCCTCTTTCCCTTCCTCACCCAGAGCTAATGGTAATGATGGACACATCCCAGATGAACTGGGATGGCCATATGGGGGAGGTGGGGGATCAGGGGACTCTAATCTCCTTCTGAAACCTGCTCCACATCACTGTGTTAGAATTGCGGACCATTCATCAGACTCTGAAGGCCTTTCTATCATCCTTCAAGGGGCGGCTGATGCAGGTTCCCAAGGACAACACCTCAATGTGGAACTCCAAGTAGGGTGGAGTCCTGGGTCCTGCACCAAGTGACTCTCCACTTCTGGGGTTGGTTGAAGTGCTAAGGCAGTTCCCTGTTTGCAAACCACCTGGCAAGGTCTCTGAATGCCAGGGTGGACGAGCTGAGCTGACTGTGTCTGGCAGATCACAAGGTATGGCTACAACCTGACGTTTTGCAGGGCATCTTCCAACAATGGGGAGAATCCTGGCAAGATCTTTTTGCCACTGTGAGAATGTGCAGTGTTAAAGGTTTTGTACTTTGGAGTTTCCGCAAAAAACCTTGCTGAAAGATGTTTTCTGGCTGGAATGGAACACGGAAGTCCTGTACGCCTTCCTGCCACACCTGATCAGAGTTATGTAAAAAAGACCAAGGACAACCAGGCCCATGTCATCCTAGTTGCTCCATCCTGGCCCAGGAAAGTGTGGTATCTCACACTTCACGGCATGAGCATCTGTTCTCCGATCAGGCATGAGGATCTTCTGCCACAACAACAGAATAGGGACTTCCGCTGGAATCTGTGCCATCTTTACCCACATGCATGGAGACTGTGCGGTGGCAACTGACTGCATTTGATATGCAGCCTGAAGTGCTGGGGGTCATACTTGTTGCCAGGCACCCTTTCTCAAAATCCCACTTTGCTTGGCGCTGAGACAAATTTATGGCCTTGGGTGATCTGTTACAGGAAAAGCTGTTGATGTCCTTATGTTTACTTTATCTTTGACCTGGCAAGAGCTTGCCATAATCACCTTTTAAGGTTCAGACCTTTCGACCTTTCTATATTTACTGGACCATCTGTCCCTGTTAAAATCACCTGTTGTGATGAGACCAATTAAAGGTTTGACACACACGTGATCCCTTTCCAGCCATTTGTGGTGCCACAGTTGGACATTAGCTTGTTATTGACATTTCTTATGTTTACACCCTTTGAGCCGATGAATAGCTGTTCGCAGCTTCTCAGCTTCATCAGCTGGGCCCCAAAAGAGCTTTGAACTTTCACACCAAGGAACACTGTGTGGGCAATTAGCTTTTTATGGGGGTTCTCTGGGGCGCAGGAAGGAATGGCTTTGCAAAAGAGGACCGTCTTGAGGTGGCTAGTCCTCTGCATCAAGATCTGCTAGTCCCTAGTCAAGAAGCAACCTCTGGAAGGTCTCAGAGCCCATTCTACCGCGGCTAAGGCTGCTACGACTACATTGGTTTGTGGAGTGCCTGTTCTTTGTATGTGCTAGTTAGGAATGTAGCTTCAGTGCAGAATTTAATGAAGCACTGCTACCTTGACAGCCAGAAACAGCATGTAGGGCACTTTCCCTTCTTGGTTCTACAGTACTTTGTAGTCTGAGTCCACTCCACAGACCCTCCATCTTGGGAAGGTACTGCTTTGGTATCTATTCTAAGGTTAGGAATCTGCAGCTAAAATATCCATCAGAAGAACAAGTTACATTCGATAATGGTCTTTCTGGTGGATACCTTATAGCATACATAAGGACTGCTGAAAAATGTTTCCTGATCTAGTCTGGCCCCAGCAAAATGTTCTAAGTTGAAAAATCTGCGGTTAGATAGAGTATCCGCCAGAAAGAGTGTTACCGAAGATATGTAACTTGTTTTTTTACAGCCAAAGCTTTTCAGAGAGCACGCAATGCAAAAATAAAGCACTGACCAGATAAAGCTTTGCATTTCTGCAGCCCGAACCATCCACAGCATTCCTGATTTCCAGTTTGCATTTAACTGAGCACCAAAGCATTTTTAGTTTCTCCGATCAAATGAAGAACATCCCAGGTCAGGGAAACAGAGCCAGTATAGGGAGAGAGACAGGAAAGGACAAATCCCAGAGAAACCATGAACGATAGGAGAGACATAAAAAGTTATAGAACAACAGAGAGGGAGAGAGAGGTCAGAGAGTGATGGAGCAAGAGATAGGGTGAGACATGCAGTGAGAGGAAGACATGAAAACGCAGTGAGAGGAAGACATGAAAACAGCTAGAAAGAAAGACTTTAAAAGATGGAGAAATAGAGACTTGGGAGAGACAGACGTAACATTGACATCAAAGACAGAGAGAGTCATACAAAGAAGAACAGAGAGACAGGGAGAAATGGGATAGAGAGGAAGGGAGCGACAGGAGGGACACAAATCAACAACCTGGAGAGACATGGGAAGACCAAAACAGAGAGACTGACAGGGAGAGGTAAAGAAAGACCAAGAGAGACAGAATGATATGGAGAGAGAGAGAGACGAGGAGAGCCAGAGAGGGTAAAACAGATGGAGACAGACAGTGAGAGAGAGAGAGATGGGGGAAGAGAGAAACAGAGAATAAGAAAGAAAAACAGGGAAAGATGTAGCGATAGAGGCAAGAAGAGGCATAAGGCGATAGAGAGTCTCGGGAAAAAATTAAGACCGGGAGGAAGACAAAAAAGAAAGGGTTAGATTGGGACTTTCAGGGGAGAAACCTAGATGTCAAACACTGGGAGAGTCATTCAAAGCGATAGTGAGACGGGGATCAACAGGAACAGAAAGACCGAGATAGGAGTTAGAGAAAAAAGAGACAAAATACAAAGATAAAGGGAGACGTGAAAGATGGAGAGAAAGAAAGACTGACCGCAAGAGAGGTGTGAGGCAGAGAAAGACTAGAAGTGACAAAGACAGGGAGAGACACACAGAGGTCCCCTTCTTTCTTGCACCTCACTCTTGCTCTCTAAATCTAATTTCCTTTAAATCAAAATCTGTCCCAGCATCTGCAGGGATATGAGTACAACTTTGACACAATGTGTCCTCTCATCTGTTGGAACAGAAGTGTGTGCTTGGCACAGTCTGACCCTGCATATTTTTTGATTTGTCCCCTCAGATTCTCTGTCTGGTGAGAGTGGCTTGTACTTAATTCCGCTCGGCTCAGGTGTGGGAAAATCTAATTACAAACAACTGCAGGAGGGACAAGCCTCGCAGAACCTAGTTTGTGGTTCTGCAATGGCTCAAATGAGCAACTTTTCTAAAAATGTAGTGGTATTTGTACCAAAAATGTAAATGTGTTGATAAATTAGATTTTCAACTTTGGGCGAAATGCAGAGCCAATGGATATGTTTTTTAAGTAGGTCCCTGGGTTGAGAGGGGCATTTAGAGATTTTAAACTTAAAAGTGCCCTCTGCAAATGTTACTTTTTTAGCACGTGTAGTAAATTGCATTTTAAAATTCTGTTATGGCAGATGCATAGTCGCTTAGCATGTCTTCTACACATTACGCACAGAGGCCTGGTGGGTTCCAAGTCACACATTACCGGAGAGGTAGGTAATGTTACACATGCATGCTGCACCTTTTGCCTATAGCCAATGTGGCAGTCCTCATTCCATGTTTTTAAAGTTTCCCATGCGAGTTGTGCAAATCCACATGACATTGTACGTGACAAATTACTTTTATGCCAATTGCGCCATTAATGGGCAGCTTTACCATGACCATATCTAAAGGTCAGATATGCCTGATATGGTTTTTAGCATCCAGAGGTAAATTATGCCAGAAAACCCAGTCCCAGAGATGCAAAATAACCTTGCAAAACAATACAAAAATCACATTTTCCAACTGCTTGGCCTTTGTGTAGTTTGACTTCTCAGAGCACACGTTACGTAGGAAAACATGCTCACATTCTCGCACAACTCCTCATCTAGGTGCACCTAGTATCCAAGAGCCATGTGGCACCCATGCACACATTTTAGCAAACATACAGGCATCAATGCCCTCAGACCAATATTTCTATCGCATGCAAGAAGCAAAGTGGATGTGCTAGTTTCTTCAACGCTTCGTAGACCGCAGTAAAAGACCTGGTCCCCAACCCTCGGGCTCGCACACTCCTTGAGGGCTCCACTTCCCTTTCTTCTATCGACTTCGGAGAATGAAGAATCGTAGAGGAGGATAGAACGCATGCCCTTCAAAAAGAAGCCTTCAATGCCACACTAAATACCCCTCGACCAACATTCAAAGGGTGTTTAATACCGGATTCTCTCCACCGCAAGGACAGAGTGCTCCTTCTGCCTAGCATTTCATTGCAACAAGCTTAGAGTTAGATGCTGGATGCACATCAGCCTGCAGCAGATCTGCTCAACTCCAAGCACAAAGAGGAAGAGGATGTTTAATCCCAAGGTCTGTGTGCACACCAGCACATCCTGAAGGTAATCAACTCTGGCACTTCCGAGCCAGAAGAAAAGTACGAAGAAGCTGCCTCCTCCACCACCACCGCCCCTCAAACCAAGTTGACCCTGAGGACCATGAGTATTTCTCAACCCAGACACCATATGTCTTACTAACAGCCACACACTGAGATGAAACACTGCCCCTCAGAGGGATGAGGTTCTAGTCGAGGGCACAAAACTGCCACCTTCAGACTCCCCAACCTTCGTGCTCCGATCAGGACCCCAGGGCAAGGCATCAGAAACAGGACTCGACCAAGAGCCTTGACTCCCATCGGCCATACAGCACTAAAAAGACAACGCACCCATCGAAGCCGAAGGACACATCAGTGTTGACACAACATTCGGTGCCAAAACCAATACTGGTCCGGAAGATAGCCCAAAAGACACTGTGGAGCCGAAACCACCCTCCGTCGCTGGTTCTGAAGACTCCCAGAGACCATTCCTGGAGTGACTGCAGGAAGAAATAGATGAAAGGTAAAACGTTTCCATCCACCAGCAGACGGAGAATATCACTTGTGATGATCCGAAGCTCTCAGAGCCTCTACCAGAAAAAGAGAAGGCTGACTTTTGAAGAAGAGCCCACGCAAGATACTCCTTCAGAACGTACGCCACATCCCAAAAGGTTCAGGGATACTACCACCTCCACTAGATGGTACCCCCATCACTTGCTTCCCACTCCCCCACCAGGGTCTCCACAATCCTTCTTGAATACAGTTAGCCCCAGTCCCCATACACCCACCTGATGACGAGGCACCTTTCTTTCCTCACCCTAAAGAAGGCCCAGTGGAATGATTATGAAGTAAACCCCCAGGGGCCAGAGAGCTAGGGCCAGTTTTACTTACCGCCTTTCCCCCAGGTGACACATTGGCATATGGGGTCATACAATGAGCTGCATCATACTACATGGTAGACATACATACCATCCCTGAGGATGTTTACTTCCTGGTTGAAACACTTGTGAAGTCAGAATACTCTATGCAATTCCTTCCAGTGCGGAAGAGGATGCTTAACTGTGCCACAAACACCCTCAAAGACTCTGTCAGGACCTGGTTGGTTACTCCCAGAGTGGAGAATAAGTACCTTCTCCCTCAGATCCTTCTTACATTAAGGGACATGTTCCTCCCGACTGCCTATAAACGGGGTGCTGTGCAAACCACAGTGGATGCTTTCCCAAAGGATAAAGAATGAAAGAATTGACGCTGCAGGCAAAAGGGTTGCAGTGAGGGCAGCCACAACACTGGCAGACCGCTGACTCCATGGCCCTCCTCTCACACTCCATGGCCCTCCTCTCACAGTATGCTAGAGCCCAGTGGGAGGAGATGGAGGGTTTACTAAAGCACCTCCCAGTACAAATTTAGGAAGAGGGCAGAGGAAATTGTATCAGAGGGCAAACTAATCGCCAGTGCCACCATACGGTGTGCATTCGATGACTCAAATACAGCGACTAGGGAGGTAAACATCTCTGTCGTGCTACAATGTCATTCATGGCTGTTTCTCTGATTCTAAACCTGAGGTTCAACAGCACCTCATCAATCTACCTTTTGATAGTGAACACCTCTTTGGCCCCCAAGTAGACCAAAAGTTGGAAAAAGTATATGTGTGTATATAGATATACATATATATATATGTCGCCACTGGGTAGTTATAGAAAGGACCACATTTCCTTAGGAAAAGCATTTTTTTCGTTTGCTAATAACTTTGGTACCGTTTGAGGAATCTTCATTAAACTTTCCCCCAAAAAAGTTCATCACCCCAGCTTCTTCCTGGAAAGTTTCGGTATTGTCTTCAAGTAGGGGCTGATAAAAAAGGGGATGAGCCTAAAACATGTTTTCCCCTACCAAATTTTCCATAGGAACATTAGACACAACGGAATTGCATCACAGTTTTGCAGAAAGCTAGATCTTGGTCCAGAACTTACCTCACATATTACACCACTCATGGCATGTTCTATGACATAATTGATAATATCACTGCAACATCTGAAATAAAATCATTGATAACACACTGTGCATGGAGGGTCATATTAGAGGAAGAAATTCTGCTTAACCCCACTCTCTCAGCTCATGGGTATACCCGGGTATACAGATATGTTACATAACTACTGTTTTGTTAATTGGGCTTTGTGGTAGCGAAGAGGGATGTGATGAGGGTTGGGGGGGGGGTCCAGGAGATCACCAGTAAAGAACAATAGATTGCGGGAATGGATGCTTTTATGGGGGCCAAAAAAGTGGTCTGTGTCGCCAGGTGTTGCCCTAGGAAATATGAGAGGATTTGGGGCCGATGGAGGGAGTTCTATGTACTAGAGATGGACAGTTCTCAGCGGATACAAGATTGAGCATCAAGCGGGGCTTGCCTGGCACTGGGGAGGAGGGATTGATGTTGAAAAGTGGACCTCCATTCTTCCTGGTTCCCACCCCCCTCCCGTGCTCACTTACTGGACATCCATGCAGTATTATGTCACTCTCCCTATCCATTGTACCGAGATTCTCCCTGTGTTACTTGTGGTGTAAAGTGGGTATGCTCATTTTGTATGTTTTATACATAAAATGCTAATAAAAAGATTTTTTTTTTTTAAACACTGTGCATGGCGGGCGGAAGTTGAAATAGTCTCAATAGTCCCTGGAGACCCCATCCCCTGGGCCCTTGTTTTTTTATTAAAGGGGAGGGGGCCACATGTGGCCCACCTCTCCAGGCTCATTTCAGCGCCAGGGACCCAACATGATTATCACGGGAGGGTGGCCTGCGGCCCCCCTCACCCAGTCAATTTCGGCCCCAACCCCATTCCTCAGGGTTTGGCGTGATTATCAGGGGGAGGGGTCATGTGCCCCCCCACACCCCCCTTCTTCCTTGTCTGATTTCAGCCCCGGGAACCCCATCTGCCATGGACTGGAGTTATCAGTGAGAGGTGGGCAAGCGGACAGGGAAACAGATCAAAAGTCCGCTTCAAGTGGGCGGGAGCATTTTTTAAGCTCCTGTCCACTGGGAGCAGACTTGATGTTTGCTCCTGCCAAGCAAGAGCAAACACAGGAAACTGATATGTCCCAGGGGTGGGCTCCCCAGGACACAGCATCTGAGCCAGCCCCCAGGGATTGTGTCCCTGGGGCCATTAATGGCTCAGAGAGGGAGGCCGCGCTGCCCCCTCCCTTAAAGTTATTTGCCCTGGGGCAGGACTCCCTGGGGCCTTCAGATGCTCGAGGAGGTGGGGGTGTGCGCCCCATCCCCATTTTATAAAATTTTGGCCCCGGGGTTGGGCTTACCGGGGCCTGTCATGGCTCGGGGAGGGGGCCACGTGGACCCCTCCCCGTACACAATATGTTTGGCCCCAGGGGTGGGCTCCCCGGGGTCTCCGATGGCTCGGGTGGGGGGGACTCGTGTCCCCCGCTCCACATAAACAATGTTTTGGCCCCCGGGTGGGCTCCCCGTGGTCTTTGTAGGTTTGGAGAGGGGGGCCACGAAGCCCCCTCCCCTTTATGTATATAGCCCCGGGGGTGGGTGCCCTGGGGTTTATAGTTAGTAAATGCAGCCCTACTGCCATTTCTTTTTTTCAATCCTGTGAGTGTCGTGGCATTTTGTCCCAGTTTTTTTTGTTTTTGGCAATGGGGGTTGGGCGGGGTCCCTCTGGGTCCGCCCTTCGGGCTCAAGGCATCAGGGTATCCCTGCCTTGCCCCCATATACTATTTTTGTTTTTAATTTCAGGACAGGAGACTGAGTCCTGTAATGACTACCAGCAACATTTTTCTCATGTGGCTGGCAGCCAATCAGAGTGCTCCCTCCCACGGGAGACTGACTCTCATGGGAATAAGATGGCCCAAGGGAAACTAAGCTCCCTGGGCCAATCCGTGTGTGCCGTTTTTTAATTAGCACTCCCTCGCACACCCAACTGCCTAAATATACAATTATTTTTTACCCTAAATTTCTGAAAAACTACTGAAGGATTTACACCAAATCACAAAAAACACAATCTGCGGACCGAGATTTAGCATCTTGCCCAATTTCGTGTAATTCCATTTAGCAGTCTATGGAAAATGCATGGGAATTTTGCATGTTGGGACCCTCCTATTTTCTCGGTCCCCCTTGATGGATCACCCCAAAACCTTCCAGGATGGAGCTGAGATGGATTAACTTTTCTTTTATAAAGTTTCGTGAAGATTCGTCAAACAGGGCCAATGTTATTAGCAAACCCAAAAACACTTTCTTTATGAAAAAGCAGACTTAACTATAACTACCTGATGGCACTGCCACTAGGTTATATACATAGATAGATATATAAACACACGGCTGCCACTAGGTTATATAGATAAATAAACACACTCACCTTATCTATAGTTGACGTGTGGAAAAGACTGTGTAGTAAAGGATGATTCCCCTTAAGGAGGCTTTCAGACCAGCTACTAGAGCCTGCTATGCAGCAAAGTGGAACAGGTTTGTCCACTACTGTACCTCTAAACATCTAGATCCCCTTAAACCAGCAGTCCAAGACATTGTTTTTTGCTTCACCACCAGAAATCAGGGTTGCCATATACTTCCATATGCCTATAACTTGTTGATATTGTCGCATACATCCAAAATTGTGAACATTCTTCTATTTTAAGAATCCCGGTCATTAAAGCCTTAAAAGGGTTATACCACCCAGAGCTCCACGTGTCCCTCTCTGGAATCACAATATAGTGTTGACAAGACTGATAATTCCACATTTGAACAATTGCATTCATGTCCTTTGTTGTTCTTTTTTTGGAGAGTAGCTTTCCTCATAGCGATTCCCTCCATAACGTGTATAAGTGAGCTGCAGGCCTCACTATACAAGAACCTTTCATCCAGGTTCATGCAGATAGTGTTGTTCTTAGAACTGACCCTAATTTCCTTACCAAGGTGGTCTCGCCTTTCCACCTCAGCCAAATAATTGAGCTACCAGTCTCTTTTCCTCACCCAGACTCGGTTGCAGAAAGGGCCCTTCACACCTTCAACATTATAAAAGCCTTAATGTACTACATTGACAAAACTAAACTTTTCTTTAAGATTCAACAGCTTTTTGTCGATTTTCCTAAATCTCCTGAAGGGTACCTAATATCAAAAGCTATATGGATAGTTAAATGACGATCAAAGAAAGGCTAGAAAGGTCAATCCAAAAAGGTCATGCTAGACCCCATGTACCAGAGGCACCTCTCGCAGTCTACAACTTCTAAGCCCTCGCCCATCAAAACACAGCAAACCCCCTTATGTACCTAACATAAATATGGGTGGGTGCATTGTTAGAAAGTCGGCCCTGCAGGTTTTCTCAGGTGGCCACCAAATTAATCAAATGCAGAACTTTAGCCCTTCAGTTATTAAGTATTTTAAGAATACATACATTTCAAGGTGGTACCAGGATTCTTTTGATATCAGAAATATGCATTGGTTTTGACTTTCTTTTTGCACATTCCATTCCTGCATAATAAAACATAAAGACAATGAATATTTCCTTGTCAGAGTTCTATTTCCACATTGAACATTATCGGCCACTAATCTCAGAGAACCTTTTACCAAAGCCCCATGCCTTCCAGAGCCTATAGGCCAAACCCTCAACTTGATTTTGATAAACAAAATCTTGCACAAACTAAAGTTATTTGTCTCAGAAGATAGGATGCCTGGTATTAAAAAATAAAAAAATAAATACATAATAATATGGGGCCCTTGCGGGAGGTCTGCAACTTCTCTGGCAGCCCCTAAAGTACAAGACAGGTTTGTTCTGGGGATGGCCTCGCTCCTTTGAGCCACCTCCAAGTATTATGCAAAAGCTGCGTTGTTTCCTTTTCTTTATGTCCTTTTTAGGTCTCGCCTACGCAGCGCGCATGCGTTGCATAGGAAAAGACCTTTTGAAATCGATTCAGTTTTGCTCCCAAAAACGTGCACGCATTGCATTGCTTTGAATGGCAACACGTGCACGTTTGGCGATTCCCTTGCGGGAGCGAGCTTTCAAACCATCTGTTAGTAATTAACTTGCAAACAGATGGTTCCTGCTCGCTCCGCATGAGAAGACAGGCATGAGCCCCTCCTCTCTCCCTCCCCCTACTGCCTCCTCGTCTTTTTTTTTTACCTTCATCGCGATGCGCGCTTGTTATAGTAAGGCATCCTCCCGTTTCCCAACGGAGAGCAGAAGATAACACATTTATACAGAAAGACCGCGACTGATACTGTAACTTTGTGGAATTTGTAGAAAACAGCAGCTCTTCGCAAGTTTCACTATTAAAAGTGAAACTGTAATTCCCAGAATGCAACGTGCTACTGATTAAGAAGCCAAAACAGCCTAAGACGTTACATGCTAGACGCTAGGTGGTCTTCTGACTTAAGCCTAGTACCCGCTCACCTTGAGTCAACAATTGCGTCTCCTGCACTTCTGCTTCCTTCAGTCGAAGCCTCTGGAGCAAGGGCAGCAGCGGCCTCTGTGGATGAGCTCCTCTGCCTTCATCCTTCTCTATTTCTTCAAGGTGTCTCCGCAGTGCACCCTGCGTGAACAGTTGCTCTACACTCGCAGTTCGTGAGCTGCAGGTACGTTGGGGTGGCAGCAAGAGTGACGCGTGGACCGGCAGACGGGACAACACTTTACCAGCAGCTAGAAACACAAGAACTCGCCGCAGCAGCATGGTAGCAAGCGAACACCGCAACTATCCCCAACCACTAGACAGCGCCCAACAGATTGCTTCTTGTGAGCGGCCATGTTAGGTGTAAGTAAATGAAATGTCGCATAGAGAAGAAGCAGGAAAATGCCCTCTTACTCATCCTGTACGTCCCCGTTGAATTACAAGCCTATCTTCAGGCAACCGTGCATCACTTATCGGCTTGCCAGCATATCCAATTTTACATTTTTACCATAATTTAAATAACTTACCTACGCAAGGGGTCTCAATTTTTATTGTGAATAATGTCGTACTCGTGTGAGCTAGTAAACATAAGGACCCACCCAAGTTTAGAAATGCGCGAAAAGTGTTGGAATAAAGCAGAGGTACCATATTTTTTAGACGGAGAAAACTTGGACATGTATTACTTGGACTACAATTGGCAGGTACCGTGGCCACAAAAGAAGGACTACAATACTAAATGTCAGTGATTATCACCACGTCTATGTCAGACCGGATGCTTCAGATTATGTATTCTCCCTCTTTGCTTTATTTAACAGCCGCCACGTCAATAACAGTCATTTGCAACCCAATCGGTCTCACAATAGTGAAAGTTAGAGCCATTGGCGTTGGAAATGACAATGTGTCTTAGTTATGTTTTCATGTTTGCAGTGAAATGATCATTTGGCCTATCTAAAGAGACACGAAGGAAGGTGAATGGAGTGGAACCAGAGGAAAGTAGGGGTAGTACCAGTAGTGCTTTAAAAGAAAGGAAAGAGGATGTAGTCTCACTGCTTGAGCTGCTGACTTTGAAGCTGGGAAACCACGGTTGGAGCTTCGGGGTCGACTCCACATCCTGTCATTCTGGGCAAATCACTTAAACTCCTGGTGTCTACCAAAACAAGCATTGGCATTGCCAATAGGTCTCGCCTTTGGGACCTTATAAGTGTTTAGCCATGCAACAGTTAGTGTTGTTGCACCAAGGATATTGTGCTGCATAACTAAATACTTATAAGGTCCCAAAAGCGAGACCTATTGGCTATGCCAATGCTTGTTTTACCTGCCACTGGTGCTATACGGTGCCCCTTGGGCACCTGTGCACAACTGGCCAATTGTACAGGAGCCCTTAAGCCTATATGGTTTTGTGAGCTCCTTTAACCCCCCTCCCCTCCCCCCCAGCTCATTCACTCCAGCTGCAGCAGGTGAGCCAGTGTCCTTCTCCGGCCTAACCTACCAACTGGCACTCCGGTGTAGCAGTGAATAGGGAGGCAGGCTGTCACTCTCTGCCTCTGATTCTATGCCAGGGAGCAGGCAGCCAAGTGTGTGGTTGTCCTGAGGAGATCCCTGCTCACACTGCCCTTGGGATGGATCCTTGGGTGAGAGATTGCTGCACAACGCCCCATTTCATAGTATCAATGACTCTTATAAAGAGGGACCCAACTGGCCTGGTGTTTGGTTTGAATAAATTGCTGTACAAGGAAGTGTTTTTCTCAGCCCAGTGTTCTCTGAGGACCCATGCACATGAGCAGCCAGAACAGATTTGAATATCTCTGGTCCAAGGGATAGTTTGACAAAGGGTGTTTAGTTTTCTGTTTCCGGTGACATGCTCCAACCACCAGAAATGTTCTCTAAAGGCCTCAAGGCAGACTACGTGGCCTGCCTGCACTCTACAGGCGCGAAGGCCTCCTAGCCACCTGCATGACCTGTGTGTCTTGCTGGAATCTGGGATATCCTTTCCCAGGGTAGCTCCAGCCAGAACTGGTTCACAGAAGTCCCATTGTACCCTCTCTTCCAAGGTCCCCAGCAAGAAAACCCTCTACTGTCCCCTCAAAGGAGTAGGAATGCCAGGGGCACTTGCCCTTGGGATAGTCCACAGACTCCCATGAAGCACAACCCTTGCGTTCTCTTCAGGAAGGGATTTATCAGCTCACTGGTCCGCCCTTCTTTTTCTGTAGATTGCTCTTCTGTCAAAGTCTCTGCCCTTTTGCATGGGTTATAAAATCAAAGAGAAGAGTTCTAGAATGTGTGTGTTTCTGCCTACTCCAGAGATGCCACATCATCCTCCCATGCCTGGCAGATCTGTATTGGGCCTACAGACTGCCCCACCCCCTCACAATATCTTGATGTTTTCCAAGATAGCAGAATCAGGCTGTGGTATGCAAGACCTCTCCCTGAATTTAGCTCCACCCCTGACTGAAACTGCAAAACTGATTTAAATTGGTGCCTGTTCCCCCTTTGTCCCGGTGAGAAGGGGCTGCCTAAGCTTGTCGGGAACTGTGACCAAATGACCCTAAGCAGGTTTCTCACCTGCCCCCTTCCTCTACCGGGGGAAGGCTAATCCCATCCAATGGCCTGTTGTCTAGGGGAGGCTTTTCAACTACCAGCTCGCAAGCAGAGTAGTTAATGTGGCTCAACATTGCAGTTCAAAACCCAAATCACGTTAGGACTGGCTCAGGGAAGCATTGCAAAAACCCCCAAAAAAATGAGGAGCACAAATATGGTCAAATGAATATTTTATGTATGCTCAGGATTCTTTTAAACATACAAAAGTCAGGCTAATCACTTTTTTGGGTTGAGCCAATGCGCTATTATGTTTTGTTCAGTTTTCGCCAAGCTATAAAAAACATGAAACACAACAGGTTTATGCTTTAGTAATAAAGAAAGAAACCTTTCTTTCTCATGCTCAAATACAGTCTAAGACCTGCTGTACCATAACTAATTCAGCATCCTAAATGTGACGGGCTCCCTGTGTGCGGTTAGTGCGCTGAATCGGAGAGTAGTCTTTCTCACTCAGTCTGTACATGAGTTCATGTGTAACTAGCACAAGAACTTTTTCTAGCAGTGCAGCAACAGGCCTTACTTTAAAAGTAGAGCGCTTACCATTCAAAACCATTTAGACAGTATCCTAGATTTTGATGTCTCCCTTACCCCAAAGATCCAACAGCCAGGTGGTACAAAACCAAACAATTGCGAGGAGAGTGGGTATGCAGGGATTAAGGAGGTCATAACTCACTTTCCCACAATGTGAACAGAGAGCTGACTTACACGCCACTTAGGTAAGGAATATGCCACCCAGAGCACAGACAAGGATATTGAGATGCTGTCAATATCTGAAAGATCAGTTCTCTGTATGCCCTAGCAGTGGAGGCTAAGGTGTCAGGACCTTCTTTTTTGCAGTGTCTATTTCCTGTTCAACAGGAAGTTGGAGGTTCTTGAGCTGTGACAATAGCCACTGTTTAATGTTGTCTGTTGGATGCTGCTGGGGTTATTTGGGGAGCCCGAGGAAGAGGTAGCAGATTGTGGCGACCTACTTACCACCCTGCAAAGAGGTCACCACAATCTGCTATTTCTTCCCCAGACTCCCCGAATAGCCCATTCCAATGTAACATCCAACAGTAAACATAAAACAGTGGCTAAATCACTTAAGGTTAATCAATAGATGCTTCACTCTTTGAAGTGCAGGGTAGAGGATGGGAAGGTATTGGGTGAGAATTATCTTTGTTCTGTTTGTGGTTCCTTTATCCATTGGATGCTTTCCTTTCATATGTCTTATCCCTGTTGTAGGATAGGAGGCATGCTTAGGCGGGAACAACTCTGGTTTCTTAAGGAAATATGGATCTGACTCATCCATTCACATTGGCTTCACAGAGGGCGGTGAGTCTTTTCCAGCACTTCTTCCAATTTGAGGTTCAACACTCAAGACCATTTGGCTTCTTATCTAATAGTATTTTGTTTTTATTCTTTTTATTGATGATACAACAAAGCATTCAGCTGCAAATACAGAAAGATAGCCAAGGATATCAACAGGGTATCCAACATACAGATTTCTATTTCCACCATTACTTTTATAATCGTATTGATGTCCTTACATGGAGTAACAGCAACTTTCCTAAACATGCATTATCTACACCCACGAAGTGTGTATTTCTCCTGATATTGGAAATCAGTCTTTTAAGGAGTAAGTCCCCCCCCCCCCCCAACCCACCCCTCACGGGGCTGACAATAGTGAAAGGGGACGTTTAATGAAGTGTTGGACAAAGGAATGGATAGTTTTGATTCTGCAGGCAGTTTCCTCACCATAGTTTTCAAATTTGCCTTCTTTTGCCGCAATGACTCCCCAGCACCGTAGGGTGGCACCACCCAGCTTCATCTGTGACCTCACATACCAAAGTGATAACACTGGAATATATTAGGCACCAGCTAGTGCGCTAACCTCAGTTCCTGTTTTTCCGTGCCTCACATATGTGGGTTAGAGCTGTCTCTGTGCCTCACCGCCAAATTCTTGAGCTTTAAACAGTGACTAGGTCCATGCATCTGAAGGGCATTGTTGGATAAGGCCACAGGGAGGCTGCCAAGAAGACTACCTCTACCAAAGGTAAGTCACTTTCTAGTGGACATTCTCCTTAGGGCTCTTCCATGAAAGCATAGAAAAACCCATAGGAAGGAGGAGTCATCTTCTTCCTCGAGGAAACGTCCCAGTTCCGAGTCCATTCAGGGTTTCAATGCTGTTGGCCAACGCAATACTCTGTCACTGTCAGGTGTCATTTCTGTGGGCTTGGTTGCCCTGGATGCTCGCCCCCTCCCTCCCCCAATGCTTTCCTACACTTCAAAAAGAGGGTGGAAGCACACTGCCTCACATCCCAGCACTCAGTTCGCCCCAATGCATCATTGTAAATGCAGTGCATGATAACACTTCAGTGACGGTCTTTAGTTTTTCACCCTTGTTAGTGGAGCTCTAGACACGTGTTTCAGGATAGTTGTCCTTCAGTAGAGAGCAATACGTTATTTTGGGTTTGCTGGAAATGCTGCCCAAAGTCTTCTCAGGTCTCTGTACCACCCACTGGGTGCAGGTGCATCAGCCAGAGCACGTCGGCTCATTTGCTCAAGGGAGCCTTTTCAAACAAAAAGAGGGTGGGAGCACACTGCCTTACATCCCAGCACTCAGTTTGCCACAATGCATCATTATACCAGTTAGTGGTACAGAGACCAGAGAAGACTTTGGGCAGCATTTTCAGCACCCGAAAAACAAAATATTGCTCTCAACTGATGAAGGAATGAATCCAGAAACACGTGTCTAGAGTTACACAGCACAGGCTTCACCAACAAGGGTGAAAAATTAAACACTACTACTGAAGTCAGTGTTATCATGGACTGCATTTACCATGATGCTTTGGGGCGATCTGAGTGCTGGTATGTGAGGCAGTGTTCTCTCACCCGCATTCTGTTTGAAAAGGCTCCCTTGAGCTACTGAGCTGACAAGCTTGTGTTGATGCACCTGCACCCAGTGAGTGGTAGAGAGACCTGAAAAGACTATGGACCGCACCCCCAAAACAACTTGATGCTCTCTACTGGTGAAGGAATAAATCCAGAAATGCGTATCTGGAGTTACACAGCACAGGTTGCACAACAACGGTGAAAAATTAAAGACTACTACTCAAGTAATTGTTATCATGCACTGCATTTTGGCAAATTGAGTTTTGGAATGTGAGGCAGTGTGCTCTCATGCTCCTGCTTTCCAACTCTGCACCTCCACGTGCTTGGTCTTCACTTCCTATGGCAAAGTAAAAACTGGCTAAGGCAAAGCCTCCCATACACTCAGGCCATTCTTTGGTGCAAATTTTGAAGCTGAAGGTGACAACACCCCTGGAGCCAACTCTGGCCAAGGATAGGGAAAAGTATCATACTTCTGGCAAAAGAGGTGGTCAAGGAGAATTTTAAGGAAGAATCCTATAGTGAACAATTCCCCAGTACACGGATGTTCATACACTAAAGATTTTGGTTCAGATTCGTAGGCTATGAAGCATAAGGACTTACTGGACAAATGAAGGTGACTTATTGGCTGCCACCTAAAAATAATGATGATGTAATAACAAAATGGCAGTGGCTTAGATACTTCACCAGAAGATGATGTTTCCTACCCCTGTGGCCCTGCCTCAAAGGGGATTTCATCTTTTGTGACAGATGTTCAGAAAGTGGTGGAAGTCTTGGAATTGACTTTATCTTCTGCAGAAGTAAAATCCAAAACTTTGAAGTCTTGCAGCCTTCCACTACAATGCTGGAGCCTGTGCTTCCATTTAATGAGGCCCTTCTAGACCCTCTATTGCTTAGAAGCTATTTTTAGGCCTGGCAACACACAGGCAGATTACCAGATGCCTCAGGGCAGCTCTGGATGACCTGCACTTTTTGACCTGCCAACCATCACCAGATAGTCAGGTTGTTCAAACATTCTCATCGAGGCAGAATCCAAATGCCTTTTTTACAGCTCACCAGTAATTGGAATTCAAGAAACCAGATGCCTTGAGCTTTAACGTTTTTGGTTCTAGCCATTTGACCCTCCACACCTCTATTGCTTCCAGCCTTTTAGGCCAATGTGCCCTTGCTTATGGAAAATTGTGAAACTTAGTTATGAGCCTTCAAGACCATTTGAAAAAGCCATTCTTTGAACTGGTGAGTGATGGCCTGGATGCCTCAAAGCAGATCCTAAAGTGTGGCCTAGAATCTGTAGATACCTTTGGGTATGGCTGCCAAGCTTTGGATGCGCTTGGATGTGTCCACTGGAGTTTTAGTAGCTGCCAAGGCTATGCTCCTGGACATTGCCTTTGATGGCAAGTGAGTGTGTGATACCTTTCCTTGAAATGTTCAAAAACAGCAGAGTTACAGCTCACACCCTAAGTCTTGTGTCTCCTGAACAATAGTTCAGCCTCAGTATTGGAAGTTCTGTCATTTTTCTAGAGCTGGGCAGTCTCAATGAATGCAGCCGTATCAGCTCGCTAAAACAACTCAACAACAATATCACTCCTTTTGGAGCATGGTTGGATTTAGGGGACGTCACCAACAGGAGATGGTCCCCCCCCATCCTCCAAAGATTCTGCTGCTTCCAAAGCCCCCTTTAACATCTTCCGCCATGACATCACATTCCAGTGGGATGGTATGTCTCCCATGTTGCAACCTATTAGGAGAAAATCATGACAGATTGCTAGGTCATCAAGCTGATCCTCAGGGGCTTTGCCCTTCCTTCCCTATCTTTCACCCTGGCCAATGATCTTCCTTCAGAGTGTGCACCCTGATGCATAGCTAGATTCTACAGTTAAAAATACTTCTCTTACTTGGAAAGGGAGCTATGGAGATGTTGCCCTGGAAGAGAGAGGCACAGGATTTTACTCCCAGGAAGCTTGGGGCTTATCCTGGATCTCCACTTTCTAAATTTGTTTAAACAGAGCTACACATTCCAAATGCTTTTCATGAGCCAGGACATTTGGCCCTGAACTCTGGTGATTGGTTGGTGTCTCTGAATCACCAAGAGGCCTACTTTCATCTTCCATGTATACTTCTAATTAGATGAGTGGCTGGTGAAAGTGAAGTCCCTGGCCAGGAACATCTCCAGTGGATAACTCTTCCCCATGATGTGAAATTTACCATCAATGTTTGGAAAACTCACCTCACAACCACAGAGGCTTACTTTTATTGGGACAGTGTGTGACACAACCCTTTTGAAGACCTTCCCTCATCCTCAGGATCGTGGATATTTGGGCAATGATTCCTGTGTGTCTGACTCAAGCTCTGATCCACGTCTGCCAGCTCTTTTGCCTTCTGGGTCTCTTAGCCTTACCCATCCTGCAGTTGCCTCGTGCCAGGTGGCAAATGAACATCTTCCATTGATGTCTGAGAATATTGTGGGTGTAACACATAGAAATTCTCTCAGCGGAGGGTTGAATTTCCAGCCGATGATCAGGATCTGAACTTGTCGATGGACCCCCTCCAAACTTTTGAACCCATTCAACCCTCAAAATTCTGAAGATTCTGTCATCATGCATGACTCCTCCTTGGATGGGATGATCATCTGGGTGACATGACAGTGCTGGGCCTCACTTTTATGTTGCAGCAGCACTTGCACATAAATGTTCTCAAACCACAAGTGATCCCTCTTGCCCTGAAGGCCTTTCTCTCTCTTATCTCAGGATGCAACATCTAGATTCTTTGGGGGCACTATCACTACCTTCCATTATATCAAAACTTCACTGTACTGGCGGCATTGCCACTTCTCTAACACAAATAGTAAGCCTAATGACCCATTTTCTTTATTTTGACTGCGCAATATTCTTTATTTTTGGCTAGCTTAGGTATTATGCAATTCCTTTAATGTAGCTGAAGTGCAATTAATTATATTCACATTGATGCCTGATGTGAGAAGGCCAAGCTAGGAAGAAGTCTGCACAAAAATTTCATCTGGAAGAAGCCATTGCTGGCTGCTGCTGTGGTAATACACATCGATGATTCAGCACCCAAAGTGACCACTGGGTGCAGTCTTGAGTAACTGGGGGTGCACACACTCCAACTGAGGTGGCCTGAACTCAGGGCTGTACAGGGGAATCAAAACCAGCCCTGGCAAAAATGCTCAAACCAGCTCTCCTCATTTGGTCTCCTCTTGCTATCTCTCTCTTTCCATCCATCCATTCTCTGTTTCTCCTCCCTCTCTCTTTTCCCTCTCTGATTACTTTCTCTCTACTTTCCCCCTCCCTCCCATTCTTGAAGCCTCTCCGTGCATGCTGGAATTCACCTCGGGCAGCTAGGAAAAGTGACAAGGGCACTAATAGTTGGCCTGGGCTCTTAAAACTGGCCTCCAAGGGCTCCAGCCTACCAGGAAAATGCCTGTGCAATAAAAGGCCTGTCCGGCCCTGACTTAAGTGGTGTTCCAGGATGTTGAGTAAATATAGAGAACTTTTTGTCAATCAATTTCTTCTATCACTTTATTGATGTGTTTTTGGATGATACTGATGGGCAGACCACCTTACACGTAGGACAATTTTGAGTGCCAACAGTGCCATACCTAAGCCCCATGGTAGACCTACCCAGTGGACTCCCACAAATATCCATAAGACATAGCAGTTCAGGGGTTTAACTTTTGTGATGGAATTACAAGGAAGCGCGGCAAATATGGCGTGTGACTGATTGCGATTCGCCTTCCGTCTCTCTCCGGATGGATTGACGGCTCGACGGGCGACTGTTTGTTCTGGGAGCAGACACTGTGAACGGCTTCTGGAGTGCCTGCTGTCTGCTGCGAGCGGCACTGTGGTTGCTTTTGGCGGACGCTTCTGCTCTCTGCCGGTGGTGGAAACAGTGGAGCTGGGGCAGGCAGCCACGGCGCCCCCGGACAAAACTAATGGCGCAGAGAGGAGGCAAAGCGGGAAAAACCCGGATGGCCAGCAGCGGGATTGTCAACAGCGGATCTACAGCCCTGGCGGGTGGCCAATCAACCGTATCCATCGGAGCTGCACCCGAGATGAGGCTTCGTGGCGGAGCAGGAAAAGAGAAATGGGAGCTAAGAAGACAACAAATAAACCAACGACACAGGTAGAGGAGGGTCCAATACAACTTTTGGTTGCTTCCATGTTTGCTAACCTAGCAGTAACTAACGTACAGAAAGAGGACAGGGTAACATCAGAGGCAGGGAGGGAGGAAAACTCAATAATGGAGGCAGTAGACAGCAGAGGGGTAGTTGTGGCAGACCCATGTATTCCGATGGTTGATGGAGCGAATGGTCTCACTTCCCCCGCTGCTATTTTGACCGCCCCGCTCAGACCCCTGTGGACTGTGGAGAGAAGAGCTGTCTAGCTGCAGAGGATGCCGTAATATTAGAAAGAAAGGATGAGACAGTGGACCCCGAGAGGGGAGGTCTGAGTAAATAAAGGAATGGCACCCCGTTGAGTGCTGGGCCCTCTAATACTCAACAGCAGCATAGAGGGGAGCTGTCGCCGGACCTGCCAGGCGAAAAGTTCTTTTCCCTAACCGATGACTCGGGCTTAGACTCACTTGGCCAAGAAGTCATTCTCTCAAGTAGTGAGGTCCTCCCAGACTCTGGCAGCAGCACCTCAATTGATGATATCCAATTGACCTTGAGAAAGAAATCTGCGAAAAAGAAAAAAGAAAGATAATCAAAAACGGAGTGTTGGCAAACAGTTAAAGTGGGATTACTCTGATACCAATCTGGTTATACAGGAAGAAGGAGCAGATGTAAGCCTAAAAGAGGGGGTGAAGGTAGATTAGCAGCATAGTTAACCCTCTAACAGCTATCTTCTCATCTATTAAGAAAATGCAAGAGGATATTAGAAAGGATGGGCGCAGAGCGAGAGTTGCCTCTAAAAAGGTTCAAGCGGGGATTCGAAAGATCAACAAAACGTGTGGGGAAATCATTGAGCGAGTGACCTCTGTGGCGACACAGGCGGAGATCGTGGAAGCTGAAGTTGAATCTTCGAAGTCACAAAATATTGACCAAGGAGAGGCTATATCAGATATAATGATTAAGCTAGAAGAACAGGAAAAACGACAGAGAAGAAATAACTTACGCTTTTTAGGGATTCCGGAGGGACTGGAGGGCAGTAATCCTAGAGCCTACATTGTGAATTTATTGAAGAACGCCTTCCGGATCAACTGAAACTGGACTGGATTCCAAAATACAGCGCGCTCATCGATTTCCATTTATGATTAAAAAACAACCGCAAGAAAGACCTAGAGTAATGCTGGTATTTTTCGGGAACTTCCTATTGAGGCAACTAGTGTACGATCAAGCCCGCACAAATGCCCCGAAATCCTGTAATGGTGTGTCATTCTTTGATAAGCCGGATTTTGCACATGCAACGGTGAAAAGACGTTGGCACCTACGACAATTGTTCTCTCCTTTTCAAAGAGCTGGGGCAGAGGATTTTTTACAGAATCCAGCTAGACTTGTAATCAAATATAAAGGGATGCTTCATAGTTTTACGTCGGAAGTTCAAGCTCAAGCCTACCTGGAAGAAATCAGAAGAAAAGAAAAAGGGGAGAAAGAAGTGGATCCCGCTAAATGAATGGACAGTGGCTTTGTTATACTCCTAAGGCAATTTCAAGATCATTAGGAATGTGCAGTCGCAGTAGAACGTGATGCTGTATTGTAGAGAGAGACGGTGGCACAGTTTGTCAGACGCACATCGTTCAGGCTATGCCTGATTGGCTGTGTTTATGGGGGTGTGGGCGGAGGGTAAGACGGGAGGAAGAGAGGGTCACTTCAAAGAGGGAGTAGGGGGATTCTGGCAGGCAATGCCTTTTGGGGGGGGGGGGTTCGGGGTGGTTTCACTTGTGCAGGGTGTGGGATGTCCATGTGGACAATGGAAGTAGGAAGTGTGGTCTAGGGCATCAGAGCATAGAGAATGGGTAAACTACGGATAGCATCGATAAATATTTGTGGTTTAAACAACTTTTAAAAAAGGCAGATGGTGGCACAGGGGCTGCAAATACTTTAGGCAGACATTGTCTGCATGCAGGAAACCCACTTAGAAGCTAATCAAAAAGATCTCTTAAATCATTTGGGGTATAGCATAGTGGGGGCCACGACTCAAGGGACTCGCACACGGGGGTTGCAATCTTAACTCGTAACAAAACAATACAGTTCCCCCAAGTGAGGGTGGACGTTCTCGGATTGTGGGTTTTAGCTAGTTGTAGACCCCCAGGACACCCCAGTTTCACCCTATGCTTATTATTTGGCAGTAATGTTGATGATCCTTCTCTACTGGAATGGTTATCTAATGAGCGGTCTCATTGGCAACTCCCTATAGTTATCTGTGGAGATTTTAATATTAACCTTACAAGTGATTGGAAAGCAGGGCAAAAATACATGGGAAGGAAACCCAAAGTTTGTCAGGCGATATGTAACCTATGTCTGATGCACGGATTGTATGATGTGTGTGCTAAAACGAAACCTTTAGAAATCGGGTTCACTTCTCTGCCCCTCACCAGAATCTTGCAAGATTAGATAATTTTTTTGTTTCCACTGTAATTAGACAGAAGAGTATAATTAAATGCTTCCCGAGATATCTATCGGATCACAATCCATTAGTACTAGAGGTGGATGGGGGGCCTCTTGGAAAAAGTACCTTCCTGGTCTTTTGAGAGAGCACTCTTATTGGATGAAGCTATGTAAAACATATGAGGAAATGGATTCCAGATTTTTTACAAAGGAACATGGGAACAGCCTCACTGGGCATAGTTTGGGACACCTTAAACGCGGGTATTAGGGGAGAAACAATGAATTTTTCAATTAGAAAGAGGAAAAACGAAAAAGAATGCCTATGGCTGCTTCAGCAAAAACTGGCCCAGACTGAAGGGAAGTTAATCGCTGCATTGCAACAAAAGAAGGGGGTGGAAGAAACCCAGATGGACGCGATAAATCAGCAATAGGGGAAACATTACTGAGAAAAGCTGTAGATAAAGCAGCGGTCAGTTGGGAAGGAATGTACGAATGCAGCAAAAGGGTGGGCCTTACTTGCAGTCAGGACGAGGCAGGAAGTTACACAAAGTGAAATCAACATGGTGAGGGACCCCACAATAGGGCTGGTATCCGAAACCGGTGAAATTTGTGCAGCTTTTTATAAGTTTTATAAAGCCTTATCTACAGAAGATCGGGGGAATCTTGAGGCCCAGAGCGAAGATGCAGTACTTAAATATCTGGATTCTACAGTGGGGGAGGTTTTGCTACTTGAAGAGAGACGCAACTAGACCTTCCATTAAGTTGGGATGAGATTGGAAGGGCAATATCTAATTTACCTAGAGGGAAAGCGGCCGGTCCCGACTTAATTCCCATAGAATTTTACAAGGTTTTTCAAGAGCAGCTCAAGGAAACTATGATAACTATGTTTTTACCGATTGCAGAGGGGGTTACACCTCCGAGATCATGGGCCTCCACAAAGATTATAATTTTCCCAAAGAAAAATAAACCTGTTTTCGAATTGGGGTCTTACCGCCCAATAACCCTAATAAAGGGGACGTAAAAATATATTCAAAAGCTTTGGCCTCCCATCTCTCACAGATTATTCACAGGATTGTATCCATGGGGCAGCATGGTTTCATTCCTGGCAGTAGCACTATAGAACACATTAAAAGGATTATCACCCTGTTTGATGCCAGACAGGTGCCAGGAGACCCTATGGCCATTATTTTTTTAGATGCTGAAAAAGCATTTGGTAGGGTCTCCTGGCAGTTTCTCTGGATTAAATGGGTAGAAAAGGGGTGGGAAACAAATTTATTGGTGCAGTTAAAGCTCCAGAGGCTAAAATTTGTATAAATGGGGAATTGACGGAGGGCTTTAAAATAACGAGAGGAACGTGACAAGGATGTTCCTGCTCACCGCTACTTTTTGCACTAGACATTGATCCCTTCTTGAAACAGCTGGAAATGGGGGCAGATATTCCCCCTGTGATAAGGTATGGACAGGAATGTAAGGTGTTGGCTTATGCCGGCGATATATAGCCCTGGTTACGCCCCATCCTGAGCAAGCTATCAAGGCGATTGAAGATGAAGCTCTGAGATTTGGTGCACTGTCAGGATATGCCCTGAATAGGTATAAAACACAGATAATTACCAATGAATTTGTGTTTTTTACAGATAATAGAGTAGTAAAAAAGCAACATATTTGGGGGTTACAATAACTGCTGATTTGGATGAAGTGGTAAAAGAAATCATGGGGCCAAGTGCAGAAGAGGTCAAAAAGGCATTAAAAAGGGTGGACAATTTGCATCTAACCTTGATCAGAAGAAGTAACCTAATCAAAATCTTATTTTTTCCGAGGATATTGTATTTTTTAAGAGCGATTCCCCCTTGTTTTCTCGAACATATGGTTCAGGAAATTTGAAAGTATTTCTGCACAATTTATCTGGGCATACTCTAGACCAAGGAGATCGATTAAACTCTTAACACTACCCAGGGAACGTGGAGGATTGGCCCTTCTGAATCTTATACTTTATTGGTGAGCGACCTCACTGGTGCAATATACAGCACTCTTGAGGGAAGATAGTGGCAGTGAAAGATCAACATTTCCTCCCCCCTTTGAATTGGTGATTGGCCCTAAAGCTAGGGGGTGCTTATGGCAACAACTAGATTATGGCTACTTACAAAAGAGTACGATCTAAGACACTTCTCACGGCCTTTAAAGTATGGACTTCTGTACGCCGTTTACTAGGACTGGGGAGGTTGAACTATTATACCCCACTTTGGCAAAATAGGAACCTGCTGGATATTTTCAATGACACATATTTTAATACCTGGATAAAGTCGGGAATGAAGTACATGGGCTGTTTTTATCCTTCTTGTGGATTAATTGCATATGATGAATTAAGAGCAAAATTTGGTCTTACCAACAGAGAATTTTTTTCAAACCTTCAGATTAGAGATTATTTACAGAGAAAGGGCGGGGGTGCAGAAAGATTTGAGATTTGCAAATTTGTGGACAAAATTGTACAAGATGCCCCACCCCGCATTGGGATTCTATATAAATTACTTCATGGATATATGAAAGATGATCTGGAAAAGTGCTCCATGAAGTGGCAAGGATTTTAGGTATAACAGACACTGCTTTTCAAAAGGCTGTGTCAGATAGTTTAACGATCTTAATGCCTGCTAACCTTCAAACACAGTATTTTAAAACTTGTTTTGAGCTATATTACACTCCCTATCGGATTGCTAAACGGGGTGAGGGGAAAGGCGTGTACTGTGCACGCTGTTCTGTGTATAAAGCAGATTTAACCCATATGTATGCTACATGCAAAGAATTTAGGCCACTAATCAAAGAGATTAGCGAATTTTTGGGGGAAAAATTATCATTACAGGCTGATGTAACCCCCCCCATTAATAATATTGGGTGTAACGAATTTGGAAGTAAAGGATGGGCTGCCTTCGTTAGTATAGCAATGGCAGTGCTTTGAATCTGTATTGCTTCAGCATAGCTAAACTCCACCCCTCCCTCATTTCAACAATGGTTAGCTCGATTATTGGTAACCTACAACTTAGAGAAAGCTATATATATGCAAAAGGGAAGCAAGGCTAGAGAGAAGGGAATGAGATTCTGGAAATGCTTTGCCAACTGGGTGGAGCACCTGGAGGTTTAAATTACATTTGCACTTTATGAATGTTATGCTGTTATACAAGGAGAGGTGGATAATAATAGGAAGGAGCGATAGGTACACCACCACTAGGGTTGCTATTTAAACGCCACTTGCAGATGTTAATCTGCTGCTAAAAGGAAGGATGCACTTGCACTTTGTGGTCGTTATATACTGCTATAGAAATGCTACGTAGAAAGCCAATTTAAGAAGTAGGATGTTGTAAAGTGGATTATTAGTAGTGGCAGATATGCATTTACCACTGGCAATAATACCACTGACACGATATAGGGCTCAGAATAGGTCTTAGAAAATTATTCCCATGCTCAACCCTTGGTAGCTTGGCTGCGAGCAGGCAGGTTTAACTTCAAAGACCGGTATGTAAAGCATTTAAAAACACCAATTCAGTAAATAATTAAGACACAACACACAATGAAAATCCAACACCAATTTATAAAAATAGGAAATATTTTTATCTTTTAAATGACACCAAATTGAAAACAATCCACTGTAGGGAACCAGAGATATGAATTTTTAAACATTAGTCAATTTCTATTGCTTAGAAACCAACAGTGCCACTTTTGGTCATTTCCTTGCCTCTGCCTGGGACACAGTCACATTTAGCAATTGTTTTGGAGGATCTCTCACCAGTCTTATGCAGCCCCCTCTAGCAGGCTGGATCCTGTTGGAACTCCTTCCTGAAGTTCTTCTTGCGGGTCCCAAAGTGTCCAACACACAATCCAAGGTTCCGGAATCTCCAAGAGGGTCCTTGAAAGTGTGAGACTTCAATTCCCACAATCCACTTGGACAAAACCCTTACAAATCCACTGGCAGTACTCCAGGCTGGGGATTCTTTGTGGTGATCGTCCAGGTGAGCTCTGTTAACCCGTAGCTTGCAGGGAGTCCACTCTTTAGTCCTTTTGAAGCAGGTTTGATCCACAGGGCTGTTTCAGATGGTGCAAAAGGCGCAATCTTCAGAGTACAGGTCTGGTGAATGCACATCAAACTCTTCAGCGTGGGCCCTTCTGTTTCTCTTAGGTTTCAAAAGCAGTTCGGAGAGGCACTGCCCCTCTCAGATACTTATTCAGTGTTCTCTGGAGACAAGCAGGAGGGCACTCCTGTCCAATGAGGTGCAGGGCACCACCCCAGCGCATGACCGCTTCCTCCAAAGTGTGGCAAAATGCTAACCCAGAAACCACTATTCATCCTAAATTCAATATGTCAGAATTTCCAGCATGGAGAGAAGAGCTGGCTAAACACACCCCTAGGATGGCTAATCTCCATAGCCTCTCCCCCTTGCATCTGCTCATTCCTTTCTTAAGCCTAGCATCTGGCTGGGTTCAAAGAGGAGAGTTGTAAATGAAACTGATGTCTTTATCTTTTCTCCCCCTTCCCTTGAAGAGCATTATTTACTAGCTTTCCCCCTGGCTCTGGCATTCCTATGCCCAGCAACCTCTCCTCCCCAAGAGGCTTCCTAACCCCAGGGGTCATTTATCATCTCTTCAAAGCAGCCAGGCTTATCCACTTATCTCTGACCAATCAAGGCAGAGCAATAGAGGGCTGAATTTTGTCTTACAGACAAGAAAGTCTTTTAAATTCTTGTCTGTATATTTTAGAATAATTTCAACAATACCATATTGTTGGATTTATCATTACCATTCTACTGAGTCCTTTAATCCTAGTTTTATGGCTTTTCTTTCTCCAGTTATTAACTAATAACCTTTTCCAATGTTAACCTATGGGCTGGGGCTCTGCAATGGAAAAATGAACTGCACAATTTCTCCAATACCAGGGCCTATAAAACAGGTTTTATAAGGACCCTGCTTGTACCTATAGGACCCCCCACCCCCTGGAACACCTAGGAAAGTCTTTAGGGGTTCTGAATATATCAAAATATTGCAGATCCTCATTTCACAGTGCTCCTAGCACAAAAGTCAATTTTGGGAAGCACTTTACTACAATGTGGGGAGTGAAATGTGCAATTTCACTAACCCCAGGGCATATAAAAACCTTTTTATAAGGATTCTTCTTGTAAGTACCTGAGACCCCCCCCACCCCCACCCCTGGGACACCTAGGGGAGACCATGGGGGTACCTGCCATGCCAAAACATTGTAGTCTAACCATTTTTAATTGCCCTAAACACCAAAGTCCAGTTTGGACACAATTTGCATTTTGAAAGCAGTCCTGCAACACAGGGCTGATTTTAAACTGACCTCAGGCTTCAGCAGTGCACACATGCCAGTGCAGAAAAGGCTGCTGGCCTCTAAACTGCCCTGCCCTATTATATACTAGGGACTTAAAGGTAGTTTCAATCCCCCTGCCCTATATGTACTAGGGCCTTATAGGGGAGGTCATGCCAATCACAGGGGTACTCTAACCCATAGTGTACCCTAGTGTATGTAGGTGTTTTCACTGTATTCTATGTGTGTCTTCAGCATAGCACTGGCCCTGGGCCTGTTTAGGCAGAGCCCAGGGTCAGTCAGAGTCAGTTACCACCAGTACCAGTCAGCAAAACGTTAGGGGGTGCCCAGGACACAGGATAACTTTGCAACATAGGATGATACCAATTACCATATTTTCAGCACTATGACACTTTGAACCTGCTGCTAATGGATGAAATAGGAGGGGACCTTTCTTAGCTAAATGTTTTAGATAGGTAATTAGAGTTTTTACAGTATTCTTACTCTGGGTGTTGTCTTTAAAATGATTGATGAAATTACTGATATATTTATATTGCATTAACGCACTTCAACACTATTGTTAAGAGCTGTCAAAAGAAAGGATGCATCTGTACCTTGTTTGTCCTATGCCGCTATATACACATTACGAGAAAAGCAAATTTAAATATGATTGTTAAGAACGATGATATTATTTGCCAAAGTTCCAGCTCTGTCACTTTGAATCTGCTGCTAATGGATGGAAGGAAACGGGAGGGGACTTTTTTTTTGGTGGGGGGGGGGTAGTAAATGTTTTAGATAGGTAATTAGGGTTTACAGTATCTTTACTCTGGGAGCTATATTTAAGATGATTAAGGAATATATGCTATTTACATACCACACTAATGCACTTTGACATTATTTTCAAGAGATGAAGTGGAAAATGTCCCTGCTATGTTATAGAATCCTACAGACCTTATGAAGCTCCTGTAATGTATGAAAATGTATGGAAGGGTGGAGGGAGGGGAAAGGGAAGGCAGAGGGTAAGGGCACAAACTAAAAAAGGGGAGGGAAGGAGAAAATGATTGTTTTGTTTTTCCTGCCAATAAAAAATATTTATAAAAAAAAAAGGAATTGCAAGTAAGCCAGTCTTTGTTTTGGTCTTTTTATTGGTCTACTAATCCTTTGATGTTAGTTGTCCTTTTTCTTGGAACCATGATTAGAGATCGTTATTTGCGTCTGCAGAGATGCTGTATTTTGTAGACAATGCTACAGCGTTTTATAATATCACCCTGCTTGTGAACGTCTCTTCAAGATTCCGCTTGTCCTTGACCATTTAGTAGATTGTGATATAGTTGTGGACAAGTCTCAAGTCATGTTCAAAGGCTGTTTGGTTGTCAGGCAATACATAGCCAGAAAGAGACCATTTTGTGGCATTAAGATGTATAGGTTGTGTGAAAGTGCTGCTGGATACGTGTATAGTTTCCTGGTCTACACTAGCAAAGATTCTTCTATTGACCACCCTGGTTGTCCTATCACTTTTGAAGTTAGTAAAAAAAGAATGGTTTAAGAATTTGCCAGAATACTTTTTTTCCACAAAGGTCACCATTTGTACTTTGACTATTTCATGTAGCACAATCTGCTCTAACTCCTAAGTTTACCCTAAAGAGCAAGTGTGGCAGAGCAGTGTCTTGTGTAATACTGAGCTATGTGCTTTGACAGAACAGATGTTCACATGCTCATAACTATTCTTGATGAAAGCACTTTACCTATTACTGTTGAGGGTCAGGTAGCAACAGTGCCCAAACCAGTGTGCATTCTAGATTACTAAATGTACAGAGGGAAATGTGGATAGGACAGATCAAACTTTGGGGCCTTATAATGCTGTTTCATAGTCTTGTACAAGAAGTTGACTGTGCATGTGTTTCATTTGGCACCCTTCAATGTGTATATTGTTTTCAAATAACATTCTCCAGGATCCAAAATGACCTTTGTGCAGTTTCAGCAGTCTGTAATAGACAGCCTTGTTGCAGTGGAACAAGCAACTGTTCCAAGAACTGGAGTGGTTGAAGATATGGCAAGACTAAAAGATGGTCACTTTCCTGAATGAATGACTCCTACACCCAAAGAACACTTACCTTGTTGGAGATGTGGTGTTATAGTCATATATTTTCTCCTCTATGTTACTCCCTTGTCAAATTATATATGCTGTTTATTTAGGTATGGGTTTCAAATATAAAGGCACACGTATTCAAGTTGTTATTTATTGCAAAGTCATAATTAAATTTGCTTGGACATATTCATGTTTTTTGTATGGATTGAATGAATGTGCTTTTCCAGAAATTGTTTTTAAATAATGAGCAGTGTTTCATAGCAGCTGATAACTTCACTTCTTATTTATTGTTATTAAACAACAGACAGTTTCACAGAATGTAAGCTGGTGAAAAGCTGCCAATGCTTTACTGTTAAGTGCTTATTCTGAAAATGTTTAGATGGAATATACAAACTAGTAACATAGGGTTATGAGATAGAGGGGGAACTTCGCACCAGGGACTCAAGACTGAGTGTCATACAGAGTTGTAATCACCTATCTTTGCTGACGGCTGCGAGGAAGGTACATCTAACCTTCAATCAGCAGGCTTATCTGCCTGCCGGCTCATGCAGACACGTGTAGCAGATGCAGAATCTTTGCTGAACATTGGTTCTGTTCATCAAAAGAGGTAGGCAAGCGTGAACAATATCTGAAACTGGAAGTAGGCCGCTTTTGGTGTTAAATTTAGCTTAGTTAAGCAAGACGAATGTTCAGTTAAAATCTTGATAAGAAGAGTATGAGTAGAATCCTCCGGAGCAGCCAGACTCCTTGAATCAAGTGATGTTGAATCCAGCCTCTGACTAATTGAACTTTGAAGCAAAATCTTATCTGGTGTTGCCGTTGCAGTTTCCATTGCCGTCGAAAAAAGGGATGAATCCCAGAGCTGGGAGCTCCCCACCTCCTGCTGCTCGGACATAAAACTAGATTTAGGTTTAGGAATAACAAAGCTATCTAGATTGGACTGAGCCTGAGCCTTTACATTAAGGCCCATAATGGGCTGGCTAGGGATGTATTGTTTAACCCCCGGGAGATCCTCTGTTATTGTTATTGTTGTTTGTGATATAGATAAGAACTTATCATTACCATTAGATTGTGGAGAAGCTTGATTGACTGAGCTGAGGGAAGGACTATCGCTAAGGCTCGTATCCCCCAAAGAAGTTGAATTGGGCATTGTTATTTGAGGGCCTGTGATGCCCTGGGAAGTATTCATAGCTTGTAGGTTCTCAGAATTCTTTTTGAAGTCCCACACCTCCAAAACCAAACAAGCCTACCGACTTCTTAGATTGATTTTTGCGCAGGCCGCCAGTTCCGTTGAACAGGCCCGGCTCGACTTCCTTGAGGGATGGACTTTTGCTCTTGTGGCGTGTTCTTGTCCCCCTTGCGGAGTTTGCCATCAAGCGAGGTTTTACCGTAGCATCCCGGGAGATTCTTTTCATATTAAATAGCCTGCAGGCTTGCTGCTGCTACTGCTCCTTATGCAAATATTTATGAGGGAGACACAAGCCGCACCCGGCCCAGACAAGCTCCACCGAGCCGCTTTCGTGCCTCAACCCCCTGTGCAACCAGCCTAAAAGTCTCAAAAAATCTTTATGCCAAAAAAGAAGTTAAAGTCACAGTTAGAAGAAGCCAGAAGGAGCAGGCACACTCCCGTTGAAATGCCCCATAAGTCACCTGATTATCTGCAACAGAGTATCCAAACTGAAAATGTAGCAAGTAGCAAGCAACTTCACGACAAGTTGATCCTGATCTCACCTGAATTACTGAAGACAGGAGGGCTGCAGCATCAAATCTCTGGGAGCCCAAGCGCAACATCTGACATCTTCTGCCTTGTATACTCCTCTTTTTTTAAAGCCTTTAAGCCTTTCAGGTGAGAAAAATATCCACAGTGCTGCTAGCAGTGATCACTCCGGGCTTCTCTGCCCAACGCCTCCTGGCGCCTCCTCCTCCTCCTCAGTCTCCCAGGGAAGCCAGCGTTTCCTGCCAGTGGGAAACCGAAAAAAAACTCTGCTCAAGCCGAAGAACCGAAGCAGCAGTTAAGGAATCAAAAATGCGCTCTCGGCATATCTGGGCCATTCCATGCTGATCCAAAAGCATGAAAACGGATCATTCAGCCTCACAACGCAGGGACCGCCGCCACCGCCATCTCCTTCTCCCTCCCGCAGTCGAGCAAATCCGCCAGTGATCGGCCACGCCCACCTCAGTCACGGAGCATGGCGGGAGCTCCCGTGACACCAGATTTTAACTGAACTTAAAAATATGAAACTTTCTCAGGATGAAGCCCAGAAAAGGACGGAGTCCCAACTAAACTCAATCCAGTCTCATGTCCAACACCTTACATCTCGAGTTACAGAATATCTGGTCTCGAAGACTCTGCTCCTTTGCAAACAGATCAGATAACTAAACTGCAAACTGAGCTAGCAAATCTCCAGTCAAAGGTAGACGATGTGGAAAAACGCGCACGAAGATGTAATCTACGCAATACTGGAGTTACGGAAGGATTTGAAAAGGGGCAGCCAATGGATAAAGTCATCTCGGAATTGATCACCAAATATGTATGCCCAGACCTTACCACCCAGAAGATGGACCTCACGATTTTGCGTGCACATCGAGTCCCGGCAGTTCAATATACGAATGCTAAATATCCCAGAACAATCATTGTGAATTTTGGGGATTTTAGAATAAAGGAGAAAATTCTCACCTGTGCAATCCGTGATAAGGGGTATCAGACAAGTGACAATTTTTCGTTCAAAATCTTTTCAGACATGTCTGCTTATTCGGCTAGGCGGAGAAAAGAATTTAAAGGCATGATATATGGTTTTCAGCAAGTTGGGGCCCCTGCAGGACTAGTTCAACAGTCAAACTGAAAGTAATTTATAAAGGGAAAGTCCATATATTCCAATCAGTTCAAGAGGCACAGGAGCTCCTTTATTCTCTGCAACATCCAGGGAAGGCAGCTTCAAATTGACTTTCTGGTCATAGTCTAATGAATTGTAGCTGATCTAAGGGAATTATTATTTTTTTTTTTTGTTTCTTCCTTTTTCATTTTGCGCTTTCAGATAGCCAGCGATTGGCTTACCACCTGGGTGCCATGTCACAGCACCCCAATGTTGGGAGGTGGGAGGGACCACATGGGGGAGACGGGAGGGTCTAGGTGCACTGAGGGGGAGGGTCGCCTCAGAGAGCCCCAGGCGGGGAGGCTCCATGATGGAGGAGACCCATGGGAGCGGGGAGGAGGGGTTCACGAAGGGTAGGGGGCGGGAAGGGTGTGAGGGGCAGAGAGGTGCAGGGGGGTGAAAACATAAAATGTAGCGGATTTCTGATGGGAATGCAGAGGATCAAGAAACTATATATATATATATATATATATATATATATATATATATATATATATATATATATATATTTTTTTTCTCATTCTTAAATGACTTCTAGACCATTAAAGATTATTTCCTGTAATGTGAACGGGTTTAAAAATAGACTGATGCGCCGCTCCATGTTGGCCTGGTTTAAAACCTTCCAAGCTGATATATTTTTTTTACAGGAGACTCACTACAAGGAGGGCGCGCCTAGGGATAAAACCCCTGCCTTTGTTCAATATGAATTCTTTGCCTCTGCAAATGCGGCTATTAGGGGGGTTGCTATTTTAGTCAGCAAAAAGATTCAGGGAGATATTACAATGGTACATAAGGACAATAACGCAAGATGGCTCTGGTTGCAAATGAAGATCTGCAACGAATAGTGGTGTCAGTCTCAAACAATCTGGAGGATACAGCCGACCGATTCAGCAACTGTATGAGACAGGTTAAAGATTGGATGCAGCTTAACTGCCTCAAACTGAATAGTGATAAAACCGAAGTCATGCTGCTCGGGGCAGACACAAATTTTTGGTCGCCTAAATGGTGGCCGGATAGCTTAGGGGATTTCCCCTCCCCAGTGGACAAAGTCAGAAACCTGGGAGTTATACTGGACAAACTGTCTTTTAATGCCCAGATAAATAAACTGACTTCCTCTGTGTGGTTCATTTTAAAAATGATTAGAAGAATCCTGCCTTTCATTCCCCAAGAATCATGTAAAACTTTAGTAACAGCGCTGGTTTTGTCCAGACTGGACTATGGCAATGCCTTGTATGCTGGGATACAAATCCAACATCTGACAAAACTCCAGCGTTTACAGAATGCAGCAGCAAGGCTGGTGCTGGACATCCCTAGATCAGAACCAGTTGCCCACAGACTAAGAGCTCTCCACTGGTTACCAATGGAGAAAAGAATAAAATTTAAGACAGCCTGCTTGGCCTACAAGGCCCTTCATGGTATAGGGCCACAATTTTTAAAAACACATCTGAAATGGTATGAGCCATGCAGGAATCTGAGGTCTGGGCAGGCAAAATTGATACAGGTCCCAAGATTTAAGCAGGTTAGGTGGGGGGGGGAGAAGCTTCTTGGTGCAGACGGCCAAGACCTGGAACCTGCTCCCTATCACAATAAAAAAATAGCCCCTCGCTCCTATCATTCAGGAAAGCTGTAAAAACCTGGCTTTTTACCTCTTAGAGCTCTTTATCATCGGCAGTCTCTTGCTACATCGACTTAGCGCCAAGACGCCCTTGGGCATTCGCGCGCTTTATAAATTTCCAAATCAAATCATTCAACTTTGTTAGTTTTTATGGTCCAATAGATGACTCAACAGTCGCTTCAGTCATTATACGACTTTGCCTCTGCTCAAATAGGATATCTCGTCATTGGAGGAGACTTTAATTTGTTAATTAATCCAGCTATTGACTCGTCACGACCCCAGAAATCTCAGTCTAAACCTAAATCTATCAGTCTATGTAGAGATCTACTATGTGATTTGAGGCTGGTTGATTGCTGGCGCGATGAATTCCCCAATGAGAGGAAGTACACTTGCCACTCAAAGAGATATCACTCGTCTAAACGAATCGATTTTTTTTCTTGTCTCACACGCTCTTTTAAGTACCAAATCAGAGATCATTGAAAATCCTTTTTCTGACCATGCATTAATCTCGGTTCAATTTTCAATTCAAACTCAAGTCCAAACCGAGTTTAGATGGTCATTAGATAAGTCTCTTCTAGTTGACGAGAATTGGGTGGCAAATGTACGTTTGCTTTTAGAGGATTTCTGGAAACGTAATAGAAACACGACTTAAATTTTTGCAGTTTGGGGGGCTTTGAAGGCTTTTTTTCGAGGGGAAGCAATAAATTATACTGCATACAAGAGAAGCAAAGAGAAGGAAGAAAAGTTGCAGCTCGAGAATCAGTTTTCTAGATTGACAGCCCAATATTTAGCAGCACCCTCCAGGGAAAACAAAATTAAGCTGTCTCAGTCTAAGTATAATCTACAAGAATTTTTTGTCTCCAAAGAAATTCTAGCACATGACGCAGTTTTACAGAAAAGGTATGAGGAGAATGAGCATATAGGCAAATATTTAGCCTGGTCAGCAAAACACAAGGTTAATCGAAATACTATTAAATTGATAAAGGACCCAGTTACTGGTAGATCTACTTCCCATCCTCAGGAAATTTCGGCCATTTTTTTGGATCACTATAAGAAGCTCTACTCTGATCCTTACAATAGCTCAGTAGAGGCAGCGGATACCTGGCTTAACGGTATCAATTGCCCTTCATTGTCACAGGCAAAGAAAGATAGCTTAATTGCAGAAATTACAGAAGAAGAAATAAAAAACGCTGTGATGTCTTCACCCTCTGGGAAAGCATGCGGATGCGATGGGATCCCTATTGAGTTTTATAAGCTTTTTCCACCTCAGCTCAGCCCTGTTTTTGAGCTTTTATTTAATGGAATTTTGGAAGGCGAGTTGATCCCAGCTTCATTTACGCAAGCTGTGGTAGTTAGCTTCGTTAAAAAAGGCAAAGCAGAGGAGGAGGTTATTTCTTATCGTCCAATAAGCCTGTTAAATAACGACTATAAGACTTTTCAAAGATTCTGGCGAATCGCCTATCTCTAGTCTCCACCGCTCTTGTACATGGTGACCAGAATGGGTTTATCCCAGGTAGACTTTTAGCTACTAACTCATTATTTATGCCAAGCGATTGATTATTTCAATACCAATAAGACGAAGGCAGTCATTATGATGTTGGACGCGGAGAAAGCGTTCGACAGAGTTCAGTGGAGCGTTCTCTTCTCAATCTTAAATAAATTGGCGCTTCCATCTGAGCTCTGTCGAGCGATAAGTAACCTATATCTAGGTGCTCAGGCGTCCATAGTGATAAATGGCAAAAGTGCGGGCATGATTTCCATCAGCCGGGGGACGCGGCAAGGCTGCCCCCTTTCTCCGATATTGTTTTCCTTGTTTTTGGAGCCGCTAGCCTGTGCAATAAGGCAAGATCATTCTATTTTACCCCCTATTTCAGGTTCAGCCAAGCTGAAGCTTTTTGCCGATGATATGGCTTTGTACTTGGCAGCCGAGGAAGATAATATCAGACTTGCCTTGGCTAAAATAAATGAATTTACAGTTATCGGGGGTTATAAAATCAATCAAGCAAAATCAGAGGCACTTCTTTTCAACTGCTCGCCAGCTGTCTTACCCCTTTCGATGCAGGCACAACATCTTAGATCTCACTCTATAAGGTATCTGGGAATATTTTTTTCATCGCACTTGGAAGATCTGTTCTCGCTTAATTATATTTCCGCATTCAATAAAATGCGAAACCTGCTTTCTCAATGGAAGGATCTCCCTCTGACTATTATGGGCAGAGTAGCTCTCATTAAAATGAATATTCTCCCCCTGTTCTTATTTTTATTTTCTAATCTGATGGTTAAAGTACCTCAGTCTTTTTTTGAGCAAATTAATTCAGGATTGAGATCGTTTATTTGGCAGGGTAAGAAACCAAGATTAAAGTTAGAAACTTTGCAATTAGAAGTCATAGATGGGGGTCTGGCATTTCCTAATATACGCTTATATTACCAAGCTTCACTGATCAACTGGCTTAATTATAACAACTCGGTAGAAATGTCTTCCGCAAATTTTTTTCTTGAGTTAATGTTAGGCGAAATGGAGATTGCTTTAGCATTGTTTTTTACGAATTCCGAAGCTTACAAAGAGATCGCGATATAAATTTCCTAAATTAGTGGCTTTTCAATTCCAGAGGATCTGGGAGACATTTAATATCCCTTGGTTACATCCACAGCTGAGATTAGTGGAATGCCTCCCTTTCGGTTTACACATGTCCACTCAGACTTGCGATCTCTGGGCTAAATTTGGTTTCTCTAAGCTTCAGGATTTTTTTTTTAAATGATAGATTTTGAACCTGCCAGGAAATTAGATCGTTTAATAACAACATCAAGACGTCTCTTTTTTTCAGTCATTATCCGATAAATAAGTTTTGTGTGGGTTTGGGGAATTTGGTTAATTCGAAAGGGTTACTATTAAGTAAAGCTCATTTTATACTGAAAAGTCGGGGAATTGGGAATTGGTACAGGCTGCTCAAATCTACGCAGAACGATCAAATAGTCCTAACCCATTTGGAAAAAATGTCTCAATCAATTGATTATCGTTTCAATCTTCAGCAATGGCGTTTTTAAATAAAATGAGTTGTAAGGCAGTGAGAGCAGCTAACTTTAGGAGGATGGCCGTTTTTAGTAAATGGCAGATTTACTTTACTCCGGCCAAACTTAATAAAATCTATCCTGTAGTTAATCCTTGCTGCTTTAGAGGCTGCCAGGTTCTAGGAGATTGGCCACATGTGGGATTTACTTGTACTAAAATCGCAAGCTTCTGGGAAAATGTTTTTTCAGAAGTAAGAAGACTATTGGCAGTCGATCTCCCTTTAAGGCTTTCACAGCTCTCTTAGGCTTAGCTGAAGCTCAGACCCTCTTAACATTTTCCCAACGTCAATTTATTTTTATTGCCGCTTTGGTAGCAAGATCATTAATTTTGGCAAATTGGAAATCAGAAATAATCCCAACCCTCTCCCAATGGATACATAAAATGAATAACATTTTTAGTCGGGAAACCATGTATGCAGGGAGAGTTGGTTCTATGGTCAAAGTAAATAGAATATGGAAAGAATGGAAATAATGGAAAGTTTCTAGCTCGATGTGATGTGCAATTTTAAGAGTTTTCTATGCCTATTATATTCATTTTGTATAGCATGTTTCTTGATTCTTGTAATTAATTGGTGTAATTTATGGAAGAAGTATATGCTACATTCAAAATAAAAAATAAAATTTAAAAAAAAGCAAGACGAAGGTGGGGTTGGAGATATTGATGTAAAGAAGCTTTGTGATATCATCAGTGTTACATTTTATTATTCATCCATCTGATTATCATTGCCATTTTTTTGCATGTTTGTATAATAGTTTCTATTTGTATTCTATGCACTAGGATAGACTTTTGGTTTTAAATAAATCTTTAAAATATATATTCCTGGTTTCTTAGTGTTCTTGAATTTGCCTTTCTATGATGAAAGAGGATCTGGATTCGACTCAGCTGCGGTTCCTCCATTAGGGCAGAGAAGCGTCACCCCATCCTTCTGCCAGCGCAGCAAACATGAAAAAATGGTAATAAAATAATTGTATTACCGGCCACGTCGAGTGTAGGGGTGGGGTGGGGCCATTGCTGCTGGTTGACAGCAGGGCGTAGTGGTTGCTACTCCAGTTTAAAGTTGCATATCACTTTAGCCAGCTGTCTTGCGACGGCCAGTGTGACATTCATGCTTTAAACCTCTCCAACCGGAGCTGTCATAGACAGCTGGGTGGGGAGCAGGCACAGGCCTCTAGAGCCTGTAGGAGCGCTGAGCCAGCCCGCTCCAACCAATCCTGGAGCTCCTGTTATGCTGGGTGGTATTATTATTTTTTCTTTATTGATATTCAGTTAACACAAGACAGTTATACATCATCGAAGTATGGGTACAGTGCAAGACGTAATAACCATGTACACAGTGCCGTGCATATCTAGACCACTTTAAAGTTGTTACGATCATAAGCATATCTCCAACATTTCCCAACATGATGTACATGACGAGCACAGGGGCGTAACACAGGCCCTGCAGCCCCCGTGGTGCGGGGGGATCCCCCAACCTCCAGGGGGCCCCCTCAGCACCGCACTTTGGCCGGAGAGCTCCAAATTGAGGTACCCTGCAGGGGGGCCCCCTCAAGTTTTGTTACGCCACTGCAAGAGCAATGATCATACTACCACAATCTTGCAATTAAGACCGTGTTGCTTCCCTGTCCCCATATTCTGTTTGGCTAATGTGTGCTTCCCTATCCCCTGCACCTTCAGGTTCCCCTGTTTCTTTGCCTATCAGGTATTGTTGGAATAGACTCCAGAAGGCTTTAGGTCTGGCCTGTGGAGGTAGAAGTTCACTGTATGTGTCTGCCTGGGTGTTGCAGTATATCATGTCTTTGGTCCATTCATCTGCTGTTGGTGTTGGTCCCCTTCCCCAACGCATCGCCACCCGTCTTTTGGCAAGCAGCAAGCCAATCGCCACCAGTCGCCAAACATCTTTATTGATTTCTTTATCGTACCCCATTAACGTGAGGAAAGGGTCTGGGGAGCGAGAGCCCGGTGATTTCGTTAAGGATATGGAATACTTTCTCCCAGGACTTCAAAATTCCAGGGAAGTACCAAGCTACATGTAAAAAACTGGCTACTGGCTCTGTGCAACGATTACAGGAAGCCGAGTCCCTCTAACCATATCAATGCAGCCTATCTGGAGTGTAATATATCCTGTTGATATATTTAAAATGAATGAGGCGGTGCCTGCCATTTAATGAAATTCGTCTGGTCACTTCACAGCAATAGCGCCAATCATCATAATTAATCACCTGTGCTAAATCCTTCTGCCAATCAAGTGCAGTGCCCTTCTGTTTTCTTGTGTAATATTATAAATTCTTGAGCCTAACTTAGAAGAGAAGGGAGTATGGATAATGTATGTTAGGGCCAGTACCTCTGCTGGCTCATGGAGGCCTACCCCCTGATGTGCTTGTAACGTGTGTTGAACTCTATTGCTGGGTATTATTATCAGTAGCACGAGAGCAGCATTTAGATTGGTTATGAGAGTTGGCTCTGAGAACCCTCTCTGGCTTGGAGCTACGGACTGCGGTACAGGATAGGAGTACGTAAGTACACTATTTCTTTTTTAATTAATCAGATTTTTTTTACCCACTTAAAGGCAGTCTGAGTACCTTGCACTGCCTTCAGCCTCAACTCCACACTTTTTTATAACGGACCATGATTGAGAGCTTTTGGCTTGCTGGTTTCACACACTGCCTGTAAGTAGGTCAAAATATTCACCCCACCACTTTCAAATATAAGCAAACATCACTGGCTCCACTGACTGTCCCTGTGAACCGTCCCATCTCGCTCCTTCCGTTTCCGGCCAAAGTCATCGAGAAGACCGTCAACAGACAGCTTGCCGCCTTCCTCGAGACGAATGGATCCCTCGACCCCTCGCAGTCCGGGTTTCGGGCCAACCACAGCACCAAGACCGCCCTTATCGCAACCACCGACGACATCAGAACCCTAACCGACAACGGGGAAACAGCTGCCCTCATCCTCTTGGACCTCTCTGCGGCGTTCGGCACCGTCTGCCACCGCACCCTAGTGAAGCGCCTCAGCAACATCGGAATCCGAGAGAAAGCACTGGAATGGATCATCTCGTTCCTCGCCGGAAGAACCCAGAGAGTCCGCCTCCCCCGTTCAGATCCGAAGCCACCGAAGTCATCTGCGGCGTTCCACAAGGATCCTCACTCAGCCCAACCCTCTTCAACGTCTACATGAGCCCCCTCGCAGCCATCGCACGCCGACACAACCTCAACATCATCTCCTACGCCGACGACACCCAGCTGATCCTCTCCCTCACCAACGACCCCACCACCGCCAGAGCCAACCTACACGACGGGATGAGAGACGTCGCCGACTGGATGAGGAACAGCCGCCTTAAACTGAACTCAGACAAGACGGAAGTCCTCATCCTGGGCTCATCACCCTCCGCCTGGGACGACTCCTGGTGGCCCCCGGCCCCTGGGCACCGCGCCCAAGCCAACGGACCACGCACGCAACCTGGGCTTCATCCTGGACTCCTCCCTGTCGATGACCAGACAAGTCAACGCCGTCTCATCTTCATGCTTCAACACCCTGCGCATGCTCCGCAAGATCTTCAGATGGATCCCCACTGAAACCAGGAAGACCGTCACCCAGGCACTCGTCACCAGCCGACTGGACTATGGGAACACCCTCTACGCCGGAACCACAGCCAAACTTCAAAAGAGACTCCAGCGCATCCAGAACGCCGCCGCACGACTCATCCTGGACATCCCCCGACACAGCCACATCACCGTGCACCTGAAAGACCTGCACTGGCTCCCCGTCAGCAAGAGAATCACGTTCAGACTCCTCACCCACGCACACAAGGCCCTCCACGACCTGGGCCCAAAGTACCTCAACGACCGCATGACCTTCTACACGCCCACACGCCAGCTACGATCAACCAGCCACGCCCTCGCCACCGTACCACGCATCCGCAGAACCACCGCCGGAGGAAGATCCTTCTCCTACCTGGCAGCCAAGACCTGGAACTCCCTCCCCACTCACCTTCGGCGAACCCAGGACCATCTCTCCTTCAGGAAGCAGCTCAAGACCTGGCTGTTCGAGCAGTAACTTACCCCCTCCCCCAGCGCCTTGAGACCCTCCCGGGTGAGTAGCGCGCTCTATAAATGCCGTGATTGATTGATTGACAGCATTGATCATTAAATAGAATGCATCTCATTCAAGTAGTTCTTAGTGGGTTGCAGTCTATCAGGTTTTCTGACTCTGGTTGGCATATTGACTAAGTCCTTGATACCAGAGGTTCTAGTAACCCTTAACCGGGCCATGTTCTGGAAAGAAAATTGGGAAAACATACCAGTAGAGTCTGTGTCTGAAGAGGAATATGAAAGGAGAGTTGTATGTACTGCCCTGAGTGTCATCCTAATTCTGGCCTATGTGTGCATGCGCAATTCAAGTAATGGGAACAACCATGAGATTAAACAGTAGCTGAAGATTATGGTCTATATTGCCATATATTTTAAGTTTTGACACAAATTTCCCTATTACTTGAGTAGCACCTGTTGTACATTCGAACATAATTGTTTTTTTATTTTCCACCGAACGATGGGTTGATTGGAATTTTTAAAAAGCCAGAAATTTTAATATGCTGTCTTGGTTGAATATTTAATTTTTGTCTGCACGTGTTTTGTGTTCAATCTGTTCATTTTGGGAGTGTTAAAGTGACATGGAACTTGATGGTAATGCCTATCAGTTTCATGGCGATGTGTGTAGTGACAGCTGGCTGGTGGTGTGTGTTTAGTGGCTTGTGAAAGTAGTGGCAGTTGGCTGGCAATGTATGTGCAGTGGCAGTTGGCAGGTGGTGTGTGTATTGGATTTTGGCAGGTGGTATGTGAAGAGTGATTTGTTGGAGGTGTGTTTGTATGTAAGTTGGCTAATGTCTGGGTGAGTGGTGGTCTGATTGGTATGTCAATCATGTGGGAGTATGAAAATGATAGGCCCTTGAATAGCATGGTTTGTCAATGTGAGTGTGTTGGGCCCACAACTGGCAGTGCGAATTGCTTTTTGTATGTGGCGCATGAAAGCCATGCAAATGGATTGTAAAGTGTTTGTTGCCTTGATGTGGCTTTACACTTATTGTTACAAAAGAGTGATGGATGGAATGCTTTCATTAATCTCAGCCACTGGTAACTACTTGGGGCAGCATCCCAGTCTATAGTTTCTTTGCACACCCTGTCCATAGTTTCTTTGCACACCCTGCCACCTCAGTTTGGACACAGACATATCCAAATCAGTCTTGACCCTACTCCAATATCAACAGTCCAGCTTGAACTGTCAGGCCTGGTAAGTCCAGAACTGGAACACAAGCAATCCAAGACCAGTTTCACCCTTGTTAGTGCTCATCAGTTGGGTATAGCTTGGCTCTAGTGGGAGAGTGCATAAGACCCATGGGCATAGAATACTCGTCCCACTTAGGGCTTCACACTGAAGTTTACAAAAAAATGATGGATGGAATGCTCACTGTGCCATAGGACTGAGGCTATACCTCACTGATGAGACCTAAGTAGGATGAAACCAGTCTGAGGTTGCTTGTGGTCAACTCTGGAGGGGTCCTTGCCTGGCAGTTTGCGGCAGACTGTTCCCATGAGGAGTAGGGTCGTTACTGATTTGCATAAGGCGGCTCTTTGTCTAGAGTGGCATAGTAGGTGAAAAAAGATGGATTGGAAAATGGCCCGAGCAATTGCCAGTGGCTGAGATTAATTAAAGCATTCTATCCATCACTTTTTTGTAGAGGAAGGACATTACATCACCCACCTTATTTTGGGTGGAGGGTGTAATGTTTTTGTAGATCTTGCCTAAGACAAACGCATGGGTTGTCACTTGCAAGCGATTTTGCTTACTAAAAGGGGCTTATATCTCGCCTTTGCTTACCATCCGTTGTCACTCTTATTTGCTGCCTTCTAATTATCCAGCGTGAGCCAGTTTCACATCCTCTTTTTTCATGTGGAGCATGGACCAAGTACTGATTGGTTCATTTTGATTAGGGCCCTTCTGCTGCTCATGCCTTGATTGAGCTACTGTTTTTCTTTCTTCTTCCCCTGTCATTTGTTGTTGTCCGTAGTGCTTCTTCTGTCTTGCTACTTTCCTCCCACCCCCGTTGTCTGTGTTGTTTCTTAACTCCCACCCCATGTTGTCTGTGTTGCTTCTTCCCTCCCACCCCCCCATTGTCTGTGTTGCTTCTTCCCTCCCACCCCCCCATTGTCTGTGTTGCTTCTTCCCTCCCACCCCCCCATTGTCGGTGTTGCTTCTTCCCTCCCACCCCCCCATTATCTGTGTTGCTTCTTCCCTCCCACCCCCATTGTCTGTGTTGCTCCTTCCCTCCCACCCCCCCTATTGTCCATGTTGCGTCTTTCCTCCCACTCCCCCATTGTCTGTTGCTTCTTCCCTCCAACCCCCATTGTCCGTGTTGCTTCTTCCCTCCCACTCCCCTATTGTCCGTGTTGCTTCTTCCCTCCCACTCCCCTATTGTCCGTGTTGCTTCTTCCCTCCAACCCCCCCATCGTCCTTGTTGCTCCTTTCCTCCCACCCACCATCGTCCGTGTTGCACCTTCCCTCCCTCCCCCATTGTCCGTGTTGCTACTTCCCTCCCACCGCTCCATTTTCCGTGTTGCTACTTCCCTCCCACCCCCTCATTGTCCGTGTTGCTACTTCACTCTCACCCCCCATTGTCCGTGTTGCTACTTTAATCCCACCCCCCATTGTCTGTGCTGCTTCTTCCCTCCCACCCCTCATTGTCCGTGTTGCTACTTCCCTCCCACCCCCATTGTTCATGCAGCTTCTTTCCTCCTAATCCCATTGTCTGTTTCTTTTTTCCTTCCACCCCCTTGTCTGTGTTGCTTCTTCCTTCACACCTCCCCTTGTCCTTGTTGCTTCTTTCCTTCCTGCCCCCCTTGTTGACGAGGGGCTTGCAATGTGAAGGCCTGCATTGAGGATGCATCATGCAGCAGCAGTTCTGAGGAAGCTGCAGGCTGCGATGCATCACTTGCATCAGTTCTGCCCACAGGACCACATCTGGGTTGACAGAGCACTTCAGGCCCACTTCTAAGAGTCCAGGACTGGGGTGGCACCAGTTCGGGGTAGGGTTCACAGCACACAGAGTCCAGGTGTCGGGTTGAAGGTGGTTGGAGCCTTTTCTCTCCCGGAGCCTCTGATCAGAAGTTCAGCCAACTAACCCTTGGAGTCACTCTGGTGGTCCTGGATTCAAGATGCATGCCCAGTCCTCTTCACTTAGGCAGCAGAACAACAGAATAGCAGTCCTTCTTGCAGAGCAGCACTGTAGTCCTTCAGAGTCTTGCACAGGTCCAGAGGTACTGAAGAGTTGGGTCTAAGTGTCTATTATGTATACCCTGTGCACACTTTGAAGTAGGAGAAGTTTCTAGAAGTGTTCTCCCTCAGAGGTGCTTGGAATTTCCTGCCTGGGATCTCAAAAGACTAGTGTCAATCCCTTTGTGGGTTTGCTCAGGCAGAGTCTTTAGGATCTGCAAGTGCGGTAAGTGATAACTCCTCTACCTCATCAAGTCAGAGATGGCCCATCCTGCCAACATCTATTCCCTCACTGTCTGGGAGCAATACACAAAGACCAACTGCCAGCTACACTCAGTTATGTGTCCGAAGATACAGACTGCAGGCACCAAATAGTTAAGCCGAGGAAATGCAAACTTTCTAAAAGTGCCATTTTCAGAATTGTGACGACAAACTCCAACTTTAAATTACAATTCTTTAGACACCAAACTAGACATTCCTACCTGCTCCCTATTGAAAGTTAGCACTAATCAAATGTAATAAGTTAATACTTATTAAGTATTAATAATGTAATAGGTTAACCCAATGTTATCCTATAGGAGCGGTAGTAGGCCTCACAGTAGTGAAAACCGAATGTAGGAGTTTATCACTACCAGGACATGTAAAACTTAATGTATGGGTTATTTAGGGCCTATCCTAGGGATGACGTATATGTAGTAAAAAGGGAAGTTTAGGCCTGGCACAAAGTTTATTTTTACAGGTTGAAATGGCAGTTTAAAAGTGCACACACAGGGTGCAATGGCCAGGGACATGTTTTAAAAGGTTACTTACATGGGTGGCACAATAAGTGCTACAGGCCCACTAGAAGCATTCCATTTTCAGGCCCTGGGTATATGGACTACCACTTTACTAGACACAAGTAAATAAATAGGCCAATTGGGTGTAAGCCAATGTTACCATGTTTAAAGGCGAGAGCACAAGTACTTTAGCGCTGGTTAACAGTGGTAAAGTGTGCACAGTTTTAAGGCTAGCAAAAGCAAAGTCAGCAAAAATAAGAGGCTAGAAGGCAAAATGGTGAGGGGGAAGGAACAAAGATGGGGAAAAACCACGCCATGAATGTCAGGTCCACAAGTATTGCTTCTTCCCACCCACCTTCCCTGGTCCGTGTTGCTTCTTCCCTCCTGCCTCCACTCCCTGTTTCTTCTTCTCTCCCGCTCCCTGGTCCGTGTTGCTTTCCTTCTACCCTCCTTTGCCTGTGCTGCTTCTTCCCTCCCGCCTTACCTTGTCTGTGCTGCTTCTTCCCTCCTGCCCCCATATCTGTGCTGCTTCTTCCCTCCCGACTGCCTTGTTCGTGCTGCTTCTTCCCACACTCCTGCCTTGTCTGTGATGCTTCTTCCCTCCCGCCCCCCTTGTCTTTGCTGCCTTTTCTCTCCCACCCCCCTTGTCTGTGCTGCTTCTTATCTCCCACCCCCTTATCTGTGCTACATCTTATTGTCTGTGTTGCTTCTTCCCTCCCACCCACCCTTGTTCGTGTTGCTTCTTCCCTCCCTCCCACCCACCCTTGTTCGTGTTGCTTCTTCCTTCCCACCCACCCTTGTTTGTGTTGCTTCTTCCCTCCCACCCTCCCTTGGTCGTGTTGCTTCTTCCCTCCCACCCTCCCTTGGTCGTGTTGCTTCTTCCCTCCCACACACCCTTGTTCGTGTTGCTTCTTCCCTCCCACCCACCCTTGTTCGTGTTGCTTCTTCCCACCCACCCTTGTTCGTGTTGCTTCTTCCCTCCCACCCACCCTTGTTCGTGTTGCTTCTTCCCTCCCACCCACCCTTGTTCGTGTTGCTTCTTCCCTCCCACCCACCCTTGTTCGTGTTGCTTCTTCCTCCCACCCACCCTTGTTCGTGTTGCTTCTTCCCTCCCACCCACCCTTGTACATGTTGCTTCTTCTCTCCCACCCACGTACATGTTGCTTCTTCCCTCCCACCCACCCTTGTTCATGTTGCTTCTTCCCTCCCACCCACCCTTGTTCATGTTGCTTCTTCCCTCCCACCCACCCTTGTTCATGTTGCTTCTATGTCCGTGTTGCTTCTTCCCTCCCACCCACCCTTGTTCGTATTGCATCTTCCTTCCCACCCACCCTTGTTCGTGTTGATTCTTCCTTCCCACCCACCCTTGTTTGTGTTGCTTCTTCCCTCTCACCCTCCCTTGGCCGTGTTGCTTCTTCCCTCCCACCCTCCCTTGGTCGTGTTGCTTCTTCCCTCCCACCCTCCCTTGGTCGTGTTGCTTCTTCCCCTTCCACCCACCCTTGTTCGTGTTGCTTCTTCCCTCCCACCCACCCTTGTTCGTGTTGCTTCTTCCCTCCCACCCTTGTTCGTGTTGCTTCTTCCCTACCTGACTTAAAGCCCCTAAGGTCTGACTCCATTTCATGTAGGCCTCAATTCTATCTTGGATATTGGAAGCCACCATTCTCTAAATATTAAACAATGGATGTCGCCATCTTTCCTGATTTATGCAGAATCATTTTCATGTCTGCCATTTGATACAAATGTTGTTTGACCTTCTCTTTCTAAGGACTATGAAAACGTCAAGTCATTTGACTAATGACATAGAGGTAACTCCTGATTTGACATTCGTCTGTGCCAAACGTCCACTCCTCACCATGTCAAGTTAAGGAAGAATAAAATATAGACATGTAGCCGAAATAGCGTAGTCTGAATTGACGTCCCTTTACCTTATATGTTCATAAGGAATCGTCTGGGACGCACACCTTGAAGCATATTATCTATGTCAGACATTCTCAAACTTATGTCAGAAATTACAGTGTCTGATAAGATTCAGTATATAAGGACTGCCACTTGTCAGGAGAGGTCCTTCACCCAGATTATCGCATGACATTCTTCCAGAGACGGTCTCACCTACTGCTAGCACACTTACTTCACAGATGCTAAATCTCGTCTGAAGATGATAAAGCTGAGTCTCGGAGGAAGACCACAGCGAGTGTTTCCCCTTCACAGGGAACATGGTCTTCAAGCCTCAGCAGTTAAAGACAGCCTTTGCTGTCAACAAGGTATGAAGTGCGCCTCTTCTCCCTAAGAAACTCTAGGCTTCAAGTTGCTGTGCTTTTCATGCTCTCTTAGCATAGCACATAAAAGTAGTAACTGAAGTGTTAGGTTCAAGGTGACATTTTAACCATGTTAGAAATGTTCATTTTATTCTCGTTATTTATAACATGTTATTATAATTTTCTGTGTAGTTCTTTTAGATGTACTGAGAAAAACCAAGTTCCTGGAGCAATAAATTATTTTACTTAAGTGTGTGTGTGTGTGTGTGTGTGTGTGTGTGTGTGTGTGTGTGTGTGTGTGTGTGTGTGTGTGTGTGTGTGTGTGTGTGTGTGTGTGTGTGTGTGTGTGTGTGTGTGTGTGTGTGTGTGTGTGTGTGTGTGTGTGTGTGTGTGTGTGTGTGTGTGTGTACGTGTGTACGTACGTGTGTACACACACACATGAATAAGGACATAGGCTTATTACTGTTACCACGGTGTCCCTGATTCCCTACATAGAGATTTTTAGTAACCCAAAAGCAATACCTTTATCTTCAATAGCACATTGAATAATGTTTTGCGGGGATACAGTAACCTGTCTTTTACATTCAGCGTTGGTGCATTAAACTAAATTCTCCTTTGTCACCCCCTGCATGGGGAAGCACACATAGTAGAACTATGCCAAAATTGCTTCTTCCCTCCCATCCACCCTGGTTCGTGTTGCTTCTTCCCTCCAACCCCCCATTGTCCGTGTTGCTTCTTCCCTCCCACCCCCCATTGTCTGTGTTGCTACTTCCCTCTCACCCCCCATTGTCCGTGTTGCTACTTTCCTCCCACCCCCCACTGTCCGTGTTGCTACTTCCCTCCCACCCCCCACTGTCCATGCTACTTCTTTCCTCCCAACCCCACTGCCTGTTTCTTTTTTCCTCCCTCCCCCTGGTCTGTGTTCCTTCTTCCTTCACACCTCCCCCTGTCCTTGTTGCTTCTTTCCTTCCAGCCCCCCTTGTTGATGAGGGGCTTGCGATGTGAATGTCTTCATTGAGGTTGCATCATGCAGTAGCAGTTCTGAGGAAGCTGCAGGCAGTGATGCGAGGCCCTGCATCAGAGATGCATGGCGCTGCATCAGTTCTGCCCACAGGACCACAGCTAGGCTGAAAGAGCACTTCAAGCCCACTTTTAAGAGTCCAAGACTGGGTTGGCACCATTTTGGGGTAGGGTTCACAGCAGATAATCCATGTGTCGGGTTGAAGGTGGTTAGAGCCTTTTCTACCCCGGAGGTTCTGATCAAGAGTCCAGCCAACTAACCCTTGGAGTCACTCTGGTGGTCCTGGATTTAAGATGCATTTCCAGTCCTCTTCACTTAGGCAGCAGGACAACAGAATATCAGTCCTTCTTGCAGAGCAGCACAGTAGTTCCTCCGAGTCTTCCACAGGTTTAGAGGTGTACTGAAGAGTTGGGTCTTAGGGTCTATTATGTATACCCTGTGCACACTTTGTAGTAGGCAAAGTTTCTAGAGGTGTCCACCCTCAGAGGTGCTTGGAATTTCCTGCCTTAATGCCCTGCTTGTCTGGGATCTCAAAAGACTAGTGTCAAACCCTTTGTGGGTGTGCTCAGGCAGATTCTTTGGGATCTGTAATTGTTGTAAGTGATAACGCCTCCCCCTCAAGTCAGAGATGGTCCATCCTGCCATCACCTATTCCCTCACTGCCTAGGAGCAATACACAAAGACCAACTGCCAGCTACACCTTTTTATCTGACCGAAGATACAGGCTGCGGGCACCAAATAGTTAAGCCAAGAAAATGTAAACTTTCTAAAAGTGGCATTTTCAGAATTGTGACTAAAACTCCAACTTTAAATTACAATTCTTTAGACACCAAACTAGACATTCCTACCTACTCCCTATTAAAAGTTAGCACTAATCAAATGTAATAAGTTAATACTTAAGTGTTAATAATGTAATATGTTAACCCAATGTTATCCTATAGAAGAGGTAGGTGTCACAGTAGTGAAAACCGAATATTGGTGTTTTTTACTACCAGGACATGTAAAACTTAATGTATGGGTTATTTAGGGCCTATCCTAGGAATTACGTATATGTAGTAAAAAAGGAAGTTTAGGCCTGGCACAAAGTTTATTTTGACAGGTTGAAATGGCAGTTTAAAAGTGCACACACAGGGTGCAATGGCCAGGGACATGTTTTAAAAGGTTACTTACATGGGTGGCACAATAAGTGCTACAGGCCCACTAGAAGCATTCCATTTTCAGGCCCTGGGTATATGGACTACCACTTTACTAGACACAAGTAAATAAATAGGCCAATTGGGTGTAAGCCAATGTTACCATGTTTAAAGGAGAGAGCACAAGTACTTTAGCACTGGTTAACAGTGGTAAAGTGTGCACAGTCCCAAGGCTAGCAAAAGCAAAGTCAGCAAAAATGAGAGGATAGAAGGCAAAATGGTGGTGGGTAAGGCACAAAGATGGGGAAAACCACGCCATGAATGTCAGGTCCACAAGCAATGCTTCTTCTTTCCCGCTTCCTGGTCCGTGTTGCTTTTCTTCTACCCTCTTTTGCCTGTGCTGATTCTTCCTTCTTGCCCTCCCATATCTGTGCTGCTTCTTCCCTCCCTCCCGCCTTGTTCGTGTTGCTTCATCCCTCCCACTCACCTTGTTCGTATTGCTTCTTCCCTCCCACCCACCCTTGTTCGTGTTGCTTCAATGTTCCTGTTGCTTCTTCCCTCCCACCCACCCTTGTTCCTGTTGCTCTTCCCTCCCACCCACCCTTGTTCCTGTTGCTTCTACCCTCCCAACCACCCTTGTTCTTGTTGCTTCTTCCCTCCCACCCACCCATGTTCGGGTTGCTTCTTCCCTCCCACCCACCCATGTTCGGGTTGCTTCTTCCCTCCCACCCACCCATGTTCGGGTTGCTTCTTCCCTCCCACCCACCCATGTTCGGGTTGCTTCTTCTCTCCCACCCACCCATGTTCGGGTTGCTTCTTCCCTCCCACCCACCCATGTGTGGGTTGCTTCTTCCCTCCCACCCACCCATGTTCGGGTTGCTTCTTACCTCCCACCCACCCATGTTCAGGTTGCTTCTTACCTCCCATCCACCCATGTTCGGGTTGCTTCTTACCTCCGACCCACCCATGTTCGTGTTGCTTCTTAAGGTCCCACGCACCCATGTTTGTGTTGCTTCTTATTGTTCGGGTTGCTTCTTCCCTCCCACCCACCTATGTTCGGGTTGCTTCTAATGTTCGTGTTGCTTCTTCCCTCCCACTCACCCTTGTTCGTGTTGCTTCTTCCCTCTCACCCACCCTTGTTCGTGTTGCTTCTTCCCTCTCACCCACCCTTGTTCGTGTTGCTTCTTCCCTCCCACCCAGCCTTGTTCATGTTGCTTCTTCCCTCTCATCCACCCATGTTCGTGTTGCTTCTGCCCTCCCACCCACCTGTGTTCGTGTTGCTTTGCTGTGTTCGTGTTGCTCCTTCCCACCCACCTGTGTTGCCATTTGACACAGATGTCGTTTGGCCGTCTCTTTCTAAGAACTATGAAAATGTCAAGTCATTCGACTAATGACATAGAGGTAACACCTGATTTGACATTCGTCTTGGTCAAACATCTACTCCTCACCATTTCAAGGTTAAGGAAGAATAAAATATAGACATGTAGCCGAAATAGCGTAGTCTGAATTGACGTCCTTTTACCTTATATGTTCATAAGGAATCGTCTGGGACGCACACCTTGATGCATATTATCTATGTCAGACATTATTAAACTTATGTCAGAAATTACAGTTTCTGATAAGATTCAGTATATAAGGACTGCCACTTGTCCACTTGGCTGGAGAAGTCCTTCACCCAGATTATCGCACGACATTCTGCCAGAGAAGGTCTCACCTACTGCTAGCACACTTCGCACTTCACAAATTTTAAATCTTGTCTGAAGACGATAAAGCCGAGTCTCGGAGGAAGACAGCAGCGATTGTTTGCCCTTCACAGGGAGGACGGTCTTCAAGCCTCAGCAGTTAAAGACAGCCTTTGCTGTCAACAAGGTATGAAGTGCGCCTCTTCTCCTTAAGAAACTCTAGGCTTCAAGTTGCTGTGCTTTTCATGCTCTCTTAGCATAGCACATAATAGTAGTTACTGAAGTGTTAGGTTCTAGATGACATTTTAACCATGTTAGAAATGTTAATTTTATTCTTGTTATTTATAACATGTTTTTATAATCTTCTGTGTTGTTCTTTTAGATGTACTGAGAAAAAGAAAGTTCCTGTAGCAATTCAATATTTTACTTAAAGTGTACATTCTTCTTAGTACAGTGTGTGTGTGTTACTATGAATAAGGAAATCGGTTAATTACTGTTACCACAGTGTCCATGATCCCTTTATAGGGATTGTTAGTACCCCAAAAGCAATACCTTTATCTTCAGTAACACATTGAAAAGTGTTTTGTGGGGCCACAGTAATCTGTCTTTTACATTCCGGGTTGGTGCATTGAACTTCATTCTCCTTTGTCACCCGTGCATGGGGAAGCACACCTAGTAGAGCTATGACAATTTGCTTTTTCGCTCCCATCCACCCTGGTACATGTTGCTTCTTCTCTCCCGCCCAGTCCATGTTGATCCTTTGCTCCCACCCACCCCAGTTCATGTTGCTTCATCCCTCACATCCAGCCTGGTTCACGTTGCTTCTTTCCTCCTACCCACCCTGGTACATGTTACTTCATCCCTCCTACACACCCTGGTTCATGTTGCTTTGTCCCTCCCACCCACCCTGGTTCATGTTGCTTCTTTTCTCCCACCCACCCTGGTTCGTGTTTCTTTTTCCCTCCCTCCCAACCTGGTTTGTGTTGCTTCTGATGGTTCATGTTGCTTCTTCCCTCGCACCCACCCTGGTTCGTGTTTCTTTTTCCCTCCCTCCCAACCTGGTTTGTGTTGCTTCTTACCTCCCACCCACCCTGGTTCGTGTGCTGCTTCTTACCTCCCACCCACCCTGGTTTGTGTGTTGCTTCTTACCTCCCACACACCCTGGTTCGTGTGTTGCTATTTCCCTCCCACCCACCCTGGTACGTGTGTTGCTTCTTCCCTCCCACCCACCCTGGTTCGTGAGTTGCTTCTTCCCTCCCACCCACCCTGGTTCATGTGTTGCTTCTTCCCTCCCACCCACCCTGGTTCATGTGTTGCTTCTTCACCTCCCTCCCACCCTGGTTCGTGTGTTGCTTCTTCCCTCCCACTCACCCTGGTTCGTGTGTTGCTTCTTCCCTCCCACCCACCCTCGTTCATGCATTGCTTCTAATGGTTCGTGTGTTGCTTCTCTATGGTTCGTGTGTTGCTCCTTTCCTGCCCACCCACCCTGGTTCGTGTGTTGCTCCTTAATGGCCCACCAACCTTGGTTTGTGTGTTGCTTCATAAGTTCGTGTGTTGCTTCTTTCCACCTGTGTTCGTGTGATGCTTCTTCCCGCCCACCCACCCTTCTTAAGTTCGTGTAATGCTTCCTCCTGCCCACCCACCCTTGTTCGTGTGTTGCTTCTCCCCGCCCACCTACCCTGGTTCATGTGTTGCTTCTTCCCGCCCACCCACCCTGGTTCATGTGTTGCTTCTTCCCTCCCACCCACCCACCCTGGTTCATGTGTTGCTTCTTCCCTTCAACTCACCCTGGTTTGTGTGTTGCTTCTTATGTTTCATGTGTTGCTTCTTTCCTCCCCGCCCTCCCCTTATCCATGCTACTTCTTCCCACCCGCCCTCCCCTTGTCCATGCTCATTCTTCCCACCCGCCCTCCCCTTGTCCATGCTCCTTCTTCCCACCCGCCCTCCCCTTGTCCATGCTCCTTCTTCCCATCCGCCCTCCCCTTGTCCATGCTCCTTCTTCCCACCCGCCCTCCCCTTGTCCATGCTCCTTCTTCCCACCCGCCCTCCCCTTGTCCATGCTCCTTCTTCCCACCCGCCCTCCCCTTGTCCATGCTGCTTCTTCCCGCCCACCCTCCCCTTGTCCATGCTGCTTCTTCCCGCCCACCCTCCCCTTGTCCATGCTGCTTCTTCCTGCCCACCCTCCCCTTGTCCATGCTGCTTCTTCCTTCCCGCCCTCCCCTTGTCCATGCTGCTTCTTCCCTCCCACCCTCCCCTTGTCGATGCTGCTTCTTCCCTACCACCCTCCCCTTGTCGATGCTGCTTCTTCCCTCCCACCCTCCCCTTGTCCATGCTGCTTCTTCCCTCCCACCCTCCCCTTGTCCATGCTGCTTCTTCCCTCCCACCCGCCCGTTCTCCCCGTTGCTTCTTCCCTCCCACCTGCCTGTCCTTCCTGTTGCTTCTCCCCTCCCAACCGCCCGTTCTCCCGAATGCTTCTTCTCTCCCACCGCCCGTTCTCCCGGTTGCTTCTTCCCTCCCACCCACCCTTTCTCCCGGTTGCTTCTTCCCTCCCACCCGCCCTTTCTCCCGGTTGCTTCTTCCCTCCCACCCGCCCTTTCTCCCGGTTGCTTCTTCCCTCCCACCCGCCCTTTCTCCCGGTTGCTTCTTCCCTCCCATCCGCCCTTTCTCCCGGTTGCTTCTTCCCTCCCACCCGCCCTTTCTCCCGGTTGCTTCTTCCCTCCCACCCGCCCTTTCTCCCGGTTGCTTCTTCCCTCCCACCCGCCCTTTCTCCCGGTTGCTTCTTCCCTCCCACCCGCCCTTTCTCCCGGTTGCTTCTTCCCTCCCACCCGCCCTTTCTCCCGGTTGCTTCTTCCCTCCCACCCGCCCTTTCTCCCGGTTGCTCCTTCCCTCCCACCCGCCCTTTCTCCCGGTTGCTCCTTCCCTCCCACCCGCCCTTTCTCCCGGTTGCTCCTTCCCTCCCACCCGCCCTTTCTCCCGGTTGCTCCTTCCCTCCCACCCGCCCTTTCTCCCGGTTGCTTCTTCCCTCCCACCCGCCCTTTCTCCCGGTTGCTTCTTCCCTCCCACCCGCCCTTTCTCCCGGTTGCTTCTTCCCTCCCACCCGCCCGTTCTCCCGGTTGCTTCTTCCCTCCCACCCGCCCGTTCTCCCGGTTGCTTCTTCCCTCCCACCCGCCCGTTCTCCCGGTTGCTTCTTACCTCCCACCCGCCCGTTCTCCCGGTTGCTTCTTACCTCCCACCCGCCCGTTCTCCCGGTTGCTTCTTCCCTCCCACCCGCCCGTTCTCCCGGTTGCTTCTTCTCTCCCACCCGCCCGTTCTCCCGGTTGCTTCTTCTCTCCCACCCGCCCGTTCTCCCGGTTGCTTCTTCCCACCCACCCGCCCGTTCTCCCGGTTGCTTCTTCCCACCCACCCGCCCGTTCTCCCGGTTGCTTCTTCCCACCCACCCGCCCGTTCTCCCGGTTGCTTCTTCCCACCCACCCGCCTGTTCTCCCCGTTGCTTCTTCCATCCCACCCGCCCGTTCTCCCCGTTGCTTCTTCCCTCCCACCCGTATTGTCTTTGTTGCTTCTTCCCTCACCCCCATTGTCTGTGTTGCTTCTTCCATCCCACCCTCCTGTTGTCCATGTTACTTCTTACCTCCCATCCTCCCATTGACCGTGTTACTTCTATGTCCTTGTTGCTTCTTCCCTCCCACCCTTCCATTCTCCCTGTTGCTTCTTCCTTCCCGTTCTCCCTGTTGCTTCTTCCCTCCCACCCGCCCGTTCTCCATGTTGCTTCTTCCCTCCCACCCGCCCGTTCTCCCTGTTGCTTCTTCCCACCCGCCCGTTCTCCCTGTTGCTTCTTCCCTCCCACCCGCCCGTTCTCCCTGTTGCTTCTTCCCTCCCACCCGCCCGTTCTCCCTGTTGCTTCTTCCCTCCCACCCGCCCGTTCTCCCTGTTGCTTCTTCCCTCCCACCCGCCCGTTCTCCCTGTTGCTTCTTTCCTCCCACCCGCCCGTTCTCCCTGTTGCTTCTTTCCTCCCACCCGCCCGTTCTCCCTGTTGCTTCTTCCCTCCCACCCGCCCCTTCTCCCTGTTGCTTCTTCCCTCCCACCCGCCCCTTCTCCCTGTTGCTTCTTCCCTCCCACCCGCCCCTTCTCCCTGTTGCTTCTTCCCTCCCACCCGCCCCTTCTCCCTGTTGCTTCTTCCCTCCCACCCGCCCCTTCTCCCTGTTGCTCCTCCCCTCCCACCTGCCCATTCTCCCTGATGCTTCTTCCCTCCCACCCGCCCGTTATCCCTGTTGCTTCTACATTTTCCCCGTTGCTTCTTTCCTCCCACCCGCCCGTTCTCCCCGTTGCTTCTTACCTCCCACCCGCCGTTCTCCCCGTTGCTTCTTCCCACCCGCCCGTTCTCCCTGTTGCTTCTTCCCTCCCACCCGCCCCTTCTCCCTGTTGCTTCTTCCCTCCCACCCGCCCCTTCTCCCTGTTGCTTCTTCCCTCCCACCCGCCCCTTCTCCCTGTTGCTTCTTCCCTCCCACCCGCCCCTTCTCCCTGTTGCTTCTTCCCTCCCACCCGCCCGTTCTCCCTGTTGCTTCTTCCCTCCCACCCGCCCGTTCTCCCTGTTGCTTCTTCCTTCCCACCCACCTGTTCTCTCCGTTGCTTCTTGTCTCCCACCCAACCAGTTCTCTCCATTGCTTCTTTCATCCCAACCGCCCGTTCTCCCCATTGCTATTTCCCTCCCACCTGCTCGTTCTCCCCGTTGCTTCTTCCCTCCCACCCGCCCGTTCTCCCCGTTGCTTCTTTCCTCCCACCCGCCCGTTCTCCCCGTTGCTTCTTACCTCCCACCCGCCGTTCTCCCCGTTGCTTCTTACCTCCCACCCGCCCGTTCTCCCTGTTGCTTCTTCCCACCCGCCCGTTCTCCCTGTTGCTTCTTCCCACCCGCCCGTTCTCCCTGTTGCTTCTTCCCTCCCACCCGCCCCTTCTCCCTGTTGCTTCTACCCTCCCACCCGCCCATTCTCCCTGTTGCTTCTTCCCACCCGCCCCTTCTCCCTGTTGCTTCTCCCCTCCCACCCGCCCGTTCTCCTCGTTGCTTCTTCCCTCCCACCCGCTCTCCCCGTTGCTTCTTAGTTCTCCCCGTTGCTTCTTCCCTCCCACCTGCCCGTTCTCCCCGTTGCTTCTTCCCTCCCACCCGTTCTCCGCGTTGCTTCTTCCCTCCCACCCGTCCGTTCTCTCCGTTGCTTCTTATCTCCCACCCAACCAGTTCTCTCCGTTGCTTCTGGTCTCCCACCCAACCAGTTCTCTCCATTGCTTCTTTCCTCCCAACCGCCCGTTCTCCCCGTTGCTTCTTTCCTCCCAACCGCCAGTTCTCCCCGTTGCTTCTTCCCTCCCACCCGCCCGTTCTCCCCGTTGCTTCTTCCCTCCCACCCGCCCGTTCTCCCAGTTGCTACTTACCTCCCACCCGCCCGTTCTCCCTGTTGCTCCTTACCTCCTACCCGCCCGTTGCTCCTTACCTCCTACCCGCCCGTTCTCCCTGTTGCTTCTTCCCTCCCACCCGCCCGTTCTCCCTGTTGCATCTTCCCTCCCACCCGCCCGTTCTCCCGGTTGCTTCTTCCCTCCCACCCGCCCGTTCTCCCTGTTGCATCTTCCCTCCCACCCGCCCGTTCTCCCTGTTGCATCTTCCCTCCCACCCGCCCGTTCTCCCTGTTGCTTCTTCCCTCCTACCCGCCCGTTCTCCCTGTTGCATCTTCCCTCCCACCCGCCCGTTCTCCCTGTTGCTTCTTCCCTCCCACCCGCCCGTTCTCCCTGTTGCTTCTTCCCTCCCACCCGCACGTTCTCCCTGTTGCTTCTTCCCTCCCTCCCACCCGCCCGTTCTCCCTGTTGCATCTTCCCTCCCACCCGCCCGTTCTCCCTGTTGCATCTTCCCTCCCACCCGCCCGTTCTCCCTGTTGCATCTTCCCTCCCACCCGCCCGTTCTCCCTGTTGCATCTTCCCTCCCACCCGCCCGTTCTCCCTGTTGCATCTTCCCTCCCACCCGCCCGTTCTCCCTGTTGCATCTTCCCTCCCACCCGCCCGTTCTCCCTGTTGCATCTTCCCTCCCACCCGCCCGTTCTCCCTGTTGCTTCTTCCCTCCCACCCGCCCGTTCTCCCTGTTGCTTCTTCCCTCCCACCCGCACGTTCTCCCTGTTGCTTCTTCCCTCCCTCCCACCCGCCCGTTCTCCCTGTTGCTTCTTCCCTCCCACCCGCCCGTTCTCCCTGTTGCTTCTTCCCTCCCACCCGCCCGTTCTCCCTGTTGCTTCTTCCCTCCCACCCGCACGTTCTCCCTGTTGCTTCTTCCCTCCCACCCGCCCGTTCTCCCTGTTGCTTCTTCCCTCCCACCCGCCCGTTCTCCCTGTTGCTTCTTCCCTCCCACCCGCCCGTTCTCCCTGTTGCTTCTTCCCTCCCACCCGCCTGTTCTCCCTGTTGCTTCTTCCCTCCCACCACCTGTTTTCCCCGTTGCTTCTTCCCTCCCACCCGCCCGTTCTCCCCGTTGCTTCTTCCCGCCTGTTCTCCCCGTTGCTTCTTCGTTCCCACCCGCCGTTTCTCCCTGTTGCTTCTTCCCTCCCACCCGCCCGTTCTCCCTGTTGCTTCTTCCCTCCCACCCGTCCGTTCTCCCTGTTGCTTCTTCCCTCCCACCCGCCCGTTCTCCCTGTTGTTTCTTCCCTCCCACCCGCCCGTTCTCCCTGTTGCTTCTTCCCTCCCACCCGCCCGTTCTCCCCGTTGCTTCTTTCTTCCCACCCGCCCGTTCTCCCCGTTGCTTCTTAAGTTCTCCCTGTTGCTTCTTCCCTCTCACCCTCCTATTGTGCATGTTACTTCTTACCTCCCACCCTCCCATTGTCGGTGTTGCTTCTTACCTCCCACCCTTCCATTCTCTGTTACACCTTCCCTGCAATTATCCCCATTTCTTCTTCCTTCCCGTTGTCTTTGTTGCTTCTTCCTTCCTGTTGTCTGTGTTGCTTCTTCCCTCCCATTGTACCTGTTGTTTCTTCCCTCCTACCGTCCCTGTTGCTTCTTCCTTCCCGTTGCCCGTGTTGCTTCTTCCCTCCCACTCTCCGGTTGCCCGTGTTGCTTCTTCCCTCCCACTCTCTCGTTGTCCCTGTTGCTTCTTTTGTCCCTGCTGCTTCTTCCCTCCCACCCTCCCATTGTCCCTGTTGCTTCTTCCCTCCCACCCTCTTGTTGTCCCTCTTGCTTCTTCCCTCCAGTTGTCTGTTGATTCTTCCCTCCCATTGTCCCTGTTGCTTCTTTGTTGTCCCTGTTGCTTCTTCCCTCCCACCCTCCTGTTGTCCCTGTTGCTTCTTCCCTCCCACCCTCCTGTTGTCCATGTTGCTTCTTCCCTCCCACCCTCCTGTTGTCCCTGTTGCTTCTTCCCTACCAGCCTCCCCTTGTCCCTGCTGCTTCTTCCCTCCCACCCTCCCCTTGTCCCTGTCGCTTCTTCCCTCCCACCTTCCCCGTTGCTTCTTCCCTCCCACCCTTCCCTTGTCCCCCGTTGCTTCTTCCCTATCCTGTTGTCCCTGTTGTTTCTTCCCTCCCACCCTCCCGTTGTCCCTGTTGCTTCTTCCCTCCCACCCTCCCCTTGTCCCTGTTGCTTCTTCCCTCCCACCCTCCCCTTCTCCCTGTTGCTTCTTCCCTCCCACCCGCCCGTTTTCCCTGTTGCTTCTTCCCTCCCACCCGCCCGTTCTCCATTTCTTTTTCCCTCCCACCCGCCCGTTCTCCCTGTTGCCTCTTCCCTCACACCTACCCGTTTTCCCTGTTGCTTCTTCCCACCCGCCCGTTCTCCCCGTTGCTTCTTCCCTCCCACCCCCGTTCTCCCCGTTGCTTCTACCCTCCCACCCGCCCGTTCTCCCCGTTGCTTCTTCCCTCCCACCCGCCCGTTCTCCCCGTTGCTTCTTCCCTCCCACCCGCCCATTCTCCCCTTTGCTTCTTCCCTCCCACCCGCCCGTTCTCCCCGTTGCTTCTTCCCTCCCACCCGCCCGATCTCCCCGTTGCTTCTTCCCTCCCTCCCGCCCGATCTCCCCGTTGCTTCTTCCCTCCCACCCGCCTGTTCTCCCCGTTGCTTCTTCGTTCTCCCTGTGGCTTCTGCCCTCCCACCCGCCGTTTCTCCCTGTTGCTTCTTCCCTCCCACCCTCCCGTTGTCCCTGTTGCTTCTTCCCTCCCACCCTCCCCTTGTCCCTATTGCTTCTTCCCTCCCTCCCACCCTCCCCTTGTCCCTGTTGCTTCTTCCTTCTCACCCTCCCGTTGTCCCTGTGCTTCTTCCCTCCCACACTCCTGTTGTCCCTGTTGCTTCTTCCTTCCCACACTCCTGTTGTCCCTGTTGCTTCTTTCCTCCCTCCCCGTTGCCCCACCCGCCCATTGTCCGTGTAGCTTCTTCCCTCCCACCAGCCCGTTCTCCCTGTTGCTTCTTCCCTCCCACCAGCCCGTTCTCCCTGTTGCTTCTTCCCTCCCACCCGCCTGTTCTCCCCGTTGCTTCTTCGTTCTCCCTGTGGCTTCTGCCCTCCCACCCGCCGTTTCTCCCTGTTGCTTCTTCCCTCCCACCCTCCCCTTGTCCCTGTTGCTTCTTCCCTCCCACCCTCCCCTTGTCCCTATTGCTTCTTCCCTCCCTCCCACCCTCCCCTTGTCCCTGTTGCTTCTTCCTTCTCACCCTCCCGTTGTCCCTGTGCTTCTTCCCTCCCACACTCCTGTTGTCCCTGTTGCTTCTTCCTTCCCACACTCCTGTTGTCCCTGTTGCTTCTTTCCTCCCTCCCCGTTGCCCCACCCGCCCATTGTCCGTGTAGCTTCTTCCCTCCCACCAGCCCGTTCTCCCTGTTGCTTCTTCCCTCCCACCCGCCTGATCTCCCTGTTGCTTCTTCCCTCCCGCCCGATCTCCCTGTTGCTTCTTCCCTCCCGCCTGCCCGATCTCCCTGTCAGGGACATCTTAAGGATTTTGGGGGCCCTGTGCCAAACGTTTTTTGAGGGCCCCCCGTTCAGAACAGCTTTGAATATATGATCCAATTTCAGCTCTTTCATGCCCTCTTCGGCCAGATCACTGACAGTGCAGGAGCACATTGGTCCAAATTCTAAATGTGGTTACATCTAATATTCAAGGATAGTGACAGGTAGAGCCCTCTACTTTCGCTAGCAGTTAGATGATTTTCTTGTAGGATGATTACCTGGGCTTTAGAGTCATCTAGATATTTCATCACCAAGCTCTCTCTGTGTTTTGATCTAAGGCCATTTACATTCCAAGTCAGAACTTGTAACTTGTTGTCATCTCCTCCCATCTACTTTGAGTCGAGCATGTTCTATATCCCCTGGGTGTCTATAGTGCTTTTTTCCAGTAATGGCCCAAGACCAAGAAGATATTAATGCAAATACTGACGACTTATTTTTTTTCCCACTGCTCCCCACCCCGTGCCCTACCCCCCACCTCTGTCCACCCTCTCCCTCCCATGGGAACCCTCCCTTGACTTTCAGGCATATACATGCCTATGGGACCACCGGAGAGGCGGAGAACTCTCCCTAAGCTATATCAATAACAGTGCTTCCCCTTCCCCCCTCACCCCCCCCCCCCACCGCTCATCCGACATCCCTATATTTCCTGTGATTCCTTAACCTATAACCTTAATCTTCATTCCTTAACTCAGGGAATGTACCTCTCAAGATACTCCACCCTTCTTTATAGTATCGATTAAACTATCTGCTTTGTCAACTGTCAGAAAATTACGCATCTGATTATCCCACATGACATGAAGCATCGCAGGGAATTTCAGTTGGGCTCTGGCTCCAAGTTTATTTAACTCCTCCATCCTTTTGCCCAGCTCCCACTGTTTCTGATCTGTTGCGCGACACACATCCGACCTGATAGAGAAAGTGAAATTTTGGGCTGTATATGGTCCATCCTCAAAGCTGCTGTCCAAATTGTTTCTTTGACCATGTATGAAAGAAGGTTTACAAGAATTTTCCTTGGCTTCTGTCTCTGCATATTTTGTTTGAACAGATCCCGATGGACTTGTTGTATCTCATAGTCCAAGTTGAGATCTGGCCTATCTTTCAAGACTGTCTCCTTTAACAATTTCATTATGAAAGTCTTAATGTTGGTCTCTTCTTCAGCTTCCAGGATGTTTAAGACTCTTTAAGACTCCTCCTGGAGTGGTTCTCAATTCTTTCCAGATCTTCCCTGAGTCCTAAGTTTTCCTTAACCAGCGCTCCCAGCCCATCAGTATTTTTAACAAAGTCCTTCCTCATCAGCCCTACTTCTTCCTCCAATGCACCTGTCTGCACCGCAACGTCCTCTAATTTCTGTGCCGGAGCAGCGCAGGAGGCTTGTATGTCTGCTTGGTTGATTTCTGATGTCTTAAACCTGCTTCTGATTTCCTCTTTTAAGTCCAGAAGAATGGAGGCCAACGGGGTATCAGAGTGTAGATTCAGTCCCCCTGTCTCCACTGCCGGATGGTCTTCATATCTCAGCCTTCCCTCACCGTCTTCCTCATCTCTTACTTCCAGAGCACTGAACCTATTCTGTGTTGGTATCTGGAATGCCCCTTCCGGCCGCAGCTCCGCATCCACTGGTCGCCTCAACACCCCTCCTGACCTCCCGAGCTGTAATGACCTCTGCTGAGGCAAAGTTATCCCCCTCCGTTTCTTACTCCTTTTGGGACATAATTGCTAGTTTCCCACCCTCTGTCCCTGATGTTGTTATATGGGTGTAAACCTTGTAAAATGTTTTGAGGGAGGGGGTGACCCTAACCTGGGGGGGTAAAAAACATTACCCCCTTCCACGTGGGCTCTTCCCCAGTTGCCTCGCTGACTTCCCTGCTCTCACCGGTTTCGTTGGGGCTGAACCGCTTGCTTTATTGACACCTGTATCACAGGGGGCCTCTGAGGCTAAGGGTAATTGTAAATCCAAACTTACCCCAGCCGATTTTCCAACTGCCCGGGTGCGGAAGGTGTACCTGAAAATCTTGTCTGGGATGACACCTACTTTCTCCAAGGGCGGTGTGCTCTTCTCCATAGGAGCACTCTGCTGCACTTGAGAGCCTCCTTGACCTCCTTTACTACTCCACTGGCCTTTATTCACATGCTGAGAGGCTGCAACGGAGCCATCATCCAGCACCCCCTTTGTACTGCCTTTTCCACCTCCTTCGTCCTCCAGACAACTTGTGCTGCCTCTGCCGCTGTGAGAGAGGGCTCGCGCCACCCGTAAGCGGCACAGCTGCACTGCAGGCCTCTCCCACGCCAGAGCCACTCTCCCTGCCTCCGGGCGCTCCATGTACCTTCGCCGTTCTCCGGTCGGAGCTGCATCAAACTCTGTGTCGGCTGCAATTCAGCTCGAATTTATGATTCCGCTGATATGCGGTTATATATTGTCCACTATCTGTCGTGCATGTTAGGAGCGGTGGTAGAGGGAGGGAAGCCGCACGCCTACTCACCCGCTCTCCGTGCCTCTCCGGCGGTCTGTGACTGTTTACCTCACGGTCGCCATGTTCCCCTCTTCCGGGAACTATCCACAAAATTAAGGTGGGTGGAGAGTTACGCCGCCTCCGATCAAGTAGATTACTGTAAAGGGGTGGCAGTACTGATCAGGAGGGGATCAGGAGTCGAGCTGATTTCTTCTAAAACAGATAGCTCTGGGAGGTGGGTTTTAGTGACTCTCGGGTGCTCTGGTCCTGAGTTTGTCTGTGTGGCGTTTTACGGCCCCAATGTGGACGACCCCCAGTATATTGTAGATCTGAAAATGACACTTGCAGGGGTAACCACCCCCATAATTATCGGGGGCGATTTCAACACCCTATTAGATCCAACTTTAGATAGATCTACTAGCAGGAGGGGAGGCCAATCTCAAGCACCAAGGACAAGGCAGGCTTTGCAACACATGCTATACGAAATAGGCGTAGTCGACTCATGGAACTATCTAAGGGGGCAAAAGCGGGGATACACCTTCCACAGCAAAAAATAGTCATTTTTCAAGGCTAGATTACATGTTAGTAGATAGAGTTTGGGCTGGGAGATTAAAAGAGGTCAATATACTGCCGGGACATATCTCAGATCATGCTGCGGTTTGTGTAATGTTAACGGGGGTAAGAGCAAGCCATAACGCGAGATGGACATTGAAAAGGTCCATCTTATTAGATCCAGATGTGTCCACCCTCCTGAAAAAAAGAACAACCGAGTTCTTCCTGGATAATGTCCACTCAGCCCTCATTGGAGTAACCAGGGATGCCTTTAAAGTATACGCACGAGGCATTCTACAAAGCCAGGCCACCCAGAAGAACAAGCTCGATAGAGGTGAACTGAGAAGCTTGGAGGAAAAAGTGGGGATGTTAGAGGTCAAATTACAGCAAATGACAGGGTTTACTCAGGATATAGAGAATATGACGAAACAGCTGGAGGAAGCAAGATTAAATTACAAGATCAATTTAGAGGCAAAGTGCCGTGAGAGGTGGGCAGTGGGACGCATGCAACAATTTGAATATGGAGAAAAGGCTGGAGCATTGTTAGCATGGAAGTCGAGGGCTGAGAGGTCACAAAACTATATTGGGGAATTAATCATCAACCCCCAGGGTGATATTTCGAATAAGGATGAGGAGATGCAGGATAGCCTGGTCTCACTTTTCTCTGAATTATATACGGAGGAAGTGCGATCAGATGAGGGGAGCTTAAAGCTGTGATTAGATAACTTAGGACTCCCAGCACTCACAATGGATGGTAGGAAGATTATGGATGCCCCAATTACCAAGGAAGAAATAAGAGAGCAGCTGCTGCATCTAAAGAATGGTAAAGCAGCGGGCCCAGACTCACTGCCGGCTGATGTATATAAATTAATCACTGGCAAAATCGTTTCGGAAATGAAGTTGTTGTTCAATTTAGTCTACAAGGGGGACGAGCAGATCCGAAGTTCATGGAGGGAGGCCACAATAGCGCTGATCCTAAAACCCGCAAAGGATCCGAAGAGAGCCGACTCATGTCGGCCAATCTCCCTGTTAAATGTAGATTATAAAATCTATACTGGCATTTTGGCATGGAGAATGGCAAAGGTACAATGATACATACAGATCAGAAGGGGTTTGTCCTGCAAAGACAAATTCAAGAACTAACACTATCATTGATCGGGACTATAGATCTAGCAATTGCGTGCTCGATTCCCTTGGCGGTGATGACCATCGCCGCCGCCAAGGCATTCGATCGTGTCAGTTGGGCATTCCTCTGGGCAGTTTTGGAATCAATAGGCTTTGGTACAGGTTATATCATGGCACTTAAAGAATTACATGAATGCCCTTCGGCTAAAATTCTTTTAAATGGTCCCCTGACGAAGAGTTTTAATATCTACAAAGGTAAGAGGCAGGGTTGCCCCCTGTCTCCCCTCTTGTTTGACATTTATATCGAACCTCTGGTGCATCTTTTAAGGAAAGACGATCAGATAATTCCTATCCACTCACTCCCCTCTTGTAGTAAAATAGCATTATATGCGGATGACTTAATAATCTACACCTCTGATCCGGCCTGAACACTATCAAGAGTAGAGCAGTTGACGAAAGAATTCGGGGAGTTATCCGGATATTTAGTGAATAGTTCCAAGACAGAGGTGATGAGTTGGAATCTGGAAAGTTGGAGAGGCAGAGGATGTGCAGAGATAAAATATCTAGGGAATATTATAGTCAACCAAATTGACGAGATTCCATTGCGAAACCTACAGAGGGTAGCCAAGGAGGTTGACCGGTCATTATCCAGGTGGAAGAACCTTCCATTACCATCTATGAGAGTGTTAATTTAGTAAAAATGTCTATTCTCCTGAAGCTGACATTTATTTAATTGCATTCCACTTAAATTCCCCAAGGAAACAATTAACAAAATACAGAGAAAAATAACTAGCTTTGTCTGGGCTTCCCGAGGAGTACGGCTCGCCCATAAAAAGCTAAGGCGTCGTCTTAAGAAGGGCGGTTTGGCTCTGCCTGATCTTAACCTATATTGTATGACATTTCAATTTAAAAACCTCCGTATGCTCATTGGGGAGCCCGATTCTTCCACTTGGGGAGTTTTATTTGGGGAAATGACCAATGAGTTTGCACCAGCAGCCTTTTTATATAAATTCGGAGCTCAAAATTACTTCAATAAAGTAAGATTGAAGGTCCTAAAAGCAGCATTAACGCTTTGGAGTGCATTAAGGAAGATGTTAGATATCGAGTATTACTCGGAATTTGCACCGATCTGGGATTCCCCAGGGACACCGCAATGTCTGAAGGATGGATTGAGCCTTCCTCTGAAGCAAGCAGGGGTGTCCAAGTGGGGCGGCCTGATATCATCAGGTGGATTGCTGAGTGCGAAAACTGGCAATAGATTGTCTAGATTTAAATATGTTCAGCACACGTCTTGGTTCTCAACAGTCTCCCAGGAGATAGGTGGCGTATGGGACTTTGAGGTCCTCCTTCAGGATGTCAGTCTAAAAAGTAAAGAAGTCTCAAAGTGGTATGGGCAATTCCTGGAGGCAGAGGAAAAGAAACTGGAGATTCCTCATGCAATTTGGCGAGACACATTCCAGGAAGAGAATCTACAACTGCTTTGGACGGACTCATTAAAATTATTATATTCAATAGTTACACCTGCAAATTTTAAAAGACATAATTTCTTTGTAATAAACAGGCTGTATTGGACTTCCCAAAAAGTGGCTACGTTCGTGTTACAGCTAGTCCCCAGATGTAACAGATGCAATCTTCTAAAAGCTAATGATGTACACATCTTTTTCACATGCCCCGCAATAAGAGAATATTGGAAGGTTGTAGAAACCACTATAGGGGGAATTCTAGCGGTACCCATAACCTTGACAGTGGCCTTAGTACTCCTAGGGGTGGATAATACTACACATAACACTTTGAACAGCAAGCAAAGGGGCCTGATATTCTACCTATTGCTTTTGGCCAGACGCGAGATATGTAAACATTGGATAGAGCCGGTGTCCCCACATCCCACCGGGTTGTTAAAAGCGGTTAAGTGGACTAGTAAAATGGATGACGAATGCAACCCACGAAGGTCGGGGTAAATATGGGAGGACTTTATAAAGTGGGCAAGTTAGCACTGTGGTACTATGTAGGGCTATGATTACAAGCTCGGGCGAGTGAATGCAATGGACCATGAGACGAATCAAGGGTGCCAAAAACGGTCCAAGACTTGCAGAATGCCATGGTGATATGAGGACAAAAAAAAAGAAGAAGAAAAAAGGATAGTGACAGGTATTTTCAGTATAATAACAGCTCACCAACATTACTGCAAATAATCTCTGTGCCACCCTCTTATTTCTCATATTTGAAGTCTGTTTTGATCTAAAAGAAACTTTTTTATTTTATTTATTTTTTATGGATGTTGCTTGAAACAAACACAAAATGTCTCTGCAAAATGTCTGTAATAGACTCTCACATATTATATCATCCACATTAAAAATAAATTAAAGGAAAACATATTTAAAAAATCCGTTTAAGAATTATTTAAGGTCACCAGGGCAAGACTCTGCAGAACAGAGATGGTTCTATCAGGGGCCCCCTGAAAGGCTGGGGCCCTGGGCCAGAGCCCACTTTGCCCATGCCTTAAAACGTCTCTGCTCCCTGTTGCTTCTTCCCTCCCACCCGCCCGATCTCCCTGTTGCTTCTTCCCTCCCACCCGCCCGATCTCCCTGTTGCTTCTTCCCTCCCACCCGCCCGATCTCCCTGTTGCTTCTTCCCACCCGCCCGATCTCCCTGTTGCTTTTTCCCTCCCACCCGCCCGATCTCCCTGTTGCTTTTTCCCTCCCACCCGCCCGATCTCCCTGTTGCTTTTTCCCTCCCACCCGCCCGATCTCCCTGTTGCTTTTTCCCTCCCACCCGCCCGATCTCCCTGTTGCTTCTTCCCTCCCACCCGCCCGATCTCCCTGTTGCTTCTTCCCTCCCACCCGCCCGATCTCCCTGTTGCTTCTTCCCACCCGCTCGTTCTCCCTGTTGTTTCTTCCCTCCCACCCGCCCGTTCTCCCTGTTGTTTCTTCCCTCCCACCCGCCCGTTCTCCCGGTTGCTTCTTCCCTCCCACCCGCCCGTTCTCCCGGTTGCTTCTTCCCTCCCACCCGCCCGTTCTCCCGGTTGCTTCTTCCCTCCCACCCGCCCGTTCTCCCGGTTGCTTCTTCCCTCCCACCCGCCCGTTCTCCCGGTTGCTTCTTCCCTCCCACCCGCCCGTTCTCCCGGTTGCTTCTTCCCTCCCACCCGCCCGTTCTCCCGGTTGCTTCTTCCCTCCCACCCGCCCGTTCTCCCTGCTGCTTCTTCCCTCCCACCCGCCCGTTCTCCCTGCTGCTTCTTCCCTCCCACCCGCCCGTTCTCCCTGCTGCTTCTTCCCTCCCACCCGCCCGTTCTCCCTGCTGCTTCTTCCCTCCCACCCGCCCGTTCTCCCTGCTGCTTCTTCCCTCCCACCCGCCCGTTCTCCCTGCTGCTTCTTCCCTCCCACCCGCCCGTTCTCCCTGCTGCTTCTTCCCTCCCACCCGCCCGTTCTCCCTGCTGCTTCTTCCCTCCCACCCGCCCGTTCTCCCGGTTGCTTCTTCCCTCCCACCCGCCCCGTTCTCCCGGTTGCTTCTTCCCTCCCACCCGCCCGTTCTCCCTGCTGCTTCTTCCCTCCCACCCACCCGTTCTCCCTGCTGCTTCTTCCCTCCCACCCGCCCGTTCTCCCTGCTGCTTCTTCCCTCCCACCCGCCCGTTCTCCCTGCTGCTTCTTCCCTCCCACCCGCCCGTTCTCCCTGCTGCTTCTTCCCTCCCACCCGCCCGTTCTCCGTTTCTTTTTCCCTCCCACCCACCCGTTCTCCCTGTTGCTTCTTCCCTCGCACCCGCCCGTTTTCCCTGTTGCTTCTTCCCTCCCACCCGCCCGTTCTCCCTGTTGCTTCTTCCCGCCCGTTCTCCCTGTTGCTTCTTCCCTCCCACCCGCCCGTTCTCCCCGTCGCTTCTTCACTCCCACCCGCCCGTTCTCCCCGTTGCTTCTTCCCTCCCACCCGCCCGTTCTCCCCTCCCACCCGCCCGTTCTCCCCGTTGCTTCTTCCCTCCCACCCGCTCGTTCTCCCCGTTGCTTCTTCCCTCCCACACGCCCGTTCTCCCCGTTGCTTCTTCCCTCCCACACGCCCGTTCTCCCCGTTGCTTCTTCCCTCCCACCCGCCCGTTCTCCCCGTGGCTTCTTCGTTCTCCCCGTGGCTTCTTCCCTCCCACCCGCCGTTTCTCCCCGTGGCTTCTTCCCTCCCACCCGCCCGTTCTCCCTGTCGCTTCTTCCCTCCCACCCGCCCGTTATCCCCGTTGCTTCTTCCCTCCCGTTATCTCTGTTGCTTCTTTCCTCCCACCCTCCCCTTGTACCTGTAAGGTTGATTTTTAACAATGATTTAACTTTGTTTACACTGGCATGGCACACACCATTGAAACAGCGCACTTTGTGAGATGTGTGACATTACCTTAGGAGCAATACAGTTATGGGTGAGATTTTGGAGATATAACACTACTGTTTTTACTTTGTACAGGTGATCATGATACATGTATGAAATTAAATGCGAACATCTGATGCACGCTGCTAGTCGCAGCTTGGGAACAAGTTCACCCAACTAGAGTCCATTCTTTTTGACCACCGATCACTGAGTCATAGGAATGATTGCACACCTATCACTTTGGGAGTGCAGACTTACAGAAATGTGATGAAATGGAATACTATATGGTTTTTGTTTCTTTTCACTTTTGTCTTACAGGCGGAATTTTTGCTTTCACACTGGATGGAGAGATCAGTATACCCTCCACATTACTCTCACGAGGAGGCAGCTATTTGCCCCATCAAACTAATATATAGGAAATTCCTAATCTAATCCAGGGAAGAACCTGATTTTGCCCTGACCAAAGCCCGGGACCTGATTGGCCACACAAACAAGGGCTGAAAAATGTTGGCACGTCTTTAGGGTCATAGGACCATTACCTCCACACGACCCTATTTTTATTTAAACTTTTAATATCCAGTACGTCCCCGTGAATAAAGGGACACTTGGGGAACGCAGCAGGATTTTTATCTTTAGACCCCCTGGCCTACATCTTCTAAGCCCTCCCTGAAATACGGTTGAGCCCACACTGACCTTTAGGAGTCAGGGTGAACCCTATGATGAAGCATGACACCAATAGGGTGTGTGAGGGTTAACTAACAAAAAGGAGTTTCCTCCTTTCCCGCTTCATCGCGGGGTACGCCAAGTAAGTCTAGTTTTGAATTTGAAGCTTTTGGATACTTTTGGTTTTGTAGTCTTCCCTCCCACCCCCCGTTCTCCCCGTTGCTTCTTCCCTCCCACCCACCCGTTCTCCCCGTTGCTTCTTCCCTCCCACCCGTTCTCCCCGTTGCTTCTTCCCTCCCACCCACTCGTTCTCCCCGTTGCTTCTTCCCTCCCACCCACTCGTTCTCCCCGTTGCTTCTTCCCTCCCACCCACCCGTTCTCCCCGTTGCTTCTTCCCTCCCACCCACCCGTTCTCCCCATTGCTTCTTCAGTTCTCCCCGTTGCTTCTTCCCTCCCACCCCCTGTTCTCCCCGTTGCTTCTACCCTCCCACTTGCCCGTTCTCCCCGTTGCTTCTTCCCTCCCACCCTCCCGTTGTCCCTGTTGCTTCTTCCCACCCACCCTCCCGTTGTCCCTGTTGCTTCTTCCCACCCACCCTCCCGTTGTCCCTGTTGCTTCTTATGTCCCTGTTTCTTATTCCCTCCCACCCTCCCATTGTCCCTGTTGCTTCCCTTTCACCCTCCCCTTGTCCCTGTTGCTTCTTCCCTCCCACCCTCCCCTTGTCCAGGTTGCTTCTTCCCTCCCACCCTCCCCTTGTCCCGGTTGCTTCTTCCCTCCCACCCTCCCCTTGTCCCGGTTGCTTCTTCCCTCCCACCCTCCCCTTGTCCCGGTTTCTTCTTCCCTCCCACCCTCCCCTTGTCCCTGTTGCTTCTTCCCTCCCACCCTCCCCTTGTCCCTGTTGCGTTTTCCCTCCCGGTGTCTGTTACTTCTTCCCTCCCATTGTCTGTTTGCTTTCACCCTACCACCCTCCAGTTGTCTGTATTGCTTCTTCTCTCCTACCCTCCCGTTGTCCGTGTTGCTTCTTCGGTCTCACCCTCCACCCTCCCGTTTGGCTTCTTTCCTCCCACCCCATTGTCTGTGTGGCTTCTTCCCTTCCTCCTGTTGTATGTGATGCTCCTCCACACGCCATAAGAAAAATAAAATTCGATGAGGCATCACTTTTTTTACCCTCCTGTTGTCCATGTTGCTTGTTCCCCCCTCCCGTTGTCCATGTTGCCTGAAACTCATCCGTGTTGCCTCAAACCTGTTGTCTGTTGCCTCAAACCTGTTGTCCATGTTGCCTCAAACCATTTGTCCGTGTTGCCTCAAACCATTTGTCCGTGTTGCCTCAAACCATTTGTCCGTGTTGCCTCAAACCTTTTGTCCGTGTTGCCTCAAACCTTTTGTCCGTGTTGCCTCAAACCTTTTGTCCGTGTTGCCTCAAACCTTTTGTCCGTGTTGCCTCAAACCTTTTGTCCGTGTTGCCTCAAACCTTTTGTCCGTGTTGCCTCAAACCTTTTGTCCGTGTTGCCTCAAACCTTTTGTCCGTGTTGCCTCAAACCCGTTGTCCGTGTTGCCTCAAACCCGTTGTCCGTGTTGCCTCAAACCCGTTGTCCGTGTTGCCTCAAACCCGTTGTCCGTGTTGCCTGAAACCCTCTGTCCGTGTTGCCTGAAACCCTCTGTCCGTGTTGCCTGAAACCCTCTGTCCGTGTTTCCTGAAACCCATTGTCCATTTTGCACGTTCCCTCCCACCCTCATGTTGTCCATGGTGCCCATTCCCTCCCGCCCTCCCTCCCGTTGTCCATGTTGCCCCTTACCTCCCGCCCTTCCCCCCGTTTTCCATGTTGCCCGTGTCCTCCCACCCTCCCTCCCATTGTCCATGTTGCGTGTTCCCTCCCACCCTTCCTCCTGTTGCCCATTCTGTCCCACCTACCCTCCCGTTGTCCATGTTGCCCATTCTGTCCCACCTCCCTCTCATTGTTCATGTTGGCCACCCCACCTGCCATAAGAAAAAAGGAGCATTTGCAATGCAATAGGTCTCGCATTACTGAAAGTTTGAGCTATTGGCGTTGCTAAAAATAATGCAACGCCAACATCTCAAACTTTTAGTAATGCGATACCTATTGCACTGCAAATGCTTTTTTCTATTTTATGACTTTGGAAGCAATCGCGGCACCCACGCTTTGCTTAAAATGTTTAAAGCTAAAGCGTGAGTGACATAATTGTAACAAAAGTAAAGAAATAGAAACAAAAAGGCGTGCAGCTGCATTTTTTTCCATCTATTTATTGACTTTTGAAGCAATTGTGGCACCGGTGCTTTAGCTTAAGATGTTTAAAGCTAAAGCCTGGGTGCAAAAGTTGGTTTCCCAAGCACACGCTAATGTCAACATGTATTACATAAATAACAGATATCAATAATTCTTGTCTTTCTTTGTATTTGTTAGGTTTATTCTCATATGTTCTTGTTTAGTTCTTTTTTTAGCCTCTTTTTAGCCAACACGTGCTTTGTCACCCATGGCAGGTGACTGCGACTTCCTCAGGGCTAAAAGATACAAGCATATGTATTTGCTACTAGAACACAATCGTTTTTTTCTAACAATTTGAAGTATAGGTGACATATGTGTCTATATCAATCTTCCTTTTCATTCAGGTGACTTTTTGTGTGTGGCAACCCATGCACATTGGTTATGTCATACAGTAATGTATATACAAAGCAAAGAGATTTATATTCCCCAGAAAGAATTTGCATCCCAATTATTGCGAACATTCTTGTTATTTGGTTGATCTTATCTCCGATTGTTTTTTATCTATGTCCTATTTATCGAACAGCCGGCTTAGTTTAGACATTTGTATTAACATCTTGAATTCATTTCTATTCACTTCATACATTAGTTTTCATTTATCTTTTTATTTTTTGTATTTTACATTTGTCTTGGAAACATGCTCCTTTGATGAGATCAATTGTGTGCCTATGTGTTTTGTCTAAGTAATATCAATCCACCTTTCGTGCAACCCAATATTTGTTGACTTGTGACCTCCCAAAAATCATATAGTATACCTGTTTCATCTGTATGGTTAGTGTTATCTGAAATATATTAAGTACAGGCAAAGTTTTTGTAAGTCAACGGGACATCATTTGTTATGTAAATCCAACTAGCATACTATATCGTTCGGTCTGTGCGGGCCATGCTCCTACCTTTTAACCGGTTGTAATTCCGTCCCAGTTTCCCCAAATAGTTCCTTGTCTTCGTTAGTTTTTCTCTCCCAATCGTATCAGTATTATCCCTTATTTGTTGTCATCCATTTTACCGCCTTCTGAAAATTTTAATAAGATTGAATTTGTCAGGGCTAAGTCCTATATGTATGCCTATCTAACATTTTAAGCTCCCTAATCTGCAAGGAAAGTTCAGAAATTTTACCCGAGTGTTTGCTCGTGCAGCCTACCGTCATCCCAGCGAGTACGCTTTGACAGTTCCCCCCAGTGACTCTGCCTTTTTTATGGGAAGGAGCATGGCAATAGAAAGTGGACTTACCATGTAACATCTATGTTTCCATGGTTGCCATTTTGAAACGGTGTTGAAATTAGTTTCTCTATTCCTTATCACCCGAAAACTATGTTTGGTAATGTTGACTATACATGTCTAACCTATGATGTAATCCATAATTTTAAGGCCCAAGGTGCTAACAGAAAAAGAGGCCGTTTGTATTGTCTCCATAATGCTGACCATGTCTATTTATTTTTCCACAACTATAGTCGCCATCTTTGAATGGCCACCAGTAAGTGCTGTCATTAAAGCCCAGTACGCGTTTCAATGTTATTCTTCAAATGATTTGACACTATAATGTAGTGTCCCCTACAATATCAAAACTAATTTCAGTATATTCTTTTTCCAATTATGTGTTTGTATGTTATGGGTGAATTAAAAATATGGTGCATGTTTACCAGGACATGTGCAGGTACCCAGCATCTGTATAAGTTCAGACAGTCGGTCTGTACAAATACTCAAGTATTCATTACATTACATAGTTGAAGTGGCGTGTATCAAAATAGCAGCGGCAATTAACATCCTTCAGTCACATATTTTTTAACATCCTTTTTTAAACATCACAATCTTTTAGCACAGACATACGTTTTATTTATTTCTTAGATACTCCTATTCACCCAGAAAATACTGAAGCACATGATCTGTGTTAAGACCCATTTCAACACATCTCAAGCGTAATATCCACATAGCTTCCTTTCTACTTAGGGTGAGTTCCCTGTTTCCTCCACAAGGGTCTCTAGGTATGTGCTCCATACCATAGAAGGTGAAAGATCTGTGTGCCCCTTGTTTGTCACAATTTACAATGTGTGCGGCTATGGGGTATCTAATGTCATTCTGTATGACAGCTCTCATATGTTCGTTTATTCTATCCCGGAGAGCCCTTATTGTACTGCCTACATATCTTAAATTACACTTACATACAATTGCATATATCACATATTTAGTGTTGCAGTTGATGTTTGATGTAATCTCAAATCTCTGTTTATTGGTCCCTTCAAATTCCTTCCTTTTGTCTGCAGCCCATTTGCAAGGAACACAATGTCCACATTTAAAAAAGCCTTGCGTGTGTTCCTGCAACGAAGTGGTTGTGGAGTGTGAGTCCGGTAGCTGGGACTCAAAACATTTCTTAGAGAAATTCCCTTATGAAAGGTGAAATCAGGTTTATTTGAGATAAATCCTTCACAACTTTTATCTACCTGGAAGATGTGCCAATGTTTACCCATGATTCATGTCAGTGTTTTTGAGCTATTGCAATAGTCAGTCACCATGCCTATCTTGTTTGTGTTGTCTTGTTTTCTCCCTTTGTCCTTTATAGTATCCATTCTCTGTATCTTGGCTATTCTTTGGTTAGCTTTCATTAGTGTGTTCTTATTATAACCTCTATTAATGAATCTGGAGTTCATATCAGTTGCGCAGTTCTGAAACTCCACCTCATGACTGCAATTACGTCGTGCACGTACCAACTCTCCATATGGAATGGCATTGTTACCAAAATGTTACAATGGGCATTGAACTCCAGCCCTTCTATTTGTGTAATCACAAATATGGTTACCAGAATCATACCCTGTTCCCAGATCACATCGGAAATTAGGCTCAATATGTGTTTGGGGTGTCTGATATAAGAGGGCAGATTCGCAACAAAAGGTTGTAAAAAGATATCTACATATTCTGATGATCGTTCTGTTGGTCCACCAAATACTTGATACAGTTGGTCTGCTTGGGGGAAATGGGAGGTCCTTGTGTATTTTGGGGAGAGTGTACAGGCGAACGTATCTAGGGTGATCCTCTCAGAGATATAAGTATTCATCGTCATTCAAGAGGCATTGTTGGTGCCATGTCTTGAGATGTTTATTGATGGTGGCTGTTAATGCACAAATGGGATTTTGGGTCAATCTGTTGTAACATGTTGGATTATTGATTTGTCCCAAAATGTCTTATTCATAATCACATCGATTCATTATGACAATATTGCCACCCTTGTCTACCTCTTTAATGGTGATTTCTGTTTGTTCAGTCAGGGTCTAAAGGGCCATTTGTTTACCCAACTCAAATTGTGTCTAGCTTTGCCTGTCCGAGATCGTTCTTGTCCACCCAATTTGTCCAAATCACCCACAACCAATTTGTGAAATATGTCAATGTTGTTCCCAGCGGCTAGTGTGGGTGTCCATTTTGATTTATTCCTCAGACCACTTGTGACATTAATATCAGCTATTACTTCTAAATCCTCCAGGATTTTTGAGACTGTAATGGGCTCACCCTCATATTCTGTAATTAAGAGTAGTGTCTTAGTGTCCTGTATATCCTGAATAGATAATAAACTAGATACACCATCTCATTGCGTTGTGGTAGATTTTTTTATTTATATCGGGATTCATCTTAAAATATTTCTTCATTTTTAGACGTCTGATATATTTGTACAAATCAATTTTGTGTCTGCACACATACCCACCACTTGTGGGACAAAAACCCATACCCTTTGTCAATAGTGAGGTCATATCTTGGTTTAATGTTAGTTGAGAGAGATGAATCACCGATAAATCCTCACTTTCACTTTTCACTAGGTTCTCTTGTTCCAGGATCTCGTACTCATACCCTTTCTCTTTTCCTGATTCGCCTCCTCTCTTTCCCCGATTCGCCTCCTCTCTTTCCCCTACGGGTTTTCTTGCACCGTCTTGAACTGTCTGGAAGAGAGAAAGGGCATGAGATGTCTAAAAATAAAGAAAGAGTTTAAGATGAATCCTCTGTAATTCGTGGTGATGTATATAGTGGAAAAACACTAAAGTCACTGTTCAGTTGGTGAATATCAAAGGACCTCTATTTTAATATTGTTTTGCCAACAAGAAACTCAGAAATGTTGCTGAGGGTTTCAATACTGTTTCCGGATCCATCCATGATCTCACACTATTTTAAATTACTCCAAACCTCTTGCAACCAAGATGGGAATACGATTTGCTCCTGTTACTAGCATGCGTCTGTATATGTGCTAATTTTTCCCCATCATAGGAGTCCTAACAGGGGAATGTAAAGTCTGACGCAATGCACCCAAGGGAAGCTACACAGATTATGGACTCTAATCTTTGTCAGAGTCGGGCTGGTGTTATGACAGGTCAGTGTGTGGGCTTGTTTTATGGTCTGCTGTGCCGGTTTTTACTGTTGATTTTCCTGATATCAAAACTAACATTGCCTGCAGCAAGCTCAAATCCATGCAGACTTCCATACGCTGCAAAACAGTTTTACAGTATGTCTTTACACGTTCAAAACTGCCCCAATTTGAAAACACAGGCCACTTTTAGCTATTTAATTCACTTTTATTTTGGTGCCCGGGCATATTTTCTGTCCTAGTCCGACCCTGATTTCCTGAGGCAATATTCTCACAAGCTGAGTTTGAATAACCAGACAATGACAAGTACCCCAGATCAGTGGCGTAGCGTGGGCGGGCCACAGGGGCAGTTGCCCCGGGTGCAAAATTCTTAGGGGAAGAAAATTTTAAAAGAAAAATGGAAGGATACATGCCTGTAGTCCGCGCCGCGCTGCTGCCCCAGATGGCTTACAACATCATCCGATCTGCTCATCTGGCGCCACTTTAATACCATAATCTGGTAGGAACTTGTTTTGTGTGCATTACCATTCAAGGATGGCCGCCATCTCTGTCATAAACACCTTCATGCTAATTCACCTTTGCACCTCTGCATGTTAAGATTAATAAATGTTGTTCCGATAAAATTATCATTGAAAAGGAGTAGTGTTGAAGCTCAGGGTCGCTCAGTGCTGCAGTGCCAGTGAATGATGAGAAGGTACCATTTTCCGGATCTGGTGGATTTACTCCAAGCTGCAGGAGTCAGGCAATATGTCTAGCCAGTGAGACAGCTCAGATACAGGTCATTCAGTCAGGCTCCCTGTATGTTCCGTTGTATATTTCCCTTCTGTTTATTTTCCTTTTGTTGCCTATTTACTTGGCGGACTTTTAATCACTCACTCTTGTATATACAGACTGATCACTGGCTTTGTCACTTTCCTTACTATGTATTGACTTATGAGCACTGCACATTTATTGTTCAACAACTTCATAACTATGGTACCAGAATGCTATCTAATTGGTATCGGTTGTTGTTGTCCTGGATTCATACTTATTAAGTGTGAGGGTCATCATAGTGCCTTCTTATTGTCGGACTTGTATTTTGAATAAGACTTATGTGAACCATCATTTTTTAGATATATGATTTCCCCGAGGTACGTTTGGACTGAAGTGGTACCCTGGTTATATTAAAAAAACACGGTTGGACAGTGCTTTTACTGAATGGGTTTTAGAAAAATGGTGTATAGTCCTTTGCGCTAGTTAGGCAAAGGTTATTTTTATGCATAATTTCTCATAATGATACTCCACTTTACTCAGAGTAGGTTGCTAAAAATATTATTTGTTCTTCCCTGTTTAGCTGTAATCCCACTACAAGAACAAAGGATGAACAATTATCTCTGGATAACTTAGAGAAATGTAAAAAGATGCCTGTGCGAACTGAACTACATGTGCCTACGCTTACTGAATACCTTAAGGTGAACATTAAACCATTTGGGTTTCAAGTCCGCAACGTGCGAATCATTTTTCTAAAAACAAGAAATTTTGTTCGATTCTTCCATACTGTGATGACATGTTTGAGTAATTGGATGATCCAAGGTGTTGATACAGCACTAGAAGAAACCAAGAAAGAAGAAATACGTGAATTTGAAAAAGGAATACTACATGCCAACACAATCTCTGATGCAAAGGCTCCTTTAGAAAAAGTAGAAAAAACCATTGCCGACTTATGCCAGCTTAAGTTAAACAGAAAAGCAAGGTTACCAAAGACATAAGGAACTACAGAAAAGAAAGACCCTCTCTGTACCTACTAGGCAATTACTACCAAGAGAATGATACCTGAAACCATCATGGTAGATGTAACAGCAATTGGGGTAGGTTTAAAACACCAGAGAGCTGTCACGTTCTCTGAGTCTTGTCAGACTCTACTAATTCAGACCCCCTCTCAAAGGAAATTCTTCTGCTCCTTTAACTGGGTGCCTTTAATAGACACAACCTTTTTAGGTCTTGCCTGTGACAGTGCATGTACTTTCGCTAGCTAGAGATATTGTTTCCTATAAGGGGCTTGGAGCCTGCCCATTGCTACCATTCTTTGACTTCATTGTCACGCTTATTTGCTGCCTTATTATTGGCCAGCGCGTGCGGACTTCACTATATCTTTTTTTGTCTGGACCAAGTACCGATTGCTTAACCTTGATAAGTGTCCTTCCACAGTGCGCATTGTGATTGACGTACTATTTTTATTTTTTCTTTCAATGTCTTCTTTCTGGCTTCCTCCCCACCCACTCCCCAGTTGTCCTTGTTGCTTCTTCCTAGTCACCCCCATTGATTTGTTTCTTCTTCTCACTCCCATCCCCTCTTGGATGTGTTGCTTTTTCCACCATTGTCGGTTTCTTTTTCCCTCCCACCATCCCGTTGTCTGGGTTGCCTTCCACCTATCATAAGAAACAAAAGAGCTAAGCTGCTGTACAAGATGGTTAAAAGACATTTGCAAAGCTAATAGTGCTCACATAGGCGTGACCTATTTGTTTTTCCAATACTTATGACACATGGTAACAGTGGGTGGGAAAATATTTCACCTCATTAATATCAGTTTAACACTCTAAAACATCAATAAGCAACTGAAAGAAGACTAGTCAACTTTTGCAAAAGGCCCTTCCGCTGGGCATTAACATGTGTCACAATGTTTAAAGTAACTTTTGATCCATTTGAGCTAGAAACATTTCTTTGTTAAAATGTGCAGATTATGGATTATGTGGCAAATGCAGCAGATCTGTATTTAAGCAGAAAATGCTCCTGCCGCAGAATCACATAATTACAGTGACTCTGAATATAATGCTGAAATTAATTGGCAGCTGACTAACACTACTTACCATACTAAGGTCAACTATAATATATGTATTTGTATTTATATAGTGCAAAACTAGCTAGGAAGCATTGTACATTACATCAGGGGTTGGGAAACGATCCTCAAGATTATACACATCAAGTGGGGATTACACAAATGCATTTCTCATATTTAGGCACAGGAATATTAAGTGATTTGCCAAGAATCACACCATGTTGAGCCAAGCGCTGAGACCATGATTTGAACCTGGGTCCCCAATTTCCGAAGTCAGTAGATCTAGCCATTAAATTACATCTCCTCCATATAGTCCATTATCTGAAATTCATTGAAAGACCCCAGAACTTTCGAGGCTAAGAAAGAGGGCTTTCTGAGTTCCCAAGTGTATCAGCTTAAAAACAAGGCCCCAGAACTCCAATGCTGTATACTTTACCAAGTATGTATAACAAACAAGGGAACCCAAATAGAATAGGTCAGGGACCTTGGGAACTAAGTTATTACTGAAAACAGTGGTCCCTGAGTAAGGGAAAACTCATTAGACAATGAATATAGTCTCAATCAGTACTATATTTTTTGGCGCATGTCCAGCCGGACAGAGGCAAGTTTAATATACACAATAATTTGAATAAAACTTAAGAAATGTGAGGAAAAATGACAGTGGGATACAAGCCTGTATCCGGAATCTCACAGATCTAAACACACAAACAACATAGAAAAGCTCAGGCAGTTTATACGTGTGTCTGATTAATATTGTGCGTATAATGAAACAACAATCATAAAAGGTCACCTTTACACATATCATATATTAACAATCACTGTGTATAAGGTTGACAACTGTGTCGACGACGTTTCGATCCTTATCTGTAAGATATTGGATCATCTTCAGGACTAAGAATTAAAGTGCCTGAGAGCATATGCCTGCAGTGGCGCTCAATGATTGAGAGCTGGTACGTCCGGGCTGAAAGGCAGGGGGGACATTGTGGACCCTGGAAAGTATGTGATACAGAGACAGTGGAAGGTCAAGTAGTCCACAATGGGAAGGCGAGGCAGTCAATTCCTGCACAGCGAGGACTCAGTCAGGGCAATTGAGACTGAACGAAAAGCCTAATTATCAATGTCGGATTGTGTCGGTCCCAATCGGCGAAAAAGTCCGTAAAGGGCCTGATGTGGCGCTTGTGGTACCTGCAAGTGAATGGCGTGAAGTAGTATACTTTACCAAAACATGTTTTAAACCACCTGACACATCTATTTTATCTGAATGTGTGTTGTACGCTAGCACTGTTAATATTAAGTTAACAGATTGTTACTTTAAGTGTTGCTGGAATCTTAAGAGTTTGTGTAGGAAGGTAGGATCTGACTGCATAGTTACCCCCACTTTTTGCCTGGTGTTTTGCTGGTTTTTTACTAGTCTGACTGGGATCCTGCTAATCAGGACTCCAGTCTATCTGCTTTCTCCCTAAAATGTAATGACGTACTTAGGTACACTCCAGATTGGATACTGGGGTACCCTTATAAGTCCCTAGTATATGGTACACATTTACCCAGGACATAGGTACCCCAGAGGCCTCCCATGGGCTGTAGCATGTATTATGCCACCCATGAGAGGCCTTGCAAAATGGAACTACAGGCCTGCCATTGCAGCCTGTGTAAGATGGTGCATGCACCACTTACTTTAGCTATAGGTTTACTATATCTATAGGTCACTACACTTAAAACATATAAGTCACCCCTATAGCAGGCCTTAACAATCATGGAGGCAGGGTGCTGGGTTTTACGTGAGAGGGTGCCCCTGCATGAGCAGAGCACCCCTGCAGCCTTCGGAGACCATTCTCCGGGGTTGTCGGTGACGCAGCCAGACATATAGGTAGAGGTGCATTATATGCTCGCATAAAATGCTATCTCAAACGGCTGCAACAAATCATGTCGTGTTTGGTATCAAACACCTTGGAATCATACCTCCACACCGGTAACTGGTGTGGGAGGTATGATTCCACTCTTCAGAAGCAAGCTTCGTGGGGTCCCTGGTCTTGCCGGTTCCAGCCTTCTCGACCCAGACAGCACAAAATGGTTGCTGCTGACTAGAGACACATTTCTGCCCTCCTGCTGCTGAACCAAGCTCGAGCAGGGGAAGGCAGCACAATAGGCATCCTGTCACAGGGAGGTGTGACCACCTCCCAGACTGGAATTAGTGTATTGGAGCTGGGTGGGAGCACTTCCAAAGTGCCTGAAAGTCTGCACAAGGGGCACATTTGGTGTCCCTGTGCATAGTCCAGCTCAAACCAGTTCTGGGAGCCGTTGGCTCCTGCTCTGGCGCGAAACTGGACAAAGGACATGGGAGTAACCTCCCCACTGTTCTGACCCTCCCCTGGGAGGGTCCTGTGAATCTGTCCAACCCTCTCCCGTTGTTACAAAAGGGCTTACCTGGCTGTAGGACCCTAGATTCGACGTGGACAAGATTCTGAACAAGAAACCACTGACCTTCGACCGTCTGGACACTCTGGACTTCGACTGGGCCCAACTTCGTCTCCCTCTCCTTCCAAAGCATCGTCTGTGCCCGTGCACCATACAGGCTCCGTGCAGGACCTGTGGAGCATCAAGGACAACTGATGTATCTCCCTTGGGGGGAAGGAGTCACTCCCCCGCATTCGCAGGCACTGTAACGCAACTGACCGGACTGCTGATCCTGAGCTCCTGCAGACTCCGAAGGCTCCAGGAACACAGGAGGTGGATTCCTACGTTCCTTGAGGTCGAGCTGCCCTCTCCACAAGTTTGAGGCCAGTATCCCTCGTGGGGACCACATAACCCGAACCCCTGTGCACTGTGTACATTTGCAAGTGCATATGCTTGTTGGTGTTCCCCAACTTCGTGCATTGGGCTGTCGATAGCCCCAGCCTCTGCGCACCTTTCACACAAAGGACTTTGGCCTCCTCGCACTCTGTGCCCTGCAAGCTGTTGTTTTGGGAAACTGCTAGAGGTCCCCTCGCGACTCGTGCGCCTTCGGCCTGTGGGTCCATCGGAGGGACAATCCTGATTTTCTTTGGCTCCCCTGGTTGCTCCACGCCTGCCCTGACTCCCTTTGCTGTGGTGAGTTCTCTGGTCCTTGCTGGGCCAGACCGTAACCTTCTTTGAGCACCTTTGTGGGTTGCCGTTGCCAAGGCTTGTTGGTGCTCCCGCCGGACACTGACCCCTCAGCATTCGACATCCTTTGTGGGGCAGCTTGTATCCGGCTCCTGGTTGTCATCGACGTCTCCTGGTCCCTGCAGCTGTAGAGTCCAGGTCTCCTTCACACCTGAAGCACCCGACCTCGATGGGCATTCGTCTACCGAGCCCCTGGTCACTCCTGAGTGACCCAGACTCTGTCCCCTCTGCTTTCAGGTTCTTTCCATCAAGAATCCACCTGCAGATTCCACCGGACACTTTTCTTCTATCCAGCAGTGGCATTTCATTGAAGACTCCCATTGAGAACGACGGCGATTTCCGACGCTACTTCAGTCCTATGCACCCGGCTTCCCTGGGATAGGTAACTCTGGTACTTCGGTATCCACGGGTGGGGTGGCTCTTCAACCTTCTATGTTCCAAAGGGTTTCCTCGTAATCCACTGGGAAGGGTCCTTAAACTTTAAAATTGCAACCGCGACTCTCCCATTGAATTGTACGTAGCATGCGGTCGTGTTCTCACACAGCACCCGTCCTCCGTGGGGTCCCTACTTACTCACCTTGGGTGGTTCTTTGGGGTCCCAGCGATTCTATATCCTCTAGACACTGCCTTGACTTGAGTCGTGGTTCATATACCACTATTTTAGTATATGGTTTGGTCTCCCCCAGGAGCCCACTGTGTATTAGTGCTACTTACGATTGTTTCTGTGCTACAGTATTGTCTGCTTTGTGTTTATCTGCGTGTTACAGATACTGCGAGGTATTTAAGGTGTTATAATAATAAATATATATTATAACTACTGTGTGGTTCTCCTTTCATTTAACCAATACAATAAGGTTGCATTCTGGTAAACAAGCTGCTTAACATTTCTTCAAGACTAAGCCTGAAGGCTGCTCTCCACAGCTACCACTTGGATAGCTTTCTAAGGTTATCTTTGACCTCTTAAATCACCATAAGGGTTGTTTGGTCTGGTGCAAGGTGCCCACTTTAATTAGTGGACATCATATACCAGGCCAACTTCTCACATTGGTGTGCAGCGGTTGGGATTCAAGCCTGCATTGTTTCGCCAGATAAATCTTTGTATTGATTAACTGAAAACCACTAAGTACTAGGTACATATAATACTAGCTTAGAATAAGTAAGTTCTACTGAACTTAGGGTTGAGTAAGTCAAGGGTCTAGCACAACCTTTCTCCAACCTCAGAGAGTTTAGTTCCCACTAGGTTAGGTAGGTGCAACACCTCACCACACTTAGTATGTCTTCTAAAGGAGATGCCAGTGGCTCTCTGCCCTCTAGATACAGTGAGCTTTCATTCCAAGAATTGAAATCCATGTGTGCCTCTAGAAAGCTGAAGACAGGGAGAACTGCAAACACCCACCGCCTCATAGAGGCCTTATTGCTTGATGACCTCAGGAAGACCTTTAGGTCAGATGAACAGGAGAAAGTGGGTGGGGCAGGGAATGAGGACAGATCAGGAGGTGACACCTTTTATGACCTAGACTCAAACCCTGGCAGGAGGAACAAGATGGTTCCCACCTGGACAACTCAGATCTTCCTGGAGAGGAAGAAGGCCAAGATGGCCCCCTCTTCACCCCTCCTGGAAGAGTGCAGAGTTTACCAAGGAGATCTAGATCTCCCTCTGCAGAGTCACATCACTCAGGACAGTCTGTAGGGACCTCTGTATCTAGCAAGAGGGACCACTCTTATGACAGGGAGTTCTAATTTCTGGAACTTGAGAAAGCTAAGCTTAGGCTCAGGCAACAGCAATTGGCCCTGGATAAAGAGTCCCTAGAAGTCCAGAGAGCTAGAAAAAGATTGGGACTAGAGTCCCATGGTGGCAACAACAGTGTCCCTTGAGTTAAAGAACATTCTTTTGACAATAGGAACCTGAGCAAGATTGTCCCTCCCTACCATGTTGGGGATGTCATCCATAAATGGATAACTGCTTTAGAGAGGGCCTGTAAAGTTCAGAGGGTCCCTCAAGAGCAGTGGGCAGCTATCTTGTGGCTCTCCTTTGCTGACAAAGGTAGAGATAAGCTCCTCACTGTTAGAGAAGAGGATTCTGACAATTACTCAGTTCTGAAGAGTGCTCTCATTGATGGGTTTGGCTTAACCCCTAACAGTACAGGATTAAGTTCAGAGACACCTAGAAGGCATAAACTCAAGACTGGGTAGACTTTGTAGATTGTGCTACAAAGGCCCTGGAAGGTTGTATACTTGGCAGCAAGGTGCATGACTATTTAGGATTGTACAATTTGATTATGAGGGAGCAGATCCTTAATAATTGTCAAAAACAGCTTTTACGCCAGTACCTGGGGGACTCAGATCTGACTTCTCACCAAGAATTGGGAAAGAAGGCAGATAAATGGGTCAGAACCAGGGTGAAACAAAGGAACCAGGGTGGTGACCAGAAGAAAGATTCTTCCAAGACCCAATAGAAAGGTGGGGATAAATCAAAAGATAAGTCCTCTGAAGGGCCCCAAAAATCCTCTTCTGGGGGTGGGTCCCAAACTCCTTCCTCCCCCGACAAGAAACCTTATTGCTTTGTCTGTAAGAAGCCAGGCTACAGGAAAAATGATGCCATTTGCCCCAAGTTCAGCAATAAGGAAAATATTCCTCCAAACACTACTTCTACACCTCCTGGTACTACAGGTAGTAATCCCCCAGGTGGTGGTAGTGCACCCAAAATTTTTGTTGGGTTTTCTTGAGGAACTGAGGTGGACCCTGGCCTAGCCAGGTCCCCCACACAGGCCACTTTAGTCTGTGATGATGGCATGGGGTTTGCCACTTTTACTATCAGTCCCAATTCCTTGGGCAAGTACAGACAAGAGCCTCTGATCAATGGTCATAAAGCTGTAGCCTATAGGGACACAGGGGCTAGTGTCACCATGGTGACAGGAACCCTGGTGCCCCCAGCCCAGCTTTTACCTGAGTTCAGGTACCAGGTGACCAATACTGATGGTGTGAGGACAGATCATCCCATGGCTATAGTCAATCTCAGCTGGGGAGGGGTCCCTGGTCCAAAGAGTGTAGCAGTATCCCCAAACTTGCCTGTAGATTGCCTCTTGGGTAATGATTTAGAAACTTCAGCCTGGGCTGAAGTAGAACTGAAGGCCCATTTACAGATGTTAGGCCTCCCTGAGAGAGTTGGTGGGACCCCTAGGGCCTCAGTCCAACCCCAGGAAACTTTTGGAGTAGTGGAGCCTGAAACAATGGTCCACTCTGCTCCACCAGAGAGCACAGGGAATGAAGAAAAGTCTTCTTCCCCCCAGACTATAGGTAAGGGTCAGCTTCCTCAGGGAACTGATCCTACCCCTTGTGAAGGAACTGCACCAGAGGTGGTCAGGCCAGTCCTGGCAGAACCACTGAGGGCAGGGGACCCTTCCAAGGAGGCGCCCAGTCTGGAGCCGGTATCCTGCCCCTCTCTACCTAGCCTCAGTCATCTAGGGCTGCAGAGGTCAGGGATGTCAGTGGACCCCTAGGGGCCCACTGTCCAGAGGAACCCCCTCATCAGATTAGGAACACCCAGTCTAGTAGCACTAGCCAGGTGAATATTCCTCAACATTCTGAGGGATCCCTCTTACCCTTAGGTAGTGACATCCCCCAGATGGACTCTGATGGGCAAAGGAAAACCTGGGACAAAGCTGTCCCAAACCTTCCCTGGCCCTCCATTGTTCAACTAGAGGGACTCAACCCCCAGCTGTAGGCAGCCAGAGGTTGATCCCTAGGGCTAGATATAACTCAGTCATGGAAAGAAAGGCCTCCATGGTGACCAGTGCTCTGAGGAAGCTGAGACCAACCCTGATAGGGCCTCACTTCCCTACTCAGGCACCCCACCAGCCTATTCCCTTACCAAAGCAAACTACAGGTAGTTATCCCAAATTTTGGAGAGAACCCAAAACCCTTCAGGGTAGGGACTCCTTAGTGGTCAATAAGAAAGGGGGTATCCATGCTAGTGCAGGACCTTCCTTATATGGCCACTTAGGAAATAAACTCAACTGGGCAAGGTTAGCCTTATCTCCTTTCGTTTGGGGGGGTTATGTAGGAAGGTAGGATCTGACTACATAGTTACCCCCACATTTTGCCCGGTGTTTTCCTGGTTTTTGACTAGTCTGACTGGGAACCTGCTAATCAGGACCCCAGTCTATCTGCTTTCTCCCTAAAATGTAATGACATGTACTTAGGTACACTGCAGATTGGATACTGGGGTACCCTTATAAGTCCCTAGTATATGGTACACATGTACCCAGGGCATAGGTACCCCAGAGGCCTCCCATGGGCTGAAGCATGTATTATGCCACCCATGAGAGGCCATGCAAAATGGAGCTACAGGCCTGCCATTGCAGCCTGTGTAAGATGGTGCATGCCCACTTACTTTAGATATAGGTTTACTATATCTATAGGTCACTACACTTAAAACCTATGTCACCCCTATAGCAGGCCTTAACAATTCTGAAGGCAGGGTGCTGGGTTTTACGTGAGAGGGTGCCCCTGCATGAGCAGAGCACCCCTGCAACCTTCTGAGACCATTCTCCTGGGTTGTCGGTGACGCAGCCAGACATATAGGTATAGGTGCATTATATGATCACGTAAAATGCTATCTCAAACGGCTGCAACAAACCATGTCGTGTTTGGTATCAAACACCTTGGAATCATACCTCCACACAGGTAACCGGAGTGGGAGGTATGATTCCACCCTTCAGAAGCAAGCTTCGTGGGGTCCCTGGTCTTCCCGGTATCAGCCTTCTCGACCCGGACAGCACAAAATGGTTGCTGCCGACCAGAGACACATTTCTTCCCTCCTGCTGCTGAGCCAAGCTCGAGCAGGGGAAGGCAGCACAATAGGCATCCTGTCACAGGTAGGTGTGACCACCTCCCAGACAGGATTTAGTGTTTTGGATCTGGGTGGGTGCACTTCCAAAGTGCCTGAAAGTCTGCACAAGGGGCACATTTGGTGTCCCTGTGCATAGTCCAGCTCAAACCAGTTCTGGGAGCCGTTGGCTCCTGCTCTGGCGCGAAACTGGACAAAGGACATGGGAGTAACCTCCCCACTGTCCTGACCCTCCCCTGGGAGGGTCTTGTGAATCTGTCCAACCCTCTCCCGTTGTTACAAAAGGGCTTACCTGACTGTAGGACCCTAGATTCGACGTGGACAAGATTCTGAACAAGAAACCACTGACCTTCGACCGTCTGGACACTCTGGACTTCGCTGGACTTCTACTGGTCCCGACTTCGTCTCCCTCTCCGTCCAAAGCATCGTCTGTGCCCGTGCACCATAAAGGCTCGGTGCAGGATCTGTGGAGCATCAAGGACAGCTGAAGTATCTCCCTTGGGGGGGAAGGAGTCACTCCCCCGCATTCGCAGGCACTGTAATGCAACTGACCGGTCTGCTGATCCTGAGCTCCTGCGGACTCCGAAAGCTCCAGCAACACAGGAGGTGGATTCCTACGTTACTTGAGGTCGAGCTGACCTCTCACCAAGTTTGAGACCAGTATCCTTAGTGGGGACCGCATAACCCGAACCCCTGTGCACAGCGTACATTTGCAAGTGCATATGCTTGTTGGGGTTCCCCAACTTCGTGCATTGGGCTGTTGATAGCCCCAACCTCTGCGCACCTTTCGTATCAAGGACTTTGGCCTCCTCGCACTCTGTTCCCTGCTAGCTGTTGTTTTGTGAAACTGCTAGAGGTCCCCTCGCGACTCCTGTGCCTTCGGCCTGTGGGTCCATCTGAGAGACAATCAAGATTTGGTTGGGCTCCCCTGGTTTTTCTAGGCCTGCCCTGACGCCCCTTGCTGTGGTGAGTCCTCTGGTCCTTGCTGGGCCAGACCGTAACCTTCTTTGACCTTCTTCGTGGGTTGCCGTTGCCAAGGCTTGTTGGTGCTCCCGCTGGACACCGACCCCTCAGCACTCGACATCCTTCGTGGGACAGCTCGTATCCGGCTACTGGTTGTCCTCGATGTCTCCTGGTCCCTGCAGCTGTAGAGTCAAGGTCTCCTTCACACCTGAAGCACCCGACATCGGTGGGCATTCGTCTACCGAGCCCCTGATCACTCCTGAGTGACGCAGACTCTGTCCCCTCTGCTTTCAGGTTCCTTCCATCAAGAATCCACCTGCGGATTCCCCCGGACACTTTTCTTCTTTCCAGCAGTGGCATTTCTTTGAAGACTCCCATTGAGAACGACGGCGGTTTCTGATGCCACTTCAGCCCTATGCACCCGGCTTCCCTGGGATAGGTAACTCTGGTACTTCGGTAGCCACGGGTGGGGTGGCTCTCCAACCTTCTATGTTACAAAGGGTTTCCTCGTAAACCACTGGGAAGGGTCCTTAAACTTTAAAATTGCAACCGCGACATTTCCCATTGAATTGTACGTAGCACGCAGTCGTGTTCTCACACTGCACCCGTCCTCCGTGGGGTCCCTACTTACTCACCTTGGGTGGTTCCTTGGGGTCCCAGCGATTCTATATCCTCTAATCACTGTCTTGACTCGAGTCGTGGTTCTTGTACCACTATTTTAATATATGGTTTGGTCTCCCCCGGGAGCCCACTGTGAATTAGTGCTCCTTACGATTGTTTCTGTGCTACAGTATTGTGTGCTTTGTGTTTATCTGCGTGTAGCAGATACTGTGAGGTATTTAAGGTGTTATAATAATAAATATATATTCTTATAACTACTGTGTGGTTCTCCTTTCATTTAACCAATACAATAAGGTTGCATTCTGGTAAAACAAGCTGCTTAACATTCCTTAAAGACTAAGCCTGAAGGCTGCTCTCCACAGCTACCACTTGGATAGCTTTCTAAGGTTATCTTTGACCTCTTAAATCACCATAAGGGTTGTTTGGGCTGGTGCAAGGTGCCCACTTTAATTAGTGAACATCATATACCAGGCCAACTTCCCACAGTTTGTCACCGCATCTCTTGGCGGTGGTTCCAAACCCAATCACTAAGTGATTGTAGTAGGGAGCAACCGCCGAAGGGACGGCACGAGCTATTTCTGCACAGTATGTAAATAAATGTTGAAGGACACATCCTCTGATGGTTAGCTGTAAAACTTCATTTTATCATTAACTGGCGACCATTGATTTGGGATCAGCATTCCAGGTGTAGTAAATTGCACAACTGTTGGTGACTCCTCATTGATAGTACAGTCGCTGCCAACTGTCTTGCAGATTCACTCGGGCGAGGATACCATAATTTTCCAAATGGCATAGATGCAATAACATCTCCTCATACCATCTGACCCGAGTTGCTCTGCGCACGCACATTATAATTTTTCAGCACACCTTCAGTGAAGAGAAGCGGAAATGCCCTCCACACAGACAATTTGGCATGGTTCTTTTAGTCTGAGCCCTTATACCCTCTCATGCCATTGTGGATAAAAGAAATCGGAGGATTGGGTGTTTACATGTACTATTGAGATTTTATGGCATCCTCTTGGGCTGGTCAGTAAAACAAGTGTAATAATGTATCAATACAGGAATCGATATCGAAATAAATAAACATCCTTTAAATTGTACCTAATGTTTATAGAATATGGGATCTGAGCGCAATTCGGTGGATTGTATATTTTAGTGTTTTTAACGGATTTATGTGGTTCTTATGTTTTTATCTTTTATGATTATGATGCATAATCGAATAAAGATTTATTATTACTTGCACACCTTCTTTGAATAAACAACTAGACCTGTGTGCCTCTATTATTAACAATTAAAGGAGACTCTAATACAGTTGCAAGTAACGAATACAAATTGTCAGCCTCATTCACAACATGCAGCGTGCCAATTTACTAACGTTATTTTTGCCAGTATCCAGAGTTCCAAAATTTAAGTGGATACAATGGTACAGGACTTTTTATAGCTACTTAAAAACTATAGATGTCAGCCGAGTTGATCTCATCAGAAAGAAGATGTTGCACCATTGCTTGGAAACAGAGGGGAAAGGTTTTTTGATCCTCTCCCAGAAATGACTAACTTCTCCAGTCAAGTGGGATGTTTTATAGGGACAGTAAAGAGACTCAAAAATAATTTCAAAAAATTATCCCAGTTTAATTTGTTAAATACAGAGATTTTGAACTTGCAAACAACTTCAATATGAGTCTATTACCAGTTTTTGCCAGACTTTATAATTTTGACTTCTACTTGTGAATTTGATCGTGCACAACAAAGTAAACAGTCCCCTTGGTTTCCCCCTCACATGTTAACACTTAAGAAGCAGTGTAAAAGACTGGAAAGAAAATGGAGGAAGTGCTATGATGAATCAAGTAAACTCTAGTATCGGGAGGCAATCGGGAGCTATCACTCATATATTAGAATCACACAAGCCTAATACTACACCACAAAAATAGAGAAGGCTTCTAACTCACCTAGAGAAATTGTTCAAATTTAGAAATAGCTTACAGCGGTTGAAAGCGATAGCTCGTTACCAGAATCGAAGGTTGCTCGCTGCAACAAATTGGCCGCTTTCTTTTTTTTAAAGAATAAGACATCTATTACTCCTTCCCAGATAGGACAAAGGAGGCTGATCTCTCCACAGATAGGCAACCGTCAGATTGCCTAGAATAAAGCCTGGCTGTTTTTCCTGCATCACTTCTGATCAGCTTTTGGTTTTATTTAGTTTAATCAAGTCAGGTTCCCCCCTTGACCCAGACTCCTTTCCTGTTTTAGAACAAGGCTCAGAGAATATTTTCCTGTCTTGCAGGAATTATGGAATCTATCATTAAACTTTGGGCTCAATTCCCCCGCAATAGACACATGCAGTGGTAAAGTCATTGTTGAAAAAGCCAAGCCTAGCACTCTGTGTTTGGGAAACTATAGACCTATTTCCCTACTGCCGGGAGTGTCTAAGCTCCTGGAGCCAACATCTTTCTTTTTCTGGAGTCCAATAAAGTCCTTCACCCTTCCCAAAAGGGATTCAGACCTCAGGATAGCACTGAAACAGCACTTTTGGCTGAGGTATAAGAACTTAGAGAACTTTTAGACCAAGGAGGCCCTGCAGCAGTCATCCTTTTGGCCCTCAGTGCTGCATTTGATATGGTGGACCATTCAACACTAATTCAGAGGACTATAGATGTGGGGATAAGTGACTGCGCACTTAAATGATTGAAGTCTTGCCTTGAGGGCAGAGCATTCCAAGTGTTAGACCAAATGTATAACTCAAGGCACTTTCCCTTTGAAATGTGGAGTTCCACAGGGCTCTATTATGAGCCCTATCCTTTTTAACCTGTACATGCGCCCTTTAGCACAGATAGTACAAATTTGTGGGTTGAGTATAGTATCATACATAGATGATACCCAATTAGTCGTTTCTATGTCTCGAGAACATGGCTCCAACTGTCAACAACTCATCCCTTGCTTAAAGGAGGGGGCTAACTGCTGCCTCAAGCTAAGTGGGGACAAGATTGAGCTTATGCTCCTAGGTAACAATGTGTCCAATCTGAGGTTACTTCCCTGGCCGGAGTACCTAGGGAAAATTCCTAGCCCCATAAATCTTATAAAAAGTCCGGGCATCTGGCTAGATGACTCGCTCACTATGGAGACGCAGGCCAACAAACTAGCAGCAAATTGCTATGGTATACTAAAACTGCTAAGGAAAGTGTTAGACCATATGCCCTTCCTTTCCCAAAGACTCATTGTACAGGCCCTGATTATCTCACAGTTGGATTATGGGAACTCTCTATACCTTGGCTTTCCTCACTTTGTGAAAAGGAGGTTACAGTTTATTCAAAATGCTGCCACCCGCCTCCTTCTTAATATTCCAAGGCATCAGTCAGCAAGAAGGGTGCTGGCTGACCTTCACTGACTCCCCATTGAGCAGTGGGTTCAGTTTAAAGTTCTCTGCATCACTCATAGGGCCTACCATAACAAAGGACCCCAATCGCTATGTGCTCTAATTGAACCTTATAACCCTGGAAGGACCTTGAGATCAGTGAATCACTTCTTGCAACTGTACCAAAAATCTGCAGAACAAGAAGGGGAGGCCATTCTTTCAAGTTCCTGGCCACTAAGTTGTGGAATTCTTTGCCTATCAACTTGCGCCAAATGGACTCAGAACCCATCTTCAGAAAATTCTTGAAGACCTGGTTGTTCGTTAATTAGACGTCCCTTCAGTTTCCATATGGGGTCCAGTTCTAGGGTTCTGTTGATTGGTGTAAGCGCTGGGAAGCCTTCGGGTAGCCATGAACTTTATAAATCCTCTGGACTAGATTAGATTAGATGGGATGCTCGACAAGTATATAAGAGATTAATTAGTTGTGCATTGTTTTAATGGTAAAACACAAGAGATACTATTGTGTTGCAGAAACCCATCACTCAAACTCTAGAAATTGCTAGAGGTATAGAAAGATATGTAATGGCATCAAAAGAACTGGAAAAATTTAAACATAATGGAGAAATGGAGAATGTAAGTGCAATAGCCGCCAAGTCTAAGAATGCATATATCCTACAAATGAGTAAACAAATCTGAGAAGGCTGGAGTCAGCAAGACTGGACAATGTTATAGGTGTGGATTACAGTCTTTTGGCCAGTTGTAATTTTTGCCCAGCAATAGTAAAGACATGCATGAAATGTAAAAAGATTGGACACTTCACCTGAGTGTGTCAGACTGCACAAACTGTGGTTCTAGTCTACATCTGTACAGCAGGAATGAGCAGAATGGAAGAGAAAGTATATGGTTGAGATACAGAATGCAAGTAATAGGAAAGGTGGCCTAGTTTGTAAAGTAATAGTTGTAGAGGTGGAGTTAGACATATCAGTAGACTCTGGATCACCCATCACAATTGTAACAGACAAGCTATATATGAAGTATGGGGGCACCTGGTGTTATTACCAACTGATATTTGTGCAGTGGCCTTTGGTGGTCCTGAAATTGATAGGACAGGTTATTTGCAAGAAAAGGTGACATATAAGGACAGGGACATTTTTCCTAAGGTTTATGTAGCCAAAAAGTGTTACAATATTTCAGGATAGAGAGAACAGGGTGCATTTGACATGGCATTGCTTTCAGACACTGAGCACCCCATTTCCTTGGTGTACACATCTTACCCTCAGATTAAATCAATGGAGGAACTAGTGTAGGGGCAAACCTGAAGCTGTTCCAATTGTGTAAAAAGTACAGAATGTTCCGTTAACTGTTAGGGGCCAATTAAAAGAGTACCTAGAGAAACTATGTGTGGAGATAGTGAAAGAACTGATTGATTCGGCACAGTGGCTATAACCAATCGTTGTAGCAGAGAAGAAAGAGGAGTTAAGGTTGTGTGTGGAACCCAGGTCACTCAACAAGAACATCTTAGTAGATTGTTTTACTGACTGTGAGACTTCCCTTACCTGGGGGTGCTCTCCTGTCGGTTCTCCTCTTGATCGTCCTACCGGTAGTATTCCTTGATGCGACTGGATCTGGAAAACTGAAAACATGGTAACTCGACCGTCCAACACCAAAATAAGGGACTATCTTGATTAAACAGGCTGGTGACGCTGACCAATGGGAGACCGCTGAGGTGAAGAAGAACCTGGAAGATGGATGAGGGACCCAGTTCATGGAGTCCAGAGAGGAGCGAAGGAAAGCGGAACCGGTACAAAGACGGAGGTGGATTACGGCTGAGGAGAGAAAGACGCGTCCACCAGACAAGGAAGCTGCTGGCCTTGGAAAATGGGAGACGCCCTTCTGAGAGACGGAGGACGCAGAGTTTGGACTCGACAAGTGGTGGATGGCCCCGGAGGTTGCCGTATTGCCGCCGCAACTCAGGAGAGTTGCAGCTGAGCGTGTGAGTACCTGGGGCCAAAGGGTGCTACAGGGGGGAGGGAGGAGGGTGGAGAAAGGGGGACGGGTCACTTTGGTGGAGGTGATGGTACATGGTTGATTTGTTTTCTACCTTAGAGAAGGAGGAAGAAAGGACTACTAGTCAAGGAGTCTTTAATCATAACCATGAATAGAAACCGAATTGCCCAAAATAAAAGATTGCATAATCAAACTTTATTTCTTTTTCTCTGGCCAAATTGCTCTTTATTTTTCTTTTACTAGGAGGATATAAAGGAAGGACAAAAAGAGGGATAGACACTGAAGGGTAGCACAATATTCTCTCCCACTGTTTAGCGAGGGGGGGGGGGACATGACCAGTAACCCTCTAGGTATTTACCAGGGGTTTTTCTCCCACAAAATGGTGCTGGAGGCGGAAATTTACAGACAACACCATTTGAACCCATACTTACCACTCATTTGTTTCACTTTATGCCGAGACCTCTCGGGGGAACTCCAGCCAGGCCTGATATCCTAGATAGAGAAGAATGAAAAGGAGAAAACCTTTACTCGTGGATTACCATCCCTGTCCATCATACTCTCAAACTCTATTCCAAATAAAAGGCATGATTGCGAAACCAGATAAGCCTCCTTGCCCTTACCTCCGGCCCAGTCTTCTAAAAGTACCACACTGATCCAAAAATTCAAGAAATAAGAAATGTTAGCAAAGCTGAGGGAACCAAAAGGTTTTTGAGTTTAGACTGGAGAGCAGCTTATCACCAGGTGGAACTTAGTGAGAACTCAAGGTCTCTGACATCCTTTAACACTCCTTTTGGGACGTATTACCTGAAAAGCTGTTCGGTTCAGCCTCGCCGGCAACAGTATTGCAGAAATAAATGTATCTTCTTCTGGGCAATGAAAAAGGTGAACTGGCACATCAGGATGATACCTTGATATTTACAAAAACTGTACAGGAACATTGAGTCATTGCACAGGGTGTAGGAAATTCTGGAAGAGCAGTGAATTACTTTGATGAAAGGGAAATGTAATTTTTAATAAGTGAAGTACAATATTTGAGACACCATATGTCATACAAGGTATTAGACCGAAGAAGGAGCTGATAGAAGCAATAAGGAATGGACCTGTGCCTTTTCACAAAGGTCAATTGAGGGCATTTTTAAGTTAATGGGAGTATTCTTGTTTTATTGAGATTTCACCCTGCGTACATAACCTTTAAGAAGTTGTTGAGAAAAGGGCTGAAATATAAATGGGAAGGAGAGAACAGGACCTTTAAAGAGATGAAATTGTTGATTGTAAATCTACTTGCTTGGCAGGATTTCAGAAATTATACTAAAAGTATTATTACAGTAGATGCCAGTGTAGTGGGTCTTGAGGCATTATTGAGTCAAAATATTGATGGCAAGGAAATTACGGTAGCGTTTGCATCAATATGTTCATCGTATGCAGAACGCATTTACAGTACAATTGAGAGGGAGGCGCTAGCATGTGTATAGGTGGTGATTCATTTTGTGCCATATTTGTGGGGTAAAGAATTTATTTATACTGATTACAGACCATAGGTCTTTAGTTTATCTTTTGAGTGAGAATGGGCTTGGCAATAAAAGTCCAGGTCAGGTTGTTGTAAAAAAATGCAAGCGTTTACTTTAAAGTCACACATAAATCAAGTGGAAAAATAAATACTCAAGGAAAGATTTTCTGTCTAGATGTCCCTTGGTGGTTCCCCTCATGGTGAAGTGGAATTTGTGTTTGGAATGTTGGATGGTGTATTGGCCTCAGAGAATGTGGTAACTCAGCAATAATGGGAACGGGATTGTTAAACAGATGCGTGTTTGACATTGCTTAAATTTATTACACACTGGTGGGCTAGAGAAAATTGTGTCACGAGAGAAGTTGTGGGTAATTCAAAGGTGTGGTAGGAGCTGAGACTTGAAGAGCCAATGGTTCTCAGAGGGAAACATGTTAGTTCCCCCAGTGGAACTTAACATTCGGCTAATCAAATTCGTTCATTAAGGTCCTGTAGGGGTAACGGATATGAAAATAAAACTTAGACTATATTACTAATGGCCAGGGATGGAATTCAAAGTGGTCACCTTTGTAACTTCTTGTGCAGTGTGTAAGGAAGCAGATGAGTCACATCGCGCTCATAATACACCACTATTTCTGATGGAATTTTCAAAGTGTCCAAAAGAGAAACTAGGCATGGATTTTGTGGGGCCAATGTTTCAGCTGACTGATGATTGAGGTATGTGTTAGTTAATGTTGATTACCACCCAAAATGGGTATCTTGTAAGTTTATGAAGGAACCAAACACAAGAAATGTAATCACATTTTTATGAGTGAGTTTTCATAGTGAAGGAGCTCTGGAAGTTTTGATAACTAATATCGAAGTGTAGTTGAAATCTCATCAAATTGAGTCATTTTGTAATTAATTGGTTATTTAACATCTTTCTACAGCATTGAATAGTCCTCAAGGAAATGGCATGTTGGAGATGGTAAATTGTATAACTCCCTTGTAGAAGCTCTCTTACTAAGTTGTCCCCTGGGTGGGTCCTTCGCAAGAGGCATGTTGAGGAGAATTGTCCTTCGTTGAGTGAAGTCAATCGTAGAGTAAGAATTTTCACATAGAAGGTGTAGTTAAGGTGATGAGGCTTGTAGGTGCAAGAAACATTTTCTCTAAGTTTTATTCTAGCACAGCTGTTGTACAGTTTTCTAGACATTCAGCAATGTTTGCCAGTGGAAAGCGGTGGAATAAGAGCTGTCTGGCTAAGGTGCATGCTTAGAGGAAAATAGTGAAAGACTCTCTGGTATGCGAGATGAAAGAAATGTAATGGCAAGGAAGTCTACTCGTTTTGGTGATGGTGCAATGTGTGATCTGTCAGTAAGTATTTCTTAGTCAGCCAAGGATGGAGTGGGAGTTGAAACATTGATGCCACTGGGAAGGTCAACAGGTATCATGGTTCTTGAAAATATACCTGCACCATTACCATTGTCTGAGGATGGAGGATCAAAGAGAATGGTCTGCAGACTGAAGTACTTAGAAACTTTTGTTGTATTTTGATGAATTGTTAGGTGTTCTATGCCTAACACTATTAATGTAAATTTATTTTATTGACTTATAAAAGAATACACAAGTACAAAAAGAAAACAACAAGTAAGCAGAAAAAATAGGCCTGCATATAGGTATGTACATTGAGGGTGCATATTTTCAGTCTGAGAAGTCACAAACGCGGTAATATGCCAATTATGAAAAGGAGCAAAGGAGAGTAGTAAGAGATATGCTAAAGAATGAAAACTATAAGCATGAAATATTGGCATATAGAGGATCCTGTGTGAGACTAGAATGCATAGGATTGTGTTCGACGTTTTAAAAAACTTCAGTAAGGAGCATAAGTGGAACGGAGAAGGGATGTGGGGGTGAGCATTTGTATTAGGGATCATAAAGATTTGGTCTATAACTCTACTTGTCGATTAGAGACGTTTGCCCATGGTGGATTTATTTCTTTGAGATAAGAATCAAATTATTCCGGTGGGGGCGCATTTTGGGCTTCCATGGAGATTGCTGGAAGGTTATTTATGTGCTTCTCTGGTGAAGATTAGCCGTTCCTTCCAAGCCTGGAAATTAACTTTTGTCATTCTGTGAGGACTTTCCATTTCATCCCACTAACAGTTACTTGTCACAATGGCCATTGAATCACTTTACACCAACATTCTGCATGTAGAAGGCCTTATGGTGCATAAATGAATCTTGAACAAAAGAACACTCCCTTTGACCGTACCAACCTTATTCAAAATCTCGCTACTTTGCGTTGCCCTTACTGTTTGAGGATTGGTGCAATCTACAATGCAAACAATCTACCAAGAGGGCAGTGTTCACTCCAAACGTTGCAAATCAGTTTGTTGATCCTATGGCACACCAATTTGTCTTTAATGATTCTAACTCTGATGGGATTACTCTTTGGAAAAGATACATAGACAATGTCTTTCTGATTTGGTCAGATACTTCAAAACTTTCCTATGTACTTACAATATTGATAAAATCAACTACTTAGACCTAACAATCAAAGAAGCGTACAACAGTTTATGTACCATGCTCTATTTAGGACAGGTTCTGAGAATCCATGGGAATTGTGCACTTAAGGTAGATTTCTTTTGCGAAGCACAACTTTTTATGTAAAAAATGCATGATAGTGGATATCCACGCAAACAGGTATGCTCATCAATGAAAAGAGTCTGGTAACACCCTAGGGAAAGCTTCTGACTGTTAAACCTACACGAAGCAAGAAGAAAATAACATGTGCTTCTACTTTTGGTCCACACTCAGTTATAAAAATAATTTTGAAAACTGTGGGATGTATTAAGAGCTGAAAAAAACAAAAGTTCCCTTCTCCTGTTGATGTGATTAGGCAGAGATTATCTCCTCCTGGGCCTCTCTTTTCTCAACGTGAGAAAAAGGGATTAAGTGTGCGATAGTCTTATGCAGGTTACCAAATTTACAATAAAATAATTCAATGCTTTGTGATTACACAGTCAAACGAAACAACTACACAGATGCAAAGGAATAAGATGTTTACCTATTTTATTAACCAGTACATTCTTCATTATTCATCCATATCAGTTAAAAACACTTTTCCATGTTATTTATTAAAAAAACATATACAATACATAATAATAAAACAAAGATATTTTGAAAAGAGCTGGCCACCTTGCACTTGATATACCACCATTCTATTATAGACATTGCTACAATATTGACAATATAGTATGGGCATAAAAAGCATCCAACAAAGAGAACTCTATTACTAACTCTTGGGATCTCCTTGCTGTTCTGGGCCATTACAAAAGTGATCTGAATTTTTTTTCTGACTGTAATCTGAATCATGTCATCTATTGATTAAATGTCCCTGTGGTCTGATCTACATAGAACAGATTGCAAAAAATTAAGGCTGGCATTAGGCCACATAAGAGCAGACTCATGTGTCACGTCGCTAGCGCACCTTTAGTTGAACACTTTATACACATTAATTACACTGAATATAATATTGATTGTCAGGTAATTGATGTGAAAAAACCGACGAGAGGAGGAGACATCAAGGAGCTGCTGTGCCAACAGGAGTGTACATGTATATATCACTGCAACTCCAATCTCAATGCCTGGCAAACCATCGAAGAATGGAATTCCATCATAAAGAAACTTTTTTTCACCAAACACCCACTAACTGCAAATAACATGGTGGTGTCTAAATTATGGACTGTCAATGCTAATTGGCCAATTACTTTCTGTTGCCAGAAGGCTCAAAATTATAATCACTCAACAGTACATATATGATTAGACTTTTCTCATGGTTCTTGCTGTAGACTTTCTTCAGACTCTTTTTTTCATATTTCTTTTTAAATTGCTATTTCCCCCCACATCAGTCAGTGGGCTCTAAATTATTTAATTCACAAGAGTTTAGTGGTATGCATTCGAATATTGTTGTTTAAATACTGTTTTTATTCTGCACGCACTTCCCCAAAGCATGCTAGACACAATGCCAAATTCACTCTCATTGAATCCTCTGAAGGTGGACATGGCCGGTCTACGCTGCCATCTGGGCTCTGAGCAAGCACCGCTTGCCAATTCAAGGCGCAGTTATTTTGATTTTTGGTAAGTCTTTGCTGCTCAGGGCTTACCCGCTGTAATTTAATTGTATCACCTGGCTTACGACTATAATGTTCAGTCACTCAGGATCACTGGCCATGCATTACGTAGGTAATACTGTGTGTCTTTCACATGTAGTTTTCTCACATGGAACACTTGTTTTGCTGCAACTGCTTACCCTTTCCCCCTTATTTTTTAGTGACATTTGGCTTCATCAATTAATTAAAATGTGAGTAACCTAAGTGTTCACATATAGGTGTCACCCTTTCTTAAATAAGCTTGACTTTAGTGCTGCCTTCTGGTAACAGGACTTTCACTGTAGATCGAGTTTTGGTGATCTACTGATACCCCGTTTCACAAGAGGTTTTTGCGCTTTGTTTCACTCCTACTTTTGAACCCGGTAGCACTCGTCTCCATTTTTAGATCTCGCCTGCTGACCTCACATGCACTTTCCATTGTGGGGCGTATTGTTTACTATAAAGGGCTTGGAGCCCACCCCTTGCTTACTATTGGTTAGCATAATTGGCATTCTTCTTTGCTGCCTCCTAATTGGCCAAGGTGTGCCGGGCATCTTTTCTTTTTCTGTCTGTGGAGTACAGACCAAGCACAGACTGATATATCATAATTAGTGTCCATCCGCTGCTGGCACTGAGATTAAGGTACTATTTCTTCTTTCCCTCCCACCCCTCTTGTCTGTGGTGGTTCTTCCCCCTCCCATCCACCCTTTCACTGTGTAGCTTTTTCCCCTCCCATCCCCTCACTCCAATGTTTGAGAGAGTGATCATAGAACTCCCCAATTTTCAACTCTGGAATATATTTGCTTTAAACCTCTGACAGTCTGTTCTGTTGTGTCTTCTCGCAACAAGATGATTGTTACTCACGATCATTCTTCATCATGATTGAGTACTAGGCATGTCTGCTACTGCTGTTTGGAAAAGGCTTTTAACATTTGGAGCTTCACAATACTACCCATCTCCTTTTTCCCCAACTGGTACAATGTATGTTGCTTATTTGCCCATTGGCAACTTGGGCAACTTTCCATACCACGCAATGTCATTCCACTCCACACCATGCCACGCAATGCCACTCCACACCACACAATACCACTCCACAAAATTCCAGTGCATTCCATGCCACACAATTCGACTCTACTTAATTCAACTCCACTTAATTAATCTCCAATTCATGCCATCCACACAATTGAATTCCATGTCACACAATTTTATGCCTCACAATTTCACGCCACACAATTCCACTCCATTCTATTCGACTCCACCCCTTCACACAATGCCACTCCACGCAATGCAATTCCACTCCACACAATTCTACACAATTCCATTTAATGCCACAAAATTCCACTCCACACAATTCTACTCAATTCCACTCCAACCTATGCCTCACAATTCCAATCCATGCCACTCTATATAATTCCTGCATGCCTCACCACACAATTCCACTCCTAACCACACAATTCCACGTCGCACAATTCCACTCCACACAATCTCACTCCACACAGCTCCACTCAACTCCATGCGACACAATTCCATGCTGCTCCATTCCACACAATTCCAATCCATAGAATCAACTCCATGCCACGCAATTTCTCTCCACACAGTTTCACTCCACTCAATGCCACACAATTCCACTCCATGCAGCATAATTGCACTCCACTACAGGCCACACAGTTCCACTCCACTCCTTGCCACATACTCCCATGCCACATAATTCCACTCTACACCACAAAATTCCACTGCATTCCATGCCACATAATTCCACGCTACACAATTTCACTCCACTTAATTCCACTCATACACAATTCCACTCCATGACACACAATTTCATGCCTCCCAATTTCACTATACACCACACAATTCCATGCCACACAATTCCACTCCATGCAACACAGTTCCAATCCACACAATTCCACTCCACGCTACACAATTCCACTCTACACCACAAACTTTTCCTGCATTCCACTACGCACAATTCCACTCAATGTCACACAATTCCATGCCACACAATTCCACTCTACTTTATGCTACTTCACACAATTCCTCTCCACTTCACACAATTACATGCCACATAATTCCATTCCATGCCACACAATTCCACTCCATACAATTCCACTCCACCCAACACAATTCCACTACACACCACACAATTCACTACATACAATTCCACTCCACAACACTCCACTCTACTGCATTCTACTCCACACAATTCATCTTCATGCCACAGAATTCCACTCAATGCCTTGCAATTCCACTCAACATCATACAGTTTCACTCCACTCAACATCATACAGTTTCACTCCACATAATTCCACTAAATTGCACTTCATGCTATGCCTCACAATTCCAATCAATGCTACTATACACAATTCCACTCCAGTCTTCACCACAGTTGCACTCGACTCCACACAGCTCCACTCCCGACAAATCCATGGCACACAATTCCACTGCACTCCACCTCACACAATTCCTCTCCATTCCACAAAATTTGACTCCACGCCACACAGGTCCACTCCACACCATACAGTTCCACTCCAAACAATTCCACGCCACACACATCCTCTCCATTCCACACAATTCCTCTCCACGCAATTCCACTCCATGCCACACAATTCTACTCCACACCACACAATTCTACACCACACAATTCTATGCCACACACTTCCACTCCATGTCACACAATTCCACTCATGCTACACAATTCCATTGCATACCACACTTCCACTCCATCCCACACAATACCACATCATGCCACACAGTTTCATGCTACACAATTCCGCTTGATGCCACTCAGTTCCACTCCACTCCACACAATTCCACATCACACAGGTTCAATCTATGCCACACAATTCGACACAATGCTACTCCACTCCATACAATTCCACTACATGCAATTCCACTCCCCACAGCTCAACTCCACTGCATTCCACTTAACAATTTGACTCCATGCCACACAATTCCACTCAATGCCACACAATTCCACTCAATGCCACACAATTCCACTCAAAACCATAAAATTTCACTCCACATAATTCCAATCCAGTACTCTCAATTACACTCCACACCACACAATTCCACTACACACCGCTCCACTCCAGACAAATCCATGCCACACAATTCCTCTCCATGGCACACAATTCCTCTCCACAGCACACAATTCCACTCAATGCCACACAATTCCGCTCCATGTCATACAATCCACACCACTTCATTCAAGACAATCCCACTCAATGACACACAATTCCACGTTATATACTTTCACTCCATGCCACACAATTCCACTCCATGCCAAAAATTTCATGCCACTCAATTCCACTCCACACCACACAATTAGTTCACAAAGCTCCAATCCATGCCACTCTACACACTTTTCCTGCACGTCACACAATTCCATGCCACACTCCATGAAACATGAATCCACTCCACGCCACACAATTCTACTCCACACCACACAATTCCACTCCTCTCCCCACAATTCCACTCCTTGCCACACAATTCCATGTCACACAATGCCTTACCATGCCACACATCTGTGCAGCACAATTCCATTCCACAAAGTTCAACTCAACTCCACACAAGTGCACTCCACACCACACAATTCTAATTTACTCCACACCTCACAATTCCACACCGTTCTACATAAACAACTCCATTCCACTTCACACAATTCCACTCCATGCCTCACAAAGCCACTTCAGGCCACACAAGTTCACTCCACCCATTTCCACTCCATGCCACACAATTCCTCTCCACTCAATTCCACTCCTCTCCCCACAATTCCAGTTCATGCCACATAATTCCATACCATACAATTCCATGTTCCACAATTCCTTACCACGCCACACAATTTTGTGCAAAACAATTCCATTCCACTCAACTCCACACAGTTCCACTTAACTTCACAAAATTCCACACCACACAATTTCACTTTACACCATGCAACACAATTCCACACCTCTCCACATCACACAACTCCATTCCACTTCACTCAAATCCACTTCATGCCACACACGTCTATGCAACACAATTCCACTCAACTCCACACAATTCCACTTTACACCATGCATCACAACTCAACTACATGCCACAAATTCCACACCTCTCCACATCACAAAACTCCATTCCACTCTGCACAATTACACTTCATGTCACACAATGCCACCTCAGGCCACATGATTTCACTCCACTCCATGCCTCACAATCCACTTCACCCCACACAATTCCACTCCAGTCCACACTATTCCACTCCACCTAACACAATGCCACTCCACTCAATGCAACACAATTCGACTCCATGCAACACAATTCGAATCCATGCAATTCTACTCCACACAATTCGACTCCTCACCACACAATTCGACTCCACGCCACACAATTCGACTCCATGCCACACAATTTGACTCCACGCCACACAATTTGACTCCACGCCACACAATTTGACTCCACGCCACACAATTTGACTCCACGCCACACAATTCGACTCCACGCCACACAATTCGACTCCACGCCACACAATTCGACTCCACGCCACACAATTCGACTCCACGCCACACAATTCGACTCCACGCCACACAATTCGACTCCACGCCACACAATTCGACTCCATGCCACACAATTCGACTCCATGCCACACAATTCGACTCCATGCCACACAATTCGACTCCATGCCACACAATTCGACTCCATGCCACACAATTCCACTCTATGCCTCACAATTCCAATCCATGCTACTCTACACAATTCCACTCCAGGCCTCACCACACACTTCCACTCCTCAATTCCACTCCACACAGCTCCACTCTGGACAAATCCATGCCACACAATTCTGTCACTTCACCTCGCACTATTCCACTCCATGCCACACAATTCCATGCCACATAATTTGACTCTAGGTGACACAATTCCACTCAGCACATCACAATTCGACTCAATGCCACACAATTCCACTTAACACCATACAATCACTCCACATAATTCCACTTCACTCTATGCCTCACAATTCCAATACAATCCATGCTACTCTACACAAGTCCACTATAGTTCTAACCGCATAGTTCCACTCCTGCCTTGCATTTCTTTTCAGAACACCTAAGCAAGACTTAAAAATACCAGAACACACTTCAAAATAGGACTCTAGACCATTTAGAATACCAAAATACATCATAAACAGAGCTCAACACTCATTTGTCAATTAAAGGGAAATATTTATTGCAGCAAGTTCCGATATATCAAATGGCAATAATGCACATGTAAAATAAATGCATTTAGTGACCATATATACACAAGAATAAAATGCATAGAAAGAAAACAGCATGGACACAAAAATGAGTAATTAATACTTGGAATACTTCAGCGGCTGTCTGTCTTGCACCATCCTGACAGCATGACTGGGGAACCTGTTGACAGTCTCAGCAGGACCTCTCAGCTGGGAAAAGGCTCTAGGCAGTGTATCCACTCCTAGAAGAGTTCCTGTCAAAGCAGCAAGAGGTCTCTGTCTTTCTACTCTTTACTAACATGGAGAGAGACTTCTAGATGCTCCCTCTCACTTCATCTGCACTGTAGGTGCTGGCTACACTCTCTGCGTCGAGGTTACTTAATGGAGCTGGCCAGGCTCCAATGATAGCTGAGGCAGAATTCTTCACATTCACATCTTGTACACTGTACGCACTGTGAAGTGAAAAACGTAAGCTGTTCTGTGTGTATGCAAGTAACCTGGGCCTGCCTGCGTTCACAGTTGAAAGGCAGAGTCAGACAGACACAAGATGAAACCTTGCTCACAAATATAAATATTAAAGCAACATGGAGTCCATGATCAACACATGATCTCACAATATTGAAATGCCTGTAGTGTTACAACTCCTCATAATTCCATTCCACACCAGACAAATCCATGCCACACAATTCTGTGCCACTCCACCTCACACAATTCCACTACATGTCACACAATCCCATGCCACACAATTACTCTACACTCCACACAATTCCACCCCACCCAATTCCACTCCATTCCACAAAATTCCACACCACACAGTTCCCCTCCTCACAATTCCACTCAATGACCTTGATCTCGGTCATAGGCCTGCACTCTCCCCGGCAGCTCCCACGCTCCGACGTCACCGCTGAGCCCCCTGCCTGGGTGTTCGAGGCTGCTGTCCTTGATTGGGTAAATTGTGTAGTTGTGCCCCGATATTTGTTGCTAAATTGTGCCCCGTTTTGTTGCTTAACTGTGCCCCGATTTTCGTTGCTTAATTGCGCCCCGATTTCTGTTTAATTCTTCCCCGATTTCTGTTGTTAATTCTGCCCCTATTTCTGTTTGTTCAATTGTGCCCCGATTTCTGTTGTTTAATTTGTGCCCCGATTCCTGTTGTGTAATTTGTGCCCCAATTCCTGTTGTTAATTTGTGGCCCGCTTTTCGTTGGCTAACTGTGCACTGTTTTGTTTCACTGTCCCTGCCCCTCTCTCTTCCCCTCGCCGTTCCCGCCGCTGCTGACCCGCGGCCCCTGCCCTCCCCCGTTTCCCACCTCCCAGCTGAGCGTCCCTCCCCTCCCCTACATAATGACGACCGCTGCGGGGGAGCGCTAGTAAGACCTTGACCTCGGTCATAGGCCTGCACTCTCACCAGCAGCTCCCATGCTCCGTCGCCGCTGAGCCCCCTGCCTGGGTGTTTGAGGCTGCTGTCCTTGATTGGGTAAATTGTGTAGTTGTGCCCCGATATTTGTTGCTAAATTGTGCCCCGTTTTGTTGCTTAACTGTGCCCCGATTTTCGTTGCTTAATTGCGCCCCGATTTCTGTTTAATTCTTCCCCGATTTCTGTTGTTAATTCTGCCCCTATTTCTGTTTGTTCAATTGTGCCCCGATTTCTGTTGTTTAATTTGTGCCCCGATTCCTGTTGTGTAATTTGTGCCCCAATTCCTGTTGTTAATTTGTGGCCCGCTTTTCGTTGGCTAACTGTGCACTGTTTTGTTTCACTGTCCCTGCCCCTCTCTCTTCCCCTCGCCGTTCCCGCCGCTGCTGACCCGCGGCCCCTGCCCTCCCCCGTTTCCCACCTCCCAGCTGAGCGTCCCTCCCCTCCCCTACATAATGACGACCGCTGCGGGGGAGCGCTAGTAAGACCTTGACCTCGGTCATAGGCCTGCACTCTCACCAGCAGCTCCCATGCTCCGTCGCCGCTGAGCCCCCTGCCTGGGTGTTTGAGGCTGCTGTCCTTGATTGGGTAAATTGTGTAGTTGTGCCCCGATATTTGTTGCTAAATTGTGCCCCGTTTTGTTGCTTTGCGCCCCGATTTCTGTTTAATTCTTCCCCGATTTCTGTTAATTCTGCCCCTATTTCTGTTTGTTCAATTGTGCCCCGATTTCTGTTGTTTAATTTGTGCCCCGATTCCTGTTGTGTAATTTGTGCCCCGATTCCTGTTGTTAATTTGTGGCCCGCTTTTCATTGGCTAACTGTGCACTGTTTTGTTTCACTGTCCCTGCCCCTCTCTCTTCCCCTCGCCGTTCCCGCCGCTGTTGACCCGCGGCCCCTCCCCCCTGCCCTCGCCTATTTCCCGCCTCCCCTCCCCTACATAATGACGACCGCTGCGCGGTCGCGCCGAAGGCGCACCAAAGGCAAGCCTGTCTGCGCCCGTCCGCGACCCGACCGCAGCCAGCGCCAGGAACCCTGGATCCCCAGGGCCCCGCCGATATGCCGCCGCCACCCTCCTCGCTCTCAACCCCGGAAGACATCCTGACTGCCAGAGCTCCTCTCCAAACACCACGCACGGACCTTTTTCCTGCAGACACTGCCAACGCTCCTGCTCCACCTACAGCGCCCCCACGGTCGCTGCAGGCTCACGGGACACCCGCGCCACCGAAGCCCTGACGTGCATCCTCCTCAACGTGCGCTCTCCACAGACACGCCGTGGAGATTTGGGACCTGATCGACACCCTTGTGCCCGACGTCGCCTTCTTCACGGAAACCTGGACTACCACCTCCTCCAGCCCAGACATCGCCACCGCGATCCCCGAAGGATACAAAATCCAGAGGAAGGACCGCCCAGACAGTCCCGGAGGAAGACTCTCCATCGCACACAAGACCTGCCTCCGACTCTCCACCTCTAGCACGAGCAACCCCCACTCCAACACAGAACACCTCCACTTCCAGATCCAGAGCTCCCCCAGGACCACGCTACGCAGCACCCTCATCTACAGACCCCTGTGACTGCGCTCCATGGCAACAACAGCCATCACCGACCTCGTCGAACCCCATGCCATCACCTCCACGGACTACATCCTACTCGGAGACCTGAATTTCCACCTCGACAACCTCAGCGATCCCGACTCCACCACCCTCCTCGACAACCTCTCCAACCACGGACTGAAGCAGCTCGTCAACACCTCCACGCACAGAGCAGGACACACCCTCGACCCCATCTTCGCAGGAGGATCTAACATCCACTTCAGCCACACCACGCAGCCTCCCTGGACCGACCACCACTGCGTGCACTTCACCTTCAACACCACCACCGCACCCACACTGGCCCCCCTCCCCCGCCCGCCATGCAGGAACTAGAGCAAAATCACAGAACTCCTCAACGCCACCCTCCTCCTAGACCCCCCCATCACTGCGACCGACGCCAACTCCGCAGCAACCGAACTCCACAGCTGGATCACCAGATGCGCCGACAAGATCGCCCCCCTCCGCCACCCGGCCAAACCACGCCCCCCGAAGGCCGCCTGGTTCATCACCAAACTCCAAGTCGCCAGGTGCACCTGCAGACGCCTCGAGAAGACCTGGCGAAGCCAGAAAACCACAGAAGACCTTAACAACCACAGGAGCGCCCTGAAGAGGTACCACCAGCTCATAAGGGTCACCAAACGAACCTTCATCAAGAGCAAAATCGACGCCAACGCAACCAACTTTTCAACATCATACAGCAATTCACCAAACCCCCCCCAGCGAGGCCACAGACGTCACACCATCCCAGGAACTCTACAACAAGCTCAGCTCCTACTTCCATCAGAAAATCAAGGCCATCTACAACCACTTCAGCGACCAGACGTCGTTCACCTCTACCCCCGCTGATGACCACCAGCCGACCATCACCACCTGGTCTCCCGCCACGGTTGAACTCATCACCACGACCATTATGAAAACCCGGGCTGGAGCCCCAACAGACCCCTGCCCACTGCACATCTACCAGAGGAGCGCCTCCGAACTACGACTGACCATCAACGCCTCCCTCCAATCCGGCATCTTCCCCGACATTTGGAAGCAAGCGGAAGTCAAGCCCCTCCTCAAGAATCCCACGGACCTGAAGAACTATCGGCCCATCTCCCTGCTCCCTTTCGCCGCCAAAGTCACCGAAAGACTCGTGAATGCCCAGCTGACCGCGTTCATCGAAGAAAACGCCATCCTAGACACCTCCCAGTCTGGATTCCGCAGCAACCACAGCACCGAGACCGCCCTCCTCGCCGCCACCGACGACATCCGCATGCTACTCGACCAGGGACACACCGCAGCCCTCATCCTACTGGACTTCTCCGCAGCGTTCGACACTGTCTCACACCCCACCCTCGCAGCCAGACTACACGACGCCGGGATACAGGGAACCGCCCTCAACTGGAACCGTTCCTTTCTCCTCGGCAGAACCCAGAGGATCAGACTTCCCCCCCTTCATCTCCGAACCCACAGAGATCAACTGCGGAGTACCACAGGGATCATCGATCAGCCCCACACTGTTCAACATCTACATGGCCCCCCTCGCCGACATCGTCAGACAGCACGTACTCAACATAGTATCTTATGCCGATGACACCCAGCTCATCCTCTCCCTCACGAAGGATCCCGATGACACCAGGATCAGCTTCCAGGAAGGAATGAAGGACGTTGCGGCCTGGATGAAGGACAGCTGCCTGAAGCTCAACACCGAGAAAACAGAGGACCTCATCCTGGGACCCTCGACCTCTGCCTGGGACAACACATGGTAGCCCTCGGGAGCCCCCCAACCCACCACGCGCGGAACCTCGGCATCATCCTGGACTCCTCCCTCTCCATGACCCACCAGATCAACGCCGTCGCCTCCACCAACTACAACTGCCTCCGCATCCTCCAAAAGACCTTCAAATAGATCCCCCCGAGCACAGAAAAACCGTCACCCACGCACTCATAACCAGCAGACTGGACTACGGAAACGCCCTCTATGCTGGCATCAACAAGACCCTCCTACACAAGCTCCAAACCATCCAGAACGCCGCGGCCAGACTCGTGCTCGGGACTCCTCGGCACGAACACATGACACAACACCTCCGCGACCTACACTGGCTCCCCGTCGAGAAGAGAATAACCTTCAAGCTTCTCACACACCTACAAATCCCTCCACAACATCGGACCCAAATACCTCAACAAAAGAGTATGCTTCCACGCACCCAAAAGGAACCTCCGGTCTGCCGACCTCGCCCTAGCAGAAATCCCCCGCATCCGCAGAAGCAGAGCAGGAGGAAGGGCGTTCTCCTACATCGCAGCCAAGACCTGGAACGAGCTCCCAATCTGCACCAGACGCTCCCCGAACCTGCATGCCTTCAGGAAGGACCTCAAGACCCTGCTCTTCGACTGAGTAGGAGCTGCCCCCCCCTAGCGCCTTCAGACCCTCACGGGTGAGTAGCGCGCTCTAAAAAAACCCTGATTGATTGATTGAATGACACACAATTCCATGCCACCTAATTCCACTCATGCCACCCAATTCCACTCCGCACAATTCCAATGCATGCTACACAATTCCACTCCATGCCACACAGTACCACTCCACGCCACATAATTTCATGCCACACAATTCCACTCCAAGTCACACAGTTCCACAACAGACCACACAATTCCACGTCATACAGCTCCAATCCACATCACACAATTCGATGCCACACAACCTCCACTCCATGAAACATGAATTCACTTCGCTCCATGCCATACAATTCCACTCCACACATTTTCACTCCATGCCACACAATTCCTCTTCACACAAATGCACTCCTCTCTCCCACAATTCCACTCCATGTCACACAAATCCATGTCACACATTTCCTTACCATGCCACACAATTTTGTGCAACACAATTCCATTCCACTCCATACCACGCAATTCCACTTTACACCATGCAACACAATGCCACTCACGCCACACAATTCCACACCTCTCCACATCACACAACTGCATTCCACTTCACACAATTCCACTCCATGCCACACAAAGCCCCTTCAGGCCACATAATTTCACTCCACTCCATGCCACACAATTGCCCTCCATGCTAAACAATTCCACACCACACACACCTCCACTCCATGAAACACAAATCCACTACACACTGCTCCACTCCATGCCACACATTTCCATGTCACACAGCTCCAATTCATGAGACACAATTCCATGCCACTGCACGCAATTTTGCTCCACATCATATAATTCCATGCCACACAACTTTACTTCATGAAACATGAATCAACTCCACTCCAAGCCACACAATTCCACTCCATGCCGCAGTTCCTCTCCACACAATTCCTTTCTGCTTCACTCCATCCCACACAATTCTATGCAACACAATTCTATTCCACTCAACTCCACACCACACAATTCCACTCCATGCCACACAATTCCACTCTATGCCACACAAAGCCACATCAGGCCACACAATTTCACTCCACGCCACACAATGCCCCTCCACGCTAAACAATTCTGTGCCATGCACCTCCACTCCATGACACACAAATCCACTCCAAGCCACACAATTCCACTCAACATAATTCCACTCGATGCCACACAATTCATCTCCACTCCACACAATTCCACTCTTCTCCCCACAATTCCATGCCACGCAATTCCATACCACACATTTACATATCACACAATTCTTTACTACACAATTTCACTCCACGTCACACAATTCCATGCACACAGCTCCTTTCCATGCCACATAATTCCACTCCACGCAATTCTACTCCTCATCACACCATTCCATGCCACACACCTCCAATCAATGAAACACGAATCCTCTCAACTCCAAGCCACACAATTCCACTCTGTGCCACACAAATCCATGTCACGCAATTCCTTACCATGCCACACAATTCTGGGCAACACAATTCCATTCCACTCAACTCTACATTTGCACTCCACACCACACAATTCCACTTTATGCCACGCAACACAATTCCACTCCACACAAATCCACACCTCTCCACATCATACAACTCCATTCCACTTCACACAGTTCCGCTCCATGCGACACAAAGCCACTTCAGGCCACACAGTTTCGCTCCACTCCATGCCACACAATTCCTCTCCACTATACAATTTCACACCACACACCTCTACTCCATGGAATACAAATCCTCTCCACTCCAAGCCACACAATTCCACTCCACACAATTCCTCTCAGTTCAATTCCACTCCATGCCACACAATTATGTGCAACACAAGACCACTCCACTCAAGTCCACACAGTTCCACTCAACTCCACACAATTCGACTCCACTTTATGCCACGCCATGCAACACAACTCCACGGCACCCAATTCCACACCTCTCCACATCACAAAACTCCATTCCACTCCACACAATTCCAGTCCATGCCACCTCAGGCCACACAAATTCACTCCACGCCACACAATTCCATTCTGTGCAATTTCACTCCATGCTAAACAATTTCATGCCAAACAAACGCAATCCACTCCACCTCACACAATGCCACACCACTCCAGGCCACAGAATTCCACTCCAGGCCACAGAATTCCACTCCACGCCACAGAATTCCACTCCACACCACAGAATTCCACTCCACTCAATGCCCCGCAATTCCATCCCACCCAACATAATGCCAATCCACCCCATGCAACACAATGCGACTCCACTCCAAGCCACACAGTGCCAATCCACTTCACGCCATGCCACTCCACGCCATAAAATTCCACTCGACATCACACAATTCCACACACCACAAGTCCACTCCTTGCCATGACACAGAATTCCACTCCACAGAATTCCATTTCACTCCACATGATACAATGCCACACAATTGCATTCCACTGCACACGATTCCATGCCACACAATTCATCACAACTCAATTCCACTCCATGGAACAGAATTCCACTCCATGCCACATAATTCCACCCTACACAATTCCACACCACTCCAGTCAATTCCACTCTACACAATTCAGCACCAGGCCACACAGTTCCACTCCACACAATTCAACTGCCCATCACACATTTCCAGTTCATGCAAAACAATTCCACTCCACCCAATTCCACTCCATGCATTACAATTTCAGTTCACAGTAGACAATTCCACTCCATACCACACATTCTTCTGCACACAGCTCCACTCCATGCTACACAATTCCATGTCACACAGTTGCATCATACACAATTTAACATCATTCCACACAGTTCCACTCCCTGCCACACAATTCCACACCATGCAATTCCACTCCAGGCCACCCGATTCCGCTCCACATCAAACAATTCTGCTCCACGCAATGCCACACAGTTCCACTCCATACAATTCCATGCCACTCAATTCCATGCCACTCAGTGCCACTTCACCCAACTCCACACCACATGCCACTCTACTCCAGACAAGGCCACTCCACTCAATTCCACTCGATGCCACACAATCGATTCCACTCAATGCCACACAATTCCTCTCCACTCCACATAGTTTCACTCCAATCCACACAATTCCACACCACACAATATTCCACTCCACGCCACAGAATTCCATGCTACACACCTCCACACCACTCCCCACAGTTCCACTCCACACAAACCCACTGCACACCACACAGTTCCACGCAGCTCCCATCCCACAATTCCACTCCATGCCACACAATACCACTCCACCCTCCTCAATTTCATTCCACCTGTCAATTTCACTACATCCCTCACAATCCCATTCCACATCAAACAATTCCATGCCACACAATTCCAATCTACACCCCACAATTCCACACAATCCATGCCACACAATTCTACTCCATTCCACACAATTCCACTCTACTCCACCCAATTCCACTTTTCTCCATAAAATTTCACTCCATGCCACACAATTCCACTCCATACCACACAATGTCACTCTACTCCTCTCTACACCACACAATGCCTCTCCACACCAACAGAGCTACTCCACTTCACACAATACCACTCCGCTATATGATACAGAATGCAGCTCCATGCCACAAAATGCCACTCCATGCAATCCCACTCCAAGCCACACAATGCCACCCCACTCCACACAATACCACTCCACATCACACAATGTGACTCCACTCTACGCCACAACATGCCACTCAACTCCATGCAATTCCACTCAAGACAATGTCCCTTGATGCCACACAATGCCACTCCATTCCACAAAATGTCACTCCATTTGACTCTGCACAATACTTCTGCATTCCACACCACATTCACTCCACTCCACACAGTGCAACTCTACTCCACTCCATGCCACACAATGCCACTCCTTGCCACACAATGCCACTCCTTGTCACACAATACCAATCCTTGTCACACAATGACACACCACTTAATGCCACTGCACGTCACACAATACCACTCTACTGCTTTCCACACCACACAGTGCCACTCTGCCACATAATGACACTCCACTTAATACCACTCCACTCTACACCACACAATGCCACTGCACTCCACACAATGCCACTCTACATCACACAATGCAGTTCCACTCCACGCAACTCCACTCAATTCCACTCCACTCAGTTCCACTTCACCCCACTCCACACAATGCCCCTCCACACCACACAATGTCATTCCATGCAATGCCACTCCACACCACATAATGCCACTCAACACAATACCAGTCTACCCCACACCACACAATGCCACTTATTGCTACACAATGCCACTCCACTCAATGCCCCTTCACACCACACAATGCCACTCTACACAATGTCACTCCATTCCACTCCATACGCCACTCCACACCACACAATGCCACTCCATGCCACACAATGCTAATCCTCTGCACACAATGCCACTTAACCGCATAATGCCACTTGTTGCAAGGTGGAAGTATTACGTGGTATGGCAGGGGTGCCTTACCATGTAATGCTAACCCATACACAAAGATGGATCCCGGGCACTCTCTTTGTACACCTTCTCCTAGTCCTGGTAGAGTGGCAAAGAGCAGACAGGCTACTTAGAGGATCATGTGTTAAGCATTTCACATCAACAACATGGGCGATAAGTAATTGACATGACTCCAATTTATAAAAATAACTGATTTTTTTTATAGAATTTTAGACACCAAAACGAAGTCGATACATACGGGATAATTGGAGTTGTCAATTTTCAAGCATTAAATAAATCAGTACTTTGCAGTGAAAAACATTTTGTTGCGTTCAATGGGACAGACATATATATGCAAACAATACTTTAGAGTGAGTTAAGGTCTTGTGAGTCACTAGACCAGTTTTCAACAGCTAGCACAATTTTACCTGGCTCAACGGAGCTGTCAATCAGGCTTGCTGTCTTTAAATGGCTACCTTAGCAAAAAAGTAGTTGTGGAGGTGTTAGGCAAAACCCTTTGGAGAATCAGCTAGGATCTTTACTTGGACCAGGAGTCTCCAGGCAGATCCAATCTACCTGGCTCAGAGGACTCTGGTGCAGAGTTGCTTCTGGCAGTTTGTGGTGCTGAACAGGATCGGCAGCAACTGGAGCTGGCAGGTGTGCCAAGAGAGGATGAAAACAGATGCAAGATCTTTGCGATGGAGCCACAGTGGTGGTTGGTCATTGGTGCAGCTGAATGCCTTCTCTTGGAGAGTCTAGTAAAGCAAGTAATAGTCGGACTGACCACCCACAAGCATTGGTACCTGCAAGCACTGAGGTTGAGGAAATCTTCTTCCATAGGACATGGGGAACAGTGTAGAAAGCTGAGCCTTACTGAGGGTCTATAGTACAATTCCCAGAAGCCAACTACCCAATGACTGAGCGGCCATGCCGGACGGCTCCTTGGACAGCATTTCAAGTCATGGATTTAGCGGTTTGTGCCTGCCGACTGCAGGGGACTAGTTGCTCTAGCCAAAGGGAATTCTTGTGAAGTCTGGGGTTTACAGAGGGGTACCCATTCCTCTTGCAACCAGCCTCTTGTCTTGGTCAGGTCGAAATCCAGTGGGTGTCAGAGGTGCTGAGCTTAGCGCCTCTTCTTTGTGGAGTCCTGCCCTGTCATGGAAGCAGGCCTCTTCTTGGTATCTCATCGAATCTGAGGTTCTGGTGCCAGGGGTGCCCCTTAAATCTTGGATTTAGGTGGTGCTAGTGAGTGTGAGGACTAGAAGCCAATGGGCATCTAGTCCTGTGGCAAATCCGCCCCTGTAGTGACTACATCCTGTGGGTGTATGTCACTAACTAGTCCGAACCTTATTTTTACACTCAATTCAAGATGGCCACAACCATCCTCGACTGTACACCTCAGCTGCAACACCCTAGAGGTATGGTCAGCCTTGTAGAGCTGTACATCTCCTGAATATCTAATTTTTCCGCCTGTCAGTGAAAAAATGTGCCTGGGCCAGGGGGAGGCTTTGTCCTCAAGTGGGGGATAAGTTCCTTTGTCCATCAGCGCTGGTGAAACCTTTGAGGCTCAGCGCCCTGATGGCCCATTTACTAGTCATCCTGTGTGGGTGGAGGTGTCACCCCATGCTCACGCAGGTTTTTGTCTCTGACCTCAGGGAGAGGCACACATTCCCCAGCAAGAAGTCAGATCTCTGTCTTGGCAGCAAACATTTGGAAAAGCCTGCCAAGGAACGAGAACACTGGGTTAACTTGGTGGGCTCTGTCTAAAGTGCCACCTAGGTACATGCTGGTTAAACCTCAACACCACCATCATGTCAGGGGTTAAAAAGCATGCTGTTTGATGCCTTACATGTAAGAAATCGACTGCTCCCTAATGGAGCTGGACATGTGGGGTATGTCCAGTGTCCAGCCCCTGTTAGCCTATGGAGGGTCGGTCTCTCGTGGTAGAATTACGTTGAGAATGCTACCACAGGGTAATATATGCTTTAACATATATCTCCACACCTATAATATACTGCACCTTGCCTCCTGGGCTATATGAGGCCTACCTTAGGGGTGACTGACATATACTATATGCAGTGAGGTGACCCTGTCGCACATGGTGTGTGCAGGGTTGAACTCGAGCAGGAAAGCTGCTCATGCAGTGCTGACATGCACCCTTTGGTTTACTCAGGTCACTCAGGGTGGCACAATAAGTGCTGCAGCCTTGGTACCCCTTTTACATCCTGCCTTGGGTACCAGTGGTACCATGTACCAGGGCTTTACAGGGGTGTAAAAGTCCTTTGCCAATTGGGTGTACCAATTCACAGTTACAGTTTAAGGGAAAAAACACTGGTGGCGGGCCTGATTAGCAGGACCCAGCACACTTTCAGAACAATTACCACAGCATCTGCAGCAAAAAGTGTCGGGGGGAGGTGGGGGAGGACCATCCAAAAAGGGCACTTTACAACACCACTCCACACAGTGCCACTCTACTCCACTACACATAATGCCACTCCACTCCATTCCACTCAACATAATGCCACTCCACTCCATGCCGCTCAATTCCACTCCACCCAGCTCAATTCCACTCCACACCACAAAACTCCACTCCAACTAAGCCAATAGATATTACATAGGTGAGACCTATTCACTTTGCCAGTGCTTGTTGACTGGTTTTATTACACTCTTTTTACACAGCCCTTCCAGTGCTCCTAACTCTTAAGACCTGATTACAACATTTAAACCAGTCAAACCAGGTCAAAACACCTTTGGCACAATGCACTCCACACAATGCCACTCCATGCCACATCACATAGTTCCACTCCAATCTACTCCACACAATTCCACTCCATGCCACACTATTCCAGTCCATGATTCACAATTTCACTCCACATCACACAATTCCATGTCCCATCAAACAATTCTATGCCATACAATTCCAAGCCACACAATTCCACACTACAAAATACCACAGCACTACAAGCCACAAAATTCCAATACATGCTACACAATTCCCTTATAATCCACGCCACACAATGCCACTCTACTCTACACCATGCCACACAATTCCACTTCACACAATTCATATGTCACACAATTCCACTCCAGGTGTTAACTGGTCCTGCCCAGTGCCACACTAATTCTATGTCTTTGAATGAAGCTTGCAGAGGCCCTGTAATACTACACTTGTTCCAGGTCTTTGAAGGAAGCTTGCACTGGCTGGGCCTGCAGTACCACATTTGTTCTAAGTCTTTCAAGGAAGTTTGCATTGGCCATGCAGTACCACAAGTTTTCCATGTCTTTGAATGAAGCTTGGACTGGCCCTGCACTAGCATATTTGTTCAATGTCTTTGAAGGAAGCTTGACCTGACTGGCCCTATGGTAGCATAATTGTTCTGTATCTTTAAATGAAGCTTGCACTGGATGACACTTCAGTACCACACTTGTTCCATGTCTTTGAAGGAAGGTTGCATTGGCTGGCACTGAAATACCTCACTTGTTCCACGTCTTTAAATGGAACATGCACTGATCACGCAGTACCACACTTGTTCCATGTCTTTCGGGGAGGATTGTGATGCTCTTGACCAGTGCTGTATGTCTTATGAGTGGGAGGAGAAGAGGAAGTGAAGCCGGCATGGGCTGGCCAATTAGAAGGTAGCAAATAAGAGTGAGAAGCCAACGAATGGAACGCAATGGGCTGGCTGGAAGCCCCTTATTCTATGCAATATTTCTTGCAAGTGAGAGTGCATGCACAGTTGAGGCGAGACCTGAAAAACCCAGAGCCTGCTGCAGCTGCATGCTGGGCTGACCTCAAGATGACAACTTTACAGACACGTCTGCAGTAGAGTGAAAGAGCAAAACCTTTTATATTAACAAGACTGCTTTACGTGTACGGAAATAATTTATTAAGACAAAAAAAATGTCCATTACCATATGTCTTGATGCAAGGCAGATACGAAAGTATTTTTAAATGTCTTTCCAGCCGTACAGTGCTGGCGCAGAAAGTGCTGCAGACAATGCCTTTTATCACTTGAAATGCCACCTAATTAGCCTTTTCGTTGTCATCGAGATCATCCACTCTGCCACATAATTGATGCGGTCCAACACATAACTCCAGCGGCTTTGCATTCAAGGGAGGTGTTCTGTTCTTTCTCTCTCTGACCCTCTCAACGAATAACTCAAGCACAGCGTACTGTGCTGCCCACAAGTGAAGCCTGTCCCTGGAACCTCTTAGTGATTCTTAACAGGGACACTGTGTTTGGCCACAGGTGTGAAGCCTGCCTGGAGAATCTCAGTTAGTGATTTCTCTCAGAGCACACTACTGGCCAAGGGTGCAAAGTATCTTCAAGAGCACCTTTGGTACAGCCCACTCTCCGGCCCCTGATGCAAAGGCTCTTCCTGCCGCGTCTCAGTGAGTGGTTCCTAGCAGAGCACACTGCTTGCCATGGAGGTAAAGCCTCTCAGTGAGCGACTCCTAGCAGAGCACACTGCTTGCCATGGAGGTAAAGCCTCTCAGTGAGCGACTCCTAGCAGAGCACACTACTTGCCATGGAGGTAAAGCCTCTCAGTGAGTGACTCCTTGACACAACTGACTCTACTGCCTCCGAGTGTAGTCTCCTCAGTGGCCTCTCAGTGAGTGACTCTTAGCATAGCTGACTCCTCTCCACGTGGGTGTAAAGTCTGTTGCTGCATGTTTTCGCTTCGCTCGCGCCTCCTGGCAGGCGACGTGACCCTTGATCTCCGAATCCCACGTAGTCAGAGATTACTCAGGGATTTCCAAGTAGCGCGATAATGATCGGACGCCGGACGGTATAAACAGCAGCTCGAGGCCGGGAGGGAGCCAGAGCCGAGGGGAGCAGGACAGAACCACGCCGATAGCCTGGTAAGACTGACACTGCACGCACTGCATGCGTGCCAGCGAGGGCTGGGGGTACCCCAAGGAGAGGGGGGCGGGTGGGTCTCTGTACTTGTTTCTACGGAAGAGGGGGCGGAAGACCCTCTCGCTATCTACCTTCTTACCCGTACTTTTTTTTAAACATTTTTCTTTTAACTATGTCACTCACCTATACCCCACAAGCTCTGTCTTCAACTTTTTTTCTCCCTCAACTTTACCCCATCAGCATTTCTGCATCAATGTAGCCTTACAAGTTTGCTCTCTCAAATTTCTCCTTCAATTTTCTTCAACATTCCTGTAAATTCGCTCCCTGCTCTTTGTTCCCTGCCCTGTTCATAGATCATTTCCCCCTCTCACATTTCCTCTTTAAGTTTACCACTTAGCTTCTCTGTTTCTCACTTTTCTACCTTCTTTTGCTTTTCCCTCAACTGTTCTGCCTGCACTTTCGCTACACTTTCGTCTCCTTTTATCTAGTGCTCTTATCTTCACACCTCTCTCCTTTTCTCCCAACACTGTCACCAGCACTTTTAACTTCACTGTTTCCACTCTTCACAACCAGTGTTCTGTCTCCACACTCCCTCCCTACTACCTTCCCTGCGCTCTTCTTTCTCTCCGACCCTCTCTCTTTCTTTGCCCATGCCTCTCCCGGCCTCTCCATCTCTAACTTCCCTTGAATCTTGCACCCGTGTCCCTGGTACACTGCAGAGTAGATGGCACAGTTACTTGTTAAAACGGATGCCTGTAGGTTAACCGAGAGCACAAGTAATCACTTACTCTTTACGATTACTCAGTCGCGCCTGTGTTAGTCTACAAATTATTGTATTTATGGAGTTGGTGGTATCATAATCTGTAGAAACCAGCTATGTTACTTCTGCCTTTGAATTAAAATTTGTGACCACTGGTTGTACATACACAAAAAATGCACAGCTCAGTGAACTACCCTACTGGCCAAGTGACTGTGCAGGATTTACTTTTCAGGTTTAAATGAGTTTGTATTTTACTTTTTATGTAGTTGCTGCTTACTATGTATCCTTAATAAGATTACTATAAGACCACATAGTATCTTAGCATCTTACACTTAACGTATTAAATGTCTTCATCAGAATGCATTTTCCAATAACCAATCATTTCTCAATCAATTAAATATGTAGCCATATTAATGCTGTCTTAGATATTTATTTCTCTTTACAACACACTCATTTTCCTGTTCCTCTCTCATCTGATTTCACCAATTGTATAAAGCATGTTCTAGCGCTTCTGCTATTTATAAGTGTCTTTCCCTCCCGGCTCCCTCTCAAACCAAATCCAAGACTAAACTTATATGGAAAAAAGATTTAGCAGGAAATTGGGATTTCTCTTTTTGGAATAAGGTTTGGTCACGGGTTTATTAATGTTCTAGGTCAGCCAGCATTACACAAATCCTGTTTTATTCTTTATCAAAGACTATATTTTACTCCTGTACATGTTCAAAATGTTCGGTGGATGCCTCATCTCAATACTGGTCTTGTGTGTTTCCTGCATATGATGTTTAGTTGTCCTCGTACACTTTTTTTCTTGCATAGACTCTGGTCCCAAATTAAAAAGATTTTTAACCTGCAGTCCCGTTTCAACATTCTTTCTTTTAAATGGTGCTTTAACTAATGAGCTTATCCTGTCCTTCCCTAAGAGTAAATTACTAGATATCTTACTGGCAATTGCCTTTCAGCAAATTACTTTTAATTGGAACTCATCATATAAATTATCATATAAAGTGTGGTGGGACTGTGTTTGTTCGCATCCTAAATTGGATACTGTGTATACTAATCAATGCTCATACCCTCTTAATGTCAAATGGTTATGGTTACTATTAACCGCATGTCTTCATCGGATTGGGAATGATGTTTCAGCCACAAATGCTACATTATCTGAGAAATTTCAACCTCCATTAATATTTGAGTTCTCTGTGCTTTATTCTTATTTTACTATTGTTCTTTTGATTGGATGCTTCTGTTTGGTTTGATAAGTCGATGAGAAGGTTATTCTTTTGCTCTTTTACTTACGTATATGATGCTTTTCCCTTTCCTTCTCCCCCCTCCGACCCTCTTACATAAGTTATACAAACTTTAATATTTGTTCCAAGGTTCTTGTTCAGTACGTTTACTGATGCTTTTTCTTTTTCTTATAACAATAATATTCATGATGTGCTGTACATTGTTTGTGTTAAATAAAGTCTTTTAAACTGGAAACATGTAGCCATATGGTAAACATGCAGATCAGACAATATATACAAAAAGTGTAGGAGTGAAATATTTGTTGCTCAAAGTAGCATGAGTTATAAAACGGAGACTAAATCAATGTGTCACTTTCAAGGTTTTCATGAATATAATCAAAGAAACCAAAAAGAATGCTTGGTCGTGGAAAATAACACCATCCCTCACAATAGTCCTTAAAGGGACATGCAATGTAAATTCTGTTTACCTAGCCATGCATCGTTAACAATCGCCAACAACAGGTATACTTGAATGTTGTTTTGTTTGATGACGTATGCTTGGGGGTTTGAGATCAGTTGTGAGATCACTAACAACATAGTCCCTTTGCTTAGAATAATCAATACATTGAGGGCAATTTAGAGAGAATATGGTGGCTCATCAGTCAGTGTTGGTCCTACTACCCGTTAGGCTGTGTTGCATACTTCAATCGCAAAACTACTCCTGAACTAAACTTCTTAAGTGACCAAACAAAATCTCTTTTAGACTTAAAGTTTAATTGGTTACAGAGATGCATTCATCAGTAGAAATGACAATAATTAAAATAAAAACAGGAAACTTGAACAATACATTGTAAATTCCAAACATTATATTAACTCTTTAGCCCCAAACACAGAGTAAAGCGTCCTCTGAAATCCAGAGCAAATTTTTCAAATGATTTTTTCGAGCGATGAGGCTAAGGGTAATAGATATTGCTCTGAAACTAATAAAATGGGTAAGTGGAGTGGTAGGGAAAACCTCCAAAGCACAGGAAAAAGGAATACAGGATGGGTTTGAGAGCCTTGCTCGGGTATAAAAAGGAAAAGCCACCTCAAATCTCATACTGTATTCTTAAAATTGTTCATCACATCGCCTAGAACTTATACAAATTCGATCTAATTGCTTCAATTTTGTCACATACAATCTTTGCCTTCTAATTCTCCAAGAAGGACATATTCCTTTATATTTTATCTTTTTATTTATTTTAGCCACAAATGCATATGGAAATTATATCTCATTGGCCACGTTTAAGGCGAGTTTGTGGCTAATTACGTGTTGGTTTCAATTAGATTTTTTTAAACTGCAGATTTTAGCCCATTCTTGGGGTTGGCATGTGTAGTCCAAGACCCAGCAATCTATGTTGCACCTCAATCCATGGGATATATTTATAATTGGTCAAGTAGTGTTTTCATTGGTGAAGGTGGCTAATGGGGCTCATTGCATCGTCCAATTTACCTCTGTGGTTGCTAGTGATGAAAAGAGAGATATCATTTGCATCACCCTACACTGGTCTCATCAATTACTCCTAAGCGCAACATTACCGATCTTCAGACAGATGGACAAAAAGTCCATCTAATGTGCAGTTGAGGTGATTCCCAGAGGTGACACATGAACTGATGTGCAACCTCACCTCAGTGAACGAATGTCCTTCGATAGTGAACAGATTTACCTACTGGGATTTGTGGCAGATAAGAGAAACAAGGAGCACGGAGATAAAAATGTGCTTAGAATCACATAATATGGTTACGCAACTAATCCTGGATTTAAATCCCAGATTCTTAGTTTTAATTCCCAGAATGAGCCAATGAGTGTTAGTAGTCTGATGATCTCTGTTTCCAGGCTAATGTGGACACAGAAGGATTTGAATACACCAGATTCATAAAGTGTGCTCTGATTCCAAATCTGCTACCGGTTCATAAATTTGGTGGTACTCAAAATACAAATGCAAATAACTTTGAATCCTCCCAACACTCTTGAGGCCCACAAATTATTTCTCATACCTATCTTTCGAAACACTAACCTCATTCTTAAGAATTTGCAAACAGCATGGATTTTACTTGCAACTGGCCAACCACCATCGATGACTGCAGGGTCGGATTGGTAAAGTGGGCAATCGGGAAATGGCCAAAGAGCCGGTAGCCGAGTTCCAGCTGTGGGCTGCTTTTTTGGGCAGCCTGGGGGCTGACTGTGCTGTTAGGATCCCACCAGCGGCCCAGTGGGTGCCTGAGTGACCTTTCTAGAGGCAGATGGGCGGAGGCATCACTCCCTTTCCCTCGCTGGGCCGGCCCATTAATGTATGCTGATTGAGCGGGGGCAGGGGGCCTGAGCAGAAGTAGTCTCACTTGCATTCATGTGTGGCTCAGCAGTGTGAACTAATCTGTGCATTTTTTTTAATCTAAGTGAAGTTAATAAAACATGCACCCCACCCCTTTTCTTTTCATAAAACTTCACTGAAGCAGTGTTTCGCGGAAAGGCAATACGCAAATGTGGGCCACATTTTTTTGGTGTGCCCGGGCCGATTTTTGATCCCAATCCAACCCTGCATGACTGACCAACACCTGATCCTCTTGTACAAGAAGTCCGAAATGTAATGATGTACTGTTCTGGAGCATATGATATTCAGTGTGCCCTGCAAGAGGACTTAAGTAGTTGTGCTGTCTCAAACAGTTAACTCTGGCTGAATTCGCTCCGAGGTTGGTTTTGAAACACTTCAGAGACCACTAGCTCTATACACTGATTTTAATGTATTTTTGGGACGGAATTATGAAGCGAAAGGCTGTTCCTCTTCTTTACTGGCTTAGTCTGTAAAATCCTTCTATGCCTGATGTGCTAGTTGGCTATAGGGTAACCCTTCACTTTAGCTCTTCTGGATACCATTGGTCCTACCCTATGTCTTTCTGCTAAAAATCATTGCTCTTGGATGTGTCATTACAATTGGTTCTGTAGAAGTTAACTATGGGTACAACCCCCAAGCTGAATTATGGTGTCAAATGAAAGCCTAAGACTAAAAACATGGTATTTTGACTACTATGAGGTCGGTGTTAACCCTAGGCCCCAGTGCTAGCAAAGATCCATGAGCTAAAGGCCGCGTCCAGCAGACATTTTGTCTTATGTGGCCAAGGAAGCTCTGAATGTTGTGACTGGGAGTGACTCAAGCTGATCTGTTTTCATGTGGGCTCTCACCCTCTGTATTTATCACAGGTTGCCGGAGGAGCTTGGAAAGATGCGGTGCGTCGCGGTGGCCCTAACTGTACTATTCCTCACAGGTAAGGTTTCAGATAGGAAATTATTTGTTTCTACTTATATGATGAATGCTTGCAATCCCAACCCTATGGCAAATATTAGGTCCAAGCAAAACTTAAATTACTCTGGCGTAATTTCGCATGTTTTCAGGAATATCACGTGATGCTTGTTACGTGAAATTCCTGAATTACACCACATCGCATAATTACGACATAAAGTTCACTGCAAAAGTATAATGATGAGAATGACCAGAATGTGAGTGGCTATTATTCGCTGCACTTGTGTTTTAGGAGCTATTTTTTTCGTGTTAAATGCGTCCTTGCGTCCAAAATGGATGCAAGGATGCATTTTATGCAAAAAAAATAGCGCTGATTGCCAGATTTGCGTTTCACAAAATTAGTCATAATTTCTTGTCATTTTCCCGAAATTTTGCGTAACTATACGAAAGCAAATTGGCCTAATTTAACACACCTATACGAATTATTTCATTAATCTAGAAAGAAGAAAGAACACACACATTTTCATGGCACCCGTAATGGCTGCTCTAACAGCCTGAGATAATGTCGTTGCTGATACACAAACGTTGGTACAAAATCTGACCATGCTGAGGCGTAGGTGGACCTCATTCCGCACAGTGATGCACTCTAGCGCCTACTTGATTAACAGTGGAGCTTGTCTTGGGCACCGTAGGGGCAGATACGAGACCCATATAAATAAGTACTGCTTTGGGGCTGTTCAGAGGGGGAATTTGTAGTCCAAGCAACTGGGATAATGCGGCAGTAGAAGACCACACTGTATGGCAGGTTTAACTAAATGTTGAGGCATGAAAATGCAAACGATGCTGCACATTTCGTAGCATTATTATTTTACTAATCACATTTCGAAGCATTATTATTTCACTAATCAGTCATTTTAGCAAAAAAAAGTGCTGATCATTGGTTCCACCTCGTTGTATTAGTTTATCACTTGAATTAAGCAATCTGTAACTGAGAGGTGGCCATTGAAAAGATTGCAAAACATTTTCCACCGTGATGCACAATGTGTGGCTTATTTCTTTTTTTATGCAACCACTGATCCATTTGAGCTAGAAACATTCTTTTACGAAAATCTGTAAACTGGGCAGCATTTGACAGGCTACTTGGCAAGTGAGGTAAATCTATAATTAGGCAGAAAATGCCACAATCTCAGAATCACACGATTGCAGTTGGCCTTACACCATAACATAACCCAAATTCGACCACGACCGGAGGAAAAGCCGTGATTGGCCAACAGGGATAACGTAGTTATTTCTCAGTGACTGGCAGCATGTCTGTCTGACTAATCGTCTGTAAACTCCCTTTTCCTCTTCCACAGGAACGCAGGCCCGCTTCCTATGGCAGAATGAGGAGCCGCACGGCCCGGCAGAGAGGGCCAAAGAAATCGTCCAGAACTATGTGCGGCAGGCGCTGCAGCTGGGCAGGGAAGCCGTCAGCCAGGTCGAGTCATCGGAGTACGGCAAGAAGCTTGAGTAAGTGGCCTCGTGGGTGCACAAAGGCCCATACGTCACTGAAGGGCGGCGCGCGCCGTCTGCATGGGGCGCTTTATATAGAACAGAGGTCTGACGTGGGTATAATCAGCACACTGCCATCAAAGAAGGGATTATTTAGAAATAATCCCTTCTGAAGGGCTTTATTCAGAACGCCTCAATATTGGATGGGTTTAGCCAGCAATCCTCCTTACTCGAAGGGTTTATTTAGAAGTTATCCCTCGTAGAGGGACTTATTTGATTGATACAGAACTCTTCGTCCTGGAGGGATTAATTCGGAACGCTGCCTTTCTGGATTAGAAGGACTCCTTGCTGAATGGGTTTACTCATAACTGCTCCTCATTGAAGGGGTTTATTCAGGCCACTGTCGTCCTGGAGGGGGTTATTCAAAAGCATTCCATCACTTAGGCTTCCTGCTAAAGGCTGCCCTTCTAGAAGTGCTTGTTTAGTTCACCACACAACACTTCTGGATGGTTGATTTAGTTTATTGCATTGCTGGAGGGGCTCAGTCTGGGGATGGGGGGTGGGGGGGGGGGTTATTCAGAAGTGCTTTCTACTGATCAGCTTTCCTCTGAACTTTTTACTAAAGGGGTGTATTGAGAAATCTGCCTTGCTGGAGTGATTTATTCAGAAATAATCTTTTTAGGTGTGCTGGGGACTTGGGGTGGCGGGGGAGGGGTGGAGCTTGGGGGTATTCATAACACTATTTTCCTGGTGGGGTTTATAGATGACAATGCCACTAGAGGTGTTTATTCAAATCATTATCTTCCTGAATGGGTTAATTCAGATCTCTTTAAGCCTGGAGAGGTTTATTCACATCAAAGACCTTTTAAAGTTGCTCTATACATAACACAGGTCTCCAGAAGCGGTCCTCGCAGAACAACAGCCTTTGAGGGCCATCTCTGGACACAGACCTCTATTGAAATTAACTCATAAGGAGCAGGGGCTTCCCATGAATGGATTTTTAGTATATTTCCTCTGACATGAATGTTTACATTTCTGGAACATAGGAGTGGCTTTTCCTGGAATTTCTTTGTATGTCCTTCCCTGGCAGACTGTTGAGTTTCCAGTAGACTAGAATGAAATCTAAGTGCTGTTTCATGGCTACAACTTTAGCACTTTCTACTCCGCGCGGTTGCACGTTCTGAAACCGTATACCAATGCCACCCATGCCTGCTGCTCCCCCGCGATTTTGTTACACTGCGACCTTGCACGTTCCTTTTACCCATTGATTTGTAGACTTCACCTGCTGTCTGGCATTTACGTTTCTTTGACCCCTGAGTTGTACATGTCAGCTATCCGTTAACCTATACATGCCTACTGCTCTCCAACCTTATTTTCTATTGCCCTAAGCCTGCACCTTTTACTCTCTCAGCAGAGATTGTTCGACACCTTGTGACCTGTGCCTCCCACCTTTCCTCGGCCTTGGTTTCCCCTCTGTTCTGTGCCACTTCATTTCCTGTTGCCATGTTCTCCTTGGCTCGGCAATGCCTTGATATGCATGTCTCTCGCACAATCTGACCCACAATTCCATCCTGCTCTCTTGCTTCCACTTTCCTTACCCATCCATGCTGCCTTATTTACCCATTCATGCTGCCTGCCACTCCATGTTATGATCTTGCATGCCCGATCACTGCTAATTTGACCCATGCATCGATACCGCCCTTTGACCCGCTGTTCCTTGCTACAGTTGTGACCTCTGGTTTAATCTAACGCTCCATATTTGCTCTCTCCTTAGCCTCAAGATTTTGGAAAAGCTTGAGATATTCAGCACCAATGCGCAGCACTTACAAAAGCAGTTGGCTCCCTACATCGAGCAGGCGCGTGACCAGGTGGCCAAGGAGTACGAACGTGACCTGAGCGTTGCGAAAGAGAAGATCCAGCCAATCCTGGAGCAGTTTCAGAAGCGTTGGGAGGATGACGTAAGGAACTACCAGAAGAAATTTAACCCTATGGCCGGCGAGCTGCAAAAGCAAGCCAAGGACAGCCTGGAGGCCTTGTCCAAGACGCTGCTGCCCTTGGCAGAGGAGGTCCGGGACAAGCTGCGCACTGAGGTTGACCAGCTCCGTGTTAGCTTTGCCCCATACACCGATGAGTTTCGTCAACAAGTGGTTAAGAAACTGGAGGAGGTGCGAGCAAAGGCCGGACCCCAGGCCGAGGAGTACCGGGCTCAGCTGTCATCCCTAATCGAAGCTTGGAGGGAAAGGGTTGGGCCCATTGCTCAGCAACTGAAAGAACGGCTTATCCCCCATGCCGAGGAAGTGCAGAGTAAGCTGAACATCCTTTATGAAAGGCTAAAAGCACACTTATCCCCAGCTGCCTGAAGAGGGCACTATTGACCTCACAGTTCACATGGTGACTCTTTTTATATCTATCCAAAAATTGCTACTTTGCCCACCTTCTCACTCGTACCCTCTCTCTCTGTAATAAAGCTTTTTTTGTCTGTTTACTTCGCTGTTATGTGTGTTTATTAGATTTTTGTCTTCTTTCATTGCCTGACAGATAAGTCCACTTAAAAGAGTCTTTCTTCATTTGACCTCCACTCACTGCCTGGTCTCAGCCCTGATCGAGGCCAACCTCTCCGCCACTCCCCATCACCCCCACGGATAGTAATACCACTTGGAGCCAACTATCCACCTGGTTTCGCTGTTGGTCTCTCTCTCACATCTTATCTTCAGTGTGTGCCCCCTATTTCTCTCCACTTTGGTCTCTGCTAACTTGCCTATAGACCTAGACACGACTCAAGTTGTTACAGTGTCTGTGCTATCAGTGGCTGGTGATATGTATTTATTTTTATTGAAAAGTTATTTGATCCAAGAAATAGGCTGTACAACCAATGTTTAAAAAAAATCACAAAAGAAAACAATGCAAATTCAAACCCATCCAAGTCTTTAAGAAAGTGATTATGTAGTAATCTCCACCTACTACCACCAAAAAGAATACTGGGAAGGTGTGCACCTTTGGGGAAGATGGAATCTGCATTAAGACGGATGGATGACACCCAATATGGTGACAAGGCTACCTGGGTTAACCGGACGTCCACTAGAGGATAGCAGATAGAAAGAGGTATACTTGAAAACACTCTCCCACAATAAAATAGTTTAATATTGTTCATTATTCAACAGTAAAGTAACATTTATGGTTAAACCTCTGGCAGACAGGAACACCATACAGTAATGATCCCACTCACACCTGACTGCTTCACCCCCCAATGCACCTAACACCAACATCAGCACTCTTCCTCAGATGCATCTTAACCCATTTTCCCCCAACCACTACTCTTCCCCCACTCCCATAATCACTCCTGTAAGACTACCTCCACCACTTCCTAATGGCTGCCTCACTGCAAATGTCCACCAATCCCAAAGCGCCCATTCCCTGCCCCTCACCCTTCCACCACTCTCACCATCCCCTGCCATCCATCCGGTTTTATCCAACCATCCTGGTACTCTCTAGCCATCCCCACCTACCCCTGTGGCAGTGCCCCGAAACTGCTCGCCCAACTTAAAACTTAAATCTAGCCTCCTTCCCCAACTGTCCCTCCACCCCACCCGCACTTCATTCTTCGGCAACCCCTGCCCCAATATCATCTTTCCTCTCCATGTGCCCCCCCCCCCCCCCACCGACCCACATTGGCTCATCTGAAAACATCCACCCAAGCTCTCCACATCTGCCCCCATCTGTTTGTCCTACATCAACCCCTCCGAAACACACTCATGTAATGAAACATGTCGTGAAAGAGCAATACAAGCTCTTACCCATTTCTGTGCAGCAATGCCCACCTTCAAGGAACTCCTATCCTCTCTATCATATCTCTCAAACAAAAAAGACATCCTTATACAGCCATTCCTTCAGTTCAGAGACTTGCTTACAACTCACAGATCCTACCTATAACATCGTGCACAGAACACTCTGTGGAAATGTACCTTTTTAGGGGTACACTGGTGCAGGGTCACCCTTTTGTCCACGGGTTCAAAAAGCAACAAAACAGAGATCAACACTGAAGCTGGAATTCAAAATAACAATTTTATTAATTTCTCATGAGTGGAACCACGTTCAACAACACTCGTGTTGCAGAAGGTGGCACCCTGAAGTCACAGAGCACAGGCCTTATATACAGAGTTTGTAGAGTAAGCATGTAGTTACAAATAGGAGGTACAAGCATACACAGGAATAACTACCTTCAAACATGGGCAGATGGGAGATCACTTAGTCTGCAAAGTGGGAGGGAGATCAGAACTGCTTACAACAGTAGAAAACAGTTAACAGTTATATCTTTAGCCAGGTGCATTCTAGCAGCTACAGGCCTTTGCTCAGCATATTGCTTTTAGCTCTGTACAGAAGGAGTTAACTAGAGTTGATGACACAAGCAGAATAGAAGGGCAAGCAACAGTGAAGACGGAAGAATTACATAGCTAACAAAATGGATGCCACAGCCAAAATGACTGTAGCTTATGCTAACATAAAATATTACACATTTCCACAACTCTACACAGCCAATCAGTATCTCCTGGGACAACCACTCCTTTAAACCCAAACGGGCGCACTCTTTTCTCAACGATATTGACCTGAACAACCTCATTACATTTTCACCATCATCTTGAATCGCATTCACCCAGACCCACATCACTCAACCCTCCAAATTAGCACCACCTCCCACAATCTGATCCTAATCCCCACTCTACCCACTGTACAACCAGTGCATAAACTCCTCATTACTTCCCTCATTTGCATGCTGCAGAACTGCTGCCCGCAGTCAAAAACTGCAATGAGATATCAGAAACCATCAAGGACCTCGACCTAGACATCATGGTTCTCACTAAAGCCAGGCTCAACAATACCTCAAACAATGTTCTGCCTCTCATATTACACCTCTGTACTTCATTTTGCGCTATGACCGAGGACAGGCAAAGTGAAGGTCTAGTAGTCATTCGCAGAAACCCGCTATACTACTACCACCTAACCACTTTCAATCCTTTGAGTGCATGTAGCTGGAAATCTTGCACACTGCTCTGGACATCAGGATGAACGTGTTGTATTACCTCGCCGCCCCCCAGGACAATGCACTACTTTCATTGAAGAATGTATGAAATTCCTCATATTCCAGTTATTCAGCTCAAACAGCATTATCTTCCTTGATGACTTAAGTCTTCACAGGGACTCGAAGGGCAACAATCTTATGGACACCTTTGTCTCCTATCTCCGTGACAATGACCTCTGACAACACAGCCAGAAACCCACACACTTCAAGGGCTCCACACTGGATCTGGTCCTATCCAGAACACCCCTCCTTGTCTGTCTGACTTGTCTGACCACCTGCAGATCCCTCTCACAGTGTCCTTCATCTACACTAAAATCTATGGCCAACCTAAGCAGGAAAACATCTGGTTCAGGGACATAAGTAATCTCAAAATCGAAGCCCTTGCTAACATGGCCCTCCCAAACCTCACCTCGATAGTGCCTTAAATCTACATCAAAGAGTCCACGGATAAATGTAACTTCTGCATGGAATCCTTGATTGAAGAATTCACATCCCTCAAACGCAAATGCTGTAGACCCAAATTTATCTACCTTGGTACTCAAAAGACATCTACGAAGAAAGTAAGCTTCTCTCAAAGCTTGAGCAATAATGGAGACAAGCACCCTCCCCACTCAGACTTACTGAACCACAATCTGCAATAAAAACCTAAAAAGGCCACGTTTTTAGAGCCAAGTCATAGAATATCCAACCCATCCTGGACACTGCCAATACTAGACATAATCTACTACTTGAGGTAATCAAACAGACTAACAACCGCTACCCCACCTCTTCACCCAAGTACTCTGAGACCTTGTGCAACAACTTTGTGGAGTTCCTCAACAAGAAATTCAAAGACATAAACATGTCTGTTTTGGACACCTTTGACAATAAAACCAGGGAGAATCTACACTGTAAAACACTGCTACTATGATTCTCCTTCTTCATAGTCATAGAAGCAGATCCATTGTTGACTACATCCAGGGTGAATCCCTCACAAACAGCTACTCCACCTATGGACAACCCTGATCAACTCCTTACTTGAATAGGATTCATTCCCACACCCTCTAAAAATAGGTCGAATCTCTCCCCTTCTAAAAAAACAGTCAGTGGATCCAGACGACTTGAACAGCTTCTATCCAGCCTCCCCAGTTCCATTCCTAAGTAAGGTGATTGAAAGCTGTGTAGCCTCCAAATGTCGTCTCACATCCATGCAAACAACCTCCTTGACACTCCCCAGTCAGGCTTCCAAACTGGCCACAGCACAGAGACTGCAGTTCTACAGATTTTGGACAATGTTCTCTGTAATCCTCGACACTGGAAACTCCTGTCTTCTCCTTCTCTTCAACCTTTGCATTCAACACAATCAACCACCTGGCTCTAATAAGCACCCTGACAATTCAAATAGGATTTGAAAGTGTAATCCTGAACTGGTTCACTTCCTACTTAATGAACTACTCACATAAAGTCAAAATTGGTAACTCTGGTTTGAAACCGGTGAACCTACTGCAAGGGGTCCCTCAAGGCTCGACCCTCTTTCCAACCCTTTTTAATCTCTATTTAAACTCTCTCTGTGTTAACCTTAGGAACTCTTTGAGTGTCTTTCATCTCTACGCAGATAATACCCAAACCTACCTAAAGGTTGCATCGCCGGAGATCATCACTTTCCTTTCCAACACCGTGATAAGAATTTAATCATGGATCTCAAATCCCCACCTCAAACTAAACCCTGCAAAACAAAATTGTGTCTTACATCTCCGAAGAATGTGAATTCTTCTGTTCAGGACTGGATGAAACTTTTCTCCCTACCTGGAAGGCCGTCCCTCCATTGTACAGAATGCCAAGTCAATTGGATTCATCCTCTGGAGCCATCTCAACCATCAGTCATATTAAAGCCATTGCCAAGAGTGCTGGGTTCCAGGTTAGGCTTGTATGGGGAATTAGGCAACTCATCCCAAAGCAGGACCTAAAATCAGTTGTTCAGGTGCTGGTTCTTTTCAGACGTGACTACGGGATTGCACTTCTCTCGGGCATCCCCAAAGTTCACCTAGGCCTGCTCAGAGTGGTTCTACATGGTGCACCCCGCTTTGTGACTGGGCACAAGAACTCTGACCACATCACCTCTATCCTCCAAACCCTACAGTGGCTTCCTATAGAGACGAGAGCCCAATTTAAAACTGCCTGCACCACTCACAAAGGACTGCACTCATCTTCACCCTCCTACATAACTGAGAAACTGAAAAGGTCGGGAGGCAAATGGGAATCAAAAAATGCTCAATTCCTTCTCCTTGAACACCCCACCCCCCCATCTACAATCAAGAGCGATTCATGAACCAATCATTCTCTAGAAGCGCTACAAGAATTGAAACTCCCTGACCCTCCTTTTGACCAAATGCCATGACACCTTCAAAAAAGATTTCATATCTCTTCCATTCAAAAGTCACTTGGGTTAAATCCTTCTGGCCTCCACCCACGCTCCAGTATGCTATAATTTGTCTGAAGTTGTATCTCAAACATATCCTACATGGACTGTTGGAGATGTTTATACATGTGCAGCTTTCCTCCAATTTTCTGCTTTTCCTTCGTCCTGTCTTGCACCCTTACGGTGTTCTTGTTGTGGAAATGTTCTGGTTCTGTTGTACAGTGCTCTAATGCCCCTGGGCCTAATCTGCCCTATAAATAATCACAAAAATAAATTAAATTTAAAAAAATGACAGTGTGTAGTCTCAATTCCCCCACAGATATGTGCAACTCCCCACCATACACCAATACAACAATTTGAGGTTTTTGTTTTGGACTGTGCATACAATGTAATTACACATCTAGAACTGAAATGGCAGCCTTCTTTAACGGTGATGAGCCTAAACACAATAGGTTATCTGTGCTGTCTGACAAGTTTGTACACCACCTGATACAATATTTCAGGTAAAAAAATGCTAGTGAGAACGCAGGCAAATCAGGTCAAAACAGCGGCATGAATAGAACCAATTTGACCTCACAAATGAACAACAATTTAATTAAGTTTAAAATTATCTTTGTTCACTGGTAGCAGCTGGTAAATACATTATTACCTATTTATCTTTCGTTAACAGTCGGTAGTTGCTTCCCCTTCTTCTTGAACAATAGGGTAATTTTTGCAGTTTAGTTTAAAACGTCCTGTGTTCAAGGAAATGAAGCTCTACGAGGAAAGTTGTTTTTGAAGGTTTATTCCAGTAGTCGGGTAAGAAGCAGCCACAAAGCCCTCAACAGTTTAATTCCCATGGAACCCTCCTTCCCACTTGAATGCAAACTTTCTTTGGCCCTACAACCATTCTCTTCTTAAAGACACAAGGATACAATACATCTGTCTTCGCTAAAAAAGATTTTTTAAATTTATTTATTTATAAAGTTTTATATAACGCGAACAAGATCCCGAAGGATATCAGAGCGCTTTACAAAAAGGATGGAAGGAAGGTCATAAAAGCAATGTCGACATCAAGTAAGAATACAAAAACAGAAAAAATCGCTTAATTACAAGGCAAATTAGACAGGAAGAGTAATGCAGTAAACAGGCATATAGCAGGCTACGCAGGGAGGCACACTATGCGGTACGGAAGAGCAGCGTCAAATGTTGGTACAATGGATGTAGGATCAATGGCTTCGAGCAGGTGAACCTAGCCCAATTAAGGTAAGAATTTATTCATTAGGAATCTTTTGGCTTCCAGTCTGAAAGCAGTCATTGAGGAGATTCTGCATACTTCCGGTGGAAGAGAGTTCCATATCTTTGGGGCAGCGCCGGAGAAGGCTCGGTGACAAGTTCTCTTTTTGCTTAGGATGAGTGGTTTCAGGAGGAAAGTGTTAGCGCTTCTTGAGGCTCTACCACCACAGGATAATTCAAGCTTTTGCGCTAGGTACCTGGGAGTTTTGAGATGCAGAGCTTTGTGCCCCAGAACGGCAATCTTTAACTGAATTCGAGCTTCGTAGGGCAACCATTTAAGAGATTTTAGGACTGGGGATATGTGCTCATTTCGTTTGGTACCAGTCACCAATCTAGCCGGAGCGTTCAGTGATGCCCTTAGTGGAGCCAGGGTGTATTTGGGAAGGCCACAGAGCGTAGCGCTGCCGTAGTTAAGCCTCGGCAAGACAAGCGCTTGGACCACCTGCTTGAAATCGTATTGTGGAAGGAATGGTTTGATATTTCTAAGTGTCCTCATCAAGTGATTAGCTCCCTTACACACATTGCTGATGTGATTTTTCATATTCAGGTTTTTGTCCAGGGTGATTCCGAGGGATTTGGCAGAGTCTATGATGAGAGGGATGCAGTTGAAAGCAGTGAGGTGATTTAGCCAAAGGTCTAGCTTGGGGACGTGGTTCGGAGGCGAGATGAGAAGGAATTCAGTTTTGGAGGTCTTGAGCAGGAGATGGTTCTCTGTTAACCAATTTTGCGTAGACGTTAGGGTAGAGCTGAGTGGGATGATGTCATCCGGGGATGAGATTTCCAGATAAAGTTGCTTATCGTCCGCATACATATGGAAAATAATGTTCGTGGAATTTAGAGAATTAGCTAATGGTTCCAAGAAAAGGTTGAAGAGGATAGGAGATAGGGCTGACCCTTGGGGGACACTCATGAGTACTGGAGAGGGCTGGGAGAGGGAGTGGTTTGCCTTGACTCTTTGTGATCTGTGGTGGAGGAAGAACGAGAACCATTGTAGCACCCGACCAGAGAAACCCATCCTATTCTTCAGAATGGATAGGAGGTTGTCATGATTAACCGTGTCGAATGCGGAGGAAAGGTCAAGGAGGCTTAGAAGGCATGAATCATTTTGGTCAAGCATTTTTAAGATGTCATCCATAACGTGAGTGAGAGCCGACTCGGTACTGTGCCCCTTCCGAAAGCCTGATTGATGCTGATCTAGGAGTTGGAAGTTTTCTATGTGAGCACAAAGTTGGGATTGTACGCATTTTTCTAGGTGTTTAGTTAGGGTGGACATGTTGGAGATAGGGCGGAAGTTATTGAGGTCAGCTTTATCTGCATTAGGTTTTTTTAGTATATGTGACACCTGAGCTGCTTTTAGGCAGTCCGGGATCGGGCCTTGTGATAGAGAAGCATTTACAATCCTTCTCCAGGTGGGGATGAGTACATTCTTGATTTATTTGAAGATGGCCGGGGGCAACGGGTCATTGAAGTGGTTAGATGGGTTGATATTCTGAAGAATCTTGTTGATGTCTTTTTCACTGAATGGGGTAAAGGTGCCCCATGACGCGTTGTTCTTGGTGCTCAGGCTGATAGGTTTGCATTTTTCTAAGAGGTCAAGGGGTGGTGCGGACTCTGAGGATGGCAGGAGAGCCTTCTTAGAGGCGAGATCAATGGATATGAGTCTTGATTTCACAATGAAGAAAGCAGCAAGATTGTCGCATGAGGGTGGGCTGCCTCCAGAGTCAGAGAGGTTTGGACCTACCACTGATTGCTGTTTGACCAATTCGAAAAGTTTCTTGGGGCGGTTAGCAGCTTGATCAAGTTGGTGTCTGAAGTAGTCAGCTTTAGCGCACTTGATTTGTTTGTTGTAGAAGCTCCTAACCTCTCTAAAGAGTTTTAGTTGTTCCAAGGTGGGTTTGGATCTCCAGGAACCTTCGACTGCCCTGAGGTTGCGGCGTTCCGTGTTTAAAGTGTCATTGTACCACGGTTTGGATATTTTTGTTGAGGCATTTTTTTGTTGGAGTGGTGCAATGTCATTCATGATGTTGGAGATGGTCGAGTTGTAGGAGTCGGTGAGTAGCTAAACCTCACCCAAGTCAGCTTGGGAGGAGAGGGTAGATTTACAGTGGGCTGCTAGTTCAACTGAGTTTATTGATCTGAGGTCCCTTTTCCAGATCTTTGATTTCGTTGGTTGACTCTTCATCATCGACCTCTCCCTGTTAATATAAAAGAGGATGCAGTGGTGGTCGGACCAATCGCAAGGGGTAATGGTATGAAGAGTGATGGTCTGCCCTTTCGAGATAATGAGGTCTAGAGTTTCTCCTTTATTATGAGTTGGTTGGTCACAGTGCTGAAATAGTTCTTGATCATTTAAGAATGATCAGAGAAGAATGATGGATGCCGGTGATGTCAAGAAGACAAGGTCGAGGATGTGGCCTTTGGAGTGTGTTGATTGGTTGATATGCTATACCACATTGCGGGTGTTGATGATGTTCAGAAAAGTGCCCCTTGCGTTTTTTGCGCTTGCATTGTCTGGGCAGCTGATGTCACCCTTGAGGGTGATGTGGGGGCGTGGCACATGGATAAAGTGGTGGGTGGTCTGCGATATCATCATTGAAGTCCTGTTTTTGCATACAAGGCTTAAAGATGAAGCAGAAGTTCGCAGACTGAGTTGCGGAGAGTGTATTGTGAGGAGCTCCATGGAGTTGAGTGTTGCTTACTTGCCTGGATGGAAGACCAAGAGCAATGCCTCCTCCCTTTCTTATGTGTGCGATGTGCATGCTGGATGCTGTAGCTTTTGGGAACAAAAATGTTTAGGACATGGGGGTGTGTCATGGTTCTTTGATGACGAATGTGTCAAACTTGTAATAGGTGAAGACGTTGGCAATGTCTGGCACAGTAATGCAGAGAAAGAATCAAACAAGAGATGCAAGATGTGTTTGGTAGTTTGAGGGTGTGTAGTGGTTAATGGGTTATACATGAGGTTGCAATTATGTTGTGAGGATTCTCTGTATGTGTGTGATCCAGGTCTGGGTATGATTGTATGGATGCATAGTGTGGGGTGCTGGTTAAGGCACATGATGAGATCTTATCTTGTAGGTGCTTACTGTGGTGGCAGAGTAGCGAGGGACGTCGTTGAAGTCCCTAACAGGCCCAAACAGGTGACACACTTGTCTCTGTTGGCACAGAGAGGAACACAGAGACCTGCTTCCCCCATACATTCCTGGCCCTGCACAATGGAAACTAACATTATGCTAGAACCTGGGCTTCAACAAACAGGAAAGGAATACTGATGGGCAGACCTCCAGCCCAGGACCCTTTATCATCCATCTGAAGAACAACAAGACTCATTTGATATGTGAACTTGGCTGCAAAAATGTTTGCCCAAATGAAACCACCACCTCAAACTAGGAAGTTGAATGAACTTTTACTGAGAATAAACACTTTTTCCTTTGTGTATCTACACAATACAAACATAAAATTCATGACCTTCGACGACGCCTCCTTTATCAGTATTTTACTACAGCAATGCAGGCTAGTGAGTTCTATGCCTTCTCTGGTGAATATTACACAAAATTCTCCATGGGCAAAAAAAACCTTCATACAAACCTGATTTCTACATCTAGGCAATATTCGGGCTTCACTTTAATCGTACAGCTTTACCTTCTGCTGCTGTTTTTCCATTCTAAACCTTTTGCCGAGAACAAGTTACACATTTTGGCACAACATACTTTGGTGCACAGATATAACTAATCACAGTTTTGTACCTCTTTAAAGCCTCTCAGCAAAGAAAAACTAAATCCTATCCAAGGAGATAAAAGGTGCATTTTAACAATATGATCTATCCAGAAGAACGTAGGTACTCAAAACAGCACATGGAGCCACACCATTTGTCCTCAAAGGCATTCCAGAGACTTCAGAAAGCAAGTTTCCTGACCCTCTTCAAAGCTAGTACTGGAAGCCTTCTTGTCATACCACGCTGTCAACCCTTGATTGGTTTGAAGGATATCCTTTGCTTTGTGCATGAGATGTTCCATATGTTTACAGAGGCCCAGCACATCACCCACCACAGTATGGATTCACACAAAAGAAGGAATCTAAAAGATGGCAGATAGAAATATATAATACATTGGATTCTGTAATCCCTATATAAATGCCAGTCTCCAGTTCTTTATAATCGGAGACTTGTGAAGCACCAAGTCCCGATTATAAAGAAAAGACGTCAGAAGCCGACTATTACACATTATTACAGTTGAGTTATGACGTCACAATGCCTGTTGCTAAACCCAGCAGCCAAGGTGAAAGACAGGTCAGGTTACTGAAGCAGCTGCTTAAAACAAAAAAGAAATTGTGCTTTTTTTCCTTCTGCTCTCTTTTTAGCTTACAATGACAAGCAAGAGAACATGTTTATTTTTTGTACTCCTTAGATAGTTAGAGAAAAGCTAATCTTTCTACACGTTTCTACACATTCCAAGCTACTGCAGCTATTTTGCTTTCTAAAAAAAAGGAAACTTGTAATGAACTATTTCTAATATCTGTTAGCAACACATGCCTAACAGGTTTTTGATGTGTTTAGTTTTGCACTAGAGGTTTTATTTTTATTCTTCATGTTTGTAAACATGCTCGCTCTTTTATATAAAAGAGCTACGCAGCAAGGTTTTAAGCTAGTGGTTCCCAAACTTTTTGACCCACGACTCCCTTGACCAATTGCCTGTTGGCCGCGGCTCCCCATAAAATTACTTTTTTTGGCAGGTGTGGGGCCAGTGGGGGGATGCAAGCTCAGCCAGCACTTTGATTTTAATCCCTGAAAAGAATTGGGATGAATGTATGAAGAAGAGTGGGTGCAATGCACGGATATGTCTACTCTCTCTTTTCACAATATTTGTGCGCCCTTGGGCCATGCAGTGACTGCATCTGTTTGATGTTCGTGCGCGCTCAGGCTGGAGCTGAACACATCCAGCCAAAACCAGTCTGGGATACCGGGGTGCTGCCGCGCACAGTTTGGGAACCACTGGGTTATGAGCTTATAACACACATTACCCATGTGAACTAATAGGCGATCAGTTCATGTGCAATAATCAACACTGCAGGTCACAAAATAGATTTCAGGAATCTGTTTTGCAAAATGGAATCCGTTCCAATGCGAGGGCCAAAGTGATAATGTATGTCGAGAGATAAAAAATACAGGCCTTTATACCCTTTCCAGCAAACTAAAGGACCCTGGGATAATTAATATATTCAAATTGACCTGTAAAAAGCATCCACAGTATTCTGAATAGAAATCCAAAAGCAAATTTGGACAACAATTCCAGTTTGACTGCTAGATATGACCTACAACTCTTATGTAGGCTTTTGCATTGCTACCTAGAAGAGTGGAAGCAAGGATATACGCAGCATCACTGCTGGGATTTCAAAATTCCAGATTACAGATATTTAGATACAAGGTGCAAAACAAAGAACCCTATGTAATATAATAACTGTGGCACCATTTATTACACCCAAGTAAAAAACACAAGCAGTTGCAAAGTCAACAGGCCTGGCGTTAAAGTGGCATGTTTTCATTAATTCTGTTCACAGGAGCTGCATGCTGCCATGTTCTTAACTATGGCAATGGCAGGAGAGTAGCAAAATGAATTTTCTTCACTACATAATACACATAGGAAATAAACTAAATATGACAAACTGTGTGAGGATTCAAGGCAAGCCCATCATGCACTTCGATATAAATACTTCATAGAAAGCGGAATGATTTCCCATAGCCTGTGATGAGCAGGTAAAACTCTGGGTGGCCTTAAAGTCCACTTCATGTAAATTCTTCAAAATAAAGTGTACATCAATACGTAAGCAGATGGCTACGCATCACGCCACATATATATTTTAAAGTGAACGTGGACACTGCACAGTTCTGCTAGATGGTGATCCACTTCAAACAACTGAACAGAAGGATTATGTTACTTACCCAGTAAGCATCAGTTCTTGGCATGTAGAGCTGTAGATTCACATGCTTTGCATACTCCTGCCATCTAGTGTTGGGTCCGGATGTTTGGAAGTTGTTTTTCTTCGAAGAAGTCTTTCCAGTCACAAGGTAAGATGACTCCTCCTTTCAGTGATAGTGCGCATGGGCATCGACTCCATTGTTAGATTGTTTTTCAGCAAGAGGTGAGAATGCAGTAAGTAAATGTAGTAGAGATGTCCATAAGTATGAATGTAGAAGTAAGAACTGCAACAACTATAGGTGCCCGGGGAGGCAGGTGGGCGCATGTGAATCTATAGCTCTACATGCTAAAAACAGATGCTTACTGGGTACGTAACATAATCTGTTGGAGGCATGTGTGCTGTAGATACACATGCTTTGCATAGACTATAAAGCAGTATACTCCCAAAGCGGTGGCTAACATGTAGAAGTTGCAGTTGTTTGAAAAAGTGTTTTAAGCAATGCTTGGCCTACATTAGCTTGTTGCCGTGCTAACACATCTACACAATAGTGTTTGGTAAATGTGTGTGGTGTAGACCATGTAGCTGCCCTACATATGTTAGCTAGAGGGATGTTACCTAAAAAGGCCACAGTAGCCCCTATTTTGCGAGTGGAATGCGCTCTAGGGGGTATAGATAAAGTTCTTTTAGCTTTTGCATAGCATGTTTGAATGCATTTAACAATCCATCTTGAAATGCCAGATTTAGAGATGGGATTGCCTTTGTGAGGTGGAGCAAATGCAACAAACAGTTGCTTTGTTTTGCGAAAATCTGTGGTCCTTTCTATGTAGTACAATAATGCTCTTTTCACATCAAGCATGTGAAGAGCTCGTTCTGCTACAGAATCAGGTTGAGGGAAAAAAAAACAGGTAACTCAACTGATTGGTTTATATGAAAAGCAGAAACTACTTTGGGAAGGAATTTGGGGTTGGTACTGAAAAAAACACAACAGAATAAACAAGCATTTGCAATGGAATAGGTCTCACATTTTTTTAGTTAGAGCTATTGCTGTGCAAATGAAAATGTGTTTTATTTGTGTTTTTGTTTGGAGTATAGTGGATGTATGAATAGAGATATAGCTGCAGCACTGTATAGAGGACTTAGAATGAGGAATTACCATGGGGACTAGAGAAGCAGCTGCAGTATTGTGTGGAGGATTTAGAATGAGGAATTACCGTTGAGGGCAGAGAAGCAGGTAGCAGCAATGTGTAGAGTATTTAGAATGAGGAATTATGGACGGGATAAGAGAAGCAGTTGGGAACACTGCTTAGAGTAGTTAGAATGATAAATTTTTGACGGGAGGATGTAGAATGAGGAGTTATAGATGAGAGCAGAGAAGCAGCTGCAACAGTGTGTGTAGAGGAGTAAGAACGAGGACTTAGTAGTGGCACTAGAGAAGCCGTAGCAGCACTGGCTAGAGGACTAAGAATGAGGAATTACAAGTGGGAACCGACGCAGCTGTAGCACTGCTTAGAGGAGTTAGAATGAGGAATTACTAGTGTGACTAGAGATACAATTGCTGCACTGGCTAGAAGAGTTAGAATGAAGAATTAATGACAGGACCAGAGAGGCAGCTGCAGCAGTGTTTAGAGGAGTGAGAATGGGGAATTATTATTGGCATTAGAGAAATAGCTAGCAGCAGTGGCTATAGGAGTAAGAATGAGGAATTCCCAGTGGGAAGAGAGATGCAGCTGCAGTACTGCTTAAAGGATTAAGAATTGAGAATTACTATTGGGAATATAGATGCGTGTGTAGCAGTATGTAGAGAAGGTAGAATGAGTAATTGTCGATAGGACCAGAGAAGGCTGATTTAACAGCAAACAAATCCTGGATGCATATACACAGAACACAGAGCAGCGAACACGTCTGCCATACTGGCACGCATAGCAAACATAAACACAGTGCTCAAAGGCCATTACTAGAGGTTCATGTTCAAAATGCAAAAAGCAGTGGCACTGCATTTATCAACTTCAAAAGGATGAAATGCTGGGTGAAACCTCCCCTCCCCCCCCCCCGATGCGAATTTTCGACTTGTCAACAGGCTCACAATCTCAGTTGGAAGAAAAAATATATATATATATATAGATATATATATATATCTATATATATATATATATATATCCCAAAATAACGCCCTGTGCTCAAGAACGCACTCCACCGAAGATGGTTTCAACAAGAAACTTTATTACAAAGATCGGCTTCTCTGTCCCATAGTATTCAACCCTATGCGTTTCGGAGTTGCTTCATCCTTCTTCTTGGGGTAAGAACACTGCCAGTCCTCGGCTGCACTTCAAACTGCCCATTTATAAGCCTCACAGGTGAGTAAATATACATACGCATTGTGGGATTTGTAGTGCTTCAATTCTTCTCCGCTAGTGGGGGCCGCATTGTGGCAGTTAATTTTGTTCATTTTAAAGCTCTCCAGTGGGCCACAGGACAGAGTTCATATATATATATATATATATATATATATATATATATATATATATATATATATATATATATATATATATCCATCCATCCATCCATCCATCCAAATGAACCACAGAAAGAATAATAATCTGGCCACCATAACATCAGAGGAGGTGTTGGAGTTTGGGTTGGACTATGGAACGTCTTACTACAAGTCCTATGGTCTAAGGACTGTATCACAATGCCACTGCAGCAGTCAGTGTACATTATGTTATCGCACAGGATAGGCATGTCACATACATGTTCTAATACGTGAATTAAAAACAAAAAACAGCGCCCTAAATAAACAAAACCAAATGGCAAGCAGTTAATAAATTAACAAATAACCGAGTTTGGAGCATGAGAATTTCGCATAGCAAACATAAACACGGTGCTCAAAAGCCATTTGTGGTGGTTAATGATTAACTAGGAAACACGAAAAAAGCAGCAAAGAAATCCTGCACAAATGAACATTGAACAAAAGGAGCAGCGAACACATCTGCCACACCGGCACACGTAGCAAACAAACACAGTGCTTTTTAATAGTGTGTGAGCGGCGTTACTTTGCAGTTTGTGTGTTGCATTTAGCTTTTTACAGCTAAAAAGTAACCCCAGGTGGAGCTGGCGTAGTGCCACTACGTGGAGTTCCACAGGGGGTTGGGAAAAAACTCAGTGGAACTCCGCTCCGCTCCCGGCCTCCACCCCCCCTAATAAAAAATATTAAAACACACATTTAAAAAGAAAAAAGGCACTTACCTGTACTGTGGCGTCTCTGGGCTGCCCTCCTCGTCGTGGTCTCTCTTCCGCAAACCCCTACGTCCGACGTACGTCTTGCGAGATCCGCACATGCAAGCAGTGCGTTCCTACCCACTTTCACTGATAAAAGGCTCTTGTGAGCAAGCTGACGAGCTTTGGAACGCCTGCACGCCATGAGTGGGATTATACCTGAGAAAATTGGCAGCATGTCCACCATCCCGTAAATATTCTCTACTGATGAGGGAGGAATCCCGAAACTCTGGTGTCTAGAGATACGATTTCGAAAGATGGCATTAGCTGAAAAATAATATGAACTTTACATGAAAAACTGAACTACAACTACCAAGACGCTATGGGGTAATGGCGCTGTTGCATGCAAGCAGTGTGTTCCTACCCACTTTCACTGTTAAAAGCCCTCCATTGGCTGCCAATTCACAAGAGAGTCCTTTTCAAAATCATCCTGTTTACTTTTAGAGCCTACAGAGCAGTGGGTCCTAAGTATCTCACAGCTAGATTTACCCATTACACTCCTTCTCGGGCCCTGAGATCTTCATCCCCGAATCTCCATAAACCTCCACGTCAGGCTTAAGACTAAAGGAGGCAGATCTTTTACTTTTCTAGGGTCCAAGGCATGGAATCAGCTCCTCGCGGAGCTGAGACATTTTACATCAGAACCCCTTTTCCAGAAACAGCTGAAGACATGGCTTTTTACAGCCTCTGATCCTGTCTGTCATTCTCTCATCAGAAGAACCCTGAAAGGCCACTTCTCGGCTCCAGAGTCTTAGACTTTGACTTACTCGTTAGTATTTTCTCTGACTTTTATACCACAGAGAGCCAGGATGCCCGCTTGGGAGTGACAGTAGCGTTTTACAAATTCAATTACATTAAATTCTAAGTTTGTATTTCTTCCTCCTTTCTCACCTCAGGGCATTTGGAATAATAGCAACACAATTGTGAACTTTCCCTCACTCCCAAAAGACCCAGAAATATCAAAACCAACCAAGGTCCATCAGGAATTCTAATTGACACAATGGGGGACTCACTGACTGACACAGATGTATCACTTTTTATGCAATCCATACACACTCACACATCTTTCCACTTTCCTGTCCATGGCTGGCCACCAGAAATCTATTCTGGGTTTTCCTTTCATCAATGTAATTCCGCTGTGTTCTTCATGAATCAAGTTAATTATCCTTTATCACAGTAAAACCGGTACCACTAATTTTCCACCTTTCATAACCAATCTGCCCACAACCGACAACTCTGGCCAAAACAACATAAACTTTGCCAGTTTCATCCATCCTATGAGGATATTAGATATGATCTTACACACCTCATCATTCTCATGGACACCATTTCTACAATCATCTACAGTGTTTGCCCCTGTAGAAACAGCTTGCACACTAATCACTGTCATCCTCCTCAGTAGAAGACAGACCAGTCAACTGCAACCTCAACATGCAATCACCACCTATGTTCCTCACACACTTGACTGTAAATGAGTACTCCTGCAATTTGAAAACCACTTAGGTATCCGAGGTGTAACTTTACCAGTCACCTATGTTGTAAAATTGTCTAGCAAAGGTTTGTGGTCTGTCCTTAGGTCAAACCTTATACCCAACAAATATGTCTGAAAATAGTGAATCCCCCAAAAGCAAGCCAGGGCTTCCTTCTTAAATACAGAGTAATTCTCCTTTGAATTTCCAGTGTTCTGGTTGCAAATGCTACTAATCTTTTGTGACCTTGGTCTAATTGGATCAACAAGCTCCTAGTCCGTAAGCACTGGCATCAGTGATTGCAATTGATTCCACCTCGGGTTGAATGGTTTCAATATGGGAGCATGGGCAATACTTTTCTTTACACCTAAAAAATACTTTTCACAATCCTCTTACTATTCAAACCTCACTCTTTTTTTCAGTAACAATCACATTTTTTTCTCCTCTCAGAAAAATGATGACCACACTTTCTGTAATATTCAGCAAGGCCCAAACATGTCCTCAATTGTGCCTTGGTTGTCGAACTTGGAGCATCCTCATTAGCCTCCACATGTTTCAGTTGAAGTTTAAAGATGACCTAAATATTCCAATTCAGGAACAGAAAATCTGAATCTGCACTTTTCAAGCTCAATAGTTAAGCCTGAACGCCTAAGCCTCTACAACATCTCCCTAAAAACACAATCAACATCATCTTATAATTACGATATTTTGTCATCTCCAGACATCAATTCCAAACAGCAGACCAAATCAGAGTATAGTTTACCTCCTACCATTGTCAGTCTTGGTCTCTTGGACACTAAGGCGTTTCTGTGTCTGCCCAACTATATTTTATCTGGATCACCTTTGGACCACTCCGCCCCCTAAGGTCTGGAAGCAGATTTATATTGCGTTGCCTCAATTCCTTAAAGCTTATGTAATTCTTCACTTACATCTGGAGCAGTTCCTTTGGACTGGAAAGGCCTATGGGGGTTCCGTTATTTAAAAAAAAACTTCAGCGGATCCCCTGGTCCCTAGCAATTACAGCCCTATATCTCTTCTCCCATGTCCTGTGAAAATTATTGTGAAAATTTTGGAGAAACATGTTCACAAAATTCTCTCTGATTTTCTTGAATGACACAATTTACTTGATCTGACACAGTCAGGCTTTTGCCTGGCCCACAGCAAGGAAACGTCATCGGTAGCCATACTAGATGATCTTAAATTGGCAGCAGACAATGGCAATTTCGTAGCTTTGATATTGCTTGACCTCTTTGCTGCCTTTGACATGGTAAATCAGAACAACCTTATTTCAAGGCTAGGAAATTGACATTCAGGTTGTTGCCATAGACTTAGGATGGTCTTATCTCGAAGGAAGAGCTCATCTACCACACTTTCAATCTCAGTTCAGGAAATAGGACAGGGTGTTCCTAAAGGTTCTCCCCTTAGCCCTAATTATTTCACATCTACCTGAAACCCCTGGCAGAATTGATTTGTAAATATCAAAAAAAAAACTGGAGCCCTACTCTGTAGTGTGTGCTAAACCTCCTACAGGGTAGAAAAAGCACAAGGCTTTTTTTGTATAACCCTCACCACCAGGGTTACCCCTTGGTGGTATGCTTCATCATAGGGTTCTTCCAATTTTGCTGCGCAACGGGGTGTGCTGCTACCTGTGAGATACAAAGGAGCACTGAATGGTGCACACCAAACGATGGTAAATGGGAGTTGGAGGGGTTTTATTGTGAATTAAAAATACCTGCCAGGTAGGAAAGCTATGATTTATTCCATCCTTTATATGGTAGGATTAAAAAGGGAAGAAATGTAGAAAGTATGTGTGGTTTTAATGACCCTTCTTTCTACATGGCCTACAAGTTTCAAGCCACCCTTCCCTGTGGCTTTCGTCAGGACCAAGGCTTACACTCCTTTATAGCACTCCTAGATAGACTATCCAAAAACAACTAAGTGTAGCGACTTCACACATTCTGCATGCGCAAATACCCTTTTCACCTACTTGGTACTATATTCTGTGATGCATACAAAAAGCAAGAATTTTTCTCCACAGGTTCTTCGCTGGCAAGACGAGCATGTAGTCACACTTGCATCAAAGTCTCGTCTCGGCAAATTAACCTGCGAGTGCATCACCAGTGCCTGATTTAATGCCCCTGAGATGCGCTCTCAGGGTATTGGATGAAGAATACCACCAAGGGGTATGTAACTAGGATGACAAGTCACCTTCTGGGAAATTCCTCGTATCTCCCCCTATTTCTTTGATACAGAATTGATTCGTAGTTACAGAGTTAATTTCATGAACTATGCTGATGACACCTAAATCATTCTGTCAGTGGATCAATGTAATCCTCCGACTCTAGAAGCCTTCCACAACAGCTTAAGGGACATTTCTTGTTGACTGGAACTGAACTCACCTAAAATCCAATGGGGAAAAGATGGGAAATCTTTGTTGTTCAACAGGTAAACCTCCCCACATTTTACCAGCAAATATTTTGCCACAGCCCAGTAATGCGACACCTGTAGTCTCCACGGAGGTGCGGAATCTGGCTATTTATATGGATTCAGATCTTTTCCTTTCCACCCAGGTTAACAAGCTCTTTTCTTTCTGTTTCTCTTTAATGAGGACACTTGGAACTGTTTTACTATTTCTACCTGATCAACATTGTACGCAGGTGGTGCAGTCACTTACTTTCAGTTAACTGGATTACTGCATTCTCATTATTTAGGTGCACCTGATGATCTTATTAAGCAACTGATCCTCATTCAGACAGCTGCAGCTGAGTTACCATTATCATGCCCCTGCCATGCATCGCCATCAGTGGCCCATGACAAATTGCACTAGTTGCCTGTGCCCAAAAGGTTTAAGTTCAAGGCTTTGTGTCTAGTCCATAAGCTGTATATTCAAAGGGGTCGCTTTTCCTGCAATCTAGATTTACACGTTACAAGCCTCCCCTTATACTGGATTTGGCCGGCCCTAATCTTCTGACAGTGCCTAAAATCTTGAGGGCTCGTATCAGAACTAGGGCCTTTTCTCTGCAGGCTGCACAGTTGTGGAACTCTCTTCCTGTCTTATTACATCTTCTGATAATCTTCTTACTTTTAGGAAACTGTTTAAAATGTAGCTACATACTCTTTAAGTTATTGTCTCCTACAGGTATCTCTTGGGTCTAATTTGTTTTACCTGAAGAAGTGGTAAGGTTGTACAGCTCCAGGATACCTCTGGATAAGACTTGCACTATGCAAATGTAACTAATAATGATATTAATAATGATAATAATCATGCTCTAACTTGTCCCGCCCGCTGACCAGAACATCATTCTTAAAAACCACATGATCCAATCCTCCCAAATTCCTTTTGCAAGCCACGCTGAAAAACAGCCCATGCACACATCCACTTAAATGGCATTCTTTTATACCTAAAAGCCCCCTCTGGATCACAAAGAAAGTTAAATGCCTACTCTCATGATGAAGTTATAGCTAATGAAAAGCATTTGACAAATCTAAAAAGTAAATCACTAAACATTTGCCAACTTTATCAGAATCTTGTTTATGTTGTTATCTATGGATGCCAGTCCGCCCAAATGCATCCATTCAAATCACGCAAGTCAATGCACATATGCACTTTTCCATTAGCCTTTTGAGCCAAACCTGTTGGGCTTAATCCTTCTGATGATCCTATTGACTCAATCACATCTGCCTTGCACAACCTCTTTGATTCTTTGCTAAGCAAATCTCTTAAGGCTAAAGGCACTGATCTGACCTGTTCACTTTGGGCAACGAATCTTGTTTTAAAACAATGCAGTGTGAAAAACTTCTTAGTTTGCCTAAACCTTGTTGGAACACTTCTGCAAACTCTGATTTTGTTCTTTCCACATCCGAAATAACCCTAACTATCACCTGCTCTGGATAGTTAGGATCCAAATGATTCCTAAGCCCTTCTGTTCTCTCCACCCATAACATTATACATTTCTGAACTACATATGCTATACCATAAAGGTTTCCTATCCTTGCAACATAATTCGGATTCAAAACATCCCAGAATGGATAACTTAACTCCAACATATCCAATAGGACAAACTAGTGCCTCATTTAGAGGTATGCACCCCAATTGCACCCATACTGAATGGTTAATCAATGTGTATGGAGAACATGAATCATCCTACATGTTCACATTCACTCTATTGATAGAAACAGTACATTTGGGTGGTGTATATAGTTGTACACTGGCAACACACTCATTCATGCACCAACAAATGGAAGATGGTTTCATTAGCTCTCTCACGACCAGGACTTCATAATAGTCGCTACTTTCCTCTTCCACCAAGTGCACATTTTTGGTTTTAAATTTAAAATCTAAATCCATATTTTTGCAGACAGGTGAAAAGCATCCAATTTTCTTACAATGGTAACACCTAGCTTTTGATGCAGGGCTGTAGGAAGCTGGCTCGTTATATAGTGGACCAAAATGTGGTACACTGTGTAAAGAGTCCAGGCAAGCCACTACTGGCTTACAGAGGCGCAAATGATAAACCCAAATGCTCTCTTTTGTGGTAGTGCGAGTGAGCAGTTAGCCCTATCAGAGGGTAGTGCTAAGCATTTATTGCACACACAAAGGCAGTAATTGAGAGACACACTCAATAAAGAAATCCGACACCAATCTATAAAAATAACACATACTTTTACATGAATTTAGATACCAAGATCATCAGAGTCCGGTAAGTTCTTTTTGAGTTATGAATTTTTACAGTTTTCAAAAGTTGACACAGTGCAGTTTTGGGGGAAACGGTCTGAACAATGCGGGCAGAGCCACTCTTGCCATTCCAACGCAAGCGCAACCATGCTTGACTTAACCACTCATATGCCTTACCCACGCATATGCGTGGTTAAGGCATATGCGCGGTCTAGATGCTGAGTCGGGCAGGCCCAGGAATAGGAAGGATTGGGAGAGGACGCAGTGAGGTAAGTGAGACTGGGGTTTGGGGGGGTTGTGGGGTAGTTTTTAAGGGTTGGGGTAGTTTGTAAGGCTCATGGTTAGGGGATTGGGGTTGTTTTCAGGGCTGGGGGTGGGGTTGTTTTTAGGGCTGGGGAGTCAGGGTTGCTTTTAGGGCTCAGTGGGAGGTCGGGGTAGTTTTTAGGGCTTGGGGGGGGGGGGGGTCAAGGTAGTTTTTAGGGGTCAGAGTAGTTTTTAGGGCTCAGGGGGGTCAGGGTAGTTTTTAGGGCTCAGGGGGGTAGGGCTAGTTTTTAGGGCACGGGGAGGGGGGTTGTGGCAGTTTTAAGGGCTCGGGTGGGGTACTTTTGCGTGCTTGGGTGGGTTGGGTTAGTTTTTACAGCTCGGGGGGATCAGAAAAGTTTTTAGGGATCGGGGGAGTCTGGCTAGTTTTCAGGCCTCAGTGGGAGTCAGGGTACTTTTTAAGGCTCGGGGTAGTTGTTAGGGCTAAGGGCAGGTGGCATAGGGTGGGTTTTTTACCACACATTCCTATAACAGTCATGCCTTTACCATGAAATTGCGTGGTAAAGGAATGTGCTGTTCTAATGCATTCATGGTTTAGGCAGCGTAGTAGAGGCATGCGTGGTTTAGCCATGCGTGCCTTTGTCATGCAATCCAATTTTTGAGAGCGGTAATGTTATCCTGTGGGGGAAAATCATGTACTGCTTTCGGGCACTTAACAGTGACTTACGGGACTGTTCTTCTGGACTTAAGGTGAGTATGGTGCAAGGTCCAAGTCCACACCAACAGGTCACCTCAGGAGGCTCTGGGGCGTCCGGGTGCAGAAGTGTGTTACAGTGTCGGGTGTCCCATTCACTTCAATGGGGAACGGTCAGCCAGAAAGAGGCTGCAAGGTTGGACTGGGTGCCAATCCGGGGGGAACCCACATGGGGTCTCAACCGTTGAAATGCTCTGGCACGTAGGGACACCATTGGTCCACTTCTCCTCGGCCTGTGGAGCTCGGGTGCAGTGGTGTCTTTTGGCATCTGGTTCAGTGCTGGAGTCACTCGCTGTTGAAGGGGGCCTGCAGAAAGAGGCTGCAAAAGGCGACTGAGAGTCCAGTCTTGGCAAACCCAAGTGTGGGTTCAGCCTTAGAGGGTCTCAGGACCCCGTTGGCACTGTCACCTCCCTCGGACTCGGGCTGTGGGGAGCGGGTGCAGAGGCAATTTGAGGTATCGGTGGCGGTGGTAAGAGACTCTCTCTTTGTCTTGGTTTCTGCTGAAGAGGGGCAAACAGGACAGCTGGGCCACTCACAATGTGAGTCTCACTGTCTCTGAACTCCCTTGACATGCAGTTCAGTTTTACCCGGTGTTGGTGTCTGGACTGGACACAACAAGCCTTGGCTGCGGCAAGGGGTCCGGTACCCCAGTTATTGGTGCTGTGCGGCTTTGGTCGGTCCTGGCGTCCCCACACTTGGAGGCAGGATGGATCTGACCTGCAAGAGAATGGCAACTTCTTCCTGGGTGGCTGCAGCGTTGGTAATCCTGGTGAGCGGCAGGACGGTGAACTGGACCTTACTTCTTTTGGTGCTTGCAGCTGCAGGGGAGTAGCTCCTCTACTCCAAGGGAGTTTCTTTGGCAATTGGCAAAACACAGGCAGCCCTCCAGATTTATTGAAGTCTGCACATCCACAGGATGAGTTGGTTGCTTCATGAAGGTTGGGTGCAGCAGGCAGGCTTGCAGGGTGGGCACCAAGTCAGTCGTGCTCCTCAGTTCTCGGGTTACCAGTCTTCTGTGTCCACTCCTTCTCTGTGTCTGTCAAAATCTGACGTCTGGTACCAGGCGGTCCCCTAAATACTCAAATCAGGGGTGTTAAGGAGAGTGAGGGGTAGTAGCCAAAGGGCTACTTATCCCTGGGGTCACTACACCCCCTAGATGACCACTTCTTTTGTGGAGTGGGCATCACCCTGTCCCAGATTCCCTAATTCCACCACACACACAATGGTGGAATTTCTAACTTCGTGTTCACTTCAGGCTCTTTACCTTAGAGGTATTTCCAACCTGGCAGTGCAACACGCCTCCTGCATGACTAATTTTCCCACTTGTCCTGGTGCCAGATGGGCTCAGGGCAGGGAGTACATTTCTCCTGTCTGGGAAAGCCTTGGGTTACATATCAATAGCGGCAGAGGCCTTTGAAGCCTCATGCCTTGATGTGAAGATCACTAGTCATCCTGCTTGGAAGAAGTGCAAACACCTCCTGCCAGAGCAGGCATTGTTTTGTCCTCTGAAAGCGTAGCTCTCACCACCTAGGGGGTCAGAAAGTCATCTGAGGTGTCAGGCTGGACCGAACCAGTCAGCCAGCACACTAGAGGACTAGTTGGGTTTAGGGGGTACCTCTAAGGTAACCTTTCGGTGAATGTATTAATAAATCCATCACTGGAATCAGTGTGGGTTTATGAATACGAGGTGTTTGATACCAAACATCATAGGTTTCAGTGAAGCCATTATGTAGCTGGGTAACTCGTTTTGACCAGTGCCCAGTAGATACATTAAGATGGCTTCCCTGCTCACTTGCAATATCTAGTAATAGAACTAGACATCACAGGGGCATATCTGCTCATGCAAATATGTCCTCACATAATATATAATGCACCCTGCCTTAGGGCTCAAAGGCTTTCTGTAGGGGTAACTTACATATGTTAGATTCAGTGACTTTGGAAAGACACACAGGAATGTGTCATGTCATGTTTTCACTCATGGTTTGCACCATATCAAGCAGCCTGCAATGGAAGTCTGTGTGGAATTTGTATGTGGGTCCCTTAGAGTGGCATAAAATATGCTGCGCCCTTAGAGACCCTCTTTACGCCCATGCCCTAGGTACCTGGGGTACCATTTACTAAGGACTTACAGGGGTGCTAAAGTCCTTAGCCAAATGTAGAACAAATAGACTTCACGTTGTTTTAGGGAAGGAGCACTGCCCCTGAGGTCTGGTTAGCAGAGTTAAAAATCAGCATCTAGTAGCTAACAAGGGGGCAAAAAGTGGGGGGACAACTGCAACAAAAGCCCAGTTTCCCACACAGTACAACTGCTAGAAGATGCTAGGTGTTTATAACTCCCACACCTTAAGCATTGTGCCTTGTTTTTTGTTACAGAATTGTCGGCAAATGTATGACTTTAATTGACATCTTTCTTACTGGTTATAGTGCTAACATTCTTAGATGATTCCGCAAATGTGTCCACATTTTGTTTTTCTTCAGTATTTTGGGGGTTCAATACCTTTAAGTAAGATGATGTATTTTCAATTCTCTTTGCAATTGATACAGCTTTTTCAAGGCTGGGTTATTTCATGCTCAATAGTTTCTCTTGAATTTTTTAATTCGTAGTTCGATTTACTAATTGATCTCTCACAATATCATTTTGCAGATCAATATATCTGCATGTAGAAGTTATCACACGCAAACATTCTACCTACTGATTAACAGACTGTCCAGGCACAGGAGCTCTTTAAAAAAGCTTAGGACGTTCTACCACATTTCTTTTTTTTTTTTTAACTTTAATTCTCCTCCAACATTCTCAAAGACTCTCATATCCATCATTCTCTTCTAAATCCATAGCATCTTCTATTCTAGATGGCATAGGTAAACTTTTTAAATCATTTCTTCTTTCCACCACCAAATGATGTTTTACTAACACAAATCTCCTAATTTACACAAACACTTCTTCGCCAATAGCCTCTAAATAGGTTTCAAATCCCCCTTTCCAGTATTCCCATAACATTACTGGTTCTCCAGGAAATTGCAGAAATGTTGGAGAAGCTACAATGTTCTCCATGTTATAATACTCAGATAAATGTAGATACAAATGTGTACACAATTACCAATTGCACTAATGTAAAATAATTACATACACAAGCGGTGTAAGAAGTAATAAATTAAAATAACAAAAGTAGCTGTCAATGTCAATTTTGAATCCTTGGATGGAGTTTGCAGTTTTGATAATTATGACTAACCACTATGATAAATACTGAATTAAAACAATAAAATTCGTCAACGGAGTCAATTTGGAAAGTAGTTTTCAGTTTGTGGTGAATATGTCAACCCATTCAAATGAATAAAAGTAGCCACCGCTGTCTTTTAGTTTTAACATTAAATGATTTTCTTATTCACGTTGAAAATAGCAATGTAAAATGATTCACGTAGCCACAGTCTTCGTTTATAGTAAACAAAGAACAGTCCTGTTTTTTTTTCCTTTTACTTTACAGCTGTGCACAGGGTAGAAACATTTGAACCTTGTTGGTCCTTTCTCTATTTCAATTACATGTTAAGACAACCTCTGGGAAAACAGACGCAGAGCAGAGGAACGAATACGCGATGTAATGAATTACGTTGAACTCGCACATTCACCCGCGATGAAATGCTTACTTTGACAGCTTTCTTCCCGAGAGTAGAGGTCACAGTATTTCATTAGAAAAAACACGCTCTACATTCGGTAATATTAAGTAACTGTGCGAATCAGAGCACGCAGGAGGCACATGAGTTCAACGTTGCAGCGAATTTCAATTACACACTTTCAACAGATTCATTTATAGGCTTTACGAGCTGCTTATAATGAAAATTTTTGAATAATCCATGTGCATAAGGAAATGGAATACATACAGGTTAGCAGGGCAGAAGTCCTAAGAAAAAAAGTGGGGGGACTGACCTAGTTTGGCAGTATGCAAGTGACATCACGGCGTGCGACATCACGGCGCACGACATCACACATGGCATCACAGGAATTGACATCATTGAAAGTGGCATTACAAGCCACGACTTTACAAGAAGTGGCATCACAAGAAGTGACATCAAATCTAAAGCCCTCACATATATGTTTAGCAGGTCTATCATGTGTACGTTTGAGCGCATTGCGAGGATAATAGCACAGTGAGCTATGGAAGATATGTGACTTCTACACCTTGCAATCCCCCAGTTTTATGTAACACATCCTGTACATTTATTTACAAACTTATATAATTTATTGTACATGTAATATGCACGTGTTGATGTAAAGCGCTCTGACACCCTGCATTGGAATGAGTAGGGCTATACAAGAAAAAATAGAAGTACTTAAATTATTTCAACGCCTCCTCAGGGGAAGTAAGCTGTATATAAATGCTATTTGCTTTGTGTACATACTGGGAAAGACCAAACACATCTGATATTCTTACAGTGCATTCATATCTCCTAAACAGGGACTGAACAAAGTGAAAAGCTGCCTCTCTTAAGTATTTGTGAAGTGCTAACAAGGTGTGGGCCTTTATTTCCCCTCCACTTCATTTGCATCAGGTGTGAGACTCCTGACTGCTCCCAGCCAAGAGACTCGAACAAAAGGAGGATTGATGACCCCTCAAATTCGGCCTTTGTTATGGGCCCAGCAGGAGTCTTAAATAAGAAAGCCCCGTCCCCGCCTGCACGTTGTTGCTTGTTGCAGATGGAAAGCAGACAACGTGCAGGTGCTGCTGAAAGAGTCCTGGTGTTTGGAAATTACACCGGGACGAGTTCAGCACATTATTCAGTGGGGCCCGAATTCTTGGCAGGGTGGACGGCGTTCACCCTGTAAAAAAAGTGGGTGGACGCTATGCACCCGCGTGTACCCCCGACTCATGCCCTGCAGGTTAGTGCCCTGTCTGTTGTTTTTGACAACCCCTGACCCATGGAAGGAAAAGCTGTGGGTGGAGTCTTTTGATGTGATCCCATCCTAGTCGCCAACATCCTGTGTTCAAGGAAATGAAGCGCCACAAACCCAGTTAGTTTTGAAGGTTTATTTCAGGTAAAAGACCGCAACAGTGTAACTCCCCTGGAGACCTCCTTCTCAGCTGAACCCAAACAATCTTCAGCTTTACAAACATTCTCTTCTTAAAGACACAAGAATACAACAATGTGGCCTTTCCATCTTTTTTTGTGGCATAAATAGTCAATGACCTTGATTAGCATAAACTGCCTCACTAGGGAATGGGATACGGAAAAGTATTTGAAAACTGCCCTGCACTAGTCTATTTCTGTGGGCAGGAGGACAAAGGAGGTGGAATTCACGTACAGAGAGCAGGCTGAGATAAATGACAATACCGAGGTGCAATGCTACACCTATGTGGATGTTCTGAATGAATTTTGCCATGGTGCTGATTGATTGATGTGCTTTGACAGAGCTAATAAGGTGTGTCCCTTGGCTGTAGCAAGTGTGACTGGTCAGGATTAAGCAATCTTGGCAGAGCTGCGCGTGGTTCCAAGTATTAAATGACCAGATAATGCTGCAGGTGAGGATTGAGATGCAGAGTTACACAGCTTTACTTGGTCCCGGTTTTAAATTAGCAGACATTGCTGCTGGTGAGGGCTGAGGTGCACAAACAACTGGGTGGGCACCCCACTGTTAAATTAACAGATAGTGCTACGAATTAGGATTGAGAGGCATTGCACAGTTATGTCTAATTGTACTGTTGTTAAGGGCTTGATGTTGGAGGTCTGAATGGAAGTTTCTCTGGGAATGTTTGGGTTGATTTGTGCTTTGACAGAGCTTTTTGTGGGGCCATGTGCTGAAATAAAAAAGCACTGGCAAAGCAAATTGTTCTCGTCTTTGTGACCTAATAGATTTGCCAATACTTTTTAGTAAATGTACACAGCGTCCGTGGATGTTGTGCAGTGTGGCTAAAGTAAAAAAGAAAAACAAATACCTTTGACGTGGCTGAAAGCGTCATTTTGTAGTCGTGTGCACCACACATGAGCACCGTTACAAATGCTGCACTGTAGTACAAAAGAGGGAAAGATGGAATGCTTGAATTAATCTCAGACATGGATAATCACTTTGGTCCAATCCAAATCCATCGTTATTTTGCACACCATGCGACCTCAGTTTGGACCCAGCCGTATGCAAATCAGTCTTGACCCTGCTCCAATGGGAACCATTCAGCCCGAACTGCCAGGCCTGATCCGCCCCCCCCCCGAGCCATAACATAAGCAACCCAGGACCAGCTTGGTTCTAGTGCCTTTACCAATGTCTGGGCATACCCATCTGTTAGACTTGTCATCCTTAAGGTGGTTGTAGGAGGCTGGCTTAGTATATGGTGCTCACTTATGTAAGTGTAGCACCCTGCACCAATCCAGACAACCCTTATGGTGATTTTAGTGGTCTTAGACAATCTTAGAAAGCTCTCTAAGTGGTAGCTGTGGAGAGCAGCCTTCAGGCTTCGTTCAGAAGGAGTGTAAAGCAGCTTATTTTACCAGTACTAATCATATAGTGTAGGTTAAGTGAAAAAAAAACACACAGTGTAGTTATAGAAATATGTATTTATTATAAACACTCACTAACAGATTGCCATATCTCCTACCCGGAGATATAACCACAATACTTTAATAATAGAACACGTAAGTAGCACAAAAACTCCGTAGTCTCCAGTGGGAGACCAAACCATATACTAAGAAAGTGGAATGCGAACCACGATCTAAGTCGATACTGGACCCAGAAGATGTAGAAGAGCCGGGGACCCCCCAAGGTAAGTGCCCAGGAACCCCATGGAGGCCGTGTGCGCAGTGGGAACATGACCGCGTGCTCAATATAAGTCAATGGGTAAGTCGCGGTTGCAGGTTTTAAGAAGGAGCCTTCCCAGAGGACCCTGAAGAAACCCCATGGAAAATGGAAGATTGGAGAGTCACCCCACCTGTGGATACCCTGGGAACTAGGATACCTACACCAGGGAAGCCAGGTGCATGGGTGCCAAGTGACGTCGGAAACCGCCGTAGACCACAGTGGAGGACTTTAGTGAAGATGCCACTGGCGAAGAAGGTGAAAGAGTCCAGTGGAACCCAAAGTTGGTTTCAAGATGAGAGGTACCTGCAAGCAGAGGGGACAGAGTCTATGCCACTCAGGACTGACCAGGAGGCACGGAAGAAGAATGCCAACCAGTGGCGGAGATGCAGTAGAGTTGACGGTGCCCTTGAAGTTGCAGCTGTGCGGACCAGGCGATGCTGTAGAAGACCAGGAGCTGTTCACGAGCTGTCACACGTTGGATGTCAAGAGCCAAGGGGCCAGTGTCTGGCAGGGGCACCAACAAGCCTTGGCAACGGCAAGCAACATAGTCGTCGACGTAGGTGCAGTGTCGGGACCAGCAAGGTCCAAGTGATCACCACGAGCAGGTAAGTCATATCAGGCCCGAGCAAGCAGGGGAGCCCACTGGAGCCAAAGAAGACCCTCAAGAGGACACACAGGCCGAAGGTACAGGAGTCGCAAGAGGACCTCGAGCATCTCACCAAAGGATGAAGGTCCACAGTGCAAAGGATGTGGTGCAGGCAAAGATCTTGGCTGCAGGATATGCTTGAGGCTGGAGCTTCCTGGAGCCCGAAGATCTCTGGAGGAGAGAGTCAAAAAGCCTTGGCAACAGCAAGTCGACGCGGTGTACAGGGGTACTGCTCCAGCAGTTCTGACGAGGGATACTGGCTTCAAACTTTCTGTGAAGACAGGTCAGGCCTCAAGGGAGTTGCAGAACCACCACCTGTATTACTGAACCTTTTGGAGTCCGTAGGAGCTCAGGAACAGCAGACCAGTCAGCTTTGTTGCAGTGCCTGTAGATGCAGGGGATTGACTCCTTCACTCCAAGGGAGTTCCCTTCGGGTGTCTTCGATGTCCACATGCCAAGAACCTGTATGGAGCATGGGCACAAACATTGCAGAAGACTGACAGGACGACGAGACCAGGAGCAGCAGGAGTCTTCCCAGTTGCAGTGTCGGTTCCCAAAGCGAAGTCCAAAGTGCCCAGACGGTTGAAATTGAAGTGGTTTCGGATCTGAGTCTTGTCCAATGATGAATCTAGGCACCCACCCACAGGTAAGCCCTTAAGTACCCTAAGGAAAGGGTTGGGACAATTCAGGGGTCCCTCCCAGAGAAGGGGCTGGGCAGTGGGGAGGATACTCCCATGTCCTTTGTCCAGCTTCGCGCCAGAGCGGGAGCCAACGGCACCCTGAACTGGTTTCAACTGGAGTATGCAAGGAGGGCCCCAAATGTGCTCTTCAAAGCAGTCTAGTGGCATTGGCAAGTGCCCCCACCCTGTCCCAATACACGAAGTCCTGTCTGGGAGGTGGCCACACCTCCCTGTGACAGGAAACCTAATGTCCTGCCTTCCCCTGCTCGAGCTTGGCTCAGCAGCAGGAGGGCAGAATCGTGTCTCTGGTCGGCAGCAGCGACAGTTTGCTGTCCGGGTCTAGGACACTGGTACCAGGAACACTAAGGGCCTCCCGGATGAGCTTTAAGTGCATGGAATCATACCTCCCACACCGTTTGCGGTGTGGGGGTATGATTCCAACATGTTTAATACCAAACACGACAGGGTTCGTTACAGCCAGTTTAGAGATAGCCATTGCGTAATGACGCATGGCCCCTCTATGTATCATAATGGCTGATGCACTTACAACCCGGGAGAATGGACTCTGAGGGTCTTAGGGGTGTCCTGCTCATGTAGGGGGACCCTCACACTTATAACCTAGTGCCCTGCCTTCAGAATTGAAAGGCCTGCCTTAGGGGTGACTTATAGGTTTTAAGTCCAGTGACCTCAGATATAAGGAAACGTATATCTGTCGTAAGTGGTGCTAGCACCAGCTTACACAGGCTGCAATGGCAGGCCTGTAGTCATAATTTGAGTGGGCTCTCATGGATGGCATAATACATGCTTCAGCCCATGGGAGACCTCATGTGTACCTATGCCCCGGGTACCTTAGTACCATATACTAGGGACTTACAAGGGTACACCAGTAGGCAATCTGGAGTGTACCTAAGTACTCACCATGTCCAATTTAGGGAAGAAGCACAGAGACTGGGGCCCTGATTAGCAGGATCCCAGTCCGACTAGTCAGTAAAACATATTGACACCAGCAAAAAGTGGGGGTGACCATGAAAGCAGATCCTACTTTCCTACAGAGACTGTATGAGATAGGCCTTGATAAGAAGGCCCTAGATTGGCTTAAAGATTTTCTGGCTGATAGAACCCAAGTGCTCCCATTACACCCTTTCAATTCTAGAACTATGACCATAGACGAAGGAGTTCCTCAAGGTTCTTTCCTGAGCCCTACCCTCTTTAATATTTATGTGGCCCCGCTTGCCAAGAATGTTCATGCTTGTGGCTTTGAAATTATTCAATTGATAATTTCCTTTGGGCCGGTTCCTGAGTCGCCTAAAGTCAGATACATAGACTGCATGCAAAAGGTGGCCGTATGGATGACCCTTAACTGTACTGTAGATGAAAGAGTGAAATTCTATTGTCTGGCAAAGCACAGGCACTTTGGTCAGATGACCGGTGGCCTACAGACCTAGGGCCAGTTCGGTGCCCCAAGAGGGTAGTAAAAAACCTGGGAATCCTGATGGATAATAATTTATCCATGAAAGAACAGGTTACCTCTACTTGTGGCACCTGTTTCAATATGCTACGGCTGCTAAAATAAATTATTCCCATAGCTTCCTATGAGCCCCAGAAGAACATTGGTTCAGGCTGTCATCACTATTCATTTGGATTATGGGGATGCTCTTCTTGTAGCAACCAATGAGATGCTTCTCTCCAAACTTCAGGTGGGTCAAAGCACTGCAGCCTACAGAGTCTGTAGACTTCCTGCTGGTGCCCCTTTGATACCCACAGTAAGAGCTTTGTCCTTGCTACCAGTTATGAAGTGCACTCTGTTTAAATTTCTATTTCTCACTCACAAATCCCTCATGGGGAATGATCCTTCTTAACTACGTGCCAGGCTTTCTTGATATCATCTCAGCAGAAATCTGAGGTCCATGGATAAAGCCTTCTTAAGGCAGCATTGCATTCGTACCTCTAGGTACCATGGTTGCTCTTTTCCTTATCTAGCCCATCACCACTGGAACAGTCTTCCACACCACATTCACTCCTGTTCTGATTTTGGAAGTTTTTTTAAAAATGTTGAAAACCTGACTTTTCTGAAGAGCTCCTTCCTTCTGCTCTCCACCTAGCGCCGAGATACTCCTTCAGGAGCGAGTCGTTTTGCGCTATATAAATGCTGTTGACATAACATAAGACCCAACATAACACAAACACATTGTTGCTACACTACCTCCAACCCAAAGAATTCTGCAATCCAATAAGAAACCACCATAAATTTTGTATGGGCCCCAAAATGAGCTTCTCAATCTAACATGCAATCAAACAACTATTACTAAAGTAAATTCCTCTTCAGAACACAGGGCCTGATTCACAAAGGAAAACGTACACTTTCTTGCATGTTTGCGATTGTTTGCTATTCACAAAGTGATTTACGAGTAGTAACTAAACGAGTGTGGAGTCTCTGCACATAAAAAGATCTATCTTTTTATATTCTGAGACTCTGCACTTGTAAATATACTACTCATAAATCCCTTTGTGAATAGCAAACAATCATAAACTTACATGAAAGTGTAAGTTTACCTTTGAGAATCAGGCCCACATTGTCTTGCTCCTAAACTGTTTTTTGTTGAATTGTAGCTCCACAGCCTCCATTGCAAAATATTAGGCTGTAATATTAGATCAAAAAATTTGGACCGTCCTGACAAATCAGGAGGGTGGAGTAGCCAGTATTCAAAGAAGCAACTTATATTGCTCCACCATTCACCGCACAACACTTCCAATCCTTCGAAATTCTCTAAGTTGAGGTATCTATTTTGTACTAATGAAACTCTAGACTCATTATCATCTCTCACCAGTCACAAAGTAATGCCATATTCATAAAAGGACACACCTCTAGCCTTGCAATATCTTCCAACATTTTTCTGAGAGTCATCAATATTAAATTAAATAACCCTTCAGACCACACTGTCTCTGAGCTCCCAGCCTTCTTTTAGAAACAATCTGGCACAGTACTGCACAAACCCGAGGCATGGCAAATTATCCAACTTTGATCCAACAATTGCAAGTGAAAGCAGAAACCACGCTGTTGATCCCATAAAAATGATTGACCTAACCATGTTCTCCATCTCTTGCTACTAACTGATTACACACCTACAACAAAATTGAGAATATATGTGGGAAAGATTTCCTAAAAATGCAAACAAAAATGATATCCATTGCATGGTATCCCCTGGCAAGATTACCACACCCCCACCCAAAGACACACACACCTTTCTCAGAATAACAACTCAATTTCTTACTATATTTATTGCTGATGACATTGCCCTACTTATCAGAACCATTGAAAAGAAGAACAAATCAGCTAAGTGGTTCTCTCTAGACCAAAGGCAAACACCCCCTATCTATCTGAAACACATAACTAAACCTGAAAATAAACATTATTCAAATATGCAGCAGAAGAAAATCCATCCTCAACTTGGCTGGCAGCATTGATTATAATAAACGACTACGGAATTATAGGTGTCGGTGAGAACTTACAGTCATAATTATTGATGCTGAAAATTTGCTCTTACCGTGATTAATTTGCCCTGAGGAAGTCGGTGGGATATTATCTACAAAACGAAACACGTGTTGGCTACATTTGTGGTTTGGACAGGCTGTAATATTGCTGGCCTTGGAATGCAACTCTGAAAATAAAGTGAAGAAGTTCCTATGACAATACACTGGTGGACTTGTTTTGAATTGGACATTTGCGCAGGATAAAGTGATGTCATCAGTGATGTCATTTGAGATGTCATCAGTGATGTCACTGACCATGTCATGAGTGATGTAATATGTGAGGTCATAAGCAGTGCATTGCGGGGGCACAAGTTATAGTTAGCTCAGCTAACTATACCTGCTGAATTTCTCTGGTTTTGTATGAGTGAAATGCCAGCCTAACTATAACGTCCCTGTAACCTTTGTTTTTTTAGTGAACTTCTAAGTTTAAAAAAAATTCTAATTCCGAACTATAACGTCCCTGTAACCTTTGTTTTTTTTCTATGAATTTCTAAGGTTTTCTAAATGCTAATTGTTAACTATAAAGTTCCTGAATCCTTTGGTTTTTTCAATTTCTAAGGTTTTTTTTAATTCTCATTTTTAATTATGTATTACTTTCTAATTCTGAGGAGAAAAGCAAAGAAGAAAGCCCACAGCATGGAGAGAAGGGGGAACGTCTGTTTCCAAATCAAACAAGGACTTTGTGTGCAAGAGGAAACAATCCCCTTTCGAAACATTGGAAACCGGAGATGAGCAGCTAATAGAGAATATGAATGCAAGCCAATGTGATCTAGAGTTATACTCATCCATCATAAACTATCAACACATTTTCAGCCAAGATGAGTCTACCATGGAACCAAGACTGTCCTCATCACCGAGGTTCTTTACCCCTCAAGATAAAGAAGTGATGCAGCAGGTGGAGAATAGTACTGTCGGAAAGAGGGGGGACCTTGATATGGCCCCAAGGACTGAGCAAGAAAAGAGTATAGGGCTGTCGTGAAGTCGAGGGATTAAGAATACAGAGTTGGAGAGTGTGTATATCTCCAGCGCCCTATGTTGATAAAAAGAATGGGGGAAATCATTAAGGTATAGGCAACATGCCCTGTGGTTAAAAATAGGGAGGAAGGGCCGGCAACAGGGGAAGGGGAAGTGAACGAAATTGCAGAAAGGGAAAGAGGGAGTAAATCTCCAACGAGTGAATAAACAAAAGCGGGGACCCTCTGGAAGTGATTTAAAGAAATGGATAAATAAGGGGACTTCTGGGGAAAAGGGGATGGAAGCTCATGTGGAGAAAAGGAACGATCAATTAAAACTGCCACGGAAGAACAAAAAGGAGGGAGAAATGGACAAACCACAGGAAAAGGGCTCTGGAGAAAAAGTCAGGGATCAGGTTGCCAGAGGAAGAAAGTCAAACATAACACTCAGTAAAAAGCTGAGGGAGGAAAGAAGGAACACTCTCAACGTAGATAAAAAGGGTATGGATAATATGTGGTTGTATTTTGAACGATCCCAACTAGAGAGGACCAAGAAAAAAATAAGAAAGCTTCGACCCTTAAACCGGTCCCAGCTCATATTTGCTTTTTCCAAAATTCTCAAGTCTAAAGGAAATAGGAACCAAGGATCTTAGACAAGTGGGCTTTATCCACAATAGTAAAGGAAATGAAGTCACAAATGTTTTGATGTACTCAGGGCTGGTAGAGGCGGCTATTGTAAAAGCAGAGAAAGAGGTACTGAAGGAAGGGATAAGATTAATCCCAGAAGCAGAATTGGATGGGAAAAGATACCAAAGCACAGCTTTTATGAAGTACCATGCAGGTTTAGGGGTAAGACAGGTCAGGTTGATAGATCCAGAGTGCGAGGAAAAAGCAAATATCGAAATTACTGTTGGCAACGTAGGGATCAGTAATAATTGGGGTAATTGGAGCCTCGAAAACAGCTTGATAGGCCCTCCCTCACCAGCCCTGGAGGAGGTGGGCTGCTTAAGTGAAATTGATTAGGACACTGGTTTGCTGCACAGCCTTGGAATTTTAACATGGAACATAAATGGGCTTGGAAGAATGTCAAAACTAGAAAGCCATAAAAAGTTAGCCAATAGTTCAGAGATTATGTGTTTGCAAGAAACATGGCTGTGCGACGAAACAGAGACGTTTTAAGGCATGGGCAAAGTGGGCTCTGGCCCAGGGCCTCAGCTTTTCAGGGGGCCCCCTGATAGAGCCAGCTCTGGTCTGCAGAGTCTTGCCCTGATGCCCTTGAATACTTCTTAAACTGATGGTTTTAAGTACTGTTTTGCTTTATTTAATTTTTTATGTGGGTCATGAGTGAGAGTCTATTACAGTCATTTTGCAGAGAAATGTTGTGTTTATGTTTCATACAAAAGTTTCTTTTAGATTAAAAAATAACCTCACATATGGGAAATGGGAGGGTGTCTCAGAGATTACTCGCAGTGATATTAGTGAGCTGCTGCTGTGTTACAATATTGAAAACACACATTACTATCCCCGAATATTAGATGTAAACGTTTAGAATGTGGACCAGTGTCCTTTGCACTGTCAGTGGCCTGGCCAAAGAGGGCATGAAAGAGTTGAAATTGCATCATAAATTCAAAACTGTTCCAAACAGGGGCCCCCCAAATACGTTTGGCCCAGGGCCCCCAAAATCCTTAAGATGTCCCTGCGACGAAACCCATATAATCGAAGGGTTTGTTCAACTAAACAGGCCTGCGAAGAAAACCCTGCAGCGACGCCCTGCGGGGGGGATTATGACCCTAATATCTACCAAGATTGCAGAAAAAGGTGACCCTTATAGCTGTAAAATGTAAATGGTTACTGGCTTGCAGAGTATGCCTGTTGGACCCTGATATCAAGTATGATAATATGGTAATTATGAATGTATACATGCAGTGGGGAAGCCCTGAAGAGTACAGGATAGAGATGGGGAATTTTAAGGAAGATGTGGACTGTTTGTGTGAAAATTGTGACAATGATGTGCTTATTCTGAAGGGAGACTTTAACCATAAAATTAACCCAGAAAGGATAGATCCCTGGTTTAAAGAAATATTATGCTCATATAATATAAGTATGGCTAGTTTCCCTGAAAGTACCACATCCAGACGAGACATAGCATCAGGGAAGAACCTGGGCACAAACGGTTTGTTTGGTCTGAATGGCAGGATAGATACTGACCACCCTGCTAAGCAAGCATTTAAGGTAGGCATGCAATTCTGCCCAATTGATTACATCTTCCTACACAACTGGAACTTCGTAAAAATAAAGGGGTCCGGTGTAACACAAAGAAGAGAAAGTGATCACGACCCGCTGAAACTAGAAATAACTTTAGGTAAAATAGAGCTTACGAGATACAGTAATCCCACAACAACTAGATTACCCAAAGTGAATAACAACTAGATTAACAGAGGAATGCTTGGCAAAACGGGCTAACTTCCAACAGAATTTAAGCCTGGGGAATGTCAGGTTACAAAAACTTGAATGGTACGAAGAAATGATTAGACAAGTGGTGCAATATCTTGGTAAAATGGTATAATGGTAAAATTAAAATACGAAAAATCAAGGACCAAGAAGATTCGAGCGAATGAAGGAATTGGTTCAGTGAGGAATGTGGGAAATTAAAGAGGTTGATAAGGAAAGGGGAGAGAAACCTCAGAGTTAGATATGATCTGGGGAGTTACATCACTTTAGTTAAATTGAGGAAAGTGTATAAAACGTTAGTCTGAAATCAGAAAAGGAAACACGAAGAGGAATGCTGGGGGAATGCTGGAAGCAATAGAATCTAAAAATACATGAAAATTTTGGAAGTTAATACAGGAAGGTTCAGGTAAGATACAAGGGGCTATGAGTTGGGGGCTGGAGGAAGCTGCATGGGAAGAGTATTTGGGGGACCTGTATGGCAAGCGAACAGAGCCCGCAGAAAGAGATACAATACACTGGGTAGGGGTGGATGAAGATATAAAAGCACATTTCTCAGTTGACGTAGTATAGCGAAATTAAACTTATCTTGTGCAGCTGGCCCAGATAATCTCCCCGCAATTATAATAAAGACACGGTCTGAGTGGTGCGCCGAAGTGTTATCTCATATGTTTTTGATTAGTCTAGATACGGGTCAAATCCCTAATAGCTGGAGAGGTGCCATAATTCGACCGTTACATAAGAAAGGAGATGTGAAAGCCCCAAAAAATTATAGGCTGATCAATCTCCTGGATGTGGGAGAAAAAGTATTTGCAAAAATAATCCTGGGTATGTTAAAGGAATTGGTGGAACAGTGGTCAATTGTGCCTGTGGAACAAGGTGGCTTTAAGGAGGGCCATTCCACAATTGATCATTGTTTCTCCCTCTGGTCAATCGCTCGGAAATCAGTCGAGCAGAGAGGGAAGTTGCTCTGCTGTTTTGTAGATTTCCGGCCAGCCTTGGATCTCGTAGACCGGAAGTGCCTATGGGAAACTCTGATAAAATATGACATTCCTAAGGGGTTACTGACAATAAGGCAGGAGTTGCACACTCAAAATTGGGCACATGTCATTAAGGACACTGAGGGGACATTGACTCAGAAAATATCGATCAACAATGGTTTAAGATAGGTGTGTGTGCTGGCCCCTCAACTCTTTGCAATTTTCCTAGCTGACCTTCCTACTGCCATTAAGGTGGATAGAAGTGCGAGTCCCAGAATGAACGGTAAACCAATATCATGTTTGCTGTATACAGACGACTTGGTAATTTTAGATCAGACAGAGATAGGTCTCCAACAGAAACTGAATGCGTTCAGTGAATATTGTAGGTCTAAACATCTAACTGGAAATATGGATAAAACAAAGGTGTTATGCTTTGGAAAAAGAGTAGATAAGTTTAAATGGTATCTGGCCCCACAAAACTAGAAACAGTAAATGAATATAAATACCTAGGGGTCTGGTTTGAAAGGTCCCTGAAATGGCATACACATATGGAGGCCCTAAAAGCTAGGGCCCTTACATCGGTGAGTGGTTTGAAAAAATGTAATTGTGATTATGGAGAGATGTCCCACCGGCCTATGCTGAAAGCTTTTAATACCATGATATCACCACAATTACAATATGGTGCAGAATTACTCTGCATTAGTGGTAAACATGGGTGGGATATAGAGGAAGGAAAATGTTTAAAGAATCTATTCTCCCTTCCAGGCTCATCCATGATACAAGCGATAAGAATGGAGACGGGTATGACCTCATGGAATATACAGGCCCAAATGGCATTAATACGATTCTGGAAAATATTGGGCTTGAGTGAGGAACAGAAAGTGCCCCAATGGTGTAAGAACGGGATCCAGCAAAGTGTTTTAAAATGGGCCAAAGGAGATACGAAGCAACTGAAATCGGTATGTGGGAATTTGAATGTGAGAGTATGCCAACAGGCGTTACAAGTAGAAGTTGCCAAGGGTGAATTGAGAATTCTAGGGAAGGAATTATCCCGGGAAAAGGATTGGCAGTACTTGAGAGAGAAAAAATCAGTGCAATTTGTTAACCTCCTGGCAGAAAGAAATTTGGTTCCCATACTTGGATATATTACCAAATTGCTGGTTTAGGTGCGAATTACTGAGGATAAGAATTGGTATTAATCCATGGGTAACAAATGAGAGAATAAAAAAGGAAATGATCCACCCTGATGGGAAATGCACTTGCGAATTGGGTACAAAATGTGATATTCTGCATATATTAAAGGACTGTTTACAAGTCCTATCCTTGCGGAAACTGATCCTACGTCCCATCTTTTTAAAATACGGAATCAAGAACCGTGCCCAAGCCATAGAACTTCTTGTTGATATGTGTAATCTGGACATTGCAATAGCTATTGGAAGGTACATGACTGCAGTAAAATGTTTTTGCTTGGAGAAATAAAAACGTATCATGTACTGGGGTAACTAACAATTGAAAGCCATAGTATAAAATGAAGTATAATGTCAATAGAGTAGGATTTTAGTTAGATAGAAGAATTTTACACAGGAAAAACCTCTGTTGGAAGGTTAATTTTTATGAAATCTAAAGTGTTGTGTCTAATTTTAATTCTATATGAAAATGGCAATGATGTTATGTTTAGAATTGGATTTTTAAACATTACTGTTATAACTAAAATTGTTGGTGAAATTATTTATGATATTAGAGTTGTATACAAATTGATATATTTTTGCACTGTTTCAAGACCAATGGTCTAAATAAACAAATTAACATTACTTTGACTGACTGACTAATTCATATACAGGCGGACAACATGTTCTCATCTTTTAATTGTGACTACGCTACTCCTGTGACATATCTTTTCATATCACTGTGATAATCATTTTTTATCAAACTCTCATATACATCTTCATTTCTAATGTAATTTTTATAAAGAATTAGAAAGTTATGTACATACCAGTGAATTCAGTTTGTAGACTATATTGTTGTTTTAGCTCTTTGTGGATAGTTTTGACATGGTAGGTTTTCTGAAAACTGAGCACAAGAATGGTACACCACTCTTATACAAAGCAACCATAAAATGGCAACCTCTTCAACTTTGCACTCTGTGATCATGAGAAAGGCAGCAAATGAAATCATGTCTTTCATTTTAGACGACACTATCTCCTCTTGTGAATGGTTATTTATTTATTAAACTTATAAGGCGCAGCAGCTACCCAAAAAGGGTTTCCCGGCGCCGAGACGGAACAAAAGAACACAAGGCGCAAAGTTGATTACTGGTTGAAGAGCCAAGTCTTCAAAGATTTCCGAAATTGGGTGTATACTGTTTCGTTTCGGATAGCTTTTGGAAGTGAGTTCCATAGCAAGGGACCAAGGTAAGAGAAAGACCTTCCTCCCATCCGGGATAGCTTTATTCTAGGCATCGAAAAATTCCCTTGAGTGGATGAACGGAGGCATCGGGAGGGCACATAGGGGTTGACCAAGGCTTGGAGATATTTGGGGGGCAACGCCTGTTTTGATTTTGAACATATAGCTCAGGGCTTTGAACTTAATGCAGTTCTCCACCCTGAGCCAGTGCAGATCTCTCAAATGGCCTGAGACTGAGGTCATCCTGGGTACCTTACAAAGTAGTCTTGCGGCAGAGTTTTGGACCAGCTGAAGCCTGCGCGTCACTGCCTTGTTGGATCCAAGGTAGAGGACATTGCAGTAGTCCAGTCTTGAGGTGATGAGGGCCTGGACTACTGTTTTCTGTGTGGGCTCTGGCAGCATCCAGATGATCTTTCTTAACCACTTCAAGATGGTAAAGCAGGTGGCTGCTACCTTGACTGTCTGATGGTGCATTGAAAGTTGGTCGTCAATGATAACACCAAGGTTGCAGACTTTGCTGGAGGGTCGGGGAAGAGCACCCATCGCACTAGGCCAGTGTTGTGGGCCCCAGAGATCTTTGTTTTTTCCCAGGACCAGTACCTCTGTTTTCTCTCCGTTTAATTTAAGATAATTGGTCTGCATCCAGGATGCAATTTTCCCCAGGCCAAGCTGAAGATGGGATGGCCCTGCTGCTTTGTTCGTGGAGAGAGAAAAAATGATTTGTGAATCGTCAGCATAGGAGAACAGGGACAGTCCTGCTTCGTCTGCGACATTGGCTAGGGGTCTAACATATAAGTTAAAGAGTAGGGGGCTAAGGATAGAACCCTGAGGCACCCCGTGAGGTAGAGGATGAGGCACCCCGTGAGGTAGAGGATGAGTGTCAGAGCTGGTCGAGGAGGAAAAGATTTGGAAAGTGCGGTTAGAGAGAAAAGAGATGAGCCAGCTGAGGGCAGAGTCTCTAATGCCCATAGAGCAAAGCGTTTTTACTAGTGTGGTATGGCATACCGTATCAAATGCCGCGCTGAGGTCAAGCAGGATGAGGGCGACCGTGTCGCCAGCATCCAGATGGTGGCGTAACTTTTCCGTTATTCCTAGTAAGGTGGTCTCGGTAGAGAAACCGGCTCTAAAACCGGATTGGGAATGGTGGAGAAGCTTTTGGTCTTCAACAAATTTAGTGAGTTGTGAATGTATGTGTTTTTCCAGAATTTTGGAAAAGGCCGGCAGCAGAGAGATAGGTCGATAATTGGAGGATAAGTCTGGGTCAGCGTTGGCCTTTTTAAGGATAGGAACCACCATGGCATGCTTCCAGTCATGTGGGACCGTGTCTTCTTCTAAGGAGGCATTTAGAAGGTCCATGATGGCAAGTAGAGGTGGTGACTCTAGCTGCTTGAGTACTGAGATAGGCAAAGGGTCCTTAGGTGATCCTGATTTAATACTTTCAAGGATCTTTTTAAAAGAGGTTGAAGTAAGAGGGGACCAAATTGCCAGGTTGTAAGGGGGGGTATGTTGTACCGTAACCTGGTCAGAACAAGCAGAGTCCATTGTGAGTGGTGTGGAAGCAGATTGGAAGGCATTCGCAGATTGCGAGGAAGGGGAATTGTCGCGCCCAAAGCACGCTATGGCAGAGTGAATTTTCTCGACTTTCTGGACGAAGAAAGAAGCCAGTTCCTCGCATTTGCGTTTATTTAGTGGAGGGGGGCTGGCTAGAGTGGCAGAGCCAGCCAACTCCTTCACTGTATTAAATAGTGTTTTGGAGCAATTCAATGCAGCAGTAATGGTGGTTGACGCAAATTCGGCACGGGCTAGTTTGCAGAGATTATGGTAAGCTTTTTTTGCCAAATTGTAGGTTGCTTTTGATTCAAGGGCATAGTTTCTACGCCATCTGCGTTCCAGTGCTTTGCATTTAGATTTTTCGGCTTTCAGAGTGTCAGTATACCACGGCGCAGGCGGGTGGTGGTTATTGGCCTTTTTTTGGGAGACAAGTGTCTATGGCATCAAGAACCCATTTTTGAACAGAGTCAGAGAGCATAGTTACCCTTTGTTGAGAGATGGGTGTGGTAGTGCATAGGATGTTATTCAGGGCAGTTATGTCCAATTTTTTCCAGTCTCTTGTTAATGACTTTAAAACAGGAAGGGTGATGGCAGCATTGTCCGCGGGTGTCAGACTAAACCTGATGATAAAATGGTCCGACCAGCAGATAGGGAGCGCTGAGGGGCAGTGGATGCAAGGTAAGTTGGAGAAAATGGGGTCCAGAAGATGGCCAGCTTTATGTGTGGGGCCTGAATTGTGCAAAAGAATGTTCATAGCTGCCAAGTCGGAGATGAAGTTAGTGCTGCTTTTGCACGTAGGATCATCCAGATGAAGATTTAGGTCACCAAGAATGGAAAAGTTGGCAGTACTCATAATAATTGGATTTATTAGACTCGGAAAGGAAGTGGCCCAAGAGGCCGCAGGCCCGGGGGGGCGATACACAAGTATACCAGAGAGGGTAAATTTTGAAGTAAGGGCTAGTTTGAATATGGCCGCCTCACAGTCCATAGAGGTTAAAGGTTCAAATTTGCACTGATAAAGCTTTTTGAATACAATGGCGATGCCTCCCCCAATTTTATGGCCCCTGTCTTTCCTAACTATCACATAGTTGGTTGGCAAGGCTGCAGCAACGTCAGGGCCGGAGCTTTCGTGGAGCCATGTTTCAGTGAGAAACAGGGCGTCCGGTTGATCATTCATCAACAGATCAAAGATGTCGGCGTTGTGCTTAGCAAGGGAGCGGCAGTTTATACTAAGGAAAAGAAATTTGTTTGTGGTGAGTGGGGAGGGTTTGTTAAATGCGGTACCGTCGCCCTTGGGTGTTGTTGAAGGAGTCATGGTAGTCCCAGAGAAACCGCAGCCCAGGCAAATTTCCTCCCTATTATTCATTGGTAACAGGGTGCAGTTTTTGTGGGTAAGGGTTCTGTAATTCAGTAGTTGGCTAGATGAGTAGATAATACTATGCGTCTCATTTTGACCAGGGGTCATGGCCCCTGGGCCCGATCGGGTGCGGACGGGCACAGACGGGCTTGCCTTTGGCGCGCCGGCGGCGCGTCCGCTGCGCGCGTCCGCTGCGTGTCCTCGCCATCGGTGCCTAAAAATAGGCAGGAAAGTTGAGGAGCCCCGGGCGAGTAGAGAGTCACCCGACCCAAGATGGTGGCAGGAAGTGAGGAAGTGGAGCGTAAGAGAATGCCCACAAGACCGAGTGAAAGAGTGAAAAGTGGTGAGACGCTTGACTCACACACGCACTTGCAGATTGCCAAGCAATTCCCACATAAGCCCAAGAAGTAAGGTTAGTATCTGTTAACCCTTTACCTCTCTTTCAAAAAGAGATTCCTATCTGTGTGTGTTCGCGATGTTTTCAAAGAGTTCAAACCTATATGTAGCTTCATTTTTTAAAAATTTAAATACTACACAACAGTTTATTACATAGTCCTGAGTTGGAAATTAAATCTTGCCATTACTTAAATTGTGTCATCACTCCGCAACTTTTTAAAAAATGGTCTGTCTCTTTAAAACCCTTCCCCCAATACACTCTTACCTCAGTGTACCTAGCAACCCTGCACTACCAGTAGGTCACAAGTTCATAACACATTCTAGAAGGAACATGCTGCTTCCAAATAAGATACAGCAGGTGTGCTTTACACCCAAAATTCAAAAGCATATCAAAGTCTGTATTACATTTCTTTCCCTAAACAACAGCCTATAATAAGACTTATTGCTAAAGCATCCAGCACACTGCCTAATTTTATTCACTTTCATGCTGACAGCATCCAATGAAATATATCTTTAAAAAAAAAATCTCCATTTTAACTGCTTTGTATTTGGAAAACTACTTTATTCAGCTCCAGCCTTCTTCTGACTGCTATTGCTCCTTCACTTCAAAATGCTTAGAGTACGGATTGTGGGCCACAGCTATATCTATTGGGCTAAAGAGGTTGCAAAAAAGAGAGGCATTGACAGAGACTTGGGGTTGCCAAATGTGCAAATTACTTGGTTTGGCCAGAGAGGGTTAAAGTTTAATCAGTTACTGCCTCTGGTTAAATCCATTCTGGATTCACTCACCTCATGATTGTGCACTGTGGTGGCAATGATCTAGGCACATTAACTGGGGTAGGCCTGGAAATCCTAATGAAAGAAACCTTTGCTGAACTGATGTCACTTTTCCCGCACACTGTCTTGGTGTACTCTAATATATGCCAAAGACAGAAATGGAAGTGGTCAAATCAATTCTGTCCACAGGGGTTCTGCCCTGCCCACTCAACTGAGACGGTAATACTGGCGGTACTAGACTCCATGCGAGAGAAGGCCGACAGGGGCACCCCTCAGGCCCTGGTGCTGTTGGATCTCTCTGCTGCCTTCAACAGGGTCGACCATGGTATCTTGGCGGACCGTGTCAAAGAGGCAGACATTCAGGGTTCAGCTCTCAGTTGGATCAGTTCCTTTCTAGAGGATCGCTCCCAGTCAGTCCGCACCGCCCAGTTCACGGCTCCAAAATTAAAAACGACTTGCGGGGTTCCGCAGGGCTCCTCGCTATCCCCCCATCTGTTTAATCTCTACCTCCTCCCTTAAGGAAAGGAAAGTTGCCACATTCAATTACGCCGATGATTTACAACTAATGTTCACCATCGACAACTCACCTCAATCAGCTTCTGAATTTCAGTCTACCATGCTGCACATCTGTCGCTGGATGGACTGTAACCATTTAAAGCTCAACCTAGGCAAGACCGAATTGGTCCTGACGGGGGCGGCCATATTTTCTGGGGCCCACATTTTTGGCCAACGGAACTAGGACCCTCCCCCACCCCTTCTCTTGCTGTAAAAAGTCTTGGCATCACAATAAATAACGACCTGTCACTAAAAACCCAAGTTGGCACTGTGATCTCTACTTGCTTCTTCCAATTACGGAAGATCAGAAAGATCAGCAGATTACTCACACAGGAAGCACTGACACAGGTTGTGAAAGCCACGATTATGTCCCACTTAGACTATGCTAACTCAGTCTACCTTGGTATGCCACTATTCTTAACCAAACGCCTACAGTTGGTACAGAATCAAGCGGCTAGACTGATCCACCAGCAACCTAGGTGGCACCATGTCACTCCACTTTTGAGGAAGCTGCACTGGCTTCCTATCCCCCAGCACTGCGCCTTTAAAGTGGGATGTCTGGTCTTTAAATCTCTATACGGAAGGAGCCCCAAATTTATCGACAGTCTTATTCAAAGGTACACTCCCTCACGTAACCTACGCTCGGTGCACCTTCATCTCATGGCAACTCCCACCTTCAAGCTGAAGCACCAAGGGGGCTGTAGGTTTGCAACTTTGGCACCCAGACTTTGGAATTCCTTTCCCCTGGAAATTAGATCATGCACTGACCTGTTGAGCTTTAGGAAATCCCTTAAGACATGGTTGTTTACCCAAGCATATGAATAAATTTCACTGGGGTTCGGCAAGTCCTAGAAACAGCGCCATGAAGCCAATTGGTGTACGTGCGCTTTATAAGAATTTTATTACATTACATTACATATTACATTACACAGATTGACAAAGCCAGGAAACATGTTAATAAAACTATTTCTGCATTCCTCAGACACCATCGCATGGGCTGCATCTATAACAGCAATCTGCGTTTGGACATCCATGAAATTTATAAAATTGATGGAGTCCACTTTACAGATGAAGGCAACAGGGTGTTTCAAAGTAACTTGAAACTCTGCATCCGGTCTTATGCGTTACAGCCATATACACACAACCAACACAATGGCTCTTGTCAGACCCACCCTAGTACCCGAAATATTGTTAATTTTCTTTAAAAAGATCCCTTTTTCCCATTTTTTGGGGGAGCTTAGCAACAACGTCGCGATCCCCGCGGACACGTCGTAAAAACGGAAAACAAAAAAAGGCATTCAATGGCCACCAACACATCCAAAAAAATATGTAAAAAAGCATTCTGAACATTGTTCTACACATTACTATATACATACTTCTTTCAAAGAAAGTTTAAACTCATATTTTTGTACTAAGTTTCTTTAAAAACCATCTTTCAGACCTAGTTTCCATTTCGCGGTTATTCGGTACATCGCGACGACATCGTTAAGCGCCCCTTTCCCATAAAGTGAAAATACATATATGCACAGACATTACAGTATTCTACACACTAGAGGTTTATTACCGTACACTTCAAATTCATGTTTTCCTACTATGGGGCCGATTCCGATCTCGGTCGGAGGCGCACCCAATACCATTCGGTCGGGAAAAAAGCCATGCGAAAGCCTGTTTCCCGACCGATCCGTACAGCACACCGAGCGAGTAAGTACGATGTGCACAACAGCAAAGAATCCGGCCGAGCCGTACTCACCCAAACCAGGTCCTGTTCTCCGACCGAGGCGAATCCGGAAACGCCGAATCGAGTCGCACGGAAGGAAAAATGCAGCCCCGTCCGGCCGGACAAGTACGATGCGCTTTCCGTACGCGCCGAACCCGTCGCTACGCACGGCATGTCAAAGCATCCGGGAGAGGCGCACATAAGCTCCGATTCGCGCCACAACACGATCCACGGCTCCGAGACGAACATGGCAGCGACGAGGACGAGGCGAAGCGACGAGGACGAGGCGAAGCGACGAGGACGACGCGAAGCAACGAGAAGGACGAACGACACGAACCAACCATGAATCCCTTCGTCCCGATCATACCAATATTCTACATATACTACCGGAACAGGCACGGACGCGTACGGCGCAGAAGGTAAGCCAGACACCAACCACAAAACACATACAACACGTACACGACACATCACACACACACACAGGGATGCAGAATATACTTACACCAGCAACAGCAGCACCATAGGGGCGGGATGCCCATCACCAATGCCACATATGCACACAGGGGCCTGAATGCGCACCACCACCCCTACCCAGGGGGGCAGGATGCCTACCACCACTACCACCCTTACCCAGGGGGCTGGATGCCTACCACTACTACCACCCTCACCCAGGGTGGGCTGGATGCCTACCACTACTACCACCCTCACCCAGGGGGGCAGGATGCCTACCACTACTACCACCCTCAGCCAGGGGGGCAGGATGCCTACCACTACTACCACCCTCACCCAGGGGGGCAGGATGCCTACCACTACTACCACCCTCACCCAGGGGGCAGGATGCCTACCACTACTACCACCCTTAGCCAGGGTGGGCTGGATGCCTACCACTACTACCACCCTCACCCAGGGTGGGCTGGATGCCTACCACTAGTACCACCCTCACCCAGGGGGGCAGGTGCCTACCACTACTAACACCCTCACCCAGGGGGGCAGGATGCCTACCACTAGTACCACCCTCACCCAGGGGGGCAGGATGCCTACCACTACTACCACCCTCACCCAGGGGGGCAGGATGCCTACCACTACTACCACCCTTAGCCAGGGGGGCAGGATGCCTACCACTACTACCACCCTCACCCAGGGGGGCAGAATGCCTACCACTACCACCACCCTTAGCCAGGGGGGCTGGATGCCTACCACTACTACCACCCTCACCCAGGGGGCAGGATGCCTACCACTACTACCACCCTTAGCCAGGGGGGCAGGATGCCTACCACTACTACCACCCTCACCCAGGGGGGCAGGATGCCTACCACTACTACCACCCTCACCCAGGGTGGGCTGGATGCCTACCACTAGTACCACCCTCACCCAGGGGGGCAGGATGCCTACCACTACTACCACCCTCACCCAGGGGGGCAGAATGCCTACCACTACCACCACCCTTAGCCAGGGGGGCTGGATGCCTACCACTACTACCACCCTCACCCAGGGGGCAGGATGCCTACCACTACTACCACCCTTAGCCAGGGGGGCAGGATGCCTACCACTACTACCACCCTCACCCAGGGGGGCAGGATGCCTACCACTACTACCACCCTCACCCAGGGGGGCAGGATGCCTACCACTACTACCACCCTCACCCAGGGTGGGCTGGATGCCTACCACTAGTACCACCCTCACCCAGGGTGGGCAGGATGCCTACCACTAGTACCACCCTCACCCAGGGGGGCAGGATGCCTACCACTACTACCACCCTTAGCCAGGGGGGCAGGATGCCTACCACTACTACCACCCTCACCCAGGGGGCAGGATGCCTACCACTACTACCACCCTCACCCAGGGGGGCAGGATGCCTACCACTACTACCACCCTCAGCCAGGGGGGCAGGATGCCTACCACTACTACCACCCTCACCCAGGGGGGCAGGATGCCTACCACTACTACCACCCTCACCCAGGGGGGCAGAATGCCTACCACTACCACCACCCTTAGCCAGGGGGGCTGGATGCCTACCACTACTACCACCCTCACCCAGGGGGCAGGATGCCTACCACTACTACCACCCTTAGCCAGGGGGCAGGATGCCTACCACTACTACCACCCTCACCCAGGGGGGCAGGATGCCTACCACTACTACCACCCTTAGCCAGGGGGGCAGGATGCCTACCACTACTACCACCCTTAGCCAGGGGGGCAGGATGCCTACCACTACTACCACCCTCACCCAGGGGGGCAGGATGCCTACCACTACTACCACCCTCACCCAGGGGGGCAGAATGCCTACCACTACCACCACCCTTAGCCAGGGGGGCTGGATGCCTACCACTACTACCACCCTCACCCAGGGGGGCAGGATGCCTACCACTACTACCACCCTTAGCCAGGGGGGCAGGATGCCTACCACTACTACCACCCTCACCCAGGGGGCAGGATGCCTACCACTACTACCACCCTCACCCAGGGGGGCAGGATGCCTACCACTACTACCACCCTTAGCCAGGGGGCAGGATGCCTACCACTACTACCACCCTCACCCAGGGGGGCAGGATGCCTACCACTACTACCACCCTCACCCAGGGGGGCAGAATGCCTACCACTACCACCACCCTTAGCCAGGGGGCTGGATGCCTACCACTACTACCACCCTCACCCAGGGGGCAGGATGCCTACCACTACTACCACCCTTAGCCAGGGGGGAGGATGCCTACCACTACTACCACCCTCACCCAGGGGGCAGGATGCCTACCACTACTACCACCCTCACCCAGGGGGCAGGATGCCTACCACTACTACCACCCTTAGCCAGGGGGGCAGGATGCCTACCACTACTACCACCCTCACCCAGGGGGGCAGGATGCCTACCACTAGTATCACCCTCACCCAGGGGGGCAGGATGCCTACCACTACTACCACCCTTAGCCAGGGGGGCAGGATGCCTACCACTACTACCACCCTCACCCAGGGGGCAGGATGCCTACCACTACTACCACCCTCACCCAGGGGGGCAGAATGCCTACCACTACCACCACCCTTAGCCAGGGGGGCTGGATGCCTACCACTACTACCACCCTCACCCAGGGGGGCAGGATGCCTACCACTACTACCACCCTTAGCCAGGGGGGCAGGATGCCTACCACTACTACCACCCTCACCCAGGGGGCAGGATGCCTACCACTACTACCACCCTTAGCCAGGGGGGCAGGATGCCTACCACTACTACCACCCTCACCCAGGGGGGCAGGATGCCTACCACTACTACCACCCTTAGCCAGGGGGCAGGATGCCTACCACTACTACCACCCTCACCCAGGGGGGCAGGATGCCTACCACCACTACCAACCCCACCCATAGGATGGACAATGCATGACACAACCAGCACACCACAACCTAGGGAATGCAAGAAGAAGACATCCCCCAACACCATGACAAGCGTGTGTAGACTGTGTCAAATGCCTACAACACCGAACATGACTTCGAACATACAATGTGACCCCTAGCACATGTGCCACACAAATGTGTGTGGCACACACAACGCAAGCAGGCCATGACCATTGTGGCAATGGGGTCCAAACCCCCATCATCACAGTGACCAAAAGGCAAGTGTGGGGTCCATAGCTGCAGCACATTTTGAACATTGTGGCAATGGGGTCCAAACCCCCATCATCACAGTGACCAAAAGGTAAGTGTGGGGTCCATAGTTGCAGCACATTTTGAACATTGTGGCAATGGGGTCCAAACACCCATCATCACAGTGACCAAAAGGTAAGTGTGGGGTCCATAGCTGCAGCACATTTTGAACATTGTGGCAATGGGGTCCAAACCCCCATCATCACATTGCCCAAAAGGTAAGTGTGGGGTCCATAGCTGCAGCACATTTTGAACATTGTGGCAATGGGGTCCAAACACCCATCATCACAGTGACCAAAAGGTAAGTGTGGGGTCCATAGCTGCAGCACATTTTGAACATTGTGGCAATGGGGTCCAAACCCCCATCATCACAGTGACCAAAAGGCAAGTGTGGGGTCCATAGCTGCAGCACATTTTGAACATTGTGGCAATGGGGTCCAAACCCCCATCATCACAGTGACCAAAAGGTAAGTGTGGGGTCCATAGCTGCAGCACATTTTGAACATTGTGGCAATGGGGTCCAAACCCCATCATCACATTGCCCAAAAGGTAAGTGTGGGGTCCATAGCTGCAGCACATTTTGAACATTGTGGCAATGGGGTCCAAACCCCCATCATCACAGTGACCAAAAGGTAAGTGTGGGGTCCATAGCTGCAGCACATTTTGAACATTGTGGCAATGGGGTCCAAACACCCATCATCACAGTGACCAAAAGGCAAGTGTGGGGTCCATAGCTGCAGCACATTTTGAACATTGTGGCAATGGGGTCCAAACCCCATCATCATAGTGACCAAAAGGTAAGTGTTGACAAAGTAAGAGGTGCAACTGCCAAACTGCATGGATGATTCCTGGTCACAGAACAACAAACACATCAGTGGCAAAGTAGTGTATGTGTCCCATTGCAACATAAATTGGGGGAGCCAAATCCTGCAGTGCAAATAAGACATAACTTTGGCCATGTGCAGACAAACAACACCCATGGGGGCTGACACCGTCAACAATCATCAATGACACAATGACAGAAGTGACCATCCGAATGCAGACCCACATATTTGCACCAATGGGCACACACATGCAGATACCCTGTGGAGACTGCAGATGTGAGGCGAACAGATACCATACCATGGCAGCAATGGGACACACAATCAACAATTAGCAACAAATGAGGGCTCCCGTCCCATCAGCCTGGTCATGGAAGTGCCAACGGAATCATCAGCACAGATCCAACACACTTGTATAGCAATGTTGCACTGACAACACAGATGAGTCCTTCCCCATTGATGCCCAAACCTGCATGTTCACTGGAGATGGCCACACGGTCAGGGAAGTAGACGAATAGAACAATGGCAGGCACACCAGATGTGCAGGGGTGGAAGCCACAGATGTGAAGTTGCCAATCTAAGTAGGAAATCTCATTGCCAAATACTGAACACATGACACCCTCAGATGCTGCTATGGATGACATGGATACACCACAGGATAGGACACATAACCCCTGGACCACATGGGTTCCTGCACAGTAACACTTCATTATCATGAGACCAAATATCACCATCACTGCAGCAAGGGCATTCTTAGCATCATCAACATCATGTACATCAGAAGCAAAAGCACTAGAGAACAGAAAGTTGCTTTATTCAGCATATGTGGCATTAAAAGTAGAAGTCCGGTAGAACATGAACAAAGGCCAATGGCCAGTCCATCAACAAAGTCACAAGTGGGTGACAGTGGCAGATGCCACCCTACACATGCCTGCACAAAACCAGGGACAATCCACTAGGAGGGGCAACCGGGGGTAGGCCAGGCACCGCAGGGACAGGATCAGGGCTCACCAGGAGGAAGCAGGGAAGGGGTGGTGGGTGCTGGAGAGCCACTGACAACTGCAGTGGAGGTGTCTGACATGGTGTGTGCCGGCACAACTGGGGGCATGGCTCAGATGTTGTGGGTGCCGGCACGACTGCAGTGGACCCTGCAGATGGAGTGGACAGGTCCGCCACTGCAGTGCCCAAGTCAGACAGGGTGGTAGTGGACTCCACTGCAGTGCCTACCACCAGGGGAGGAGAATGGGGAACAGGCAAGGTGGGCTGGACAGAGGGGGAGGACACCCTCACCACATCAGTGGCACAGACAAGCGCAGTGGGGGGTGTGGTGCCGGGAGAGCAAGTGGCAGGGGGAGAAGGCCGGAGCCTCTTGGGGATGGTATATCTGTGGGTGGGGGACCGGGGGGCTGGGTGTGGGGGGGGCACCTGTGGAGTGGGGGCCTGAGGGATGGAGGAAGGAGACCTGGTGCTTGAGCTGCAGGGTGGCGGCGGGGTCTTGCTCTTAGCACTCCGGGGGACTTGCGGGTGGGGGCCTCAGTCTGTCTGCGCCTGGGGGAGGGTGTCCGGGGGCGAGGGGCACTCTGCTCCATGTGGGGGCTTCCTCTTCCCCCTGGATGCTGGGGCAGCTGGATCGGAGGGGAAGAGGCCGAGGTCACTGAGGAAGAGGCGCTGGGTCTTTGGGGTTGCAGGTGAGGCAAGGGAGGGTGCTTTGGAGGGAGAGGCAACTGAGGACTGCGCAGTGCCCGTGGATGCGTGTGTGTGTACCAGGGCCCCATCCCCTGTGAGTCTGGTTTCAGTCCCCTGACTGTGCGTGCGTGTGTGTTTAGTTTGTGGCGTGTGTGTCTGTGTGCTGGACGTGTGTGTGCTGGTGTGTGCCTATGCCGGTGTGTGTGTGCTTGGGACGGGTAAGATGCTGGGGAGTGTGGATGGAGCAGAGGCAGGAGGGGTGAGGGACTGTCTGAGGAGGGACACTGCTGCCGTCAGGGAGGAGTCCATGGACCTGTTGCCCCTCTGTAGGTCAGACATGCCCGATGAGATGCCCTCCATGAACGACACCAGCTGAGTCAACAGTGCGGTGTGCGCATGGAGGACACTCAGCATGGCTGTCTGCCCTACTTGGAGCTGGCGAAGGAGGTACACAGACTCCTTACTCAGGGCAGCAGGGGACACAGGGGCAGGGGGTGCGGTGCCTGGGCCAAAGGAGACACGCTCCCGAACATGGGAGCCTCCATGGACCTGGGGAATGGGAGCCGATGGGAGGGCGGTGGTGGTGCTGGTGGTGGCGGGGACAGCAACACTAGCTGGCGTGTGGTGGCTGCTGACACCCGCCTCCACAAGGGAGTCATCCTCCGAGTTGCTCTGGTCCTCAGCTGAGGTGGATGGTGCTGAGGACTCCTCGGTGTGGCTCCCTCGCCCTCCGTGCCACTGGGTCCCTCCGACCACTCCTCGGCTGCTGACCCAGTCTGGCTCTCTGGCTCCTCCTGGTCCGTGGAGCTGTCCCCTTCCGTGGCCGTGGATGTATCTGCAAACAATGGGGAAACAGACAGACATCAGTCACCTGCACCAAACGCACACACCACTGTGAGCATAGCACATTACAGAGCAAGCCCTGGCATCATTAGTTGTACATTGCTAAAAGTGCCCTAACTGAACAGGAGAAGCCAATTGTCAGTCTGATGCCAAGCATGGCACTCACATCCCACATGGCCTTGCACCCATCTGTCTGGTGTCTGTTGGATTGCAACACCCCAGTGTGGACACATGCACCAAGTACACAGTAGTTGGACAGTGCAGAGGACACGGTGTAGCATGTGGACATGCACACATCACAGCTCTTGCCACTGAGTCAGTACAGGTTTCCGGATGAAAGGGATGCCCAGAGTCAAATAGGAAATGCATGTGATGCATACCAGCGACAGACACCATGATGCACCCATGTCCTGATAGCCAGCGCCACTATGGTGTGCATGTAGCACATGTCACTCCCCTGCAGGACCACCAATAAGTTGACACATGCCATGGCAGAGGCATGACTGCTAAGTCATACATCACTGTCTCAGTGATGTATGACTTGGCAGCCAGACAACAACACTATGCACTGTGTCACAACAGTAGGTCATGGGGAATGCAAGTCCTGGAGCTGCACAAGTGCACATGTACATCCCCCACACAACACATCATCTTAACCCTCATCTGTCCAGGTCACACCTATTGGACATATGGGAGACCTGTGACACTACCCTTGGAACCTGAGCCCCTCACAATTTGCTGTGAATGGGGAACAGCTGCCTGAACTTCACATTCGCATACCCCAGTCTGCACGGGCAGCTGATCAAACACCTATGTGACACACAAGTATCGTCTGCTATGGTCACATCTCCAGGGGCATGCTGAGCCCCTACCAAGAAACACCCCAGCAGTCCTGGCAACTAATCCACAGCACACTGACACAGAGGCAGACACCTGAGGGGTCAAATCACTGTGCACAATGTGTCAGCTGATACACGGGAGTGGGAGTACAGAGTGCATTGCATGGCCTGGAGTAGGCCTGACTGTCCTGCTCCACATGAATGAGGGATGTGCCCTGGACAGTGGATAGCTGGCCATGTATGTGTGACACACGTAATCTGCACACTCCTGGGGCCCAAACATTGTTCCCACCCGCTGCATGGGCGTGTGCCACATACCCCAGGCACATGTGGTGGCTCAGCTCAGCAAGTGGACCGCATATCAAAGCAACACGCAGATCACATGTCCAAACCCAGGCGTTGTGTGAACAATGGACCCACCCATGATGCCCACAACAGAGTTTGGGAAACAGATGCTGTCCCCCACCTTTAGTGAAGCAAACTGCAAGGACACAGTCCCAAGTGACACAATTCCCTGAATGTAAGGGCCACACCTGGGTATCAGATGAGCAGTGGGCAGTGCACAATAGAGGGACATGGCTCCTGGACAACATGACTGCTGCACTGTGGCAGTTGAACCAGGCCAGAGGAGGGCACAAAGCATGTAATACAGAGTTCACAGTGCAGTCTTTGACTCACCCCTCCTTGCTGCTGTCTGGCCTTCAGCTGCCCATCCAGGTCTGGAAACACCACCGCCAGGATCTGGAGCATGTGGGGGTCAGGGTCCGTGTTCCGCCCCTCCTGCGAGGAGGCGACAGCTTCAGCTGGACCCGTGCAATCCTCCGGGTCCAGCCCCGAAGGTCCTGCCACCTCTTCTGGCAGTTGCGGATCCGGCGCTTGTAGACCCCCACGGACCGGACAGCCCGGACGATGTCCTTCCAGATTTCCTGCTTCCGATGGGCATTAACCTGTCAGGATGACAAAGTGAAAAGGCCATTACCACACATGCAACATATCCGTGCATGACACAGTTGTATATACATGTCTCAATCACAGGGGCACATGATGTACACAGGCAGTGCAAAGCTGACCATGGACAGTTTGCCAGACGTCACTACATGGTATCATTGCATGGGAAGTAAAACCATGTTCAAATGCACTGTCACTGCACCATACCTGTCCAGTGCAAGTCACTACACACTATGGGGGTGACAACTACTCAGTGAGCCTGCTAGCCAGTGGCATGCAGACTTTCAGCCTTGCTAGTCACACAAAATGCACATTCAGAAAGGCAGTGCACAGAACACTCACCTGCTCCCCTGGTGTCCCATACAGCTTGCTGTACTGTGGAAGTAGGCTGTCCAGCAGGGCCTGGTTCTCTTCAAGGCTGAAGGCTGGGGCTCTCTCCACAGTACGTGCCATTGCAGGGTCCAGAGGGGCAGAGACAGCAGCAGTGCAGTGGCAGATGTCGTCCTGGAGCATGTAGTGCAGGCAAGTGAGCTCTCAGGGGAACAGCCAGCAATATATATGTGCTGGAGAGGCAGATACTGTCCCTTGTGTCCAAAGTGATAGGTCCAAGTCGTTTGCATCTTCTGAATCTGGCCAATCCATGGAATAGCAGCACCAAAACACGCCCACAGCATCCTTCAAATCCTCAACTTCATGACATACATGATTTTGCAACATTGTTGTGGGTGACCAACTGAATTTCCAGCAACCGACTCGCTCGAAATTCGAAAACGCGTCCGGTGCCAGGCAAGCCCATTGTCAATGGGTGCGCACCGATCGGTCCATTGCGGTACAACGCGCACAGGGGTACAACGCGTACCCGCACACATTGAATGCAATGGGCCGGCCGGAGGCACCGATCGGTCCATTGCGGTTCAACGCGCACAGGGGTACAACGCGTACCCGCACACATTGAATGCAATGGGCCGGCCGGAGGCACCGATCGGTCCATTGCGGTACAACGCGCACAGGGGTACAACGCTGCACCCGCACACATTGAATGCAATGGGCCGGCCGGAGGCACCGATCGGTCCATTGCGGTTCAACGCGCACAGGGGTACAACGCTGCACCCGCACACATTGAATGCAATGGGCCGGCCGGAGGCACCGATCGGTCCATTGCGGTACAACGCGCACAGGGGTACAACGCGCACCCGCACACATTGAATGCAATGGGCCGGCCAGAGGCACCGATCGGTCCATTGCGGTTCAACGCGCACAGGGGTACAACGCGTACCCGCACACATTGAATGCAATGGGCCGGCCGGAGGCACCGATCGGTCCATTGCGGTACAACGCGCACAGGGGTACAACGCGTACCCGCACACATTGAATGCAATGGGCCGGCCGGAGGCACCGATTGGTCCATTGCGGTTCAACGCGCACAGGGGTACAACGCGCACCACGACACATTGAATGCAATGGGCCGGCCGGAGGCACCGATCGGTCCATTGCGGTACAACGCATCACTGTACATGTGACTGGCATATGTCAGCATGCCTGTCTCAGATGGACATATGCCAGCCACAGATAGCTCCCAGGGAGTGAGGGGCACACCTACATCACGACAGCCTGTCCAAACTTTATCATAAGGCATGTAAGGATGCATTTCCTATTGTGTGTATGTTGGTGTACATGTTGTCCTGTGGGTGTCACCTGTGGGCAGCCACCCCCAGGCTGGGGGTGAGTGTTTGATTAGCTCAAGCGCTCCGTCCATCATCCCCTTTGGTATCGCTTTGTTCGCCCTAAGTTGGCAGGGTATGCCCAGACGTGGGTCCCTTGCTCACTTTGCCACTGGATTCAAGCTAGCCTGGCTGATGACGGCTGAATAGCCAGAAACCGGTCCCAGGATGCTTGTTTCCGGTCCAGGGAAGACATGGCTTGGCAGTTCGGGCTGGACTGTTCCCATGAGGCACAGGGTCAGACTGATTTGCAGATGGCCATGTCTGAACTGGGGTGGTGGAGTGAGCTAAAGAATGATGATGGATTAAACCCAGATCAGTTGACTGGGGGTGAGTGTTTGATTAGCTCAAGCGCTCCGTCCATCATCCCCTTTGGTATCGCTTTGTTCGCCCTAAGTTGGCAGGGTATGCCCAGACGTGGGTCCCTTGCTCACTTTGCCACTGGGTTCAAGCTAGCCTGGCTGATGACGGCTGAATAGCCAGAAACCGGTCCCAGGATGCTTGTTTCCGGTCCAGGGAAGACATGGCTTGGCAGTTCGGGCTGGACTGTTCCCATGAGGCACAGGGTCAGACTGATTTGCAGATGGCCATGTCTGAGCTGGGGTGGTGGAGTGAGCTAAAGAATGATGATGGATTAAACCCAGATCAGTTGACTGGGGGTGAGTGTTTGATTAGCTCAAGCGCTCCGTCCATCATCCCCTTTGGTATCGCTTTGTTCACCCCCAGGCTGTGCACGTGTTCATGGGGACAGGATCCTGGGTGTTACGTGTACATGACCACTGTGATGTGCAACTGTTCATATCTGTGCATGTGCCATGGTCACATTTCACAGTGGTGTATGTGTATGTCATGTCACATACCCCGTGAGTCCCATGTGGGACGGTATGTTTGAGCCAGGGTGTCCCAGTGGCACAATAGTGATGGTCCTCCACAGTCTTTGTGCATGTAGTGTTTACAATGTCTCTGATTTCATGTGCACAATGGGAGACAGTCTCCACATCCACGTTGTGTGTGCATGGACTCTGATGTTGTGCGTGTGTGTCACAGACGTCCATGTCTGTCCTGCCGTGGCAAGTGGGGCCACTACCTGTGGGGGTCATGGTTGTTTTGCTGTGGTGTATACATGATACTCCATGTAATGCCAGTGTCCATGTGGCATTACAGGGTCCCTGGGAATGTACCTGTCGTTGAGCTGTGGTGCCTGGGGCACATCTGTCCTCACATGTCACTGTGGGGGTTATTGTGACACAGCAGCAGGAGATGGGAACTGTGACACGGCCTCATGATATCCAATGGGCCAACCTGGGACTAATTGATGCCACCTGTTGGACCGTGTTGACAGATGTTGGCCATGTATGTACCATACATGTCCTTCCGGTACTGCACACTTCATGTAGTTGTGCCTCATAATGATGTATGTTGGGATCTTGAGTGTGTTCAATGCCGCATATGTGGGGTGACTGACAATCTTGCTTACTTCTCCTCTGCACTGCAGGGCTCCTGCTGTCCATCGGCCATTCCCAGACCTGGCAACGATGGTGGAACGGGACAGCATCCGACGGTACCGCTTCACCAGGCAGCTGATTGAGGATTTGGCAGTGCAGTTGTCCCCACATTTGCAGCCTGGCCGGCCGTATCCTACAGCGCTGACCCCCAAGGTGAAGGTGATGGCAGCCCTACACTTCTTTGCCACCGGTACCTTCCAACATACTGTGGCGACTGCTGGTGGGATGTCACAGACCATGTTCAGCCGTGTGCTCCGCGATGTTTTGGCGGCAATGTTGCTCTTCCTGAACCGGTACATCTATTTTCCTAGACTGCGACGACTCACTGACGTGAAGAGTGACTTTTATGCCCTGGGGAGGATGCCGCATGTAATTGGCTCCACTGATGGGACACATGTGGCTTTGGTACCACCACAGGCCCAGGAGCAGGCCTACAGGAACCGCAAGCACTACCACTCGGTCAATGCACTGGTGGTGTGTCTTGCAGACATGACCATCACACACGTGTGTGCCCGTTTCCCTGGTTCAGCACACGATGCCTTTGTGATGAGGAGTAGTCGCATCCCCAGGATGATGGCACAGATGCAGAACCAGCGTGCCTGGCTTGTCGGTGTGTACTGACTTTGTGCCATTGTGTGTGATCTGATCTGTAGTATTCCGCCCACTTTTCCAAGTCAGCTAATGTGCACTTGTCTGTCCGTAGGTGACTCGGGATACCCCAACATGCCGTGGTTGCTGACACCCTCAGGAACCCTGTGTCACCAGCCCAGATGCGCTACAATGAGGCACATGGTCGGACCAGGAGAGTGATTGAGCGGACTTTTGGTCTCCTGAAGAGCCGCTTCCGCTGCCTGGACAAGACCGGAGGGTCCCTCCCATATGCCCCTGCGAAAGTGTGCAAGATTATCATCGTCTGCTGCATGCTCCACAACCTGGCAGTGCGGAAGGAGTTGCCTCTCATCCAGGATGACAATGACCAACATCCGCCACCTGTGGAGGATCCTGGCCTGGACCACGATGCCAGTGACGATGATGATGGTGATGGTGATGTCCGCACACAGCTCATCACCAACTTCTTTAGCTGAATGTGAGTATCCTGAGGTGTCATGTCAATGATGTGAGTTGGCATGATGTGTGGGTGGTGCTCTGGTGCTGTTGGAGTGGGTCCATGGGCTACTTGACTGGATGTGTGTTGCGATGTGTGGTGACAGGTGGGCTGTACTCCCCAACAGTGTTGACATGCTAACTTGGTTCTGGGTGGGTATCTTGTAACATGTATTGTGCATGAGTTTTGCTGTTCTGTCCTGTACTCCATTGCTTTTGACTGTGTGTCATTTCTGTCCTTCACAGGGTACTTTCAGATTCGTTTGGTCAACTGTGTCCACCGACGACGTGATTGCACATCCAGGCTGGTAGCTGTTGTGTCCCTACAGGTGATGTGCGCCACACCCATGGACTTCCTTCCGTCTACAGTTGTTGACTGTGTGCCCGCTGCCAGGTGGGGTTACCTTGCATCTGTAGTGGTTACGGCATGTTGCAACTGTGTAATAAACCTGTGCTTCACTTTGTGATGTGCGTTGTCTGTGGTCACACATTTGACTGCCATTTGCTTACTGCACCTGTGGGCTACTTGACTACAACTGGGAATGGGTGTGGTGTCTGTGCATTGCACCGTCTTCCCTGGCAACATCAGTGTAGGCAATGAGTCAGATGGCCTAGGTGTGTATGTGTTGTGTAGCCCTGGTGGTGTGTCTCCCTCATGTGTGTCACGTTGCCTGTACTCACATGCCTGTGTTGTCCTTGCTGTTGCAGTTCGCATACCCAGTGTAATTTTGCAGTTCATCATCCCCATAACAGCACCCACGACAGAGGCAAGTATGGTGTATTAGTGTGTTTATTGTGATACATTTGTGTTAATAGTGCATAGGATGGGTTGTGCTGTACATAAATCTTGCAATCCCAAGTTCCTAGGTGAATTGAAAGTCCTGGTAGACAGGATCCCCAGTATCGGGCCACAGTTGTCTGACACATTGGTCCAACTTGTACTCCCCATGCAATGTGTGGGAGTAGTGTTGCCGTCAACAGGGTGAACAGTCTGTGCACAAAGGCGAACATCCAGAACAGGTTCATGCTTCCTGGGAGTTGCGCTTGGCCATCGGCCTCTCACTTTTCCCTCCTCGGACGACCCCTCTTCTTGGGGGGGCCCTCAAGTACAGGCTGCTGCGGTGCAGGGGACTCTCCGCCAGAGTCCTCCTCCCTCCCTGTGGCAGTTGCAGTTTGTTCGGCACCAGATGTTGTTGGCACACAGGGAGGTGTGGACTGGTTGCTGTTCATCTGGCGGAGGCATTGTAAAATGTCCCTGTGCACCGCCGTCATCTCATGCAGTGCATCCCACTTGGACTCCACGCGGGACATGTGTGAGTCCACACGGGACATGTGTGACTCCACGTGGGACATGTGGGAGTCCAAGCGGGCATGATGGGCAGCCTGCTGCTGTTTAATGTCTCTGAGGAGCCCCACTACCTGGCTGAGCTCTCCGGTGCTGGACTGGTACGCATCAGCTATGCGTACCAGTTGTGGGTCATCATGCACACCAGCAACGTCTGCAAGCAGCGACCTTCTGTCTCTCACTCCTCCCACCACCCCTGCTGACATGTGCAGTGTGGGCAGTGGCACGCACAGATAACCCTGGTCCACCTTGGGGGTTGGTGGTGGTGGTGGTGTCCATGGCCCCAGGTTGGTCCAGGGTCACTGTGCTGGTGTTGCTCCTTGTTCTGTCCATGTCGGCAGGGATGGTATTCGTGGTGACAGTCGTTGGAGGGGTGGGTGCAGGGGTGCAGCTGGTGGTCCTGCTGGTGCTGCAGCTGGTGGTCCTGCTGGTGCTGCATGTTGACTTGCACCGGATGTGCCAGGTTGTTCTTCATAGTCCGAGGAGGACAGAGGCTGTACGACGCCAGTGAGCTCGGCATCCTCTTGAGCCTGGGACTGGGACTCCTCAGCGTCTGCTGCTGTGTCCCCATCATCACCTGTTTTTGGGAGACACAAACAATGTATGTTATGTTTCTGCAGGCATCAATGGTTGACACACATGACAGTTGTGACTGTGCCTCTGGGTGCGGGCCTGTACATTGCATTGTCCTAAGTCGTCACAGTCAGGGGTTGATATTGGTGTGGCACATTGTCCTGCATTATTTGGGCATTTCTATGTATTTTCTGGGGTGTGAACATGGTCTGCATTGGTTGTGTTTGGTTGACAGCCGGCCCTCCTTCCCACCCACCCAGCCAGTCAGTTATCCCACCATGGAACGTGCTTGCGTTGCAGGGAGTGTAAGTTGTCTCTCAGGATGTCAGTCAGTGGTGTCCTGCTGTTTGTTGGTGTGCAGTACCCAGCATGCCCTTGTGCTCCCCACGACACAGCAACAGTGTCAGACATCTTTGATGGGCCTTTCCACTCTCTGTGGGATGTGCATGCGTGAGTGTGAGCTTGCTGGGCCATGTGGTGGGGGATGTAGAGCTGTGACTACGACTCCCATCATGCTATTGCCTCCTCCCCCTTCCCAGCATGCCCATGCTTCCTTCCTTTTGACTCTGCTTCCCTGTGGGGTGGGCTGGCTGTGCTGACAGGATGGCTGGGAGTGTTGTCCTGGCAGTTGTTTGGCTAGAGGTCCCAAGAGTGTCCCTGTGCTTCACACAACATAACCCAGGGTGGTGGTTCTTTGTGGGATCTTGTGTTAGGATGGGGGGCATTGCATTCTACCAGGTGGGTTCTGTGTAGTTTGTGTTGGGGGGTGTGTGAGGGGAGGTGCTTGTGACTATGGTCAGTGCTGCAAGTCCCCCTTCCCACCCAGCTAGCCAGATATCCCACCATGGACTGTGCTTGCATTGCAGGGAGTGTAAGTTGTCTCTCAGGATGTCAGTCAGTGGTGTCCTGCTGTTTGTTGGTGCACATTTGCCAGCAGGGCCTTGTGCTCCCCACAGCAGTAGCCAGTGTCAGACATCTTGTGAGTCCTTCTCCACTCCCTGTGATGTGAGCATGGTTCAGGGTGGTGTTGATGGGACAGTTGTGGGGGTGAGCTATGTCTGTGACTACGACTCCCATCATGCCATTGCCTCCACCCCACTTCCCAGCATTCCCATACTTACTTGCATTTGTGTGGAGTTCAGTGTGTGTGGGTGTGAGAGCAATGGCAAGATGGCTGACAGTGGTGTCCTGCTGTTGGTTGGTGTGCAGTACCCAGCATGCCCTTGTGCTCCCCACGACACAGCAACAGTGTCAGACATCTTTGATGGGCCTTTCCACTCTCTGTGGGATGTGCATGTGTGAGTGTGAGCTTGCTGGGCCATGTGGTGGGGGATGTAGAGCTGTGACTACGACTCCCATCATGCTATTGCCTCCTCCCCCTTCCCAGCATGCCCATGCTTCCTTCCTTTTGACTCTGCTTCCCTGTGGGGTGGGCTGGCTGTGCTGACAGGATGGCTGGGAGTGTTGTCCTGGCAGTTGTTTGGCTAAGAGTCCCAAGAGTGGCCCTGTGCTTCACACAACATAACCCAGGGTGGTGGTTCTTTGTGGGATCTTGTGTTAGGATGGGGGCATTGCATTCTACCAGGTGGGTTCTGTGGAGTTTGTGTTGGGGGGGTGTGAGGGGAGGTGCTTGTGACTATGGTTAGTGCTGCAAGTCCTCCTTCCCACCCAGCCAGCCAGCCAGTTATCCCACCATGGAACGTGCTTGCATTGCAGGGAGTGTAAGTTGTCTCTCAGGATGTCAGTCAGTGGTGTCCTGCTGTTTGTTGGTGCACAGTTGCCAGCAGGGCCTTGTGCTCCCCACAGCAGTAGCCAGTGTCAGCCATCTTGTGAGTCCTTCTCCACTTCCTGTGATGTGAGCATGGTTCAGGGTGGTGTTGATGGGCCAGTTGTGGGGGTGACCAATATCAGTGACTACGACTCCCATCATGCTATTGCCTCCACCCCCTTCCCAGCATGCCCATGCTTCCTTCCTTTTGATTCTGCTTCCCTGTGGGGTGGGCTGGCTGTGCTGACAGGATGGCTGGGAATGTTGTCCTGGCAGTTGTTTGGCTAAGAGTCCCAAGAGTGTTCCTGTGCTTCACACAACATAACCCAGGGTGGTGGTTCTTTGTGGGATCTTGTGTTAGGATGGGGGCATTGCATTCTACCAGGTGGGTTCTGTGGAGTTTGTGTTGGGGGGTGTGAGGGGAGGTGCTTGTGACTATGGTCAGTGCTGCAAGTCCCCCTTCCCACCCAGCTAGCCAGATATCCCACCATGGAACGTGCTTGCATTGCAGGGAGTGTAAGTTGTCTCTCAGGATGTCAGTCGGTGGTGTCCTGCTGTTTGATGGTGCACAGTTGCCAGCAGGGCCTTGTGCTCCCCACAGCAGTAGCCAGTGTCAGCCATCTTGTGAGTCCTTCTCCACTCCCTGTGATGTGCGCATGGTTCATGGTGGTGTTGATGGGACAGTTGTGGGGGGGCAATATGTGTGACTGCGACTCCCATGATGCTATTGGCTACACTGACTTTGCCAGCATACACAGAATTCCTTCCTTTGAGTGGTCTTCACTGTGTGTTGGTGTTGTTGTGGTGGCTACATGTCTGGATGTGTTTGTTAGTTCTATTTGTGCCACTGCCTAGCTGTAGTTGTAGTTGTGTTTGTACATGTGTTGGCACAGTTGGATGTGACTTTCTTGATGGCATGTGTTGTGTTTATCTGACTGACATACACATTTTGGGATGATTCTGTTCTGGTTGCTGTGTAATTGCTATGAGTGCATGGTTTGACTCTCCCCTTGACAGTGATGTGTGTGTTTTGTGGCAGTATATTGTGTACATTTGTTGTGTACTCACCAGGCTCTGGGATGTCCTCTAGTCCATATACGCTCACTGGCGGAAGGATGGCCCGCACCTTCTCCTCCCAGGGCCTGAGGTATATTGGCTTGGCAGGAGGGCCACTGCCGGTGTGTTGGCTGTTGATGTAGTCTTTCGTCAGCATTTTCCGTACCCTCCTGCGCACGTCATACCACCTGTTCTGGATGTCGGTCTTTGTGCGCCGACATGGTGATTGGGCGTTCACCCTGTTGATGATCCTCTCCCACATCTTGGTTTTCTGCGACATGGGGGTCTGTTGGACCAGTGTGCCAAACAGCTGTGGCTCCACCCTGAGGATCTCGTCTACCATGACTTCCAATTCACTATCTAGGAACTTGGGATTCTTCTTGGGGGCATGGTGATGGGTGGTGATGGTGGGTGATGTGTGTGTTGGTGTGCAGGTGAGGGTGTGTGAGTGTGTGTTTTGCTGGGTGTATGTGAGGTAGGTATTTGTTGGTGTGCTGATGGTGTGTGGCTTGTGTGAGGGATGAGCTGTGGGTGTGTGGTTGCTTTCTCTTGGGTGCTGGCAGTGGAATGGCATTTGCAAAGGCTCATGGTAGTGATTTGTGTCCTTTATATAGGTGGAGTTGTGGGTGTGTCTTTGTTCTCTGTCCCCACCTCCCCCAGTATTTATTGGCTTGGTAATTGCTTGTTTGGCCTTTTTTGGGTGATTTTTCCTTTGTGCTGTTTGTGTATGTTGGAAACGTTCTTGTGACCGAGTCGGACCCTGCATTGGTCTCGTACGGTGTTCTCCGTTTCGCTCACGCTGTGTTTGTGCAGTTTTCTATGCTGCGTACGCGTCGGTCGCGGTGTATTGTGTTGCTTCGGCTCGGTTTTGTATGCGTGTCGGTCGTACGGCTTGTCCTCCGTCCGACTCGGTCGTGGTTTTCGCGCCTTGCATCGTACTTTGCGTTTTGGAGTTCGCGTGTACGTTTCGGTCGGATTTGTTCCGGGTGCGTGTCGGTCGGTTGGATTCGCGTGTTTTTCCGGCCGGATTGCTGTTTTCCGTGCGGCTCGGTCGGTCGACTTGGTTTCGGTACGTGTCGGTCGGATTTTTCGCGCCTTGCATCGTACTTGGCGTGTCGTGCGCCACGGGTACGTGTCGGTCGGTATTTTTTCCGGATCCGAGTCGGTCGGTGCTTTTTCCGGCCCGAATCGGAATCGACCCCTATGTCTAAAACCTATTTTCCGTTTTCGCAGTGAGGCCGGAGTCCGCGATGACGTCGCTCATTGCGATCCCCGCGGGTTTGTCACCATAGCAGAAAGCAAAAGCAGGATTTCAATCACCACCACCACATAAAAACATTATAACTATATCGTTAATTCTAACCATCAGAGTAGATAACTCACTATATAAATAACTACATAAAAATATTTATCAGAATTTCAATATCTCTGTAAGAATGCGCATTAATGATTCACAAATGTTTGCGATGACGTCGTTAGTCACTACGTCCCCGCAACGGTACACGGGGAGACGCGCTGGTGTTTGCGGCAGCATCACAAATATCGCGTGCGATTAAAAAATCTATTTTGGACTCATAACGTGTCACTAACACCTCCATTTCTCAATCATGGGGTCAGAGTATCTCTACCCTGACCGCCAATGTGGGCTTTCACACCCATTTCCAGCCCCGGGAATCGTTCCCGATAGATAAAATGGCGGCCGCAACTTTCTATTCAGGTTGCGACCAGCCAATCAGAGCATTCCAGTTGGCGCGTGCACTCGCGATTCATCGCGAAATATCCATGCCCAGAGATATCACTATAATTTTAAACTTACATTTCTCAAAAACTACTGAATGGATTTACACCAAATAAGCAAAAGGCACTTCGTTGTACCGACATCTACCTCCCTGCCAAACTTGGTGTAAGTTAGTTCAGCAGTTCGGGCTGTAGAGGTGGCTAAAGGTTCCTAACGGAATTAACATTACAAACGCAACCTTTTTTCGTTCCCCAAATTCTTGGTCCCCACTGCACGGACCACCTCCAAACTTTCCCAATCAATAGTACCCACTGTGACAATTTTTGGCAAAATTTCATGCAGATTGGTTAAACGACGCAATGTTATAGCAAAGTCAAAAAATGCTTTTCCTATGGAAACTAGGTCCTAACTATAACTACCTACTGGCGACCACCAGTAGGTAATATATATTTGTTATATTATTAAATTTTCAAATTACTATTCCCACTCCAGTCAGTGCAACAGTAGGGAAAGTGTTGGATTGCAGAGAGGTAAAGTTTACTATTCCCACTCCAGTCTGAACAACAGAGCGGAAAGGTTTGGGCTCAGGAAGGGTAAAAATTATTATTACCACTCCAGTCTGTGCAACAGTAGGGAGAGGGTAGTTCACTTCAAACAAATAGAATCTTTTAACAACTATATTAAATAACAAGAAATATAAATATTTCAATGTTTAATAAATATTTCAAATTAAAACAAATAATATTAATATAATTAAAATACCAAGCTATATTCTCACAATCATAACAACCAACAAATATAATGTTATTTAAAATTTAAAAAAGCATAACACAATTAACACATACCATAATAAATTAGACACTTTTTAATGAATGAATAACAATGTTTTCATTTATTATCACTTAAATAACTTCTTACCCTACACCTCTACAAACTAAACACACACCTAAAATATTTAAAATTATATTTACACATTTTACATAATTATCAATTAAACAGTTAATAATAATTAATAATCAAATAATTATATTTTATTAACTACTCACTCTTTATCCCTACAAACCTAACAACCCGCACCTAATATACAAATCAAACCATATCTAATTACATAATTTCCATTATCAATTATCAATTAAAATAATGAAAATTAACTAATGATAAATTAATTATATTTAATTAACTTCTCACCCTTTACCCCTACAAAACCAACAGCCCGCACCTGATATATAACTTAAAAAATATCTTAATGACACACTTTACATAATTATCAATTAAATAATTATTAATAATTAACAATTATTATTTATGATTATAATGTATTTCCTTCACACCTTCTAAAAACCACAACCCACACCACAAATCTAAATGATAAATTAAATTAATTGCACAATTTACATAATTAATTATCAATTAAATAATTAATAATAATTAAAATGTATTAGTTAACTACAGTTTAATTGCTTCCCACCCTATACCCCTACAAACCCCACAACCCGCACCTAAAACGTAATAAAAAAATTAATTACACAATTAACATAATTAATTATCAATTTAATATTGAACATATATAAAAATTTAATTATTAATTAATTTTAATTCATTTACTTCCCACCCTGTACCCCTATAAAAACCCACATCCCGCTACGGCACTAAAATCACAATAAACTATTAAATTAAATTTAAAGCAACAAAAATTTTACAAACTATATTAAAAACATGAACAATAATTATGCAAACAATTTATGACATATATAATTAAAATATATACTAAAATACATAAAAATAATTAAAAAATAATATCATTCACAACAATATTTTTGCAAATGATATTAACAACATAGATATTTTTAACATCAATATTAACAACATAGATATTTTTGACATCACTATTACCTTAAAATTGATATTCTTGTCAACTATATTTTTGAACATGATATTTGTGCATCACGATATTTACAACTCGATATTTCTTCATCTTGATATTTTTTTTCGATATTTTGGCCAAGTAGCGTAGCCCACAGGTAGACACACCTCTAGGGTGACCTACCAAGCTCCTAATAGTCAAGGAAGGGTTCAGACATATTGACAGGGGTCAAAATAATGCACTCTAGGATTGCTAGATTCCACATATAGCCGAAAGTTGTCACTGGTTGGGAGGTATCCTGGTGGCTCATTGACTAGTGACCGCATCATCCCCTCAGGGCACTTTCTGGGCTTAAATATGACCCCCCCACCCGGACACTCTGAACCTCAGATCACATCTGACCTAGAAAAAGGACCAAACAAGGACTGCGTTGCTGAACCCTGGACCCAGCAAGAGAGGCAGCACCAACTGCTGGACTGCACCAGCTGCTCCTTGGGCTAGTGAAGAGAGGACTGTGCCTATGGTGCCTGGCTCTTAAAAAATTGCTCCAGGGCACCAGACAGAAAAGGTGAACTCCAAGGGTCAGTTGGCTGACCTCCTGTTCCAGGACCAGTGCCATACATGCTGGAGTAGCCCGTTCTGTCTAGCCAGTAGTCACTTGCAAAGAATCACCACTGACCGCCAACATGTAGTGCTCAAAAAGTTGTTCCCCCAAGATAAACCTGGTAGAGGACGCAGTGCTCCTATCACTAGATGCCTGGATGGCGTTTGATAACATTGAGTGGCCATACTTGTTCGCAGTACTGGAAAGATTCGGATTTGGGCCCAGATTTTGTGCCTGGGTAAGACTCCTATATACAGACCCACTAGCCAGGATTCGGGTGAATGGAGTGATATCCAAAAAGATCCAATTGCATAAAGGCACGAGGCAGGGATACATGCTTTCCCCTATGCTGTTTGCGCTGGCACTCGAGCCCCTGGCGGCATGGGTCAGAATGGACCCATTAATCCGGGGAATCTGGGAAAGAAATGAATGGGAGGAGAAAATATCGTTATATGCTGACGATATATTGTTGTATGCCACCAACACAAAGTCCTCAATCGGGCGAATAATTCATATATCCCAATTGTCTGGGAGTTAATCGGGATACAAGATAAACTGGAACAAATCCATCCTCTACGTACTAGCCGGGGAGACCCCAAGTCTGTCGTCAAGTGCTAGATCCCTTAATGGGGTGGGTTTCCTTATTCAAGATGATGGCGTTACCAAGATTTCTATACATTCTACAAAATTCCCTTGTAAAATACCGAATAGCTTCTTTAAGAAGATAGATAGCGAACTAAGGCAACTTTTATGGGATGGAGGGCAGTCTAGAATAGCCCTACATAAGCTGCAGCGGAGTGGGTTCGAGGGCGGACTGGCAATTCCCGACATCAAAAATTACTATTGGGCACCGCAGTTAGTAACTATAAATGAGTGGGTGTTCATGGGAAGGGAGGAACCGGCATACAGAGTTGACCATCATTTCATGAGACAGAGAGGTTACTTAGCTGCGCTATACTGTCGACGGACAACAAACACATTACCCATACACACACAAACGACGGTAAGCTTGTGGAGGGAAGCAACTATATTCCTAGGCTGGAAAGACAAATTGACGGGATGGACACCTCTGTGGGACAGTGACCTACTGCGAGAGGTGGGCCAGCTAAAGGGATTTTGTAAATGGCAGATTATAGGAATCGAACATCTAGGGGATTTATCGAGAGGGCAAACTTTGATAGACTTCAAAGACCTAAAAGTGGAGTATCAAATAACTGTTTCAGAATTCCTGCAATACCTACAACTAGAACATGCCTTAGGGAGACACATTCCAGACGGAGATCAATTAGCGGAATACACTCCACTCGAAGATAGAATACTTATTTACCCCATGTTGGAGAAAGCCACTTCCCTAGCATATAAAAAGATAATGAATAACTCCCAGACCCCCTAATGGTTCACCGCGAGGCCTGGACAAAGGATCTGGGGAAACTTGAAGATGATGACTGGATCGAAGCGATACAGATCCAAGGGAGGTACCAATCAGAGCAAGGTTTCGCCTCATACAGCTGCACATATTACACAGATTGTACACCTCAAGGGCGTTACTACATCGTATAGGACGAAGCGACACAGATTAGTGAGTACGGGGCTGTGCGGAGGAAGGCACATTTTACTACATACTGTGGTCATGCCCACAAATTCTACAATTATGGAGTGAAATAATTGAGGTCATGTCGGAAGTGGTAGATCAAGAGGTCACACAGGGGGCTAAATGGCAATATCGTATGTGTGACTGGAGAAGACAAATGTCCGAAATATTCCAGGATATGGCTCATGACTGCAGGCATATTAGCCAAACGAAATATAGCAAGGGAGTGGGGGGGGGGGGCGGGGGGGCGAATCAACCACCGAGCGTAGTGAAGTGGAAGGAAGATTTAGAGTGGTGCTGCACTGACGAAAAAGTGGTGTTCCAGGGTAGGGGATGCCCGAGGAAGTGGGATAAAATTTGGGGCAAATGGACACAATACAGAGGGCTTTGAGATAACTATAGGAGTAAAGGGAGGGGGGGATGGTAGGGAACATTGTACACTGCATCACATTGAATTGTACCCAAGAATGATTTTATTGCTAGATTTCGGCACTGTGATGTAACAAAGCCATGGATGTTAAGTTGGATACCCTTCCGAAAATGTATGATATATATCCATTAATGGATGTACTGCCATATCCTTTGTTTATGTAATAAAAAGATTTTTAAATAGTTGTTCCCCTATCTGCCAGACCATGGAGAGTCATCGGAGTGCAGACTGGTCACCAAAGAAGGACACTACCCTCGCCAAATGAAACCGCTGGACCTGCTGTGACCAGTAGTCTAGCCACTGCTGGACTTCAATTGGCTCAAAGAGGATTTTGAGGGGCCCCAACTCCTGTGGCTAATGTCGCCCCACCTTACTGAGGATTAATTACAAGTGTTGCAACCATTGATGGAAAACCAGGCTTCTTCTGCAGGGGTGATGCTTTTCCCCATGACCTCCTGGAGCCCCTCTCAGCACTCAACAGCACAGAGGTCCTAGCAGGTGTCCCAAAAATGGAAGGGGGAATGGGAAGAGAAAGAAGAGAAGACACTGCAGCATCACCTCAGCACCTCTGATTCACTTGCCGACTTCGGGGAACCTCTTTGCAGAGTGATCATCCACAACAAAACCCTCAGCTCTCTAGGAGAGAGAGTCAAGTTAAATTCCTGACATCTGAACCCGTATCAACTGAACGTGTGTCGTATCAAACATGAACACAGCACTGCAATTCACCGTTCTAGGGGTTGCTATCTTCACACTTTTGAGTAATCATTGGTTCACAAAGTTCGTTATTTGGACTGTTACTGGCACAGTCAAGGCAAGTTCGAGGTGCAGATTCTCTAAATGTCGTCTTCCTAGTTTTTTGGTATGTAGAGTACAATAATAGTGGAATCCGTGCATTAAGCCGTACGCGTACGCGCAAGGGTTAAGGCATGCAAATGTTAGTTACTAAGCGGACTACTTCATTGTGGATTAATTTACAGCTTATGCAGGGTCAATAAGCAGTGTGTGTCCGCGCAACAGTTATCAATTTGTAGCCAAAGATTGTGGGTCATGTATCTAACAGCACACTAATGCGCGTGCTGCCACTGTTACCAATATGCCACTTCACCAACAGCTGTGCGCATCCACGTGAGTTAGATTATGTAGGTAAGCAGTGCACATCCGCGCAACAGATACGAAATACAGCTAATATTATCAACAACATATAGTTCCACCAAGAAGTGGTGTGCGTCCGTGTAGTAAGTATATCACTTATCTGTTGTATTTTGTTTCAGGATCGGGAATCCGGAGCGTTGCGGGCGGAGCAAGATCCAACGCGGGACTCCAGCAATGCAGGAGGAGCAGGATCCGATGAGGCATAAGGCAGAGCCTCTTGTCCCATATTACACTGTAGTCAATGTTGTCATCATGATCATATCATTACATGGGCACAAAACAAAAAGGGGGAAGCGGGCACCCATTGTGACGGTTGGTTAACAGTATGGGAGCAACCGACCGTAGAGCAACTGACAAACCAGGCAGGCAGAATCCTGACACCTAACAGCAAGAAGACCCCTCCCTGTTGACTGCACAGCACCAGAGCATCTTTCAGCATCTCAGCATCCTTCATCCCGAGCATCAGGAACACTCCATTGAAATCTATCGTGTTTTTTTTGCTTAAAGTGTGGAACTGGAATCGAGACTGCTGTGGTGACCAGGTAACAGTCCAAAACCTACGTTCAGGCCCCAGTAACCTCCCTGTTGGAACAGGTTGCCCAGTCTAGGCCAGAGTAGTTAAACATAGTGGTGTAGCTAGACCTATTGCGGCCCGTGGCCATCCCTGAGTTTTCCCCCAAGAAGAGTGCCGCCAGGGGCAGACCACGTCCCACCCCCTCCTAGCTATACCACTGGTTAAACACAGCTCTTTCAAGTTTTTCAAAAAATTTCAAACTTTATGGTTACCATTGCCTATTTGCGCTTTGAGCTAAAAAGCTGAGATTTGCGCTCTGCTTATAAATCTATATCTCTGGAACCCTCCTGTGGACTCTGCTCATCCTGCTGTTTACAAATTCATTTAAAAAAATCTATTTTTATAAATTGGTGTCGGATTTCTGCCCGGTTGTGTGACTTTCTTTGGGCCTGATTTAGATCTTGACGGATGGGATGCTCCGTCACAAACGTGACGGATATCCCGTCAGCCGTATTACAAGTGAATTATATCCTATAGTACTTGTAATACGGCGGACGGGCAGACACAGACACTCAGACAGACAGACGGGCAGACTCGGAGAGACAGACAGACAGGCAGACTCAGAGAGACAGACAGACAGGCAGACTCAGAGAGAGGGGCAGACACAGACAGATGGGCAGACACAGACAGACAGACAGATGGGCAGACACAGACAGACTCAGGGAGAGACAGACAGACAGTCAGACAGACGGGCAGACTCCGAGAGACAGACGGGCAGACTCAGAGAGATAGACAGACAGATGGGCAGACTAAGAGAGACAGACAGATGGGCAGACAGACAGACAGACGAGACAGACAGACGAGGAGACACAGACAGAAAGATGGGCAGACACAGACAGATGGGCAGACACAGACAGACAGATGGGCAGACACATACAGACAGACTCAGGGAGAGACAGACAGACAGTCAGACAGACGGGCAGACTCCGAGAGACAGACGGGCAGACTCAGAGAGATAGACAGACAGATGGGCAGACACAGACAGACAGACGAGGAGACACAGACAGAAAGACGGGCAGACACAGACAGACACACAGACAGACAGACACTCAGACAGACACAGACAGACAGACAGGCAGACACAGACAGACAGAAGGGCAGACACAGACAGACAGAAACCGACAGACAGACGGGCAGACACAGACAGACAGATGGGCAGACGCAGACAGACAGACTCAGAGAGAGCCAGACAGGCAGACTCAGAGAGAGAAAGAGACAGACAGATGGGCAGACTAAGAGAGACAGACAGACGGGCAGACTCAGACGGGCAGACCCAGACAGACAGACGGGCAGACCCAGACAGACAGAAAGATGGGCAGACACAGACAGACACACAGACAGACAGACACTCAGACAGACAGACATCTCAGACAGACAGACAGATGGGCAGACACAGACAGACTGGCAGACTCAGACAGACACAGAGAGAGACAGATGGAGAGACAGACAGACTGATAGACTGAGAGACAGACAGACTCCGAGAGAGACAGACAGAGACTAGGATAGAGACAGATAGACTCTGAGAGAGACAGACAGACTGGCAGACTCAGATAGAGACAGAGAGATGGGCAGACTCAGAGAGACAGACAGACGAACAGACTCAGAGAGACAGACAGATGGGCAGACTCAGACAGAGAGACAGACAGACAGACTCAGAGAGAGACAGACAGACAGACTCAGAGAGAGACAGACGGGCAGACTCAGAGAGACAGACAGACGGGCAGACTCAGAGAGACAGACAGACGGGCAGACTCAGACAGACAGACTCAGAAATAGACAGACAGACTCAGAGAGAAACAGACTCAGAGAGGACAGACAGACAGACTCAGAGAGAGACAGACGGGCAGACTCAGAGAGACAGACAGACGGGCAGACTCAGAGAGAGACAGACAGATGGGCAGACTCAGAGAGACAGACAGAGGGGCAGACTCAGAGAGACAGATGGATAGACTCAAAGAGACAGACAGACTCAGAGAGACAGACAGACGGGTAGACTCAGACAGGTGGGCAGACACAGACAGACAGAAACAGACAGAGACAGACAGACGGGCAGACTCAGACAGACAGGCAGACACAGACAGACAGAAACAGACAGACAGACAGACTGGCAGACTCAGACAGACAGACAGACTCAGAGAGAGAGAGACAGACAGACAGACTCAGAGACAGACAGACAGACTCAGAGAGAGACAGACTGACAGACTCCGAGAGAGACGGATGGGCAGATTCAGATAGAGACAGACAGACGGGCAGACTCAGAGAGACAGACAGACAGACAGACTCAGAGAGACAGACAGATGGGCAGACAGACAGACTCAGAGAGAGAGAGAGACAGACAGACAGACTCAGAGAGAGAGACAGACGGGCAGACTCAGAGAGAGACAGACAGATTCAGAGAGAGACAGACAGACGGGCAGACTCAGAGAGAGACAGACAGAGGGGAAGACTCAGAGAGAGACAGACAGAGAGACTCAAAGAGACAGACAGACTCAGAGAGAAAGAGACAGACAGATGGGCAGACTCAGAGAGAGACAGACAGACAGACGGGCAGACTCAGAGCGAGACAGACTGGCAGAGTCAGAGAGACACAGACCCCTATATCAGGGCAGAGTCAGAGAGAGACAGACCCCTACATCAGGGCAGAGTCAGAGAGAGACAGACCCCTACATCAGGGCAGAGTCAGAGAGAGACAGACCCCTACATCAGGGCAGAGTTAGAGAGAGACAGCAAATAGATACTTACACAGGGAGATAGGTAAAGACAGCAAATAAAGATATAGTTAGACAGAGAGGTAAAAAAAATAGACACAAAGAGTGGGGTGTAGACAGCTAGATAAGACAGATAGATAAAGAGATAAATAGACAAAGAAAGAGACAGGCTTGGACAGAGATAGCTCTATTGATGGAGACAGACCCCTAGAGAGCAATAAAGACATAGGTAAATTCAGAGGCAGATAGGTACATAGAAAGACAACTATATAGAGAGATAAATAGATTGGTAGATAGATACCAATCGAGAGATACATACAGACACACAGATGAGACAGACATATATACAGAGCACACAGAGATATAAAGAATGTCAGACTGACAAAGAGACAGATAGACACAGTGATAGATGAAACAGACAGATTGTTAGCGGCGTAGTTAGACTGTCTCATAAACAAATAGAGAGAGAGATAGACAGCTAAACAGAGAGAGACAGGCAGTCACAGAACTATAATCAGACTGAGAGGCGATGGACAGACAATGCAGACAGAGAGATAGATGAGACAGAGATAGACGAGACAGAGATAGACAAAACAGAGACAGATATAGATGAGATGGACGAAAAGAGGGCTAGATGAGACAAAGAGAACGACGGATACAGATGCATCTCCTGCCTGGTATCCCTCCATTGCCCCAGAGAGGTACCTTTTTGCTGACGAGGCATATGATGATTTTTAACATTGACGCAAGAAGATGAGGCTTTTGCAGAAGATCTCTATCAGTAATTATTTATATCCCTTTGTTGTTACTGGAAGCTGACAGAGAACGCTTCTTAGAACACCTGCCTGTCGAGACTGCACGTTCAGTTAAAAGCATATTTTTCCTACACTCAATTGTCATGGGAACCCAACGAAGACTGGGCATTGGGAAACGACATAAGCAAAAGGCAACAAACACAAAAAAGGTGACACAGTGTGACGTAATAACTTGACCGCCACACATTGTAGCAAGCTACATGCTGAGCATCCGCCCGTCAAAACAAGACACAAATATAAGCCGACCTGAAGCACTGCTTTTTAGGTCGAGCCTGGCAGTGCATGCGCTGCTCTGCAAGGCATGCTGTATTCAGGTAAGGACTTGAAGCTCTGCCCACTCTCCACCCATATTTTTCATTGGCTTGTGTCATTGTCCTTTGGAAACTGTGGCTTTCAATTGGTCAATAGGCTTAGTATCCCCTCCTTAGTACCACCTTGTCTCATTTTGTAACCTCCCATGAGGACACCCCCTTTTACATTTGTTGTATTTTGGTAGGCTTTAATTACAGCCTCCAAGCACTATTTTGTTTAATGGTTTTCACGTGCCTGCTGTTGCAGGCAGGACACACTCTCTTGCAAAGCTTTATTATTATTTTTTTTACATAGCGCAACACGCTGATAGTGACGGCCGTGCCTTTGCTTTATTTGCTGCGCCAAACGCGGCTGCATGTTGTTTTTTTTACTATTTATAAAAAATAAAAAAAATTCCATGCGCATTTACACATTAATGGCAGCCACGCCCCTTCCCTTAAATGAGCCACGTCTAAGGAAAGGGGCGTGGCCGCCATTAAAGTGGAAGCGCGGTATGGGGCACTTTTCCCAAAAAAAAGCATTTGCTTGTCAACTTGACAGACAAATGTTTTTCTTGTGAAAGCTCCCCATACCGCGCCTCCACTTTAATGGCGGCTGCACCTCTTTCTTTAGACAAGGCTCGGCTAAAGAAAGGGGCGCTGCCGACATTAAAGTTACAGCGCCACATGGGCATTTTTATAAACAAGCATTTGCAATGCAATGCAATAGGTGTCGCATTTACGAAACTCTCGTAAATGCAAGACCTATTGCATTCTAAATGCTTGTTTTGTCTGGAAACGTAAAATTGTTCATTTTAACAGACAAGTAGAACATTCAGCAGCTTCCCAAAACATTGCTTCCAAATGTAGCTATATTTTTTGACACAATAACTTGTGACAGTAACGAATACACAATAACGTCTTTCCCTATTTCCCGCAACAAAAGATTAAAGGATAATCCACGGTTGCCAGGCATTCACACACACTTGATACTCAACCAAACATAACACTCATTTGCGCTGGCAAAATACTGTCACTCAACAAAACTGACACTGAAATAACCAAATGCCTGTCTTGTGACAAGCCAATGGCAAAAAGGGACTGCCAGATTCAAACCCTTTATAAATGATTTTCTATAGGCTGAACCAACATAACATTGGAACAGCAACAAACCTACAGCAAAAGAATACTGAACTAGCGCTTTTTTCTGCGGGTATTACTACTAAGAATCTGGATGTATTCATTTCAGATAGTAAAATAGGCTAGCGAGGAGGGATGTCTATAAGCCAGAGCTAAAGTGACTGAGGAACTCACCTTTGCATGTCAGCGCAGGAAGCCAGGCTAATTAGACATGAGGAACCTATAATGTCAAAACGATTCTAATTCTGGCTTAGCATGGCTACCATGCTTCTAATACCAGCACTTCTCAACACAGCTGCTCTATTTCTCGTGGAACCATCACAGCTGCTCTACCTCCAGTGGAAAAGCACCAGCACTTCTCAGCACAGCTGATCTACCTCTGGTGGAACAATCACAGCTGCTCTTCCTCTAGTGGAACAGCACCAGCACTTCTCAGCACAGCTGCTCTACCTCTGGTGGAACAATTACAGTTACTCTACATCTAGTGGAACAGCACCAGCGCTTCTCAGTACAGCTGCTTTACCTCTAGTGGAACAGCACCAGCACTTCTCAACACAGCTGCTCTACCTCCGGTGGAACAATCACAGCTACTCTACATCTAGCGGAACAGCACCAGCACTTCTCAACACAGCTTCTCTACCTCTGGTGGAACAATCCCAGATACTCTGCATCTAGTGGAACAGCACCAGCACTTCTCAACACAGCTGCTCTACCTCCGGTGGAACAATCACTCCTACTCTACATCTAGCGGAACAGCACCAGCACTTCTCAACAGGAGCTGCTCTACCTCTGGTGGAACAATCACAGCTGCTCTTCCTCTAGTGGAACAGCACCAGCACTTCTCAACACAGCTGCTCTACCTCCGGTGGAACAATCACAGCTACTCTACATCTAGCGGAACAGCACCAGCACTTCTCAACACAGCTTCTCTACCTCTGGTGGAACAATCCCAGATACTCTGCATCTAGTGGAACAGCACCAGCACTTCTCAACACAGCTGCTCTACCTCCGGTGGAACAATCACAGCTACTCTACATCTAGCGGAACAGCACCAGCACTTCTCAACAGGAGCTGCTCTACCTCTGGTGGAACAATCACAGCTGCTCTTCCTCTAGTGGAACAGCACCAGCACTTCTCAACACAGCTGCTCTACCTCCGGTGGAACAATCACAGCTACTCTACATCTAGTGGAACAGCACCAGCACTTCTCAGCACAGCTGCTCTACCTCTGGTGGAACAATCACAGCTGCTCTTCCTCTAGTGGAACAGCACCAGCACTTCTCAGCACAGCTGCTCTACCTCTGGTGGAACAATTACAGTTACTCTACATCTAGTGGAACAGCACCAGCGCTTCTCAGTACAGCTGCTTTACCCCTAGTGGAACAGCACCAGCACTTCTCAACACAGCTGCTCTACCTCTGGTGGAATAATCACAGCTACTCTGCATCTAGTGGAACAGTGCCAGCACTTCTCAACACAGCTGCTCTACCTCTGGTGGAACAATCCCAGATACTCTGCATCTAGTGGAACAGCACCAGCACTTCTCAACACTGCTGCTCTACCTCCGGTGGAACAATCACAGCTACTCTACATCTAGCGGAACAGCAACAGCACTTCTCAACACAGCTGCTCTACCTCTGGTGGAACAATCCCAGATACTCTGCATCTAGTGGAACAGCACCAGCACTTCTCAACACAGCTGCTCTACCTCCGGTGGAACAATTACAGCTACTCTACATCTAGTGGAACAGCACCAGCACTTCTCAGCACAGCTGCTCTACCTCTGGTGGAACAATCACAGCTGCTCTTCCTCTAGTGGAACAGCACCAGCACTTCTCAGCACAGCTGCTCTACCTCTGGTGGAACAATTACAGTTACTCTACATCTAGTGGAACAGCACCAGCGCTTCTCAGTACAGCTGCTGTACCCCTAGTGGAACAGCACCAGCACTTCTCAACACAGCTGCTCTACCTCTGGTGGAACAATCACAGCTACTCTGCATCTAGTGGAACAGTGCCAGCACTTCTCAACACAGCTGCTCTACCTCTGGTGGGACAATCACAGCTACTCTGCAACTAGTGGAACAGCACCAGCACTTCTCAACACTGCTGCTCTACCTCTGGTGGAACAATCACAGCTACTCTACATCTAGTAGAACTGTGCCAGCACTTCTCAATACAGCTGCTTTACGTCTAGTGGAACAAAACCAGCACGTCTCAACACAACTCTTCTAGAAGAACATCAGAGTTGGACTGGCCTACAGGGCAATCGAGTAGAGCCAGAAGGGCTGGTCTGAGACAGGTCAGTGTGTGGGCCAGTATTTTGGCTGCTTGTAGGTATGTTTTATGGTCTGGTGGGTCAGTTTTTACTGCTGATTACCTTGATGTTAAAACAAACATTTCGCACATCTTTCAAAACATCTATAGAGGGTGTCTGTGCCTATTTTCTGTCCCAGCCTGACCCTGAAGGACAGACAGTACCAGTACTTTTGAGTAGCGCTGCAATACTTTTAAAGGGTCAGTAGAAGCACCTCTATTCCCCACCGCTGTAGCAGTACTAACAACTACTAGCATACTAGCAGAGCTGCTATGCTTTCCATGTTATAGTATCAGCACTTCATAGCACGGCTGCTAAATGTTCTCTAGTGGGACACTACTACCAATGCTCAGATGACCTATCATTCTTCTAGAGTGGGTGTGTCAATTCTTTTGAATAGGGTTGCTATGCTGCTAGTGGGAGATTACTAGGACATATCAGCAGATCTGCTAGACCTCTTATTTGCGTGTACCAGGACCTCTCATCTGAGCTGGTCAACCTCCAATGTGACAGTACCAGAACTTTTTAGAAGAGCTACCATGCCTCAGGTGGGATAGTGCCAGCACTTCTCAACAAGACTGCTATATGCCAAGTATTACCGTACAGAAGCTTCTCAGCAGAACCACTATAGTTTATTTGTGTTTGTAGGAACACTGTCAACACAGCTGCTATGCCAATAATGGGACAGCATCAACATGTGTCAAAGTACTTGCCACATGTTAAAGCTGCAGTGGTGACACTTCTCGGAAGAGCTGCCATACTATGGACGAGACAATGCCAGCAGTGCTGCAAAACCTTTTGCAGACTAGTACCAGTACTTCTCATGTGAGCCTCTATTCCTCTAAAGTGAGAGTAGCAGAACTTCTCAGCAGGGCTGCTATGCCTCAAGAGGGAGGGTAACAACAGTTATCAGCAGAGCAGCTAAAATGGTAGGGGATATACCTGAAATAAGTTCTCCATTTGGTAAATGTAAGAAATTGGGTTACTGGTTGAGGGGTGGTGAAACCCTACTCAAGCAGCAACCACAATCCTTGTCAGGGTGAAGTCACAAGCAACCACCAAATTAACCTGTGCTCAACCCTCTCGTAGCTTGGCACAGAGAAGTCAGGCTTAACTTAGAGGCAATGTGTAAAGTATTTAAGTAGCACTTCAAACAATAAGAAAATGAAAGACAACACAAGAAAAATCTCACAAATTAGAAAAATAGAGTTCGTTTTAATAAATAAAACAATACCAAAACGACAAAAATCCAATCAGCAGAAGCGGAGATATTCAATTTTAAAGATTTCAGTGAATATAGTGCTAAAAAGCACAGTGTCAACTGTGGTTATCTGGTCATGCTGGCCCGGGACAAAGTCACAAGTTCAGGCCAACTGCGATGGAGCGCAGTTCGGCTACAGTGATCCAGTTAGACCCGCTGAACAAGAATACTTTAAATCCTGGTTGCAGAGCATTGTGATGTCCAGTCTAGAGCATACGTCGAGCAGCCAAGGCAATGCAAAATTCCGAGTCGGAGATGTGTCGCACAGCATCAGTTTTGGAGAGCTGCAAGTCTGCGATGTGAGGTCCTGGTCATCATTGAGGAGGCCGTTGACAAGTGGGCTTGTGATGTGAAGTCCTATGTTGAGGTTGTGTCACGCACCCGCTGGTTCTGAAGAAGTTGTGGGGTTTGCTATGCGGAGTCCTGCATCGTCCAGGCAACCGTTGACGAGGGGCTTGTGATAGGAGGAGTGGGCCTGCATAGTGGATGCGTTGCACAGCAGCAGTTTCGATGAAACTGTGGGCTGTGAGGACGATGCAAAGTCCTGGTGCCGGGAAAGTCCACCACCAGAGGCAGTAGATTCTGCTCGTGGTTGCGCTGCACGACAGAGGAGATGCGTTGGTTTTACTGGTTCCAAAGATAGGCTGGCAGAGCACCTTCGGGCCCTCTTCCAAGGATCCAGGACTGGGAAGGCACCACTTGGCAGAGTAAGACTCAAAGTTGCAGAGTCCACATGTTGGTTTCAAGAGATTAGCCCTTGGATCACTCTGGTAGTCCTGAGTACAGATTGCAGGTCCAGGCAAGAGGTAGAGGGGAAGCGGGTCAACAGCACAGCAGTCCTTGTTCCTGGCAGAGTCTTCCACAGGTCCAGATGTGTACTGAGGAGTTGGTGTCTGAGGTCAATATTTATACCTGGTGCCTTCTTTGAAGTGGGATAAGCTTATAGAAGATTCCCTTTGAAGTGCTCTGATTTCCTGCCTCCAGTGTCCTGGCTCCAGACTAACTACAGGGGGTATGCAATCCTTTGTGTGAAGGCAGGACAAAGCCTTTTCAGATGTAAGTGGGGCTATGCCCAGCTCCGCCCTCTCATCCTGCCAGTGATGGCAGATCTAGGCACACCGAAGCTCTCTATCATGTGTGGCTGTCTAGGGGGAATACACAAAGACCAACTGCCAACTACACCTAGTCATGTGACCCAGAGACAGGCTGCGACCACTATATGAATGAGGCAGGAAAATGCCAATTTTCTAAAAGTAATGAACTAGGAAGTCGGGCCCTTTACCAAACAGCCAAAATGGACCTCTTGAAACTTTCACAAAACAAAAAAAATGGCTTGGATTAATCAAGTTACCTCTTTAGAAAAACAAGGTCAAGCAATTGAATTTTCTTGGCCCGTGTATTTATTAGACGGTCAACTCAATCATGTTTTCAATATTATGAACTTTCAATGTGTCATGAAAAAGTCCACTTCTCTACTTTTTCATAGATGGAAAGTGCTACACAAAACTAAACATACACAATGCAGCACCAAAAACAGTGAATTTGTACATCCAAACAAACTGAATGGTGATTCCTTATACAATTACACATAATCATCAAGGATTTTCCAATCCTTAGGGACCCCTTCATTAAATCAACGTCAGTGGGAAAATCCCTCGAATGAAAATCCCACTTTTTGCCAAACAATTAAAGGACCCCAAGGGTCTGCCTAGAGTGTCACATCATTGTGAACAATTGTGATAAACACCTCAGGTTGCAAATTATTGGACTGGTTTTGAACATTTCAGTGAAGGTTTTGATGACTATGTGCAATTGTATAAGGAATCACCATTCAGTTTATTGTTTTGATGTACAAATTTACAGTTTTTTGTGTTGCATTGTGTATGTTTCATTTTATGTAGCACTCTAAAGAGGTAACTTGATTAATCACAGTCATTTTTTTTAGTTTTGTGGAAATTTTCAATGGCATTTTCAATATTGTAATTCAAAATCTGACTTTACCACAAAAGAGGATTTTTCATTACAATCCCAAAGACACCAAACATGAACAAATTACATGCTCCCATTTGGAAGATGTACTTATTAAAGGTAATAGTGTAACTCTAATGGTATCCTATGGGAGAAGTAGGCTTTGCAATAGTGAAAAACTAATGTAAGAGTTTTTCACTGTCAGGACATGTAAAATTTAAAAGTACATGCCCTACTTTTTAAATACATTGCGCCCTGTCTTGTAGGCTGTTTGGGGACTACCCTTGGGGTGAATTATATGTATTAAAAAGGAAGGTTTGGGCCTGACAAAAGGTTTATTTGGCCTGGCCAAAATGGCAAATTAAATTTGCACACACAGTCTGAAATGGCAGGCCTGAGACATGTTTCAAGTGCTACTTAAGTGGGTGGCACAATAAGTGCTGCAGACCCACTGGGAGCATTTAATTTTCAGGCCCTTTGTCCATATAGTATCACTATTCTAGGGACTTATAAATAAATGAAATATGAATATTGGGGATAAACCAATGTTATCATGATTTAAGGAGTAAGAACTCACTTTAGCACTTGTTAGTAGTGGTAAAGTGCACAGAGTCCTAAGGCCAACAAGAACAAGATCAGAAAAATATGGAGGAGTAAGGCAAAAAGTTTGGAGGAGGACCACCTTAAGGATGACAGGTCTAACAGATGGGTATGCCCAGGCATTGGTCCAATGCACACTGTGCCACTGGAACCAATCAGTATCTGGATGATGAGCCCTAACTAGGGCAAAACTGGTCCTGGGTTGCTTATGTTCCGGTTCAGGGGGGATCTGGCCTGGCAGTTTGGGCTGAACTGTTCCCATTGGAGCAGGGTCAACACTGATATGCGTATGACTGGGTCCAAACTCAGGTGGCTTGGTGTGCTGTATTAGAAAAATATGCCAATTGGGGATAAGCCAATATTACCAAGTTTTAAGGAGTGAACACATGCACTTTAGCACTGGTTAGCAGTGGTAAAGAGCACAGAGTTCTATGGCCAACAAAAGCAAGATCAGAAAAATAAGAAGGAGAAAGGCAAAAGGTTTAGGGGAAGACCACTCTAAAGCTGACAGGTCTAACAGCAATAAATCACTATATGAATTTGCTTTTTCTGGCACACAGACCTTTTTCCATTGTTACATATTGATCTTCCAGACCCTATTTTTGATCGTTCAAATCACAAGTCTTAAACATTTAAACTTTTGAATCAAGCTTAAAATAATATTTTGCAGATTTTTTAAATTCATCCAATATTTTTATACCATATTATTAAGTCTAATTCCCTCCATCAACGTATTCAAAATCCAAAATCAATGTGATGCTGTTTTATAAAAACATTGGCACATAAACAGCTTTTTGTTTCACTCTTCCATCTGTATACTCTTTTTAGCTATGTACATTCTTCTTTCGGAGTGTCTAACCTACTTGCTTATAGTGGGGACTCCAGAAAGCATACAAATCTAACCAATAAAAACTCTATTGAAGGTGTCTGGTCCCCTGGTCGTCAATTAACAGCTTTGCAAAATGCTTATCTTGGGGAGTTTAAGGACCCTTATGGCTGAAAAGTCCTTATTGAATGATCACTCCTCAATGCTGTTGCAGATGGACATTTCGACCTCTGAGGGGCAATGTAAGGAGGTCTTCATCAGGTCACTGGCTCCTCAATGACATGTGAGGCTATTGTGAGTGATGTCTGTAGTATTCCATGCCTACACCAACTTCATTATGAAATCCTTCTTAACTTTTCCTTATTGTTAGTGGAGGTTTGTCTTCTGATTTCTTCAATGGTCCTGGTCAAGTGATGAGCATAACTTCATTGAAGGTCCAATGTGGATTTCACAGATGTGTGCTTTCTCCTCTGTATGTGGGTGGGCAAAAGATATTTAGTGGAAGAATACTGGCCAGGTATGCGGACTTTGGCCCACTCTAATTATGCCGATGGACGTTTCACCGCCTGCACTGCAGCATCTAATTAAACAGCGCAGTAGTTGCACATGGCGAAATGTCTGTAGGCACAGTGAGAGGACAGCAGGTGCACGGGGGTCACACCCAGTAAAAACAAGGGAAAAAACGTCATTCACCGCGAGGCAAACCCCAGCATCCAGAGTATGTTGGTGTTTGTCCCACGTTGAAATGTCCTTGAATCTACTGCCACTTCAGAGGACATCCTTTATTACTTCTAGTGGGACAGTACTACTGATTCTTAGCAGAGCTGTTTCCCCAGACATGGGTCCTGTGCACACTGTGTCACTGGAACCAAGTTATACCCAGCTTGTGAGCCCATAACGTGTGAATCCGGTCCTGGGTTGCTTGTGTTCCGGTTCAAGGAGGACCTGGCTTGACAATTCGGGCTGGATTGTCCCCATTGGAGCAAGTTCAAGACTGATTTGATATGGCTGGGTCCAAACTAAAGTGGCATGGTTTGCAAAATAATAACGGACTAGTATGCGGCCTCAAATAATTATGAGTGGCTGAGAATAATTCAAGTATTCCATCCATCACATATTTTGTATACATTAGTGAGACAGACAGTATCACGTGATTCCTAGTACATAAGATACACATCTAGTAGAACAGTCACAGTTTTTTTAGCAGGTATGCTATATTTCAAGCTCAACAATACAGACATTTTTTTATAAAACTGCTATATATGTCGTGAGAAAGTACCAGCACTTCTCAGCAAGGCTGCTAGCTGTGCCTTTAGTGTTAGAGAGTTATATGTGATTTCATAGAATACCATTACTGAGAAACTATTTCATCTAATCTGTTTAATGGAAGTTTTCAGAATGAGTGGCATTTAACTTTTCATAGAAACCAATTCATAAAATGTCTTTTTGGTCGAAATTTGCTTTTAAATGCTTATTTTTTAAGTGTAAATGCAATGGTTGCAGGACTTACTTTCAGAAACAGTTTTGTCGGAGATATTTATTTCAGTGCTTTCCTTCACAGATCATTATTTCATATTTATATATTTTACATTGCCAAGCAATTACTTTGAAAGCTTTTAATTCACTTACCCATCACTATCCATAAATACCATCCATCACTGACCCCTCACAAACCTCAAACACCATCAATCCCTGCCCTCTAAAACCCCTCACCACACCTTAACTACACTCATCCCCGAAGCCTAAAAGTCCTTTCTACTCCATAAACCCAGCATCCCTGAACCATAAAATCACTCACTACCCCTAACTCCACCCATTCTTGAACCCTAAAAACCCTTTCTACGCCTAAACCCCACTCATCCCATACCCCTTAAAACACCTCAGCACGCTCAAACTACACCCATCCCTGATCCCTAAAACAGCAGCCGTCCAGGACCCATTAGAACTTCTCATCATTCTGCACTACTCATCACTGAACCCCAAAATCCTCTTTCTACATCTATTTCCACTCATTCCTGAATCCTTAAAACCTCTCACCACCCTGAACTCCACAACATCCAGAACCCTAAAAACTCTTCACCACAGCCTCCGCTACCCATAATGGAGTCTTAAAAACCTTCACCAGCCCTAAACTCTGCACATCCATGAACCCTAAAACCCCTCAACACCCTTGCACTCCACTCATCCATGAATCCTAAAAAACCCTCACCACCCCTACACTCTACTCATCTCTGAACCCTAAAACTCCTTTCTATGTCGGAACTCCAATTATTCCTGACCCCTAAAACCCCCTCATCCCTCCAAACATTACCCATCCATGAACTCAAAAACCCCACAGTAGTCCTAAACTCCACCCAGTTCATTATAATGTTGTACTTTTCCTTACAATTGCCTTTCCTTTAAAATGTTTCCTTTAATTTTCTTTTTTTTTTGTATTTCCTTAAAACTGTCTTTCCTTAAAATTGGTTTTCCATGATTTGGTTTCCTCCAATGTGGCTTCTCAGTTTTCGTTAACATTAATTCACACACATCAGTGTTGGAGTACCAACACAGCTATAAAGAGATGCTCTAGTTCCAGTGTGATACTACCAGCTGTTCTTAGCACAGCTGCTAAAACACAGCATCTAACCCCGTTATGGGTCCAGCAACACCACTTCTCTGCAGAGCTGCCATAATTGTAGTGAGACAGTACGAGCACCTTTTTCGAAGCTGTTACACATCTGCTTAAACAATGTCAGCGCTTATCAGCACCACTGCTCCAATTCTAGTGAGACAATACGAGCACTTCTCAGCACAGCTGTTCTACTCTAGTGGGACAGTACCAGCATTTCTCAGAACAGCTGTTCTACTCTAGTGGGACAGTACCTGCACTTCTCAGTACAGCTGTTCTACTCTAGTGGGACAGTACCTGCACTTCTCAGTACAGCTGTTCTACTCTAGTGGGACAGTACCTGCACTTCACAGCTGAGCTACTTTGCTTGCTCTAGTTATAGTGAGACAGTGCCATCACTTCTTAGCATAGCTGCTGTACTTCTAGTAGGACAGTACCAGCACTGCTAAGGAGCACTGAAACGCTATTCATGTTACGCTACTAACACTTCTCAGCAGAGCTGCCATGCTTCGAATGAGCTAGCACAGTACTTCTTAGCAAGCTGCTCAGCTACAGCTCTAGAGTGCCAGCAGCAGCACTTCTCAACAAAGCTGCAACACTGGTAGGACAGTGTTAGCACTTCTCACCTGATCTGCTACACTTCTTGTGGGACTGCACCAGCGATTCTCCGTACAGCTACTGCACTTTTAATGGTACAGTCCTAGCAGCCCTCTGCAGAAAGCTGACATTTAGGGCAAGATTTATCAAAGTTCTGTGTCGCCCGTGCGCCACGCAAGCAGGGCCGTACTGGGAACCCAAAGCAGCCCTGGTAATTTTCTCGGGCCTGTCTCTGGGGAAGCACTGTCTGGCCCTGGAAGGCTGGAATCTATTGCTTGCTGCTTTTGTTACAGGGGGCCGATATCGCAGCACCAGTGCAAAACCGGCCCCCTGTAACAAAACCGAACACCACCCTTTCAGCCTCCAGGGGAAACGCCCGATGCCCGGTATAGCCAGTCCGGCCCTGCACGCAAGGTAACGCAAGGGTGACTCGCAGGGTGAAGGGAAGTGTCTGCGTTAGTGGGTCCCAAGGACTTGCTATCAATGTCATGACCTGTGGAACTCTTCAACCCATAGGCCTTAAAACACCAGCTGTTGCAGATAGCTCTCTACATGTCTTGTCTAAATGAACAAAGAGCGAAGTCATTTACGTTTTTATTGAAAGTAAATTGACAACATTTGTAAAAACAGTTCGCTTTTTTTATTTATTTATAGAAAATTGATCGATTCACAGGGGGGCGTATTCAGAGGAAAGACAAAAAACATAAGCCATGACGAGAAAGCAAAGCTGGCTGACGTGCTGTGTGACGACATACGTCGCAGGCCAAGATATACACAGGTGGCAGCGAGGCACTCAATTGTCACAGGCGAGGAGGAGAAGGGTCACTGAGCGCTTTGGGCGGTAAGTGCTTCCCATTGGTCTTGAACCTTATCCACCACGTTGTCGTAGACAGTCCGGACGTAACCTGCTCCTGTGTCGTACCAGCTCCTGTATGGCAGAGGAAGAACATTAAAAGCAGTCAGGCCCAGTTGGTGACAATGTTTGTTGTACCTGGTGCTTTGTTTGTGTGTGTGCGCGTGTGTGCCAGAAGACAGCTTAGCATTCTAATTCTGGTGTACAGTGGTAGGGCATGGTTGATATGAGAACCACGGCCCCTCATTAATTTGTTGACAATAATTGTGACAGTGGCATGTTAAAGGCTATGGCATGACCCCGTGTCACACGAAAAACAAAGTTTGCAGTGCTAGACTTATTTTTTTGGAGCTGTAATTTAGCACTTTTGATTCAACTGAAGTAAATAAGGACTACAACTCCCAACTACAACTCCCACAAGGCATTAGGCTGTTAAATGGAAAGCCAAGACTGGCAATGTGTTCCAGGTGCCATTGAGTCATCAGAATATATTATTGATATCAGACTAATTTGCATGCTGCATAGAGAGTGGTTGGGTGTGTTACTCCACTGACACAACTGAACATTTAATTGGGGTGTGTAATCTCTCACGATTGAGGTCCACGGCCAGAGAACTCAATGGAACAAGCATTTGCAATGCAATAGGTCTCACATTTACGCAAGACCTATTGCATTGCAAATGGTAGGCATCACGGATAACGGGAGGGAGGGCGGGGGCGCGAGAAGGCACAGACAACGGGAGGGAGGCCGGGCGGGGGGAAGAAGGCACGGACAACGGGAGGGTGGGCGGGGGCGAGAAGGCACGGACAACGGGAGGGCGGGTGGGAGAAGGTACGGACAACGGGAGGGAGGGTGGGGGGAAAGAAGGCACGACAACGGGAGGGAGGGGGGTAAAGAAGGCACCATAGCATGTCATGCCTGCAGTAGGAGAACCTCATTAAAGAAAATAGTGCTCACAGTCTAAATAACACGTACCATGTAACATCCGAAGTAAAGGGGCCAGTTGTCATGGGAGGTGACAAATGAAGAGGAGGCGGTACTAAGGAGGGACTAACAAGTCTATTGATGAATCAGAAGCCAGCATTTAGGACGGACAATGACACAAGCCATTGGCAAATATGGGCGGCGAGTGGGCCGGGCTTCTATTTCCTACTCCTCTACAATAAGTCTCGCAGAGCAGCACATGCGCGCTGGGCTCTAGGCTCGACCTAAAAAGGGGAGGCTTCAAGGAGCATAACTGAGGTCCACAAATTACTGAAGGCCACACCAGAGCCAGTGTCCACTTGGCATGGATGCAGGGTGCCCCCAGCAAGTACTTGGATTGGGTACTGAGCACACGGCTCGGCTACTGTTTACATGTGCTCAGTGCCCGCTTGACTAGTGGTGTCAAGTCAGCACCCAGAAATAGGCTGCAGAATAATTCCAGAAGCTTGTAAAACCCGAACGTAATTCATAACAAAAACATCTTCTGCTAACAAAATGTATAGATTTCTCTACTATCTGACAACCAACATTATAAAAATATACAAAAATTCCTCTAAAAAATTAATTTGTAGGGGCGTTATGGTTTTGATTAAAAACCTACAATTCACTAAAATTCCCCTCATATAAGTAGAGGCACAGCCATAACTACTGTGACAATTCACTGGGTATGACATCGCACATGACATTATGACTTCGCTGGTGCCAACAAGTACAATTTCATAAGAGACATAGCTTATTGCATCATGGAAGATGCAAATGATTGACCTTCTTCAGATATGTGTGAGGACAGGGAAAATCCTGTATTGTTCCAATGGATTATCTCTGTGTGGACCACTAGGTGCTGGCAGTGGCACTGAAGCCTTTCAACTACGTTTAATGTGTTGAGTTCTATATGTTGCTTGTGAGCATTACTGAAATACTTTCTGCTGAGACTTCCACAGGATAACCGTGGAATTGCAACTGAACACTTAAACTGCATGTCTAGGAACAACAAGCATTTGCAATGCAATAGGTCTCGCATTTACAAGAGTTTAAGCTATTGTAATTTACAATGGCAATAGCCCAAACTCTTGTAAATGCGAAACCTATTTCACTTCAAAGAAGCTGCCTCATTGTCCGGTGCTGCTTGAAAGTGAAAGCCCGCATGGCGAAGAAAGCACGTCGTGCCTGCAGTAGGAGAAACCCATTAAAAAAAAGAGTGCTTACAAACTAATTAAGACGTACCGTGTCGCAACAGAAGTAAAAGGGCCAGTCGCCATGGGAGGTTACAAATGCAGACAAGGCGGCACCAAGGAGGGACTAACAAGCCTGATAACGACTCACAAGCCAGCGTTTAAGAAGGATAATGACACAAGCCAATGACAAATATGGGCGGAGAGTGGGCGGGGCTTCAAAGCCATACTCCACTACTCCATACCACGCAGCAGCGCATGCGCTGCCCAGGCTCAACCTAAAAAAGGACAATAGATCCACAACACTTCCTCTTCAGTCGTATTCAAATCTATAAATAGTATGGTGATGGGCAGGTATTACCTTAACCCTTCCTTGCGATCCCAAAAATAATAAAATAAGAATACAAGTGAAGGCGAAGTATTGGAAACCAAGACTTTTAGTTGAGTAATGTTAATTTGAGTCCACCCTGGTATTCTTCATGTTGTCCATTTTATATATGTGTCCCTGAGTGTGTGCCCATGCACGTGTGTATGTGTGTCTATTTTTTAGTATCAAATGTGGAAAACCACAGAAATTCACAAGTTATATTTAAGAAAGCACACAACACATGCAATAACTTCTGGTCAGTCACCATGAACAAAAGACTTAACTGGAGAACAACCTCATGGCGGTCGACCATGAGTTATGTTGTGTGTTGTGTGCAGTTCTTTGTCCCTGCCCCATGATGGATTAGCACAAAACTGGACATGCCAATCAGAGAACAAACCTTCCAAGCTTCTGCCAAATTGTGTGGCGATTCGTTACACAGTGTCAATGTTGTTAGAAAAAGAACACTTTTTTGCCCTATCCCCCCCCCCTTTTTTCACTGGAAGATCTGCACAAATTTAAAAATAGTAAAAGAAGGTTAAGTGTGCTAGTTCCTGCCAAATTTCATGCTGATCCAAAAGAAAGGTGCCAAAGTTATTAGTGAATCAAAAATATTTGTGCAACCTCCCTCTAAATTTTCCCCTCCAAATGTTCCCCATTGGATCTTCATGACCATAAAAACGTGCACTGGGTACTGCTTGCTACCTACTTGGCACAATTGACACAGTTTGATTGTTAGATTTGAAATGTTATATCCGTGATGCACCGAATCAAAATGCTCCCTTTGCTTTGCTCAAACTCTATTCCGTGCTAGGTTAGCATCCATGGTGCCATCTTTATTGGTGCCATCTTGTTCTGTAACTAAGATCAAGCTTCTGTCTCATAATGCTTGCCTCAGCAGAAAGCTGCTGGGATGCATTTGCATCTCCAAGGTTAGGCCTCACTGAAGCATGAGAAAGTTGCTCGTTAACGCATACTTTTCCCTGAGATAGAGGGTGCTCCGACTATTCCAGCTGCAAGCACAGACTGTATGACCTTGCCAAAGAGATAGTGTGTGCCCGGTCTCAGACTCTTAACTCATCTCTGTGTGCCCCTTTGTTCTTCTTTGCTCTCTGTGGAAAGTTACTTGGTGGGTGTGTCTTGTGCTGATGCTCAAATGTATAATTATTCCCTTTATGCTGGAAAAAGTCAGTCCCTCGTCAGCCATCATAGGAGGCTGGTCAGACTGGACTCCGCTGCAGTGTATTTTTGTTAATAAATCAGTTTGATTGCATTCTCTACTGGGTTATCAACTCTTCATTTCTTGGAAGGCTAGTGGAGGTCGAGAGTGACCCGGTGACCCTATTTGGGTCACTTCCTTCATGATCAAACAGCACTAAACTTACAAGCAAGTGAAAAATGTATTGAACCTCCCCTTTACGGATTGGCACAAAATGTAACATCTCGGGATAAAACATCATGAGCATCCCCCACACCTCTTAATGGTGACACTACTTTAGGTACTAGCTCAACAATGCTGTACACTCTGGGTGCTCCTATCCCTATTTAAAAATATATTTAAAATATTAGTGTCTATTTCCTCCAGGAACTGTACTGTGTGTGTTTCTCACTACCCACAATTTCTCCCCTCCACCACCAAAAAAGCGGGGAGCGAGTGAGGCAAACGCCGTCGATTTACCGGTTGACGAAGAGCAACTGTGATTAAGATGTGGGGGTATTTTGGACGCGTACACTAAACCCCTAGAAGGTGGCTGCTGGTATGCTATAAGGGGGCAACCACCGGGTATCTAACTGTGATTTTCAGTGTGGCGAGGATTGACCCCTAGCCCTGAAGAAATTGCCGAAAAGTATTGATAGGCAATGAAACATGTTGGCTTTTTCAAATGATGGAGCACGACAGTAGGTCTTGTTTTTAACGTGAGCAAACACACAGCAGCGATTAAAATTGGGAGTAGTGCCAGTGGTTGTTTAGCTCGTTTTTACAGCGTAGGAGCTAGAAAAATGTATTTCAATTGCTCTTACAGTAGGGGGTCAGGTTTTTCACATTTTTTGTTTCAATTAAGTTGTGTACATTTCTTCACATATATTTTGTATGGTGTGGAGGCTGCCGATGATGATAAGTGGAGCACACTGATGAGAACCTATCAGTAGCTCCCTGGAGGGTGTTTCCGTGAGGTGCCTCCTCACCTTTCACACATTTTTTGGTGGTGGAGGGGAGAAATTGTGGGTAGTGAGAAACACACACAGTACAGTTCCTGAAGGAAATAGACACTAATATTTTAAATATATTTTTAAATAGGGATAGGAGCACCCAGAGTGTACAGCATTGTTGAGCTAGTACCTAAAGTAGTGTCACCATTAAGAGGTGTGGGGGATGCTCATGATGTTTTATCCCGAGACATAAAGCAGGTTTTTTGTGATAAAAAAGTTGTGAGTGGAGGGCAACCTGCGTTATTTCCCTCTGTAGCTCCTTTTTGCGGAGGACAAAATCTAACATACCGATAGAAAACTAATCCTTCCTAGCTTCTGCCAAATTTCGTAGCAGATTCATCACACTGTGCCAGACTTATTAGCAAATTAATACTTTTTTATTCTCCCCTTTAAAACTCCTGCCCACCCCCCAGGTGATCTGCCAAACATAATAATATTAAAAGAAGGTTAAACGTTTGAAGTCCTTGTCAAATGTCGTGGAGTTCCATCAAACAATGCCAACGTTATTAGTAAATCAAAACTATTTTTGGTCCCCCAACTTTAACTTTGCCCCCCAATCCATTGGATCTTTATGAAACCTAATAATAGTACCCCCACATGCGAGAAATGCCAATTACTCAATGACTGTTGCTGATGCAGAGACAAAGTGGTTTAGGTCGGATTCAAGTCGGGGATGAATGTGGTGGGTGTACGGAGTCTCCGCATTATTTTTAGATGAGGGACCCTGCAGTATTTTTAGATGAGGGACCCCCAGTATTTGTAGATGATGGATTCCGTCCCCCTTAGCTAGTGGCTAGGAGATGATAAGAGGTGTGTTGTCTGTCATATACCCCACCACCTTTCTGCTTGCATTTTTCAAAAGTTGTAAGGCATTACACAGGCTTTCAATGTGACATCAGTGTGCTTTCAACCGTTAATCCCACAGACAGCATGCTCTTGTTGGCACAATGTCCCGGAAGGAGGTTATTTGTGAACTCCATGCCACTGGAGTCAAGCTAGCCTGGCTGATGAGGGGTGATACCCCGAAACCGATCCCAGGATGCTTGTTTCCAGTCCTGGGAGGACTTGGCCTGGCAGTTCGGTCTGGACTGTTCCAATGGGGAGCAGGGTCAAGACTGATTTGCATACGGCTGGGTCTGAACTGGAATGGCATGGGGAGCAAAAAAACGATGGATTTAGGTCCAGATCTCTGTACTGGGGTGAATGTTTGACATTGTGCAGCATTCTGTCCATCAAATGTTCTTTTTGTGGTTATCTGTGAACCTCATACGTCTCCGTTATTGCTTAATGAGGTGCAAATGCTAAGAATAAATGTATGGATTGATAATTGTATAGCACGAACCTAGATAGGGAGCTGTATATTATGTGGATGGTTGGGAAACTTGGATGTGTATATCAAGTAGGAATTACATTTTACACAATCACATTTTTTGGTATCAAAACTTTAAAAATTAAATCATCTTTGCAGAATCACATGATATTAAGTCCCGAATCAAGGCCGATTCGAACCTGGTCCACAGACTGGCAGCTTCAGCCACTAGGCTACAACTCCTGTATTCACAGCAAGTGACTACCTCATTAAAAAAGAGTAAACAAGCAAATTTTTTGTACACCTTAAAACCAGTTACAGATCTAATTACTGTGTTTCACACTTTTTACAAATGTCACTTTCAGCCATTTCTAAGCTCCGTCATACTTTGATGCATGTCAATCATACATGTGGTTTATAAAAGAAAAATGCATTGTTAATGTGTTTTTCACATTTCTGTGTCATTCCATTAATTTGTTGTTTTTGTAAAGCACACATGCAGTCAAGGAGGCCATCTCAGATCGCAGAGCACTTGTGCCATGTCACATTTTTAATGCAACACAAATAATTGCTTTTAAGTTCATGCATCTTTCTCGATACCAACTTCGTTAGTCCCAAGGTCATATGACAATATAAAGAGTGCATAGCTTCTTAATGACTATCTATATTCGTCAATTTAGATTTGTTAATCGAGTATTTAGGTTTTGTCTGTTTTTTCAATCTCTGCAAATAACTAAATGTTTAAAAGTACAGGGACTATGGTTTAAATAAGGAATCACTTATTGTTTAAAACTAGGCCTGGGCGGAGTTCCGCGAAGTGACAAAAAAACGACGCCAAGCTACACGGAGTTCCGCGAGCGGTGGAGTGCGTTACCTTGCGCCGTTCGTGCTGATTTTTAGTGCAGGGTGTTTGTACTGCGCTGTAAAATCAGCTCGAACGGCATCGTGCACAGCGCAATAGGGCACAGCTTCTTTCTGCTGCTCTTGTAGAAGTTTTACTCGAGTGGCAGCTGCTTCAACGCAAACTGAAGGTTTCTCAACACGAGCAGTAGCGACCATCCGTGCCCACCTGCGTTGAGAAATATCACTGTGAAGCAGTCTAGCGTTGGATTTTCCACGCTTGCACTCGCCAACTTACCGTTGGCAAGCGCGAGGGGGAAAAACTCAGCGGGCTATGCGGAGTGCAAAAAACTCTGCGAACGGAGGGGAGTTCACCGCCCACACCTATCTAAAACATTCACTGCTTTGCATTCACTGACACGCTGGTTAATGGGTTAGTTTGGTTTAGGTATGGTTAAGTACATTTTATATATTTTTTATGTACAGTAAATGCTTTTTTGTCTGTAAAGTAATCATGTTTGATTTTACATGCGGGACATTATAATGGTGTGTCTTCACTTTCTGTGTCGTCACCTTGGATGTAGGGCTGAAGACTAGAAGGAATCATCATCACTTGAGCCATGAAGGTGCCATTAGGCGGAAGCGGCCGGAGGGTACTTACAGTGCCTGCTGCCCCACAGTCGACTCTTTCACTTGGGTGACTGTGTCTGCGGCTTTGCTGAAGAGGTCCGCGGACATTCCCTGCAGCGTGTCTATGTACTTTTTGAAGTACGACTCTTCCGCCGAGCTCAGCTCTGCAATAAAACCAGAACGTTAATAATAGAGGAGTTACCGCTTGCAAAGAGAGACTTACAGGCCAAGAAACCCGGTCCCTTGGTCATGAGGGAAATGACGTAGCAAGAGGGCTCCCCCATCAAAAGTTTGGTAGTAAAAGACAAACATCAGTGGGGTCAAGTGGGTCCCTTGCACCCTGGACGCTGGTCCCACTGCAGCAACTGCACTGTTGAGAGGATGAGTGCCGGCTTCACTCCGCAGGATCAGTGCGGACTGCGCACGGGAAAAACTGTGCTGGGCAAGTGACCCGGTCAGCAAACAATCTGCCGCAGTGGTCCCTGCGCCTGCAGTAGTGGCCGCCCATGGCCGGCACCCAGGCAGTATGGCAGCTGCTGTGACCAGGTAACCGACCAGGAAGGTACTTTAGCAACCTATGGAGACAGCGGAGGTGCACATGGTAGTCACGCTCCCCACTACACACACAGCTCTGCCAGTGCACCTCAACCCCGCCTGGCAGAGTAAACAGTAATCCAGTATCTAGAACCACACTCACCTCTGCCAGTAAACCTCAGTCACTTCCCTCATTACTCCATTTACACCAGTGCTTTAAATGGAACTATAGAAGTGCAGATACTCACTATGTAGAGTACTTGCTTTCTCCTGTGAAGTGCTGCCACTCCCCCATTAAATTTATTGCATCGCTGCTGAGAAGTGCCGGTACTCTCCCTTTCAAATTAAAGAAGTGCAGGTACTCAGTACCGGCCAGTACCTGCCCATTTAAAGCACTGATTTACACCAGTACTGAAACCCACACATAGCTGTGCAAGAGCACCGCAACAGTGCCGAGGAATCAATAGGGGTGGTTTCCCCAGTGATATTTATTTTTTTGTCACTTCAATTTCATTTAATTAACAATATGTTCAGCTTTTGTCTCCCAGCTCTCCCTTCTATGACCGCAGAAACATTTCCTTCTAAAAATCCCTTCAGCAACTTTCTGCTGGAGATAGAGTTGAGGGTTTCATAATTAATTATTTAGTACAAGCTCAAGGTTTGATGTGCTCTCATTTCTACCAGAACACAGTTATGAATTTAGCAGAAGCTCAAAGGAAGCAGAAACACTCACTTCCTGTACCAAATATAGAATGAGCCCTTTCTACTATGTTATGAAACGTTTCTATGCAATGTTTGGGGCTGCGTGGAAGGCATCTCTAAGAGACCCAGACTCTAGCACAGCACCTTGCACTGTGTTGTGATGTCACATGTTATCATAATTCTAAAGTACGAATAGTGAGTGTTGAGAATTCCAGGGCTGTCAGTTGCTTCCTGACTGTTTAGGGAGGACTACACACGCTCGGTTGTGTGCTGCATTAAACTACATTAATATACAGCAGTTCTGTATCAGTATTCATTCCCCATTACAACATAAATTGGCGATGAGGATGGGATTTAAAATTAAAGAGCAGGACGGCACACAACCCAGTTGATCAAAGGGGAGAAGCGGAGAGAAAGGCTTTACAAATTTTTTTTTTTCTAGCACACGACAAAATGTAAATGTCTGTAAATGAACTGTGCTGACGATCAAATCAATACATTGGATGATGACATTTCCACACATTATTGTTTGTGTGCTGTATACTTTTATCAGTAAAACTGTATGTGAGTGCAAATTTAATGCAAACACAACATTTAATGGTCATTTCAATTGAAGATGTGTTGTCTGTAATGGCAGTACGCTAACCTACCATGCATACTCCATGTTACCCCACTCCACTCTACTCTGCACCACTTCACGCCACTGCACTCTGCTCAGCACCATTCCACACCACACCACTATACTCAGCGTCACTACATTCTTATCTGCACCACTCCACTTGTACACCTCTCTATTCTACACCACTCCACTCTACTCTACGCCAATGCACTCTACCCTGCACTACTTTTCTATGCACCACTGCACTCTTCGTCACTGTACTCTGCACCACTATACGCCACTCCACTCTATGCCACCCTACTCTGCAAAACTGCACTCTATGCCACTGCACACTACGCCAATGCTCTCTACTCTGTACCACTCCACTGTACGACAGTGCACTCTATGCCAATCCTCTCTACGCCACTCTAATCTACTCTGCACCACTGTACTCTACTTTGAAACAATCTACTTTACGCCACTGCATTCAGCGCAACTGCACTCCGCGCCACTCCACTCTACTGTGCACCACTTTACACCATGGCACTTTATTCCAATGCACTCTGCACCACTTTACTGAAAACCAATACACTCTACGCCAATATACTTTGCACCACTGCACTCTACGTCACTATACTCTAAGCCACTGTACTCTACTCAATTGTACTCTGACACTGCACTCTATGCCACCCTATTTTATTCTGCATCCTTGTACTCTAAGCCACTGCTCTCTATGCGACTATACTCTGTGCCCCTGCACTATACGCCAATACACTCAATGCCACTCTAATATACACCCCTGCACTCTACAGTATACTCTGGAACACTGCACTCTCTGCCGCTCTACTTTGTGTAACTCTACTCTATGCCACTGCACTATACACCAATCCACTCTAAGCCACTCTAATCTACTCTGCACCACTGCACTCTACAACACTCTACTCTATATCACTGCACTCTACACCACTTCACTCTACTCTGAAACGATCTACTCTATGCCACTGCAGTCTACTCCACTCTATTCCATTCTGCGCCGCTCCAGTCTACCCACTCCATGCCACTCTATCTACACTCTACACTAGTGCACTCTACACCAATGAGCACTGCACCACTTTACGCAAAACCAGTACACTCTACGCCACTGCAATCTATGCCAATCTACTCTGCACTATATGCCACTATACTCTACTCTGCAACACTGCACTCTACGTCACTCTACTCCACACCATTGCACTCTGTCACTTTACTCTGCACCAGTCTACGCCACTGCACTCTACACCAATGCACTCAACACCATACCACTGCACTCTACGACACCATACTCTGCACTCTATGCCACCTAACTCTATGCCACTCTACTCTGCGCCACTTTACTCTATGCCATTGCACTCTACTCTGCACCACTCTACTGCACTTGAAACCAATCCACTCTACACCACTACACTCTACACCAATCTAATTCACTGTGCACCACTGCACTCTGACACTGTACTGTATGCCACTTCACTCTATGTCTCTCTACTCTGCTGTGGACTACTCTACGACAGTGCACTCTACTATGCACCACTGCACTCTTCCCCACTGCACTCTATACTACTCCAATCTAGGCCATTCCACTCTGTACCACTCTACTCTACGTCACTATGCAACACTGCACTCTATGCCAATGCACTCTACGCCACTACTCAGTACCACCCCACTCTATGCTACTTCACTCTCCTCTGAAACAATCTACTCTACGCCACTGCACTCTATGCCACTGCACCCTAAAACACTCTACTCCACTCTGCACCACTCCACTCTGCACCACTCCACTCTACGCCACTGCACTCAATGCTACACCACTCTACACCATTGCACTCTATGCCACACCACTCTACTCTAAACCACTGCACTCAATGCCTGTTCACTCTAGGCCACTTTACTCAAAACCAATGCACCATATGCCAGTGCACCTATGTCAACTTCTTTGCACCACTGCACTTTATGCCACTGTACTCTACAACATTCTACTCTATGCTACTGCACTCTACAGCACTGCATGCTATGTCACTCTACACCATTGCACTCTACGTCACTGCACTCTATGCCACTCTATTCTACTCTGCACCACTGTAATCTGTCACTGCTCTCTTCACCACTCTACTCTGCACCACTATACACTGGTGCACTCTGTCACTGCACTCTAGAACAGTGCACTTTATGCCACTGCACTCTATGCTACTGCCCTCTACGCCACTGCACTCTACGCTATGCACTCTACACTATGCACTCTACGCCACTACACTCTGCATGACAGCACTCTATGCCACTGCACTCTACAATTCTACACTGTACTCTACACCACTCAACTCTATGCCACTGTACTGCACTCTGTCACTGCACCCTACGCCACCGCACTCTACTCTGCACCACTCTACTCTGTGCCAATGCACTCTACGCCACTCTACTCTGCATCACTCCACTCTATGCCTCTTCACTTTATGTACTTTATTCTGCAACACTGCTCGCTCTGCCACTGAACTGTACATCACTCTACTCTGTCTCGCTCCACTCTACGCCACTGTACTCTACACAAATCCACTCTAAGCCACTCTAATCTACTCTGCACTCTAAGACACACTACTCTATACCACTAAACTCTATGCTACTTCACTCTACTCTGAAACAATCTACTCTATGCCACTGCAGTCTACACGACTCTTTTCCACTCTCCACCACTCCTCACACCGCCACTCTATTCTACATCGCTGCACTCTATGCCAATGCACTCTACACCAATGCTCTCCACACCACTTTACTCAAAACAAATGCACTCTTAGCCACTGCACTCTATGCCAATCTTCTCTGCACCACTGCACTGTAGGCCACAATACTCTACTCTGCCCTACACCATTGCACTCTGTCACTTTACTCTGTACCACTCTATGCCACTGCACTCTACATCACTGCACTCTACAACACTCTACTCTGCAGCACTACACTCTCTGACACCACACTTTATGCTTCTCTACTCTATGCCAGTCTACTCTGCACCACTTTAGTCTGTGCCACTGCAATCTACTCTGCACTACTCTACATCACTCTAAGCCAACGCACTCTATGCCACTACACTCCAAGCCACTCTAATCTACTGTGCACCACTGCACTGTGTGATAGTGTACTCTATGCCACGTTATTCTACGCCACTCTACTCTAATCTGCACCACTCTAAGGCAGTGCACTCTACCCCACTCTACTGTTCATCACTGCACTCTTCGCCACTGTCCTTTTCACCACTCCGGTCTCGGACACTCCACTCTGCACCACTCCACTCTGCAACACTGCACTCTATGCCACTCCTCTATACCACTCCACTCTTCCCTGCACCACTCCTCTCTACCCTGCATCACTCCACTCTGTGCCACTTCACTCTTCTCTGAAACAATCTACTCTACGCCACTGCGCTCTATGCTACTGCACTCTACGCCACTCTACTCTGCCCCACTCCACTCTATGCCACTTCAATCAACACTGCGCTACTCTACGCCACTCTACTATATGCCACTGTACTCTATGCCACTGCGCTCTATGCCACTACTCAAAGCCACTGCATTCTAGCCTGCCACTACACTCTATGCCACTCTACTCCATGCTAAACCACTCTACTTCACTCTACGCTGCGCCACTCTGTGCCTCTGCAGTCTGCACTATGCCACTGTACTCTAAACCACTGCACACTATGCCAATGCACTATACATCACTTTACTCAAAACCAATGCACCCTACCCCACTGCACCTATGCCAACTACTTTGCACCACTGCACTTTATGCCACTATACTCTACAACAGTCTACTCTATGCCACTGCACTCTAGGCCACGGCATGCTACTCTACACCATTGCAATCTATGTCACTGCACTCTATGCCACTCTATTCTACTATGCACCACTGTACTCTATGTCACTGCCTCTACACCACTCTACTCTGCACAACTCTATGCGCCTGCACTCTATGGCCCTGCACTCTATGCCCCTGAACTCTTCGCCCCTGTACTCTACTCTGCATCACTCCACTCTGCGGCACTCTACTGGACTCTACACCACTGTACTCTACGCCACTACACTATACACCACTACACTATACACCACTACACTCAACACCACTCTACACCACTCTACTCTTCTCCACTCTACCCTGCACTACTCCACTCTACCCTGCGCCACTCCACACCACTGCACTCTACTCTACTCTACTCTATTCCACTCTATTCCACTCTGAGCCACTCTACTCTGCTCCATTGCAATCTACTCTGCACCACTGCAATCTACTCTGCACCACTCTTCTCTACTCCACTGCACTCTACCCCACTGCACTCTATGCCAATGCACTCTACACTACTTTACTCAAAGCAATGCACTCTACGCCAATCTACTCTGCACCACTGTACTTTACACCGCTTCACTCGAGGCCACTCTACTCCACTCTACCACACTCCACTCCACAATACTCCACTCTATGATGCTCTACTCCATTAAACTCTGCTCCACTGACACTCTACTCCACTCTATGCCACTCCTCTCTATTCCATTCTATGACACTACTCCACTCTGTGATGACATACGTAACTTCCTCTATGCCACTCCATGCCACATTACTCCACTCTATTCTATGACACACTACTCCACTCCACTCTATGCCACTCCACTCTATGCTACTCCGCTCTATGTCACGCCACACCACTCAACTCTACAACACTCTACTCCACTCTGACAATCTACTCCACTCTATGCCACTCTGTAACACTCTACTCCACTATACGCAACACCCTCTACACCACTCTGCTCTATACCACTCCACTCTATACCACTCCACTCTGACACTCTATGCTACTCTGCTCTGTCACTCCACTCTATACCAGTCAACTCTACAACACTCTACTCCACTCCACTCTATGACAATCTACTCCACAACACTCTACTCCACTCTACGCAACACCCTCTATGCCACTCTACTCTGCTCTACACCACTCCATGACACTTTATACCACTCCACTCTACTGAACTCTGACACTGTATTCTTGTCTACGCCACTCAACTCTGCAGCCCATCCACTCTACGACACTCTACTCGCTCCACAACATTGTACGCTACTCCATGCCACTCAACTCTACTGTACGCCACTCCACAACACTCTACGCCACTCCATAACACTCTACGCCACTCCGTAACACTCTACTCCACTTTACAGCACTCCACGCCACTCATCTTTACTCCACTAACTTTTAGCCACGCTAAACAGCATCCACTCTGGTGTACAATAGTGCTAGAACATATTGGCACAGCCAATAGCTCTTGCATGGACGAGACCTATTGGCTTTGCCAGTGCTTGCTTTTGATGCAAATAGCTGCCCACGTCTCCTGCTGCACACACCTGCCTCGTGCTCTCGCCTCCTGGTACACACATCTGACCACATTCCTGATGCAAACAGCTGCTCGCGTCTCATAGTGTACACGCCTGACCCATACCCACCGCCTCTGGTGAACACGCCTGATCACATTTCCCGAGGCCAACAGCTGCTCACGTCTTCTAGTGCACACGCCTGCCCTGTGTCACGTCTACTCTTGCACACGCCTGCCCTGTGCCACATCTACTGGGGCACACACACACGTGACCACATTTCCACATGTAAACAGCGCCACGCGCCTCTTGGTGCACGCTTCCTCCGCCGTTCCACGTGGGCCTATTTTGAACCCAGAAGGGTAAACAGGAACGTTCTCACCTGTGAAGAGAGCCAAACAGAGAGCGAGCACCGCCGTCGTGAAGATCAGGCCTCTCATGGTGGCACCTTTCAATGTCCTGTCCTGGGGGGCGAGAAAAGCCGACAGGGGGTTAATGGGGTCATGTAGCCCATCCTAGCACAAGCCTCCTCAGCTGAAACAGGTGCAGGCAACGCAAAGGCATCACATCACACCAACATGCCACACGAGCTTCGAAACCCACGTGGAAACTTTTTCAATACCTCCGACTGCCCTTGTTTGCATCTCACTTTGACTCATGAGCTCTTTTTCTCCACCTTCTTATATCTCCCTCACTCCCTCACGTTCCCTCACCGCACATTCCCCGTCCCCTTTTCATCACCGTTCCTTGTCTCCACCATCTCACCGCTTACCCATTTTACTCCATTTTACCCCATCCTATGCCCCTCACTTTCACTACCTGTGAATGTCTTGCTCCCTCATCAATTTTCCATACCACCTGTCCTCCCTCCCTTAGCCCTTCTCTATGTCTCTCCCTCCACAGCATTCCAAAATCTCACTCCAATCGTTCTTTCTCACCGATGCCTCCCCATATCACCACGTCTCCCTCTCACCACCACCTCTTTTCGTGCTCACTAGTTACCTATGTCTCCCTTCCCCACCACGTGCCTGAGACCCCTTTTCACCTTGTCTCCCAACCGACCCTCCCTCTCGATGATTCTACAGGATCCCAGATGTCACGTCCATGTCACGAGGGGATTCCCAGGCATGCTAATGAATTGAGGGCTTTGTATATTGCTCCTCCACGGCAGGGCACATTGAAGCTATGTCATCAGCATCTCCACAGAAGGCATATATGCATAGTATCTCCACAAGGGGCATATGCACACGAGGGCGCATGTGAATAGCGCCTCCACAGAGAAACACCTTAACAATATATATGTATAGTGCCGGCACAAATGAGAAGGGTACATGTGCATAGCGACTCTATAAAAGGGCTGGCTCATTGAGAGTACACATGCATAGTGCCCACGACAGAGGGACATATGCATATAAGAGTGCATGCGTATGGCGCACCCACAGTGGGGCACATGCACAAAGCGCCTCCATAGTAGTGCCAATATTCATTGAGCCTTCATAGCGGGGATCAGCGAGGCTACACACACGTTTATCTAGCGCCTGCCAGAGGGACTTATTGGAGCTACGTATGCTTAGCGCCTACTTAGCGGAGCACATTGAAGTTATAGTAGAGGAGAACGGGGTCCACTGGCGCGTGCTGCTGTGCGTAACAGTGAGTAGCGGAAGTTGCCCTGTGATCTACCCATATCGTCACCCCGCGACCGTCGTCACCGCACCTACGTACCTGGCAGTCCCGAGTACCCTTCGTTAGAGTGGTGTGATCCTGGGGTGAGCTGGGCCCACGGGAGGACGGTTTTATACCCGCAGCAGTGCGGACGGTGTCTGGCCAAAGGTCTTTAGGCTGGACCCGAGCGTTTATGGCTTTGATTTGCTGACAGTTCTGCTCACCCGGCAAGGTCTGATGGGGCGGGATAGAGACACGCCAGGGCGGCTAGCCGTCCGAGGGGGAGGGGGTGGGGCGAGGCAGGCAGCGTGGTCACGGTATTTCAGACAGAGGTGCCTTGTCAAGGATAGAGGAGGGCCAGGATTAGTAGGGGGCAAGATACTGTCCTATAGGTGACAGGGTAAAGTCGGGACGGGGGGGAGGGGGTAAGTCTGCAGGGCTGTGGCCTCGAGGGTGCTGACGATCTCTAGTTATCCCCGCATGGTTGGTGGTGCTATCCTACGGGCATACAGGGTTGTTCTCCTGTCTGCAGTTTCAGTACCCGTGTCATGCTTCACCCTGTAATGTCAGTGCAGCTATGGGCACTCCACATGCAGGGCCCAATTACCCGGGTCCTCCTTCTGCATGGTTGGAGAGCTGCTGCTGGGACAGTGGTGCTGTTTAGTGTTTCTCATTACTGGGACAGTGGTGCTGTTGCAGCGTCAGTGGTGCTGTGTAGTGCTTCTCACTGCTGGGACAGTCGTGCTTCTGTGGGGTCAGTGGCACTATGTGGCGCTACTTCCTGTTGTGGCATTGGTGCTTCTGCAGGGTCAGTGGTGCTACACTGTGCTTCTCACTGCTGGGTCAGTGTTGCTATGTAGTGCTTTTCACTGTTGGGACAGTGGTGATGCTGCAGGGTCAGAGGTGCTTCCCCCCCTGCTAGGACATTGGTGCTGCTGCAGGGTCAGTGGTGCTATGTGGCGATTTTTCCTGTTGGGGCAGTGGTGCAGCTGTAGGGTCAGAGGTACTATCTACCACTTCTCTCCGCTGGGACAGTAGTGATGCTGCAGGGCCATTGGCGCTACATGGTGCTTTCCCTGCTGAGACAGTGGTGCTGATTCAAGGGCAGAGGTGATATTTGGTGCTTCTCCATACATAATCCGTGGTGCTTTGGTCTTCCTCCTTGTAAGGTCAGTGATGATAGTTTCCAACCCCCTTCATGGTCAGTGTCGATGTCCTTCTAAGGCTGTTCTCCCTGCAGGGTCAATTGTAATGGAGTCTTAGTTGCAGTGTCAGAGGAGCGAGTGGTCCTTCCTGCAAAAACGGTGGTTCTGCTGTCATCTTCCCATCAGGATGAGTAGCGCTGTAGCAATTTTCTGTGGTACTTCAACCCTCCTCCCTGTGGGGCCCATAATGCCAGGGTACTTTCCCTCAAGTGTCAGTGGTGCTGCAGCCTTCCTTCTGGGAGAGTTAGTGATGCCTGGAGTCTCTCCACTTGCAAGATTCATGGTGTTTGGGTCCTCTACCCTGCAGCGTCTATGGTGCTGCTGTCCATCATCCTACAGGGTCTGTAGTGCTGGGCTCGCTCCCTGCAGTGTGCATTTTGCTGTTACCCTTCTTACTATAGAGTCAGTGGTGCTGTAGCCAATCACCCCACTTTCTAGGATTACAATAGTGGCCCCTGCAGTTTTGGGACTATGACAGTTCTTGTCAGAGGCATGCAGGCAGTTTGCAGAGACATGTCCCTCTGGGAAATACCCACCCTCTCCACCCTGCTCCTCTATCATACAATTCACTTCCCTTGGCTGTTCTGGGCAACCTCCTGCAGATTCTGCATTTGGGCGCACTATGCTTTTGAAGTTTTTTCAGAAGCTAGTAGGCAAAATATACAGCTTTATACTATCCCCAGGGTAATTCCTGTGTTAAAAGGATGAACAGGATAAAGTAGTGAATACAGTTGGGTATAAAATGCCTAATTCAGATAATATTCTATGCATGTACGGCAGCTGCTTAAGTTCTCCAGGGCCTGTGTGACTCAAAGACAGTTTGTTAATCCGCTGTCCTAGGCAAAACAGGAACCTGGTACTAATAGAAGATCACTGAATTGCTGTGAGAAATTTGGTTGTGGCTGTGGTGTTAGCCCTGGTCAAGCAACGGCCACAATCCCTGGCAGGGTGAACCACAAAAAGTCACTAAATTAACCTTGGCAAAGGGAAGTTTTTTCAGGTGAGTGAAGTGGGTCATTTTGGAAAAAGAATCAACCATTCACATTATGACTCAATTCCCTGTTGATGGAGGTAGTGCAGTAATGAAGTCAGTTGACACTGTATGCCAGGGTTCAGGTGGAAGAGGATGTAACAACCCTGAAGGCCGGATGTGGGAAGCCTTATTTTGAGCACAAATTGGACAAGAAGTGACACAAAGTTTAGTGTCCTTTCAAACAGATGGCCACTAAAAAGAACAAAGTATGAGTTCTAGATTGGATTTGTTGCCTCTGTGGCATGCAGTGGAGGAGTCATGATATATTTTGAGAACTTCAAGTTGTAAAACCTTGGAAAGAATAAATAGGGCCTTGCCTTTAAACAAGAAATTGTCTTGCTTTCAAATCAGTCCCTGTAAGGATTTCCAATCTTCTTTAGAGACTGCAGTATAACTGCACAACACTCTGCCTAGAAAAGTTTTAGTCACTCCAATAATTCGCCGTGGAGCCAGGATATTCTGATTAAAGGTGGTCGGAGATTCAGGATGTCTGCGAGAAAGAGCACCATCTAAAACATTCTTTGTGCCAGGAATATGGTTGATGATAAAATCATACTGGTTGAAAAAATAGGCCCAACGCGCCTACCAGCTATTCTTGCACTGCTTGTTTTGAGGACAATGGAGATTTCGGTGGTCAGCCCTGATTTCAAAAGGTTCCCTAGCTCCCATCAAAAATTGTCTCCATTCAGAGCAAGTCATTTTCATGGTTAAGAGTTCTCATTCTAAAGCTGAGCCAGTGGCGTAGCAAGGTCAGGTGGTACCCGGTGCAGAAAATTGCTTGTCACCCCCGGCTTGACAAAATGGCAAAAATATGTGTTTAAAACACATATTTTTGCCATTTTGTCACCCCCCTCAGTGATGACACCCAGGGCGGCCCGCACCCTCCTTCCTACGCCACTGAGCTGATCAATTCCTTTCAAAGTCAGACACGATGTGTGAGAGTTAGTAAATGTGGTGTTAAAGCGAGGCATCGGTTTCAACAATGAATTTCATGGTAGGATCTGGATGGCACAATATTATTGCCTGAGTGAAGGCTTGTTTTAGTTTAATAAAGGCCTCCTCAGCTTGAGTGTCCCACTTCAACGTGTGATGAAGCATTTCTTTTTTAAGGATTTAGGTTATATTACTGGATAACAAGGCAATATTCCCTATAAATTGGCAAGAAAATACTGTGTTTCTTTGATGTTGGAAGGTGTAGGCCACTCTAAAATGGTGGAATCATTTTGGTGGGCCATAGAAATTCCACTATTGTTTCGGCGGAAGCCCAATTATTCCACGTCTGGCTGATCGCATTCACATTTTTCTGGCTTGGAAAATAACTGATTTTGACGTAGCTGATTGAGTACTTGACTGACATGTGGATGATGAAGAGATGGATCTGTAGAAAAAACGAATATGTCATCCATATAGACCACAACAAATGGATTTAGTATGTCAGCAAATATATGATCCTTGAAGCCCTGAAAGATTGCTGGGGCATTGCTCAATCCTAATGTCATAACATAGTATTCAATGTGTCCCGGAGGGGTACTTAAAACTGTCTTTCATTCATCTCCCTCCTTGGTTCACAAAAAATTATAGGCCCCACCAAGGTCCAATTTGGTGAATATCACAGCACTCCGAACAGATTCTAAAATGTCTTTAATTCACGGTAAAGGGTATCTATCCTTATAGTTATTTTGTTTAAGCCTCTGAAGTCGAGGCAGGGTCTCAGTACATTCGATTTTTAAGGAACAAAGAACACAGAGGCCCTGGCTGGTGAGGAGGATCGGGTGATGAGACCATTTTGGAGATTTTCTTCCAGATATTGTCTCAAGGCCTCCTTTTCTGATTCAGAAAGGGAGTAGATTCTGTCGAATGGAATAGTGGCTCCAGGTTCAATGGGAATGGCACAATCGAATTCTTGGTGAGGAGGTACTGACACTTCCTTGGGTTTCTGAAATAGGTCTTCAAATTCTTGACACTGAAGGGGAATGTCTTGAAGGAGATTGCTATCAGGGTCAAGGAAATTTCCTTAGGAGTCCAATAATTTTCTGTTGCATAGCAAAATTGGTGACAGAAACGGGAAGACAAAGAAATGGTTCTGGTTTCCTTGTTTATGTAAGGGTTGTGTCAAACATGCCAAGTTATTCCTAAAATCATTATATGGTTTGCAGAGGCAATAAGATCAGAGGAAACAGTTTCATGAAGTTTTCCGAAGTTTAACTTCAAAGGAATGGTCTTCTCCTTAACCGGTCCGTAGACCAATGGTGTTCCATCGACTGTATGAACCTGTACTGGAGACTCTTTAGGAAGTCAAAGAATCTGTGTTTCTTGAGTCCAACTGGTATCTATATATAACCCACTGGCTCCGCTATCCAGAAGTGGCAAGACCCTTTCAGTCTTTCCATTAGGAATTTCCAGTTGCCCAGGCTAAATATAAAGTGAGACTTGCATCGCTTCTAACATACAGATCAAAGGGCTAAAAGATATTCCCGTCCTCTTCCCTTTTACAGAGGACAGGATCTGGCATTTCACGAAGCCTTCTGAGGGCGGATGTGGCAAGCACAGATTAAATGTTGAAGCAACGCACAATACATGCATAGCCCATGTTTCCATCTATGTTCTCTCTTGGTTTCTGAAATTGTTCCATGAACTAGACCAATTTGTATAAGTTCTTCTCTAGATGATGTGGAAGATTCTGCAGAGGTTGCTTTAGCCATTCGGACTAACAATCGGGTGCTTCCTAGAGATGATGCAGGTCGAGTTCTACGTCTCTCGGACATACGTTCATACAGATGATGTTCAATTGGTAATGCCTGATCCATCAACGTTTCATCTCGGACAGAGCAAACTAATTTGTCCTTTATCTCTTTTCTGAGGCCCCTGCGAGATAGGGTAATAAGGGTTCGTTCGACCCATGTGGTCTCCGCTGACAGAAGAGGGTGATGTAAGTTAATATGTGTTGGTTGCCTTGCTGGATGTCACAAAGGGCTTCTCCAGCAGAGCACTCTAAGGCTGGTCTTTCAAACATCACTTGAATATTGCAAAAAAGGTAGAGTGGTTGGACAGGTAAGGACCTTCTATGGCTACTAAAGGGGTTGCCCAGGCTAGGGGAGTAATAAGGTATCCAACTTTGGCTCTATCTTGAGAGAATTGTGCTGGGCAAAAGGTGAAAAGCACCATCAGGGAGTCCAAGAATTCCTTGAACTTGTTCTGATCTGCAGAGAAATGAGGAGTAGCTAATGAAACAATGGGAATATCAGAATCTCTTCCTATGAGATCTTGCCGAAGCATGAGATTCTCATTACATAGTTGGTGGAGTTAATGAGATTGGTGTTGAACCGTTTGGACCAAAGCTTGAGCTGGATCGACCTTCCCAGCTTGAGCTATATCTTCAGCTGAATCCATATTTTCAAAGTCAGGACAGGAAAGTGGGTGTTGCAATCTGTCAAAGCTCTTGGGAGATGAACATCTTGCAGAAGACCTCTGACTGGGAGAGGATCTTTGGAGCCCTGATTTTGATGGTCCTGGTAAGGGTGACCCCTTCCAGTAGCCACAATACCCTCGACACTTTAGAGCACCTAAGCAGATAGTGCCTTCCAGAAGGAACCCCAATGGAGGAAAAAGCCAGAAAGCAAAACACCCCCAAGGATGGTAGCGAGCCTCCACGAGGATAGGGGCAGTTGAAGAGAAAAACACTGAAGACAGGAAAGGCGACTAATGCCAACAAACTGGTAGTACAGGACTGAGGAAAGCTGGACCCTAGGCACTGACAGGAGCAAAGAAACACACCAACAGGAGTGATGAAGAGTTGCGGAAATTACCTCACCACACTAGTGCCGCTATAATGGACTGGGAATCCTTTATAGAGAAAGGTTGAATGGCTGCCATCTTGGTGAGATTTGCCTTTTAACCCAAATTCCTCTCTAGAGGATTCTGGGAACAAAAAGAAACAGCATGATGGAGGCACCTAAGGCATCCTCAAGCCAGGATCCCCCAGGGAGAAGAGAACACAAGATTGCACCGGTGGACCGACCACTGGAAGTTAAGGCCATTATGGGAATGCAGAGGTCTGTTGGCGCTTCCTGGGCCTTGTGCTCCTTCCCGCCGTGCATTGCCGCCTGCCCGAGCATGTCTCAGGAGCTGTCATCAGGCGAGACTAAGGACACAATGCAGGTTGCAGCGCAAAAGTGGTAGTACACAAAGAAACTTGAGCTAACAGGGCGCCCTACCCATTTCAGCTAACACTAGTGGTAAGTCATTACCTAGAATACAGTCAGTGGGTATCTGGGGACTGACTATGACCTTTCTCTGGGTCACCTTCCCACCCCATTCTTCCCCACCCCATTCCAGGAGCACCAGAGCCTAGGGCGGAAGAAGTCCTACCCATGGGCCTGAGTTACCCTACACACTTGTCCAGTGAACTGCTCTGGGGAAACCAGCCTTTCCACCACCATAGTCTGACTGGCACAGGTATCCCCTAGGGCAGTGGCAGGTATTCCATTAACTGTTACCTGATGGAAGTGATGACTCTAACTCTCCGGGATCACAAGTTAACCCCTGGAATCCACCTCCCAGCTAAGGGACACCAGAGCATACTCTACCCTCTGCTCCTGCGGACTCCCTACCCCATAGGTTATAGTGGCCACTGTTGTAGAGCTCCCATCAGTGGGTGGTTTCTTGGTACAGACAAAGTCCCCCTTCTTGTGTCCCATCTGGGAACACTCAAAGCAATGGGGTTGGAAATGGGGTGCCCTCGGCCACCGCCCAGCAGAACCTCCTCCCTGTTTCTCAGAAGGGGCATGGGATCCCTTCCCCCCCCACTTTACTCAGAGAGCTGTCTGTCACTTTGCACCCCCCCCCCCTTCACTCTGCTGGGGGAACCTGAACCACCCTTCTTGGGGTCACTCCCAGGTACCTTCTTAGACACTCTGGTACTAATCCAGAGGTCTGCCTACTTAGCAAGTTCCCTGGGGTCAGTGGGCTTAGTATCAACCAGGTGTTGTTGCAGCTCTGTAAAACAGATACTGAGCATGTGCTCTCTAAGTATCAGATTACATTTCCCAGTAAAATCATCAACTTTGCAGCCACTCACCCAACCATTCAGTGTCTTACTGGAGTAATCAACGTAATCCACGAAGACTGGATTGACAGATTGTGGCTGTCCCTACACTTCATGCAGTATTTTTCTGGGGTGAGCCCAACCTTGGTGACAAGAATAGCTTTCATGGGGCTATACTTCATCTGTTCTTCTACCTCTCGTGTCAGCAGGGTATCTCTTCTAACCCTGGGCATGTGTTTCCAGAGACTCACCTCCCAATCCTCTTCTGGGACCCTATGCATCCTTAGGGCTATTTCACAACTGAAACCATTTGTCAATTTCAGGAATGTTGAGTTAAATGTACCATTTTGTACCATGCTATTGAGCTGTTTCTCAGTGTAATTTAGTAAATGTTGCCAATTATCAAAGTGGGCAATTGAAGGAATGCTGGTCAAGTTCTGGCCTGCGGTCTTGGTTGGGAATCACTCGATCACCCACCCCAGGAATGGTAGCTAAAGCAATATTTGGACACTTAAGTGGTAGAAATATTTTCCTGGATATTTGTTAGGTAAAGGGGTGCCGTTGCACGAAGCATTGACAGCAGCCATAATGTTTTCATCTACCCTCATATGAGAACGAGTAATTGCAGCTATGGCTGCAGTCTTGCCTGCTGATTTGGCAGCTTCATCTGCCATAGGTTTCCCTAAAATGAATATTCCAACATGCTGATGACTCAATGTGTGTATCACATGAGCCTGTGGCAAACTGTCTTTAAGTTGTGCCACCTTTCCCCAAAGCAGTTTGTGCTTTCTAGTATTTCCTTTTGAGTCTCTGAATCCATTTTAGGCATCAGTAGTGTAAGTTTTTATTAAAAGACTGGACACAATAATACGAATCACACGCAATTTATGTGCAATCGACACTGTGTCCCCTTCATTGAATGTGATGTATGTAAAGCCAACATCATCCCAATTATACAGATAACTAAATTTGTTTTGTTGAAACGTGTGTGTAAGTGTCGTGATGCAAGCATGTCAGTCTGTAATGATCTGAGTATATGTAAATATACTGATGTCCAATGTGTGTTGGAGAAATCAGAACAAATTAAATCATACAATGGTTTTATGCGTTGTGCATAATCTGATATGTATGTTCTGCCAAAATGGAAGAATCCTAACAAGGATTGTAATTTTTTTATGGTGTTTGGTGGTTGTAAAAGAGCACATTTCTTTAAGAAATGTGGCACCAGGCTCTTGGCCTCATTTGATAACTCGTATCCTAGGAATAGGACACTGAGAAAAGCAATTTTTGGTTTTTTGAAATTAAATTTGTAGCCTTGTTCAGCAAATCTCAATATTATGCGATCTACCCAGGCTAAGTGAGTATTTAAGTCATCATCCATCAGATATATGTCATCAACATAGGACAAATCTTCTTGGTCAAAATCATGTAGAATTGCCATTGCTCGGGCAGCAAACAGTCCAGGACTGTTCTTATACCCTTGAGGGAGTCTGCAAAAACAAAAGTTGAGAGCAAGGTGCTGAGAATACAGTCAAATCTCTGCTTTCAGCTGCTATGTTTTGGCAGAAAAAAAACATTGGAAACACCCAGGGTTGTTTTGTATTTTTATGCACAATGTTGTTCATCAGTGCTATACTATATGAATTTTGTATTGCAAATGTGTGTGTATGACTGTTTAAAAGTCTGTAATCTAAGACTATTCGATAGGAATGATCTGGCTTTGCTACCGTATTTAAGGGGTTATTCATTGGAGATACACAGGGTTCAATAATTCCCTGGTACTCAAGTTGTGAGCGAATTTATCTCGCTGGAGATTTAACTTCAAGTTTAACGGGGTATTGTGGTTGCACTTGTGGGCTGGACCTTATGGGTATAACATGATAAGGAGACTCCTTATCCCAGCCAACATGGTTGCGGTATAATGCCAGGGCTTGTGCAAGAGCCCATTCTGTGGCATACGCTTGTTTAACCTCTTTGGGTACAAGCACCGAGAATGAAGGTAAAATTACCTTCTCTCCTTGTGGGACTGTTCCTACAAACTCTGGGGGCCAATCTGCCTCTGCTAAGAAAATGTCATAACTAATTGTCCCAGAATATTACTCTAATGGTCCGCTATATGTCACCCTCAATTTGTATATTTAATTTATAAAGTCAGTCAGGAGGGCTGAAGCGTTGATCTGGGGTTTCGACTTCTATGTAGTTGTTAGTTGCTTTCGCATCCAGAAACTCTTGAAGATTCTGGTGAACTATCATGACTTCTGCCATGCTGTCTAGCAGACTCACTGCCCATGTCTTTTTCTGAAGGAGGGTTCTCAGAATGTGTGGCCTATTTTGCCATAATTCCCGAAACCTTCTTTCTGAATTGGGGTTATAGTTGTGGAAGTTTCTCTTTCTTTTTGATGCTGACGTCAGATATGGGGAGCGTTGCGAGTCCTTTTTCAGTTTCACCTACTCTTCTTGTCTGCACTCTGACCGCCCCCCTTCCCCTCTGATCATTTATCCGATGCGTCCTGAAAGGAAGGAGAAGGATATGTATTGCTGTACTGATACCTATCAGGCTGTTTAATATTATCAGAGTTACATAAATTGTAATGCCTATCTGAGGTTGTGGAGATCCTCCCAGTGATTTTAGTTTTTCTTTATTTTTGTGTTCATCCCAGCATTTTTAGAAGACTCTGGTGCTTGTTTGGTATTGTACTTTTTGGAACTACCTCTAAGCTGTAGCTTATTTGGTTCCAAAATTATCTCTACCTATAGATGTATAGGTTTCCCCAATAATGTTTGGTAACGCGCACTCCTGATCTACTGCTGCTACCTGCGCAAGGCATTGACATATTGCCAGTACTGCTGCTTCCCCTCTAATATTACTTAGAATAATTGAGGATACTGCAGCAAAATTGCCATTTAATTTCATCCCCAAGTCCAGGGCAGGGGCCGCCCCATATTCATTCTGAATTTGTTTAAGAACTTCTGGCAAGACCACAAGTGATGGTGTACCATATGTTATGGTACAGATAGCAGCAAAAACTGTACCCCTTGTGGCACACTCATCAAGTGGGTGAACCATACCAAGTGGCAAGCACATGATGAGAATTCTATGTTTATGCTGGGGTCCCATATGGGGGAACACTGCTTCAAGATGATTTGTTTTTTGTGTGCAATCCAGAATGGGATTTCCTTCTGTCTGGTAGGAATTTTGCCCATTATAGCATTGATAGTTACTGGACTTATTGCAGGTACAGCTAACTGTGGCTGCTTAGCTTGAATGGCCCTTGCTGGGGCAGTTGGTATTGTACACATAACAAACTGCGTTAAATGTCTATATAGTCAAATTAGACCAGTATAAAGCATGCATAAGTTGCCCACATTTAGTGGTGCTAAATTTGTGTATGGTGTGTAGGTCTATGGGACCGGCAATGTAGCCCCCTCGTTGCTGAGGTGACCCATTCTGATGTTATTTAATGTATGTGGTAGGGCGCCTTGGAACCAATTTTGATGTTCCTGAAATGTTAATGGTATTTCTAAGTCATTATAAGTTCTGTATAAATTTGCTAAAGGAGCTGGAAAAGTGACCCAGGAGAAGAATATTTCAGTTTTATAAGCTTCGTCAGCCTCGACCACGATGGTAACATCTTCACCCCCATTTTGTAGCCCATGTAATATTAAGTGTGCTGTAGCAGCAGGTCTGCAATTTTAACAAGAATATTAATTTGATTTGCCATTGTAGTTTATGGAATTCAGAGAGGAAATAACTATGGTGGGGTTTCCTCTTAAAGGTACAAGCTTGAACTATCTACAGTCAAAAAGTGGTGCTTCCTCTTTTGCTGAGGAGGAATTATCCCTAAAACCACAGCCGTCTCTGTATGAAAGGTGCATAGGGTACCTTGGACACACACAAGACTTACTCAGGAGACCCGTTAAATAAGTACCTGACCTAAGGACGTTGGTGGCACCATGTTATAAAGTTCCCACTTAGAAAGATAGGACTGCGTAATAGGATAACAGGACTTCAGAATGTAGGGACTGAGTAAGTCTACACCATCAGAGACTGTTGGCCCAACTCCAGACTAGCTAACAAGGCCGGAGCCGAACCCCTAACTCTTCTGGGGTGAAAGGTGATTTTAGCAACCTTGAACATGACACTCAGATCCTCAAGGGAATCGTGGAATCAGATCTTACCCCTTTTGTTGGTCACTAATGAATCCCCTTGGTAGACAAAAGAATGATACGCAGGAAGTTTACAATAAATTTATTGAAACAATCGCATTCTTGCATACAGAGAAGCAGCTGCAATTATTAAACAGGTGAAACAAAGCAATGTAACCAGCATTATGAACATGGTGAAAAGAAGGAACCATCCAACCATGGCAGTCTATTGATTTTCCTACTTAGCACTATCCCTATTCTGAGTGCATAGTGGGTGTACCCTCTGCCCGATCTCTGAGAATAGCCTGAGACCCCATACCTGAATGACTTGGTCTGGAGAGGATTGGCAATCCCTCTCTGTAGGATCAAGATGGAAGATCAGCTTTAGCAGGGCTGCATGTCGAACACAGAAGTTGTTCCACATCCTTCGTGGCTGGAGCGTTTCCCTCTAACCCATAAAAGGACAGGGCACTGTTTATGTAATACAACCACCGTGCCAGAGATACAGCTCTGATGCAATGGTGTGTCTAGATGTTAGATGCTGTCTCCGAGCGGACAATCGTAAGCACTAGGATATCTTGTACTGTTTCTAGCCTTGAACGAGGATTACTGATTATGTAGCAGGAAAGGTGCCCTAAAAACAAGCAGCATGTACTGTGTCTTCACAGAAGAATATCATGCAAACAAATATATAAAAACAATCTAGCTAAATGAAGTCTGCTAACATGTATAAAATATGAACCTAAACTGGAGGACCAATGTAGGTCCAAGTGGGCAACACCACACACTGTCAACTAAGAAGATTCGCTGAGGAGGAGTTAAATGAGTGGGACTAAGCTAGATTATACAGCCTATTTTTCTATCATTTCCAGCTAGATTTAAAAGATAAAACTAAATTGACTGGTTTGGATACTTTACATGAAGTAAATAAACTTAAAAGATTGTAAGGTAGAGTTCACCTGATAACTCAGTAAGGGGCACATGCATCAACATAGACAATAGCGATTCTTTATTTGCGATTATTAAGGAATCGCAATTAAAGAATCGCTATTGTCTATGCATAACATTTTGCGATTCCTACAAATTCCTTAATTGCGACTCGCAAATTGCGAGTCTGCAATTAAGGAATTGATTCCCATTCATTCCTATGGTCCCAGAGGCCCATAGGAATGAATGGGAATTACATGCACAATTTGCGAGTACCCAATAGGTACTCGCAAATTGCGCATGCAATTTCAAGGGTGCAAGGGTTCCAAAAGGATACCCTGTTGCACCCCTGAAATTAAAATTTCACCATATGTTGCGCACACACATGCCCCAAGGGCATGTGTGTGTGTAACATGTGACTTTGAAAAATGCACTTTAGTGCATTTTTCAAAGAAATCGAAAATTACCATCAACTTTAGATTGATGGTAATTTGCGATTCTTATTAGCGAAATCGCTAAATTATTTTGTTTAATGCATTGCATTTCAGTAATTGCAAATTTAGCGATTCCTTAAATAGCGATTTTTGCATTTGGGATGATGCATCCCAAATGCAAAACTACCGGTCGCAAAGGGGCAGATTCTGCAAATCTGCCCGTTTGCGACCGGTTTTTAGGTTGATGCATGGGGCCCTAAATGTCTTGCAAATGAGGGTGGAAATGCTGTAATGGCTGGGGCGTAGGCCAAGACCTGTGCCCTTTTTTCCAAACAGACGTAAAGCAATGCGTTTTTTATGCCTTAGGCCCAGCACACGCATGTCACTGTATGTCGTGATGCTCCCTGATAATCGTCATTAGGATAGGGGTAGACAGAACCTTGAATCTCTACTCGTGATCACTTCACTATAGCACCCAAACTGTGGCAGCCCACCAGGAAGTGCAACAAGGGTCCCTACTAGGTGCTGAACCCCCTACTTCATTCTTTGCAGTCACTGCGCTCTGGGTTTCCATGCCCTCTGTGGTCTTCTTCTGTAAATAGCAGTTTTATACAGTGCAAAGAAGCCAGAATCCTACCCTAAAAGCTACAGAATTGGTGGGGTTTATGACTGTGGAAATCCTTTGAAGATTGCATGGTAGTATGGCATTGTTGGAGGATGTCAGCCTTCCAATGAGCTCTACCATGAGCTAGAGCTTGCAGGCTGGAGTCCAAATCAAGGGTAAGAGCAAGAACGGGAACTAAAAAGGACTCTTAGAGCCTGGTTTCCGTACTCTTCCTGTTCTTGCCTTCCTGTCCCTTTGAGACCAAAGATACTATGGGCAAGGCCGGTTGTATCAAAGAAAAGGTCACACCTTCTACTCCCTTTTGACGTCCATGCTGTCAGAACCCTGAGGCATGGCCACTACCCACAACCTGTCCACTATGCCAGCCACTTCACTTTGAAATGAAGGGCAGAAAAGTGAAAGCAGATACAAGCAGGGGGTGAGGCACCTAATGCAGAGTAGTGTGTGTGACCTACGGCCCTCTGACTCTAATCCTGGTGAAATAGTTCAGTGGTTAATGTACTGACTGCAGCTATAAATGTGTAGGCTGCAGGTCACCGGTCCTAAAACCTTTCACAAAGAGTGATGGGTTAATGCATATACTGTTGAGCTGTATGTTTCACACCTCTATCACAGGCCACAATCATAGATGGATCGTCGTATTTAATGCACCTGCTGCAGAAATGTGTGTGTGGCAGGTTTTGGTCCTAGTGGGCATTTGTAGTGTGCCATATCAGCAAAGTCCTAGGGTTAAAAAGAAGTGATTTAAAAAAAAAAGGAAGAAAATGTGCATTATTGCAATGCTGAAGGAACTGAGAAAATGTGTGCCTTATAGTGCACCGTGAAAACGAAACAGTAGTGTGCATGATTTCATCATTGTGTGTTGGACAAATCTGTGGATTGCTGCATGCCAGCGCTTGGGCAAATGTGCAGGACTGTAGCAGGTCGAAATTTGAGGACTATCGTAGACATGGAGAACAAATGGACATTGCTGCCAGTGTGCGAGTCTCGCACAGGTGTGTGTGTGTGTGTGTGAGAAGTGTAAACCTGCTTTGAAACCCCACTCTGCATTAGAAACTAATGCTATTTGAAAGGTGTCATTGGTTAAATGTGCTTTGAAAGTTCCTCTGTTTTAGTAAATTAAAAAATAAAAATAAAATAATAATCGAGGTGAGGGGCAATTAGTTTTAAATTGTATCAATTATTCAACCAATATAGACATAGTGTAAACACGATCCATTTACAACACCCTTTCTTAAACATGTGCTGGATTAGCGATAATTATGCATAGCGTTCTAGCATTGGTGTACTTATAAACATACCACTTACTACAACATTTCATTTAAAAAGCATAATGTTGTGTTAGTCAAAGGAGGCATAATGCAACTTCTGCCTCTGTATATTTTCGTTGGGTGTCTCTTACTCCCTGTTTTTATGTTTGCCAGTCATTGCATGTTGTGCTGTTTGTCTGGGACTGTTGTGCATTTGTTCCAGCCTGCAGCACCTTCCTTGCAGTCTGTGCTAATAGATGTGTGTTGAGCTGGCACTGCAGTTGTGTTTTATTTTCTGCATTTTGCAGCCCTGCGGTGTGGCAGTCCTGTGGTTTGGCTGTGTGTTTGCGTCTGATCTATATCTATCTCTAATTGATGCTAGTGTTACTAGCGCTTGTGCCCTGCTTCCCCTTTGCTTATACACGAGGCGGACACATATGCAAAGAAAATGTTTTTTTCACTCTCTCCAATGCACTACTGTCTCACCCTATCCCTCTCTCAGTATATCCTCTGACTCCACTCTGACTCATCCCAAACCTCATTCTTTCATCTCCAAAATCACCCATTCTAGACTCTTTTCTCCTCTACCCTCCTGGCTCACCCCAAACCTCATTATACTAATATGTTCTCCCAAACAACTCTTTCTAAATTCTTCCCTCATGTATCTCTCCTTTGACGCATCCCAAACCTCTTTTCACTACTATGATCTCCCTAATCCCTGTCTAGAGACTCTTCCCTCCTCCATCTCTCCTTTTTACTCATCCCAAACCTCATCTTACTACTATGGTCTCCCAAATAACACTTTCTAGACTCTCCCCTCCTATATCCCTCCATTATCCTATTCAGTCCAACTAACAGACTCACATGTCCACTGCTCAAATTAACTCATGTTTCCCTATACTAACCCACCACTAATCCTTTTGGGTTCTAGAGTAGTATGCTACTTGTCGAAAAGAGATTCGACACCTCATCAGGGGTAGTAAGGGCTATATAAATACAATTACAATTTTGTGTTATAGATGCAGCCTTTCCGACTATATAGAGGCTGAAAGGCTGGAGTGCTAAGAACATGTTCCCATGTTTGTGTGTTTCATTGTTGACACTGCTGATGCTATCCCAGGTTTACAGCTATCCATGTATGGATTGTGCCCTATGTTGAAGAGGAGAGACCCCAAGATGAGTGGTTCCTCCATGGGATACCTCTATGACAGCAGCAGTCCATAGCACACGCATATACAAATGCTTTCGTTAGTTCAGAGTCATGATAAATTAACACAGAAGTGTCCTGGTTAATTTCTAAATATACTTCACTATGGGCGAAAGCCAATATGAAAGCATGGAAGCCAATTATGGTCCTCAACCAATTTTTATAGTTCCTGGAGCAAAACTTGTGTGTGCAAAAAATGTGCCAACCACATCTAGCAAGGCGATTTGCCTTCAATTTGCTGTAAAGTTGGAACACCCTTTCTATAATTGTGGACTTCCAGCAGGAATTCTGAATTTTTTTGTGTTTGGATACTATTCCCAAACAATAGGGACAACAAGTTAGGCAAATATTTCTGCTCTTCCTTAGCCACTATGGTAGTGAGACCATAAGGACCAGGAGCTGAGGTTATTACCTCATCAACCATACAAACAACAAGCACTGGCAAAGCCAAAAGGTCTAGCATATGGTGTTTATTTAAAAAAAACATTAAGAAATAGTACCTTAATCAAAGTGCAAGCAGCAGATTGCCAGCAGAGGGACACAAATTAAGTTAATTAATCTGTGCTTGGTCTATGCACCATCGAAAGTAAAGGAAGTGACGCATAGCAAGCGATGTCCAGTTAGAAGGCAGCAAAGAAGAGTGAAAACGCTGCAAACGAATGGTAAGCAATGTGTGGGTTCCAAGCCCATTATAGAACCCAAGAGCCTCGCAAGCGTGAGCACAAGCTCACTCAGGCGAGACTTAAAAAGATGCTTTTCTGCTGTGCATGTGTGTCTCACTGAAGACCTGTGGTTACCCCGTGCCCCATTTGTTTTGCTAATAAATGTAATTGTTGTCACTTCGGTGTTTACCTTCTCACTCATTAGTGTTTAAGTCAGGGGAGAGCAGTGATCTTTAAGAACAATTGCTTAATTATAGCCAATTACGACATTTGTACATTTTATATGTAGAGTCCGACTCAATTAACATGTGAAAGTTGTATCTACAAAATGCATTGCACTAATTGAAGTCAGGGGACTGGGCAAAGGGACAGTGAATGAAACATTCATCCAGTCACTGAACAGAACAATGTGCAATCAGGAAAATTGCATTCAAATAATAACTTCCCTGCTTGACCAAATCGTTTGATTATACTCAAATAAAGTTGCTTCACTGTGCCTCGTTTTGCTTGCGCGTCAAACCGCGACTACCTTGAAGAAATTCGGTTCAGAATGTGTGCTGTATAAAAACCTCAATTAAGCGTGACTGAATAGACAATTGCTCTACGTAAACAATACTGGCTGTATTTACAATGAACATAATACACTGACATCTCTTGGTTCGCTCATGCCAATTTTATCAGAACATTGTGTGTGGCAGTGTTTAATTTGTAAAATAATAAGTGCCAGGGCCCTGACCCGGAGGCCACAGCAGCTTGTACCACCCATCGCCCCTGTCTAGGGTGAGCAGACGCCCCGGTTTTCCCCGGACGGTCCCGGTTTTCGGAGCAGTGTCCCGGTGTCCCGACACTTTGCTCCAAATTACAGAAATGTCCCGGTTTTTGTGCAGTGCCCGGGTTAAACAGAGAAATGTCCCGGTTTTTAAATAGTGTCTCGCACTAAAAAAAAAACGGGACATTTCCCTGCTTACTTTTTTGAACACTGAGACACTATTTAAAAACCAGCACTATATTGGGTAACAGATGCTCAATGGGGAATTTGTAAGCACTGAAAGGGTCAGGTGTTTAAGTGCATCATGACGAATGCAGGATGCAACTCTCCATAAATCAATACTTTTCTCCTCCCTCTGCCAGTGTTTTTAAAGAGGATCAGAGCGCCACGAGAAAGTGCTATTACGAGGGACTGCCATTTCAGTGCCATTGAAAAAACAATGCCTTGTTTTTCTAAAAGTTTTTTTTTTGCCTTTAAAATTTAGCATTGTATGTGGGCTTTTACCCAGTTATTTTGCCTGTGTAGGGGTTCAGACATGAGGATCCGACACTGGTCTTTGGTATTTTACCGGAGGTCCTCATTTTCTGGATTTTTCACAAGTGAGACACTGGTTCTATATGCACTAGCACAATGTTCTATTTTTACTTTAATGCCACAATGTCAAATGATGTTTGTTATTTATTTACATGTATATGAATAGAAGCTACACAGGTATTACTCTTTTATGTCTATTTGTCACGTGCACTGTTGCAGGGCATATAAATGTGAAGTTGTAATGGCGCCCGTTGTGTAAACAAGGCCAGTTTCGCGGCCGAAACACGGTACCTGCAACCCGTATCACTCGAATAAAGAGCTGCGATGGGAATCCGTGCTGTGTCTGTCCTATTTACTTCGGACGGGCAGATTTTGAATATATATATATATATATATATATATTATTCACCAATCGCCCGAAAGCTTGAAACGCGTCAGGCAAAGGAATCAGAACGGACAGCGGACGCTGGTTCCCCTTTGTGAAAATAAACCGTTCGGTTGCCATTTGTTGTAGAGTGCATCCTTAAAGCTTTCGGGCGATTGGTGAATAAGAATTGAGCACGGCTGCCCTGCCGTGGAGGATTGCACCATCTCGTCAATGCAGAGAGGCTGCTGGTTGGAACTATGTCCTTACATGGTATGCGGCACAGCAAATGTGAGAATAATGGACCAGCGCTGCACTCCGAGACCTACTAAAGGGAAAGAAAATTGCCTTAAAAGACGTGAATAACAAAACGGAACCCACTGTGGGTATGATTGAGCTCTAATTAGGACTACAAGTCCCGGCATGCATTAACAAGAATCACGCACTTAGCGAGGCCCACGGAGGGCCGGTACAAATATCAGCATGCAGATAATTGGGTAATTAGAGTTTCCGCTGAACATTCACGTCCTGAGCTGCCTATGAGGAAGAGGCGTGAGCCTGCAAACGCGTCAGGCAAAGGAATCAGAACGGACAGCGGACGCTGGCTCCCCTTTGTGAAAATAAACCGTTTGGTTGCCATTTATTGTAGAGTGCATCCTTAAAGCTTTTGTGCGATTGGTGAATAAGAATTATATATATATATATATATATATATATATATATATATATATATATATATATTATACAAAAAGAGTGGCAGACCATGTGACGTGACGGCGTGCGGCAACCACCAGTAAATCCCCGTAATAATAATGCTCAGGGGTGCCGGCGCGAACATCGGCAATCCTTTTAAAGACATTTGTGAATGTGAGTGTCGGCGGCGACCCACTTAGGCTTTACTGAACCACCAGTCCCAGGAAGCATTGCTTCAGGTGGTTCACCTGAGCATAATTATTACGGGTATTTACTGGTGGTTGCCAGACGCCGTCACGTCACATGGTCTGCCACTGAAGAGGGCGTTGGCCCGAAACGCGTCTGGCAGGAAACCAGAAAAGGACTTTGTTCATGGCGTGTGCCCTTGCTTTGGCGTAATCTCCACCTGGGAGTGCATCCCACCTAGAGGCAACTCTTTTTGCATTTTGTATAGCGGCCTGCCTGGTCGCGGGATTGCACCACCGCAAAACACTTGCGGGTCCGCGGCTGCTTTATTGGGGCAGCTAACTGTGGAACAGGAGGTGCCTGTTATATGCAGGGGTGCCGGCGCGAACATTAGCAATCCTTTTAAAGACATTTTTGAATGTGAGTGTCGGCGGCGACCCACTTGGGTTTTACTGAACCACCAGTCCCAGGAAGCATTGCTTAAGGTGGTTCAACTGAACATAATTATTACGGGGATTTACTGGTGGTTGCCGCACGCCGTCACGTCACATGGTCTGCCACTGAAGAGGGCGTTGGCCCAAAACGCGTCTGGCAGGAAACCAGAAAAGGACTTTGTTCATGGCGTGTGCCCTTGCTTTGGCGTAATCTCCACCTGGGAGTGCATCCCACCTAGAGGCAACTCTTTTTGATATATATATATATATATATATATATATATATATATATATATCCGGTGCTGAGACAGGTCTCTATTGGGCTCTCATTTTTTGCCCTCAGGATGGAAAAAAAATCTTGCAGCAATACAAACCTTCACTGCCTTCAAAGAGACCCGTTATAGTTCTTTCACAGTCTCATCATTCTGGAACTGAAGCATTTTCAATGTTATGTACAACAAAGCCAAAGTTGTTGCCTATTTATATTATGCAACTAACAACAACTGACAAAGCTAATAGTCCTGGCTTGTTGTAGGTGTAATGTTACTTGTTGTATTATTTATCTGACTACAATGACAGAAGCAGCAAATTTTTCGGACGGGACACTATGGTAAGCATAGTTTTTTAGCTTATGTGTTTTAAGCCAAGCCCTTAATTACATCGGCCACGCCCCTTTGAGAGCCCCACCCCCCCAGTTTTTTCATCCCACTTAAAGCCTGTGTACTTCTGTCATGTCTGATGAAGGCTGATAGCCTGAAACCGGTCCTAGGATGCTTGATTCCGGTCCAGGGAAGACATGGCTTGGCAGTTCGGTCTGGACTGTTCCCATGAGGCACAGGGTCAAGACTGATTTGCATATGGCTATGTCTGAACTGGGGTGGCGTGGTGAAGCAAAATAACGATGGATTAAACCCAGATCTGTGACTGGGGGTGAATGTTTGCCAATGTGCAGCATTCCGTCCATCATCTTGTGTGTTTTGCATTTTGCCCTAAGTGGGAAGGGTATGCCCAGACGTGGGTCCCGTGCTCACTACGCCACTGGAGTCAAGCTATCCTGGCTGATGAAGGCTGATAGCCTGAAACCGGTCCTAGGATGCTTGATTCCGGTCCAGGGAAGACATGGCTTGGCAGTTCGGTCTGGACTGTTCCCATGAGGCACAGGGTCAAGACTGATTTGCATATGGCTATGTCTGAACTGGGGTGGCGTGGTGAAGCAAAATAACGATGGATTAAACCCAGATCTGTGACTGGGAGTGAATGTTTGCCAATGTGCAGCATTCCGTCCATCATCTTGTGTGTTTTGCATTTTGCCCTAAGTGGGAAGGGTATGCCCAGACGTGGGTCCCGTGCTCACTACGCCACTGGAGTCAAGCTATCCTGGCTGATGAAGGCTGATAGCCTGAAACCGGTCCTAGGATGCTTGATTCCGGTCCAGGGAAGACATGGCTTGGCAGTTCGGTCTGGACTGTTCCCATGAGGCACAGGGTCAAGACTGATTTGCATATGGCTATGTCTGAACTGGGGTGGCGTGGTGAAGCAAAATAACGATGGATTAAACCCAGATCTGTGACTGGGGGTGAATGTTTGCCAATGTGCAGCATTCCGTCCATCATCTTGTGTGTTTTACTTCTGTCATGTCACCTGGTCTTTGTAGAGCGCTGTATGGGGCTTCAGCGCGCTACCCTATTTGGGAGCGCTGGGAGGGCACAGGGTGCATGAGTGGTTGAAGGGAGTGTAGGGGGAATAATCGGGTGTCGTGCGCGAGTGGTAATGTGGTCAAGTTGCTGCAGCCTCCAAGCCTGCTCGGGTAGTATTTCTACTACATCTAAAGGCCCTGTGTGATGTAGAAGCGGTAAGACGTCTGCGGGTGCAGTTGTCTCATGGGACATGGTTGGGTGAGATACACAAGGTCAGAGGCGATCCCTGCTGGCTGTGACCTACAACACATCCGTGCTGTCCCTTCTCCGCACTACTCAGACCACCTACCTGGGAGGAAGCTGGGCGCTGGACGGTTCTACCAGACTACCAGAAATTCTGGCTTGTAATTGGACAGTAACTGCCTCCTGAAGAAAGGCACTCCCCAAAATGCACTCTGGAAATGTTTTTGAGCACTATGATGTCATGGGTTTTATCACAGCCAAGAATGGATGCATACACAGTGCCTAGAGGTATTTTTTAAAGCTGCTCAACAGGAGACACTTATGTACGACAGCAGCATGCACAGAGCAGACATCACCAGTAACATACTGCATCTATTTTAGAGTTAGCCGTGTACTTGAGAAATGCCACCATCCCCATCCCCCGCCCTCATCTCAGAGGCAGAGACAGGCCTATAGTCACAGCCCATCCCACACCTCAGAGGCACAGACAGACCTTCTCTCAGCCTTCCCCTCATCTCTGAGGCACAGACAGGCCTTCTCTCATCCCTCCCCTCATCTCAGAGACACAGAAAGGCCTACCTCCTCAGCCCTTCCCGCATCATAGTGCCTTTTGTCTCCCTTTCTCTTCCTTCTTCCCCTTCCACTTCTCAACTTCTGGCATGGGGCAAGTTTTTTTTTGCAATTTTTGCAAGTTACTAGTTTGGAGGCCGTTCTTGGCATTGTTAAAGCAAAAACCCAACATCCTATAATGCACATGCTGTTAGCTTAAAAATCCATTGCTGTCTGTGTCACACATCTGATTTGTCGTCTGTAATTCTTCATCTGTGTCTGTGGAGGCGGCTGTCATTGTAGTCCTTTTTCTATGTCTATGACAGCAGCCAAATAGTCCTACTTCTATGTCTATGAACTGTCCCGGTTTTTTGTTTTGAGAATCTGGTCACCCTACCCCTGTCATCCCTGCCCAAACAACTACTAACCATCTCTCTCGCCTGCAAGTGCTACAGTTCAGATTATTCTAGGTTCCCAAAGCTATAGGAATAGCTGGGGAGGCAGGTATTAGTCATTTTCAATGTATTTTGTATCAATAAACAACCATTGTTCTACTCATCTCTAAATTAGATAAGTAGCGCCATCAGTTGGCAGACTGCCATTAGTGTGGTGTTGACAATTAATTGCCGGTGCCCAGCACCGGGAACCACCGGTTCAAATTAAGCACTGATACGCAGAGAAAAGTTCATGTTTAAAAAGTATTACTTTTGACTAGTGGCAAGGCAGCGATATAATCTAATATATTATATTGAAACAAGTCTTCAAAAAATAACTTCTTTTTAATCTGAACAAATCTTTACCTTATTTTTAAGGACCGTTACTGCATCATTTACATGCCGACTCTTTCGGTGGCTCGGCTTGTGCTTTGACTTTTAGAGTAAAGCCAAGGCTCGGCTCAGCTCTGCCTGTGAATTTCCAGTTTTGCTCAGCTCTAGGCACCACTTGGTGTGGAAGAGAGGCAAGTATAAAAGCCATGTTTGGAAGGAGCAACTTCAAACCTGGTTGAATACTGCAGACTTTAGAAAAAGGGCAAGTTCCTCCGATAAGTATTATTATCAAGAAGTCTTCGTAGATGCAGCATCTCCTTGCAACCCAGTGTCAGCTTAGTTAAGTGCACTATCTTGTTTTTTTTTTAGATGGGAGTTGATGAAATTAGATAATTAAGATGCTAAGAGCTAGAAACCTTAAAAAGCCTAGGTGGATATCTGGGTCAGTCACTAACAGTTCTGGCAGTCTCCCCGGATTTACTGCACAGTGTGATCCTGGCCAAACTGATTCATCCTTCTCCATCTTGTTTCCTTTCTCTAAAAAACTGGTCAACTTGAGAACCCTTAGAATCTGGCTTAATGTCACTGCTAAGCGATATACAGATGGGCATCTGCATCTGAAAAGAGCAACCCCCATCACCCCGGGAGGCCCTTATCGGTTGTGCATTCAGTTATTTGATAGCATCAAATAAAACTGACTTTTTGTTTGAAGGGTGGGTCCCGCCACCATTTTAAAAGATAAGCTGCTAGAGCTGTCAGAAGGTACTTAATATAAAGCAGACAATATATGCCCTTTTGTTTTTATATCACCATCACCCGGTAGGCATTCTGGCTAACTCACGTACCAGGTGGGTGTGATGCCAAAGCAAGCTCAAAGCTGCCTGGCCAGCCATGTCATGAACTGTAAGGAGGTGACAGTGTGCTAATAGAAGGAGCGAGAAGAGCATGGGCTGCCTTGCAAACGTCACATGTTCATTAGTGGTACCTAATTAATATGAATCACTGTTTGGTGTAGCGCATAAACACACGTATATGGAAGTGCAGAGCTAACTTAACAGTATTTATATCGATGACAGTATAAAAGGCGAAGGTGCCCCGCACCAGGTCACTCACATATTTGCAGCAAGCACACGAACTCACCAACTTATCAGTAGTGAAAATGAATCACTTCTCATCTTCACAGTGTATATTTACAAACAATCCCACATTCAACAAGATACTATTCAGAAGTTTGGCTTAAGGAGACGAAAGGGCAGCTTCGGATGTTTGTCAGCCACCAGCACGGTTGCAGATCTTTCCCGCTTTCAAACTTCTCAAAATAAGGGAGAAGATTCTCCAGGCCAATAATCCACGTCTCTTTCTTTAACTGCCAACTTCTGTTGTTGGCTTTAATAATGGCATCGGTTAAATTGATGCCATTATCCAATTTACCTCCTCAAACACCACATAATGCAACTATACAGGGAATATCGGCAGGTTCACGTAGCAGCCCATTGTCGCTGCCTCCTTTTAAAGGTAAAGATCCCTTATGTGTTTACTACAACAACAAAAAGACAGTAATTATGTTGCTCGCTCCTCGGACATTGTGACATATGCCCGAACAATCCACATCCTGTAAAAGCCACTTTAGAAAACACGACGAAGAGAGCCCCTCCCTGCTGTTTGTTTCATGTTTGCAGAGGAAGTGGTGGGGAAGGGAGACCTGCTGGAGGGGCATGGATATGAGAAGGACTTGCTCCACCAGTCACCAAGGGAGCTTGGCCACTTTAGAAAACAAGTGATGGGGGCAAAGAGCAACAGAGTGAGAGGGTAAGACGACAGCAATAAGCAACAATGTGGGAGCGATGGTGGGGCAACAAGCAATGAAGGCAAAAGCAACAATGACGGCGAACAACCAAAACAAGCTTGTGCTGTGGCGATAAAAGTTATGCGCAGCCACCATGCTGAGACATGAAGCGGGCGCTGTGCTGATTAAATTAAAGGCTCACGGCTTCCAAAATAATTAATTAAACAAACTTATTTTATGCTTATGAAATGAAAGACAAGCACAATGCACTTGAAAAAGGCAAACACACGCTACTTTCTCTTCAGGAAAAAAGTATGTTTTAAAAGTGTTCCAAACACACGCTCACATTAAACCTATGCCTTTAAGCTGCCACGAGCAGGAAACAAAGAAAAATAATAGTGCCTCAGGAATAACACATAAGCACTCAAGTGGAAAGATACCAGTAGTTAGGTGCTGCTCTGTGTGAGGAAACAAAGGACAACAAGGAGGGACAAAGAGGATGGATTAACTACTAGCAATCAAGCATTTTTGAACAACAATCGAAGGGACGAATAAAAAGGCAATGTGCAGGCTGTAAGCCCACAGAGTGAATACAACATGTCTCAAAGAGGCAGCGCACACGCTGCCTAGGCTCGACCTAAAATTGAAAACTCCATTGCTCACTGTATTTAATGGGATCACCAGTTCAGCATGTTTATTAACAAACAGAAAATTCATTTATCTGACCCAAACCTCACTACATTAATCTAGAGAGTATCCTTACTCCAATTAGTCATGAAGTTCCAAAGTGTGTAACAGTCAGCATTTATACAATACTCAAACAATTATATTCCTTGTTGATCATAATGTCTTTTTTTGGCTTATAGATTTTTCCCCTCTTCTTTAATGTTTTTAAACTTTCAAGACACCCTCGTCTGCTTATCCATTGGTACATGCCTCTGAAGGCCAAGGGGACTCTCCAATGATGGCGGGGCACAAGAAGAGGGGAATAAAATATTTTGACTTGAGTCATCCTAACTCCTGGCTCTGAGCCTCAGCTTACTGCTGGGATGACCTGATTGCTCCATGCTGCCATGGCAGCATCTTTGCTGCCTCAGCCTTTCATTTAAAAACTAAATGCATTCTGGGATTTGTAGTCTTGGTCAACTGATAGCAATGAATGTTCAACAAAGAAGACCAGGACTGGAAACATGGCATACTGCAGACTTAGGGGCTTATGTACAAGCCCCTATCGCCACCACAACGTCACCTATATTGACGTTGTGGTGGCGATAGGGGCTGCGCCTTATGTATAAGGCAGCGTTAAGCCACTTAACGTGGCTTAACGCTGCCTTGTACATAAGGCCCCCTTTCACGCTATGGTTAGCGTGAAAGGGGTGGGCAGTGGGTGTTGCGGTGGGCGTTCCACCGCAACACCCATTTATTTTGACGCTGTCCCCTATGTACAAGGGTGGCGTACATAGGAGGCAGCGCCAAAATTAAGACCAGGTAAAAACTGGTCTTAAGATGGCGAAACGAGGAGAAATGCATTATTTCTCCTCGTTTTTGCTTTTTCCATGTGTTCTGCCTTGTGCAGCACACTTGGAAAAAGCAAAATGCCATTGTTTGTTTATGTGTAGGAAGGTGTCCCTTTCTGCACATAAACAAACTTTTTAAATTCCATTTTGTCACTTTCATGTGTGCTGCATTAAGCAGCACGCATGAAAGTGACAAGATGGCATTTCTAGGATTGTTTATGTGCAGGAAGGGACACCTTCCTACACATAAACAATCCTCCCCTGCAAGCAGACACCCTTGCACTCTGGTGCAAGGGTGCCTGCATTGGCGCTAAGTTGCTAAACTTAGCGCCATCGCAGGGGGAAACGCAAGGCTGCACCACATTCTTGTAAATATGGTGCAGCCTTGCGTTTCAGAAGTGGCGGAGAGAGGCGTTAAGCCAGGAAGGCTAACGCCTATCTCTTCCACTTCCTTGTACATATCCCCCTTAGTGTGGCCATGCAGCCTTTTCTATGCAGAACATGGCCCAGGTACAGAGAGAGTGGGAGGGGCAACCTGGACACTGAACATTTTTCTGCTAATTATGAACACAGGGTCATTTGATTTTTATCCAATTTCCCTCTTGCGGTTCATGTTTTAATTGTTGTTTGGGTCCCCAAGCCCTGTTGATCTGTGTCTGGGGTTTTATTAACAGATATTCTTCTCATCTAGGTTACAAAGCAGCTGCCAGCTGGTGACATATGCTGCTGGTCAATTTCAGCCAGTTGTCGTTTTTACCAAAGGTCATCTTGGACTCAGTAAGTTGTCTTTCTTTATCCATTATAAATACGGTGCACTGGGTGTAGCCTGGATCTCCACCACTGAAGCAGGACCACTTTGGTATCTCTCGTGCCATAGTGCCCTGCAAATGCAAATTTACTCTAACCCAAGTCATCGACTGACCTATTTTGTATGTATATGTATACGTCAACCGCACTTTGCAGACTGGGATATGTTTTTTTCAATATAGACGTTACAATAAGGGACATAAAAGTCTCAGCTACACCTGGCTTTTGTGACCCTTGTGACATTGGGCCTGTTCCCAGCCATGAGTTTATCATTTGCTAGAATCCATTTGAGCAAAACGTGCGGAACACCGTGGTTTTTTCAACTCAAAAAGATAGGCTTGTACTAGACTTTCAAGCGAATGCTTCTTTTTATTAAATAAGCAACACGGGCACGCTCCTCATTCAGGTGACCAGATGACTCCATGCTTCCGGGGACGCAATTTCCCAGGCTTTTGCTTTTATTTCACAACCCAATGAATTGTGGTAGGTTTAGTCTTGATTCTGGTCAATGATCACCATTGGACTTAACCGAAGGATTACAAGTGTTTGTAAAAGGAAAACTCAGTACTGGGCCATTGTGTCTTTTGTGACATGGGTCCTTTGTTAGTCTTAAAATGGAAAAGATACATGTTTTGGCTGGGGGAAGTTACAGCGTAGGGAGAACTTGAATGCTTGAAGGCAAACCAGCAAACATTACAAAATGTTAAATACTGATTATTTAAAAAAAACAAAAAAAAAAACTAACAGCAACTTTGAAGTACGATGCTGGTATTATTTGGAGAGACAAGTTTACAAAATGAACAAGTCTGTTATCTAAACAGAATGAAATTGTTTTAAGCTCTGAAACAACAATTATAAATATCAGTATCGACCATGGTCTCTGCCCAGTCTTCACCTCCTGCTGCAGGACCCAAAGAAAGGTCTTGAAGTCCTCTCATGCCTTTTCCCCGTTATATGAAAATATTGGTGGAACTTAGATAAAGGCTTAATACAGGTAGCAAGTGTTATAAAAACCCTAACAGGACCCCTAACATGGGATGGCAGACAACAGAACCAGATGTGGCCCAGTGGGTATGTTTTAGCCTCGAAACTAGGATACTTTGACACCTAATCTCTACTTTACCACTTCACCTTATTATGCTTGAAATAAATACTCCATTCTAAAGCTAACCATGGCCCACATATCATTGACATTTCCCGGGGAAGGACAGCCTCTTGGCTTTGCGATCACAATCACTGCAAAGCCAGTTGTGATCTATTGGACTAGGTGGAAATTGTGGAACCAGGAGACATGGTTTGCAATCTCAGTTTCTCCATTTGACCGCATTGTGTGCCCTTGGGCAAACACTTTTTGAACTCCTCTCCCTTTTTGGCAAGATTAGGAACATTTAGAATCAATGTAAAATCTGCTGGTAAGTGTGAGGTTTTAAAAAAACACTACTGGATATTACCAGTGCAGTGCCCAGTTTCATGTTATATTCACCAAAATGCAGTAAAGTGGTAAATGTATCGCCTTTGTAGCAAGTAGCACTGAGCTGTAGTCTTGGGTTTTCTACTTTAACAACTGTTTGATCCTCGGCAAATCATTCTCTGTCTGTGCCTTGGTCTGCTAATTTGACAATATGTGAGAACTTTGCAGCAGGACTGATGAAATAAACACCAAAGGCATGTTGTAAGTACCGGACCCCATCATGGTTTTCATTTACACTTTCAGGCCTCTTTAATGGTTGGTGCCTGTTTTTGCATCTCTATAGCAGGAGATGCTCTTGAAGTTTCATGGTGCAGGATCCCTCCTGTCCTGCAGGTTCTCCCTAACAGACCCAGACAGGCACCGCTTTTGCAGCCAATAATGGCCTGAAAGAGTAAGAATGGGCATTCCGCAGCTCCTCTACGCAGGCAGTAGAACAGGAGACATGACTGCGTGACAAACCTGCAGAATGCAGGACCGTTGCCCACCCTACTCGTAGGTGGTTGCTAGGAGCTCAAGTGGAGGACATGAAGATTGTAGGGGCATGGGGTCGTGGGCCTCATTGGCTCTGTTGTAAAGACACCACTCCTACTTCACACCTCCCCCCTGCTGGTTATCTGGGGTTGTGTGACGGGTGTCTTGAACACCCTCAATGGATGCATGAAACCTGTCTGTGTAGTATCGGTACTAGCTGGGACAGCTTCAAATCAAGGTCGAGGTGCACTGGCAGAGCTGTGACTGGGTCCCAGTACCCTACTAGGATAACACTGACTGCATGTCCGAGTTCAGGTGTGATAGCAAATCTGTGTGTGAGTCCAAGGGCTTTCGGTCATTCTTTGGGTGCCATGGCAAATCTATGGTGCTTATCTAAAAGCCCCTTGTGCTGTTGGTACGTCACTTTTCCCCATGTTAAAAGTGATGTACCGGCAGCACAAGGGCCTTGTAAGTAAGCCACGATGGGGCGCATTTACAAGAGAATGACAGAGCGCGGTAATAAGCTAAAATTGCTAATGAAGCGCTCTGCCAGTCTGAAAATGCAGAGATGCACCGTATTTACAAGAAATCGGCACACCCCTGCGTTTCCCCTAGCTCTGGTGCTAAATTTAGCTGCCTAGCGCTAATGCAGGCACCCTTGCACCATAATGCAAATGTGCCTGCAATGTGGGTAATGATTATTCATGTGCCGGAAGATGTCCCTTCCTGCACATAAACAATCAGTACTGGTGATTTGTAACTTCTATGTGTGCTGCTTTATGAAGCACACATAGAAGTTGCAACTCGTCATCTTTTAATGATTGTTTATGTGCAGGAAGGGTCACCTTCCTGCACATGAACAATCACTAGTGGCGATTTACAGTTTCTAGCACACATAGAAACAGCAAAAACGGGGAGAAATTAATTCTTTCGCCTCATTTCGCCAGGTTAAGACCAGGTTTTCCCTGTTCTTATTTTTGGCGCTGCCCCCTATTTACACCACCCTTGTAAATAGGGGGCAGCGTCAAAAAGCAATGGGTGTTGCGGCGAAACTCCCACTGCAACACCCATTGCCCGCCCCTTTCATGCTAAGTGCTGCGTGAAAGAGGGCCTTATTCAGAAGGTGGTGGCTTAACACCGCCTTGTAAATAAGGCTACGGGCTTATCGCCACCAGAACGTCACAAAAAGTGATGTTCTGATGGCGATAAGCTCTTGTAAATAGGCCCCTATGTTTGGGCCATTATTCTCGTCTATAAGAGGGCGCGCTGCAGGTCGGGAATGAGGTGCTTTGGAGATGTTTGTTGGTTTTGTACTCGACGGGCAGGGGGCGCTGAAGGTGAGGAATCAGGTGCACTGCCAGGTGTTGGATGCCGATCGTCAATAACATGACTCAGAAGGTCGAGTGATAACGCCGGTCTTATCTCCCTTCCACCTCAGTTGTTTCTCTCACTCCTGTCCTTCAGTTCCCCTAGACTCTGCTACCCAGGGGCGCTACGTCACCTTCCCGCTGGAGGGCCACGCATCGCAGGGGACTTTGAGCCCGGTGATTGTTTGTCGGAACACGTGTGCTCGTGGTGCGTCGACAGATTCTGAGATTTGTTTTCACATTCGGGGGAACATTGATTCCAATGTTGATGTTTTTGTTAGGAGGGAGGGAGGGCGCCTTTCAAGCCCTGAAAGAACAAGGTCGGAAAGGACGTCATGATGAATATTCGGACAGTGCTCTATGCCACTCTAACGTCACCTCAAAGGTCTAAGGGGACTGGCACCGTGCCCGTTATTTTTTATGGAGTTACAATTAGGCTGACAATAGACGTGAACTCCAGGCTTATCCAGTCCCCATACTTGTGACAGAAAGCTCCATCTTGCCTTACTCTTCCCTACTAAGCACCACGAATGGCAGTTGCTTCCATTGAGTGAGGTAATGCAGTGTTTTAGGGCACCACCAGGAGGTGGCGCCATACTATAAGAAAAGGGCGAAAAATGTATTTTTATAAGGGGACAAAGAGTGAACCAGATATGTCATAAATGCAATTTTGCCTAGAGGTATCAAAATACTTTTACAGATCATGAGTGCTTGCCTCGTGTTAATTTAATTCACTAATTTTGCATCCATCAATTGTGATGAACAATGCTTAGTGAATTTCTTGCCCATTCTGTATAAATATACTTTTTAATGCTACTAAATTCAGGTTGTGTGCAGTGTTGGAAATGGAAATTATGCACTTCAAGACCCGACAAATACGAAGACGGACAGAAAAGGGGCGAAGTCTTACGGGACAGAGCTATAGGGGGGCCATGGTCATGATGACGTGACGTGTCCTGAGTTGCAGCAGTCATTGAAAGTGAACCTAGGGTCTGCCTGTACATATGCAATACTATCACAAAAAATTGGCAACAAAGAAAAAAACACACAGTAAAGCTGTTCTGGCTTCCATAACATGTTATAATAGCATATGACTTAAAGCATTTGTTGCACAGCGCTATGTGTGTCCAGCGAGTCGCAGGCCATAATACTGGTTAGGTAGATTAGAAGGCCAATGCACCTGCTGTAGAAATCTTTGTGCAATCTCTGTCACAGGTTTGAACCATCATCAAATGTTGTAGAAGATTACTGTGCCTGTAGCAGAGCATTGTGTGAAACATGTAGGTGAGATTTGCTGTCATTGCATCATAGCGCATTGGGTTTGTGAGTTTGCTGCAGAGGTAAAGAGTAAACCACAGGTCAAAAAACATACAATCCTTTTAAATAGCTGTGTATGTTATGTGCTTGTTACAAACTGCTGCATTTAACCCGCATGCTTGATCTCAATCGTTATGCTACGGTTGATACAGTGGGGTCCATTGAGTAGTGCAAATATTTTTTGGGTGCCATAAAATAATGTAATCGGGTTTTTAAGCTATAAAAATTCTTATGGTTATTGTAATTACACACAAACATATGCTTCAAAGTGCAGTGGGTTTGTGAGTTTGCTGCAGAGATTCAGAGTAAACCACAGGTCAAAAAATGCAATCCTGTTAAAATAGCTGTGTGTGTTGCTACAAACTGCTTCATTTAGCCTGCATGTTGTTGCAATGGTTATGGTTATTGTAATTACAGCAAAGCTGCATTTCCACAGAAAAAAAACATATTTCAACAAATTATATATAGATTTAGAACTTGAAAAAGTTAAAAACAAATTTAAATCACCATTTATACCCTGTCACTATGTAAAGTGACTGGTGCTCTCTGGAGCTTATTTATGAGCCCCTTGCACTACCAGTGCGTCACTTTTTGTGACGCACAGGCGGCGTAAAATATGCACCACACTGCGACATATTTACAAAGTGAGGCATCTAAGCAGATGCATCACTTTGTAAACTCCTGCGCTACATTATACCCGCGTCAGGTATAATGTATGCATGGAGGGCGTTCCCCCACAAAAAAGGGTTGTAGAAGTGGCGCAGTGAAATCTATCAGATTTCACTACGCCACTTCTAGGATGCCACTGCATTAAATCCTGACGCAGGCCCTTTCACATGGGGCCTGCCCCATGTGAAAGGACAAATTGCTGGAGTCGCGTTCATTTCCAGACACACTCCAGCAATGCGCCATTTTTGCGCTGACAGATACGTCAGGATTCCTGATGTATCATCAGACATGGAGCGCCGTACATTAAATACGGCACATCCATGGTGTCGCAAGGAGGGCGCACTGAAAAGTGCAGCATTGCTGTTTTCACGCAACAATATAACACTTTTCATAAATAAGGCTCTCTGTGTTTTTCCGGATGAGGTCATACGTTTATCTGTAGGGGGTGTTCCAGCTGAACAGCTCCCACCAGGACACATTTCGAACAAAGGGATTCCTTGATGTTCATGAGGCCAAGCGGTGAGCTGGAGGGGCAAAAGAGTCTTTCAGACAGAGGATCTGGAGCATCTGACTGTGTTGAAATATTGCACTGGGAAAATTTGCTGGAGTTAGCCTGGAACCTACTTCCGGTCCAATAATAGCTGCTAGAAACTGAATTTATCGCAATATTGGTTCTTTATGCTGTGATATGCCAGAGTAAGATAACTGCCTTTTCTACCTTTAATTGTTCCAACAGAACATCTATTTCCAGGCGCCTTGACCAACTGGATGAGCTTCCTTCCAGAAGTAGGCAGGATGTACTTCCGGACATCTGGAGTAAGCCAGGAGTGAGTCACGCCTGTAGAGGGCCATCTAGCCGCTACAATAAATTGTAGCCATGCATCACCCCTTGTTACCGGGCTCGGTCCGAGGGTATAAATAAATGGGCCAAAGTCGCACAGGACCTTCAGCCGGCACAGTACCTTGAGTGAACGTGTATGGTTTCCTGCGCGCAATCCAGGCCGCAACTCATACCTCAGTGGCACAATTTAAACTGGCGACGAGGAGGTGAAATGGCCCGCGTCTCCCCACGCTGCAAGGCTGCTGCCCCAGCAGACCGTGTGTGAGAGCGTCTGCCCCAGGGGAACTGCCGACGCCCACCGCGCCGTCATCTGGGCGGCCCGCTCCCATCTGCAGTCCGGCGTCTGGGCGGTGAGTGCGCAACGACTGCTACAGGCCGCCCCGCTCGCAGCGGCATGTGAGTGGTTCCAGGAGGAGCAACGAGCGGCGACGTCAGCCCCGCTTCAGGCCAGCCCTGTTGTAGAGCCCAGGCCCGCAGCGCGTGTCTCCCAATGCGAGGGCGGGGCCTTTAGGTCTGACACGTGGAGATCTCCCCGAAAGACGTCACCGGAGGCCCGACATAGGCGGAAGGCTGCGCCTGAGGGAACCGATCGGCAGCTGTGGCCACCAGGGACTGCCTAAAATGGCCAAGCCTGCGAAAGGACAGAAAAGAAAAAAAATGAAAGAGAAAAATAAAATAACAGTATACATACCAAACGGAAAAAAAAAGGAACAAGCATACGGGGAGTGGTCCAACAAGAGAGCCCCTGAAAGCAAGGCGGCCCAGTGCAGCATATTGGCCTCATCATCAAATGGCCTCATCATCAAAAGAAGGTCAGTGGGAGCCCCATAAGAGACACTGTGGGGAGGCACAGCGCCCAGAAGGGGAAATAAGCGGCAACACCACACGTGCAGTGCGCGACAGGCAGCTGTTGTAGGTGGAAGGGCACCCCAGGCTCATCATGGGAGATCCGCCACCACCACAGCAACCAGCACAAGTACCAATAGCGCCATACTCTCATGCGTCAGTGACGCCCATACCCCCATTCAGCCAGCCACCGCCACGCCCAGATGGAAGCTCTGGGTAGGTCGCCTAGACCACTACTTCACAGGGACCCGAGAGACCGACGGGACAGTGAAGCGCTCCCTGCTCATGCACTTCGGGGGAGAAGTGCTCTACGAGCTGTTCGAAACATTAGCCAACATGGGGGCGGCGCACGAATATGATGCAGCCATTGTGGCCCTGAACAGATATTTTGACCCGCAAATGAACCCCGACTACGAGCGGTTCAAGCTGCGCCAGGCCCGACAAACAGAGGCGGAAACAGTAGACATGTTCTACGCCCAACTACGGAAACTGGCACGCACGTGCACTGGCATTGACCAGAACGAAGAGATTAGGGCGCAAATCATACAAGGATGCAAGTCTGTTGCCCTGCGGCGACAAATGCTCCTACAACCGGGGATTTCCCTTGCCGAGATTCTGGTCCTCGCTCGCTCCCACGAGCTGTCAGACAAGTGGGCCGAAGAGATGGAAGTGGTTCGAGTCAGGAACACTTCGGCCGCGCTAACGCAGAAAGTGGTGCAGGTGAAAGAAGAGACCGTGGAAGTCGTGCAGAGGCAACCTGCGCCAAGCCAGAGGCGAAACACCGGTGTCCGGCTCGCCAGCAAGTGCGGACACTGCGGGTTTGATCACAAAGAGCAGGACAGATGCCCCGCGAGAGGACAAACGTGCTCAAAATGTGGCAAGGCCAACCATTACACCAGCATCTGCCGCAGCAGCGGAGGGAGATCCCGCAGTGGCGCACCCAAAGGGCGGTCGACGACCCTTCAAAACCTCACACTCGAGGAGCGTGAAAACCCCGAAACTCCACCCCCACAAGGCGCCACCGCCTACTACGAGGACGACGATGACACGTTCATCATCTCCTTTGCAGGAAGGCCAGGACGTAAGGGGCGTCCGCCCCCGATGTGCAACATCAAGGTCAACGGAACCTCGGTACACGCCCTAATTGACACCGGGGTGTCGGTCAATGTGATGGACTCTGACCAGTAACAACGGCTGTCGCCCAAACCAAAATTAACACCCAGCACAGCCAAAATCTACACAAATGGTGGCACAGAACCGATACCACTCCGAGGGATGATGGAGGTTGAGGTCTCGAATTCCAAGTACTCCGTGAAAACCAAATTCCACATAACCGAAGGGAAGAAGGGAACGCTACTGAGCTGCCACATGGCTGAAGATTTGGAGCTGGTTTTCTTTGCTAAGCAGGTCCACGAGAATCACGCCGAGGACATGATGAGTGAATTCCCGCAACTCTTCCAAGGCCTGGGCAAGCTCCGAGGACGCCAAGTGAAACTACACATCGACCAGGCAATCCAACCGAAGGCACTCCAGCATCGGTGCATACCTTTCCACCTCCACCCCCTGGTAGAGCAAGAACTGCAGACCCTGGAGGACTTGGGAGTCATAGAGAAGGTATCCAGGCCCACTCCATGGGTGTCCCCGTTGGTGGTGGCGCCCAAGCCGAAGCAACCAGGCGCGATTCGGCTGTGCGTGGATATGAGGCTCCCTAATCAGGCCATCCGGAGAGAGAGACATGTGACCCCGGCGATGGATGATATAGTGGCAGATTTGAACGGCGCCCAATGGTTCTCGAAACTCAATCTGAACTCCGGATACCACCAGCAGGAGCTAGCGCCAGAGAGCCGTTACATTACCACCTTCTCCACGCACGTGGGCCTCCGAAGATATACCTGACTCAGCTTTGGGGTGTCCTCCGCGGCGGAGGTATTCCAGAACGCCATCGAGGAAGCCCTCTGTGGCCTCGTAGGCGTGATCAACTTAAGCGACGACATCTTGATATATTCGCAGAGTTTAGAGGAGCATCATGCTAGACTGAGAGCCATGTTGCAGAGGTTAGCAGACTGTGGACTCACCCTCCACAAAAAAAAGTGTGCTTTTTACCAAGGGTCCATAGACTTCTTCGGCTACATCTTCTCGAGAGATGGGCTTCAGGTTGACCCCCGCAAGGCCGAAGCCATCAGGAGTGCCACAGTTCCGCAGAATCCCACGGAAATAAGGAGCTTCCTCGGGATGGAAACATACTGCGGGAGGTTCCTCCCGAACCTCTCCACCATGTCCGAACCACTCCGGCAGCTGACAAAGACTGGGACACCCTGGGAGTGGACGCCCCGGTAGGAAGCGGCGTTTCAAGGCATCAAGAAAGTGCTCCTTGATCAGACAACGATGGCATACTTCCATCCTAAAAGGAAGACAGAGCTTGTAGTCCATGCCAGCCCAGTGGAGCTAGGGGCAGTCCTCCTGCAGGAAAACACCAAAGGAATCTGCGTCCCCGTGGCATACGCCAGCCGCGCGCTGTCCACGACTGAAGCCAGATATGCGCAGATAGAATGGGAGGCTCTGGCCATTCGGTGGGCGTGCCATCATTTTCATTTGTACTTGGGCGGTCATCCCTTTTTGGTGATAACGGACCACAAGCCCCTCATACCACTATTTAGTGGGTCCAAGCGCCTGGCACCTCCAAGGATCGAGAGATGGGCAGTCCAGCTACAGGCGTACTCATTCCAGCTGCTGTACCGACCAGGCATGGACAACCCGGCAGACTTCCTGTCAAGGCACCCCCCGGCGAAGGAAGGAGAGTCACTCCCAGGGGATACCGCAAGCACCAATGCGTTCGTCTGCATGATAGAGGACAGTGCCTGCCGACTGCCCATGACCAAAGAGGATCTTCGCAATGCCACGGAGGCGGATGACACCATGAGAAGAATCAAAGAGGCCCTCAAAAAGGGGCAATGGCATCGGTTTCTCGATGGCGCCTCTCTGCTCACCGCGGAAGAACAAAACTCCCGACGCCAAATATGGAGAGTATGACACAAACTCAGTGTTAGCGGATCCGGACTAATCCTAAGGGGACAGAGAATCGTTGTGCTGAAGGACCAACTGCCAACGAATGGTTGTGCTGGCTCATCAAGGTCATCAGGGCACCGCCAAGACCAAGGCGCGACTCAGGGCGAAGGTATGGTTCCCCAGCATGGACGACATGGTGGATGAAGAAGTCCGAAGGTGTCACCCTTGCACCATCACTGGCGGCGACCCTGCTCCCTCGCCCATAATCACGGAGGAACCGTGTCGCACGCCATGGGCCAAGGTCAGCGTTGACTTTAGGAGTTTCCCAGACGGGCGGCACACCATGGTCTTCATGGATTTCTTCTCCAAGTTCCCGGTGGTGGAATTGATATCGTCCACGGCGTTTGCACATGTCCAGCCGGCACTGGAAAAGATCTTCGCCATCTTTGGACTACCGGAAGAAGTAAAGTCAGACAACGGACCTCCGTTCCAGGGTCAGGACTTCCATGACTTCCTAGAGCGCCGAGCCATTCGACACCGCCGTATCACACCCCAGTGGCCTCAAGCCAATGGTGAGGTCGAGCGGTTCATGAGGACCCTCAACAGAGCCCTTCGCATTGGTGTGGAACAGCGCCAAGATCCGGAGACGTGCTTACACCAGTTCCTGCTCGCATATCGGCAGACACCCCACTCAACAACGGGGTGTGCCCCGGCCACTCTTCTGCTGAAGCGCTCGCCAAGAGACATCATCCCCGAAGATCCTGAATGGACGCCACCAAGCCTGGATATTGAAAAAGCCCAACAGAAGCGAAAGACCACCAACGAGAAAGCGACAGCGAGCAGAGGAGCCTGAACACTGGGTGTGTGTGTAGGGTCCAAGGTGGTCCTCAAAGACCGTCACCCAGGCTGGAAGTTTCGCACACCCTTTGAACCGGAGGTGTGGACAGTCACCTGAGTGGACGGTACCATGGTCACGGCTCAGCGAGGTTGCCACACTGTGGTGCGTAACGTGTCCTGGTTCAAAGAAGCGCTAGGAGCCCTGCATGCCAGCAGGGTATCCCCTGAGGAAGACGACGAACCTTTGGACGTGCCCATGCAACACGCTGGGGACCTAAGTGTGAGCCCGAGGGTGAAGCGACGGATGCCCAAAGGGGAAGCCCTGAAGATCGACCACGGCATGGAGTGTTGGAGAGATCTCAAGAAAGCACCGCTGTACACTCAAGTGAAGGGGCCTTCCGAAGCCAACGGTATCTGCTCCGACCTAACCCTGCACCCAGTCAAAAGTTGAGAGACTTTGTGTGATAAAGCGCTGTGCCACGGAGGACCCTGGTCAAAGACTGCAGCATCATGTTTCTTTGTTGTACGTTTATGTTTGTTCTTATGTTCCTTTCCTTTTTCCGTTCACATTTTTTGTTTATCATCTATCTAAAGGAAAGGAGGGATGTAGAGGGCCATCTGGCCGCTACAATACTTTGTAGCCATGCATCACCCCTCGTGACCGGGCTCGGTCCGAGGGTATAAATAAATGGGCCGAGGTCGCACGTGACCTTCAGCTGGCAGAGTACCTTGAGTGAACGTGTATGTTTTCCTGCGCGCAATCCAGGCCGCAACTCATACCTCAGCGGCACAATTTACAACGCCCACTCACACTAAGATCTTTGTGATTCGGGCCATTCATAAAAATAAGTGGCCATCTCCTTACTGTGAATCATCTTCTCTACAAACAGTTTTTGTTTTATTTATTTGAAATTATATGGCTTTTTTTTATAGAGGATATGATACAAGAGCACTTTACATAAAAAACTCAGATGAACAATACATTAATATGTTGACAATTACTACAGTAGCCCAGAGGTAGGAAACATAGGTACGTTTAGCACTGTGCTGTGGGAAAGTAGGGGCAGATTAAGGGCAGGGGACAGTAACAATTCTATGTGCATATCTGTAACTACATATGTGTCTTGCGAGTAGATAGGCTCTTAAGTCTATTGAATCCATTAGGATGTGGTCAGCAGTTTTAAAAGTAGCTCATTTTCAGGAGGTTTTTAAAAGATGTGAAGGATAGGCCGAGTCTGAACTTTAACAAGATGTCCTTCCAGATCCTTGGAGCAAAACAGGGAAAGGAGCGGGTTAAGCTGGAGGCTTGGTTGAGGCCTATTGATCACAATAGGAGAAGGTTGGTGCTGCCAAGGTGTTCTAGTTGGCCTGAAAATATTACTTTATTTTTCAGATGTTAGCAGGTTTCTATTTTTAGAGTACTGGGCGTTTCGAGAGGAAGTCACTTCATTCAATAAGCGCTGGATAGATATGGTCACATTTCCTACAGCTTTCAAAGAGACTGTCTGCGTAAGCAGGTAAGCATCGCCGCCCAGTAATTCGACCCTCCAGTGAATGCTAGTTGTAAAAGTATGCTCCAAATTCAGCCCCTATTGCGATAAATGCAACCCAGATCTATCATGAGTTTACTCAGGTTATTTGTTCCTAGTCCTGGGGTTTGCACCAAGCGCCATTTTGGTTTCATGCTTCTAGAGTTGGGCGAAGCTGCATAGTCAGCTGATTCTAAACTTTGCAACTTTCCTTTTTTCAACTTCCAAAGTTTTGTATAGCTTTGAAATATAGGATGGGGTGGGGGAGGGGGGGGCATAGCAGCCCTTCAAGCTACCGGGAAACCCTTCATGCATTTGTTCAGGGCAGCTATACTCCAACCCATCCTCAGAGAACCCCTTCCACCCCCAGCGCATTACTTTTTGATGCCTTATGGGAATTTGGTGACATCTAACCATAATTGCCGCAAGATCACTCGCCCTGAGTCACCCTTCATGGGTGGGGCATTTTGCGGCAGTAAATAGTCACAGCTAACAATCTAGTAAGGCTAACCCTCACCTCGAGTGAAGTCTGGCTGCTTCAACTACATTTACAACAGTGACGTTTCCTGACTTTGTGGATGAAACTGAAGCTTCACCAGGGCCGGACTGGCCGTAGCGGGCACCGGGCATTTCCCCAGTAGGCCAGAGGGGTGGGTTTCCTGTGCTTCACTCTTCACTGTTCCCAACCTTTGAACCATACTGCCATTCGAATTTGGAGAGTTCACACCAATTTACAAAAGTGCAGTACTGCCCCTGGGAACAGACAATATGCAAAAACAAGTGTGGAGAAGCAATAGGAGAACACACAAAATACCCCAAAAACGACTTCTATTTTTTGTTTCTCCATCAGCCTCTGAATGTAAACAATGGGTTTGTTCAGATTTCTAGAGAACCAAGTGTCTGTGAGGCCCTATGTATGACTGAGAGGGCGTTGCAAAAGTTCTTGAAAAGAATTAAGTACTCGTCAGAGAATTACAAAACCCTCTTTGATTTCTTCTCCGAGATAGATGGGCACTCTGCCACCAAACGAGAACCTCCCAAGCTGCAAGATTTACTTTTCTATTGTCAACTGTGGTTAGCACTTCTTGCATTAGATCTGTTCCAGAGAAATAAGTTGATGGTCACAACCATGGTAGAAAAAAGTCTAGATACCGACCTCGTCTATGATTTGGTCGAATTGAAATCGCGGTTTTTTTAAGCGAAATACAGGCAAATTTAACAAACAATTATGGGACATATTTATGACTTTTGTGGCGCAGATCAGTGCAGCAAGTCACCTTGCTGCACTGCCCTGTGTCACAGGAAAAGGGCAGGAATGCGCCGTGTTTATCCAATATGGCGCATTGCTGTCCTTTTACCTTGTGCTGGCGCCATTTTGACAGCCTAGTGCCAATGAAGGCACCCTTGCACCATGGTGCTAGTGTGGTAGGCAGGATTGTTTTTGTGCAGGAAGGGACCCCAATGTGTATTAGGCCAAACATGCATGGGTGGCCGCCTAAATGAAAATTGTATGCAAAGTATGCCATGGAGTACAAACGTCACACAATATGAATGAATTTTCCTTATATTTTCTAAATTACCAAGGGGAACATTGGTCATGGAGCACAAGCCACCATGGCACACGTTCAGTTTCACAGTGGCCGCAAGACTTTTCTGCTCAGATCAGTCTTTCCTGGGCAAAAATTACACAAAAGCTTATGTGTGAGAAAACAAAAATTATACGAAAAAAACGAATTATCTGGAAGTATGCAAGAATACATTTGCGTACTATAAATTTCACCCGGATCTACAGATGCTTCGAGTCTCAGCACACCCGTATTTCCATTTGTGACATTATAATTTCCAGGACAGCATCAACTTTCCTTTGAAGTTCTTCCACTTCTCTGCATTAGACTACAGGAAACATTCCTTATATTCAGGGACACTGGAATCATGTGATTTTGCAGTTGCTGCATTTTCTGCCTAATTAGGGATTTGCTGCATTTACCACATAATCCTTCATCTGCTGCATAATCTGTGGATTTTAACAACATTTTTTGTTTTTAGCACAAACAAATCAAAAGTTAGTTGTCACAAATTCAAATAAATACCTACATTCCACCACAGGGGTATCATGGACTACTGTAGAATATTTTGCTCCTAATCCCTCTGAGACTCCCACCCAATGCTAAGCTTGAGGAAAGAAGGCCCCCATGGAAAAGGGAAATGCGAAGAGATACAGCAGCCAGTTGTTCACTGTAGCACTACACAACGGTTGATTGCCTAAGGTAACAGAAATACACTGACTAATTCAGATATTATAGTGGATGTGAATTTTACACACACAAAGACTCTGACCACTAACCTTAGTGCTATCTAAACTTTCATGGCTGTTTGCACTCAGAAATGGAGAGTTTGGGAAGCGTTGTGTTTACGTTCCCAACAGCCTTTAACGTAACACGTAACTGCCCCAACTAAGACTAGATCACAGTTCCAAAAAGAACTTCATTAAGGCGCTTGAAACTGCTGTTAGACCTGTCAGCCTTAGGGTGGTCTTCAACAAAACGTTTTGCTGGTTTCCATTTTTGCTGAAATTTTTTTTTGTTGGCCTTAGCACTCTATGCACTTTATCACTGCTAACCAGTGATAAAGTGCTCACTGCCCTAAACATGGGTAAATTGGTTTACACCTGATTGGCATATTTAATTTACTTATAAGTCCCCTGTAGAGTGGTATACCATATAACCAGGGCCTGTGGATTTAATGCTACTAATGGGCCTGCTGCTTATACTGTGCAACCCACTTAAGTAGGACGTTATAAAATGCCCCAGGTCTGCCATTGCAGCCTGAATGCAGGTTTTAACTGCCAATTCGACTTGACCATATCACACCTAACGTAGGCCCTAGGTAGCACATTGGACAGGGTGCATTATCATTAAAAGTTTGGACATGTACTTTTAAGTTTTATATGTCCTGATAGTGAAAAACACGTAAATTCATTTTTCACTACTGTGATGACTACCTGCCCCATAGAATAACATTGGGTTGCCTTATTACACTTAATAAGTGCTAACTTTTGAGTGGGGACAGATAAGCATTTCATGTTTGGTATCTATGAAATTGTAATAAAAAATCTTCTTTAATAGTAAAGTCAGACTTTAAATTACAATTTTGAAAATGCCACTTTTAAAAACTTGGCATTTTCCTGTCCTTAGCCATTTTGTACGTGCAGCTTTGTGACTTCCTCCCAGACAGTCACACAATAGAGGGATTATGTGTACCTGAATGGGTCATCTGTTGGCAGGATGGGGGCATGGAGCAGGACACAGCTTTGCCCCGCTGAACTTTAGTTTCTCAGAATATTTTTCTTGAAAATTCTTCTAAGTACGAAGGTAAGTGCTGACCGAGCCCAATCTACTTCTTGTATCCGATCCACGCTCCATCGCATTCTGCCATATTTTTGGACTTTGACCCTGTCTCGCATGACTAGATGTCCATGGTAAGCGCTTTGGTCTATTGGGCGCTAGTTTTTACTGAACATTTAAAAAAATAATAACTCCGGTTCTACTGATTGATTCTTTTTTGTCATTTTGGTGTCAAATATTTTATTAAAATATATTCTATTTTTTTTTCTTGTGTGGGATTTTTCTTGTGTTGTGTTTTCACCTTATTACTGTTTGTGTGCAGCATAAATACTTTACATATTGCCTCTAGGTTAAATCTGACTGCTTTTGTGCCAAGCTATCAGAGCTAAGCACAGGTTAATTTAGTGTCCTTGTGTGGTTCAGCCTACCAGGGATTACGGCTGGTGCTTGACCACGGCTCATACCCAAGTCAATCAATAACCCAATTTCTCTCACCTGCACACTAATTCAGTGCAACAATTCCTTTTGATTCCAATGTGACTACTTCTCCGAAGGCAATTCCTGAGGTGGTATTTGAGAATTAACGTCCTGCTGGAAAGCTTCATTAAGGAAATTATCTTAACTAAAACAACAGATGAGGCTCACTAACTTTTTCAAAGCATAATTTTTAAACAACCAGTATAGAATCTTTATTTCTGACATTACAAAAAATGCGATGACAAGTGTTTTCCACGTAGTGGAATGCCCTTCACAAAGGTTACAGGTCACCTTTTTGTTGCCTTCTGCCGTATTTGGGTGTCAAACTGGCACTAGTGGGGTAAAACCTTTGCCTAGATAGTGTTAGCATGTGTAAAAATGACTAAATAATGAGGTAATACTATCATAAAATGTGCTGCATTATGCGCCATAAGTTGGCATTTTTTACCACATAATTTAGTGAACTGTGCCACCTAATTTGGTCCTCCCCTGCCATATAACTCCAGTTGCCCTGCTTATAGGGCTTTCACTAGCCGAGGGTTCTTCAATATGCAACCATGAGACAGACCTCAGAAGACCCCAGTTCTAATCTGCTTACACGAGATCCCCATTGAAGCTCTCTATATCCTTAAAAACGGGGTGGTTAACATTCAAGAAGACAATGACTTGTTTTATATTGAGAGTTATTAGGTGCTTTCCATAGCCATTGTGTGGCTTATAGTAATTCCTAGATTTTTGCATAAGTAGATCCTCTTTATACATCATTCATGCAGTTCTTCAAGGCCCTGACAGGGTCGCAGAGTGCTCAGATTTCATTGAGCTCCTTGGCACTGTTTGGGTGTAGGCAGTGCTTCAAGTGGAAGTAAAGAAGTGCAGGTACGCTTTGTCCCGGAGTGCCTGTGTGCTACTGAGAAGTGCTGGTACTCTTCCATCAAAATCATGGAAGCAATACCCCGAGGGACTTCACTCCACCCCCATTACCCTTACCCCCTTTGTGCATTCATGGACGCTCCTCTACTAATATTGGGACAGATGCCCCCAGTTGTTTTGTTAGGGTGACCTATCTGATGACTCTGGCCGTTTCTTTCTACCTGTCATGTTACTTGGCAGCCATGTTGCTCAACTGTGGTACTGTTCCCCGGATTTTGGCTATAGGCCGGAATGTTATGGGTATTGTCCGTGTCCAGGTAACTCTTCCTGCACTGTAAACTGTTGCTTATAAGATTCAATAAAAACTTTATGCACAAAAAAAAATCATTGCAGCAGTGCTAAGAAGTGCTGGTTCCGTTCCCTTCAAATTAAAGAAGTTCGGATACTGAATACCTAATAGTGCCTGCGCGTTTAAAGCACTGAGTTTAGGGTAAACAGGGTGTTGGTTGTTGTTTGGCCTGCACGGCGGGAGTAGGTGGGTGCACTGCTTGAGGCTTGGAGGCAGGGACGAAGGGTGGCTAGGGCTTCACAGCTCATGAACACAGATGTTGCAGGCAGTGTAAGAATAGCACAGCTGCACATCCGGGTACTTACCATCTTTGGGTCGAATTCTGAGCACGTTCAGTCTAGCACGTTTCCCAGGACCAAAGCTGTCCACCATTTGTAAGGTGAGATTACACTACTGCAAGATTGGACGGATGGGGCAGAAGGTCTGGGATGCGACTCATTGTATGGAACTCGTAGGGTTGCTGCAGATGAGACCAATGCTCCGCCATCAAACTCAGATCTCTCACTCTATCCCATGTGAGTAGTCCTTCCTCTCTGCCCTATGTCTGGCGCAAGTAGTTCTCGGTCTGTACCTTTTGAGGTGTGATAAGTAGTTCTCAGCCCCAGAGGTGTGGCGCCGGGCCAGGGCGACTGACGCTGGAATCTGGGGCTCACGGTTCGATCCCCGGCACCGGCGGCAGGTCAGCCCAGCACCATGTGACTCTGGGCAATAGCTTGCTTAATCTTCCCGACGGCCCCCAGTGCCGGGATGCCTTCGGGTAGCTGTTCGCGCTTTACAAATACTGGATTTACATTTTACCATTTCAGGTGTGAGTAATCTGCACCATGCTAGGTATGATTTACTGTCAGGCTCATGTCTGGTGTGATTGGATCTCAGTGTGTATCATATCAGGTGGGGGTAGTTGTCACTCTGCCCCATTTCAGGTGTGAGCTCTGTTTGAACCATGTCCGGTGTGAGTAATAATGCCACTCCCATGTCAGGGGTGAGTAGACCCCAGATTTGTTTACATTTACTTGCAGTCTGGTCCTATGGTTTGATTTACCCATCGCAGGGGTACAAGGAGCACAAGTCACAAACTGCAAACAAAGCACCAGCATTGGGCCAGATGCTCACGCTTCTCAAGGGGCAAGCAGAGATCTCTGGGGAGGGGTGGGGTGAACGAGAAACCCCAAATTCTCTAATAGTGCAAATGGACAAAGAAAGACCCCGGCAGGCAGGGGTGTAACGCAGGCCCCTGCAGCGCAGGAGGAGGGGGGTAACCCTCCAGGGAGCCATAACTTTTCAACGGGGGCCCATACAGCCCCGAGGTCAACGATTAGCTATGACATATGGGCCAATCAAGGGCCCCTCATCCTATTCTGCAGGGGGGAGGGCGTCATTTTGCGTTACGCCACTGCCCGCAGGTTCAAAATATTCTCCTCAGGTGTGCGCAGTTCTCTTTGTATGGCGGGCATGAGACGGGTTAAGTGGTATTAATAAAAGGGAAGTGGGGCAATACAAAGAGACACAGTACAATAAAAAGAAAGGACAATATCGTCCTAAAAAACAAAAGGCACTTGCCAATAAAAACACTTTGAAACATTAAAATTTCCAAAAACAAACAAAAGGCACAATGTGGAATAGCAACATCGTGTAAGCGCCGTTAACCAGTGGAACAACTCCTGCCGCGGGCCAAGATATTGTTACACAACCTGCCCCTTTCCCCCGCCTCTGACCCCTTCTCAAAAGTCCCGAGCAGCTGCCCACGGGTGACGAAGCTCTCTGTGGATAAACACACAGCCCCAGGCCAGAGTCCCTGTACCTGGCAGCAGATAAGGCCTCGCTGACAGGCGCCACGGTGGAAGCAGCTAAAGTCCAGCTCGCGCTTCAGTGTCGTCACCACGCCGCCTCCTCCTCTAGACACCCCTGCTGAGAAGAGGCCTGCTCCTCCGGTATAAATAAAAGAAGGGCCCGGTGTGAGCATCAGAGGAAGGAAGAGAGCTGCACGACCAGCAGAGGTGAGAAACGAGGACACCTGATTGAAGGGACCAATGGGGCCTGGAATACGACAGGGTTGGGGGGTCATGAGAGAGGCCACCTGTGAGACAAGATCCTGCAGTGGGGGGGAAATCTGAGAAGCGGGCGCTGGAAGGGTGAAGCTACAAGTCAAGGAGTCCTGGGGAGAAGACACTGTTTTGAGGTGGGAGGTCTTTTAGGAGCTATCCTAGAGGAAGGGACACTGCAGTAAGAGGGAACCTGAGCAGCTGCTAGCAAGGACCCCAAAGGCCCTAGTGCAAGCAAGGACAATGTTCCCTTTGACTACTGTTGGGATAGTAAAATATAGTAACTTACAGGGTTCAATGGGCCCCTCGGAGAGCTGGGTCCGGTGCCACTGCACCTGCTGTACCAATGGTAGCTACGCCCCTGAACCTTAGAGAGAGCCCCTGTAGCAAGAGAGCAACACAGGGATAGGGGGTAGGGCTTGCGAGAGGAGCTATGTGGTAAAGAGACGGGAAACATTTATTACAACGCAGGCGTTACAGCGTAGTGTCTTTACAACGCAGTCAGTACCACGACTGCAACGTTACCACGAGTTCCATTACAACGCAAGTCATTACAACGACTTGCTTTAGGGAATACGGTGTTGGACTGGTGTTGGATTTTAAGTCCAATGCCTTCCCTACTGATACACCGACTGTAGTTGGAATAGTAATTTAAACAATTCCAAAGTCCAGCGCTTCGCTAAAGCAAGTCGTTGTAATGACTTTCGTTGTAATGGAACTCGTGTTAACGATGCAGTTGTGGTATTGACTGCGCTGTTAAGCCACGCGTTGTTTTGGCATGCGTGATAACAGATGCTATTCGAAGCTCCAGAGAGAGTTCTGTAGGTGGGAGAAGGTGCAGGCAAGACACTGCAGAGAAAGCCTTTTGAGGAATGGCCCCTTGGAGGGGCGGATCCACTAAGGTGGGGGGATGGGCTCATGAAGGGACATCCTTAGGCATGTCAGACGTTTTTGCAGGACCCAGGTCAACGCACTGAAGCATGGCTCTTCAAAGGGTGACCTAGAGTGACGTGGTCCCTATAGACTAACTGGTAAAAAGCAGTTTAAGCAACAGGCTCATGTGCTGTGCTTATAGATTTGTGTTGGGTACTTGAGAATAAAGAACGTAGGGAAAGCGGCCATCTCTAGCAGTGCGTATAGGGGTTCCCAAAATTGACTAAAACTTGAAAAGTTCGGGTGGCACACTGTTTCGGCCTAGATTTGAAATGCTTGACTAGTGTCTGTTGTCATAGACAGAACTTCTTCAGGACAAAGGAGACAGTGAACCAGGATAGACTACAGTGGATCAGGGTTCCCATGCACAGGGGGCCTTCGATTTTCATGTTCATACTTTTGTTTTTTACAGTTTCCAGGTAACTGAACGCCTCATTGAGCCCCAAGATGTTTCTGAAAGCTGTCGCCGTCACACTGGCTGTTTTAGCCATTACAGGTATTTACACTTCTGTTTCTTTAATACATACAGCTCATAAATGACCTGTTTTTATGTCCATGTTCTGATGTTATGTGTACTTGAGCGAACCGCACCCTTGGGAAGCCGTACTTGTGGTGTGGAGTCACTGCTTTGAAGCTTTAATATCAACCTGCAGATATAGCCACTTCATAATGTTGAATTGCGCTGTATTATCAATGTAAGTAGATACTGAGTTAGAAAAAGTTAATCTATACTTCTCCTTTTCAATTTTTATTGTCTTCCTAACATGGAGTGGGGTAAAACACTTTCTGGGCTATTAGTCGACTGGCCAGCAGTTTTTTTTAACCTAAAGGGTGACATATTTTTCTTCATCAAATTGGCATTGACTATGCTGTTTGCGAGACAAGTAGCTAACTGTTACTGGCAACATTTCTCAGTGGTATACATTTAAGGCACTTTATTAGAAGCTCTTATTCTCGTTGCTCATGAAATTCCAGCAGGGACCTCAAAAGACCCCGTGGTGCCCATTCATAAATCGCATTTGGTAGTTCGTAAAGCAGTACTACAGCAGTTCTTATGTACTACAAAATGCTATTCATTAACCAACGGGCAGACACCGCCACCTCTCCGGTCTTCTCTGTGAAGACATCTCCACCCTCATTATCACGTTTTAGTAGCAAATATGGGAAGGAAAGATGGAATGTTTAGAAAAATGGAAATACTTAATAGAAAATGTGAGAGGTTTAGAGAAATGTGGGGCGGGTTTAGGGAAGAAAGCACCTAAACCCACACAAAAGTAAGCCTATTACTGTTCACAAACTACGCTTCTAAAATTACTACATCCCCAAAGATGACACAACACCTTGGGTGTGTGTGTGTGTGTGTGTGTGTGTTATATATATATATATATATATATATATATATAAAATAGGAAGCAGAGAACTCTGGGTAGTTCCCAAATTTAGGTGGAGAGAAGATCCTGCAACACCAGCGACATTCTGAGTCTGTGGGGGTGAGCAGATTCAGGGTGTCGCTGGTGTTGCAGGGTGCTCTATACAGGAGCTGCTCTCCACCTAAATTTGGGAACTTCCCAGAGTTCTCTGCATCCTATTTTTTGCACACACACACACACACACACACACACACACACACACACACACACACACACACACACACACACACACACACACACACACACACACACACTTACAAATACTCATACATGTAGAACTCGTTTTGAACAAGAAGATTTTTCTCCTCAGCCCCCATGTGTAATAAAATAAGGACTTGATTTCCACTTTTACATATTTATTGAGAACAGACTTTGTAGAGCTCCAAGTAGCAATGTACATTGAAGGGTATGTTAGTTTGTGGAATCTGAACGTAGAATACGTAGGTGTTCTGGAATGTGAGAGGAGAATCCTCGAGACTGCGCCATTGTTCAGAGTGACGTGCTTCGGTGTGCTCCCACACTGTGGTCTCCAGGATCCATACATATTGAACTTATTCGGAGACCTGCACGTGCGGTGTTCTTTGTACCGATTTCGTCACACTACAGCTTAGTACAGGAATGGGGTGCGTGTCTAAAGCCTAAGTGTTCGGGGGCTGACCAGATGCTGCTAAGGCCGGGGAGCCCTGCAATGGTTTGACTTCTCTGGAGCTGACACTTCTCAGATTGGGCCCCACAAATGTTCTGTGTAAACCGCCTCTAGCCTCAATTTCACACTCGGATATACAACCCTGGCCAGGGTTCTCTTACTTTGGGAGAACTCACTCGAAAAGTCGGGTTTGCAACCTCACTAGCTCAGCTACGTTCTATAGTAACCGAAAACAAATATTTATACATGGTTTTCTGTTTGAATTGAATACAATCATTGAATTGAATTTTACTTTGTTTTCTCCACAGGGTCTCAGGCGCGCATGAGCACGGATAAGGTGGCGGATGCCTTTTGGGACTACTTTACTCAGCTGACCAGCAATGCAAAGGAGACTATGGAACAGATTCAACAGTCTGAAATCAGCAAGCAGCTGAAGTAAGTGAGGGCAGACGACATGGGGTTGATTGTGCGAGACCCATAATTGTGTATTGGTGTAACATAAAATGATGTACCACCCCTGTAAAATGTGGCGAGGGGACCCAGAGACTCCCATACCTCACAGAAATACACACATCCGAGAGGGCGGGACCCCTCCTGTGCCGCAGGGGCGTGGGATACACCCCCACTGTGTAGGCATTTAGGAAGTCCCTTTTCTGGTAATCTATTTGCACAGTCCATTCTTGAATTTCACTCCACCAACCCACATAGGTAGATATTACACCTTCCGCGAATATAGCATGATCTCTCTGCGACACCTCTCACACCTAGATATCTTTCTGTCAGTCCAGACTGTTAGGTCTCTCTCGGCCAACCCCATTTGTCAGATATTTGTCCACTACACCACGTGGCTAGTCTGGCTCGTAAAAATACCCAGCCAACCCACACAGTTAGGTATCCTTTTTGCTAACCCACATATCTAGATATCACACCACCAGCCCACAAAGTTAACTAACCCCCTGCCAGCCCATACTGTTAGGTGGTTGTATGTCACAATATCATAGTCAAAAATCTTGTCTAAAATAAATGTCCTATCCTAAACATCGTTTAAAAAAATATTCATCCCAGTGGGTGTGGATTTTCTATTACTAACTCAGAATGATGATATTTTTGTAAACAATATTTAAGGCACAGTACCTAAGCCCTATGATATTCTGACTATGCTAGTCTAGCAATAACACAGAGAAGGAGGACAGGGAGCTTATAAAAAGGTCTAGAACTCTTGCTCCCAAGAATAAATCTGGGTATATCGATAGGGTAACTGTTCCAATGAGGGTGTATCTCAGGGTGGAAAAATGGCACATGTAAAGGGATCTTCCTATTTAGGAAGTAGTGCCCTCACACACCTGTGAGGGTGTCATGCTTCATCATCGAGCTTTTTGCTCCTCATGAGGTCGGCGCTGCAATACCCCAGGGGTCCCACGAGAGGGCTCTTGGTCTTAGATCTTTTTAGTCAAATAGCCTTGATGAGTGCGGGTGGGTGGGACAGGTGCAATGATGAGTTAAAAATACCTAAAGGGTACCATAAAACTAATTTATTCCAGGGTTCCCCTTGTTAGAAATAAAAGCAATGTGTCAATTGTTTGCTCCTAGTGATGAAGAGAAACAAATAGGCAATGTGCAAATTGTGTAGGTCATGTAGGTCGACACTTTTCATGCCTCCGTGGTCCAGGAGGGATCCATGTCGTTTCCTCAGGACCAATAGAGAAATGAATGAGTATCCCTACCCTTAGTCAGGGTTGAGAGGAAGAGTGCTGCTATCCAATGATTACCAACTTGTACTTGCAGAAAAAGTTGTGATTTAAAGAGTACCTAATAGGGCGTAAACCAACTGTGGTTATCCTATGTTCCAGCCCTACATTCGCGAAATTCGTGCCCCATAGGTCATACCAGACGACTGCATCAATGCTGCGGTGGTAAATAAAGTAAGCGCGGAATGAGGCGTAGTCACCTACCCCGTCGTCTGCTTGCCTGGAGAGGCTGCGCCCCTTACATGTGCCATTTTTCCACCCCGAAATACACTCTCATAGCAACAGTTAAGATATTCTAGCACCATCCTTCTGTCAACCCACCTGATCAGATATCCGTGTGTCAAACCACATGATTAGATACCCCCAATCCACATAACTAGATATCACTCCCCCAAATCACATAGTTATCTATTCCTCTTCCAGCTCGCACTGAAAGGTATCCCTCTGCTAACCACCACTTTTAGCCCCTTCACTAACTTAGGTAGCTCAATACTTCTTCGCCGAACCAGAAGTATTGATATCTATCCCCTAGCCCATCCCATTGGGTATCCTTCTACCAACCATCGATGTTAAATATCATTTCTCCAACATTTTTTCACATATGTATCCCTGAAGTCCTATTGGTCGATACTGCTTTGCAAAGCCTCATTGCTACATATCCTTGCACCAAGTCCAATTATTATGTAATCCTCCATGCAGCCCTGTTGCAGATATCCCTACACCAAGTTGCATCAATATATCATAATTGTTGCTGCAATCACTAATACTGCCAGTATCACATACAGCATTGACCAGTGGTGCCTCCGAAAAGCAGTGATACTACGTGGTGGGCAATTACCCTGAGCAGCCTTTACTAGAGTGGCCCCTCCCCTTGGCATGAGGAAGCAGGTTTATGGTGAAGGGTTTTGGTATGGAGGAGTATGGCATCTCGGATGCGAGAGGAGGATTTCTGGCATCGGTTTCTAACTGACAAGTAAAATATTGGCTAACACCATCTTAACATCATTTGGTAAAAATGGCCGTAGAACCTAAGATGGGCCCACTTGTAAGACGAATCTCTCAGAATCCCCACCGTAGCCTCAAAGTTGAAGCAACTAATGCCTGTGTGGTGTGAGCTGGCCCCATGTGTGGAGCATTATTGGATCTGAGGATCTCGCCGTCTACCCACTCATCTTTTTACAAAATGGGTACCTATGTCAGTGGAGCTGCAGAAGTACTGCAATTGTGGCAGGGTCTGGTGTTGGTTTTGATTTATCTTCATACAATTATTTTGCTTTTCTTGAGATAAAAGGCTCCAGGAGATAACGTGCCAGAGTGAGCTTATCTCTTTGAGCACTGATGGGTTATAGCTGTAAGACTTAGTTCTATGGGCTCTGAAGGAGTTTCATTCTATGATGCATTAGTTCTGTGGGTTTTGATGGGATATAGTTCTACTGGAACTTAGTTCAGTGGGCTCCGATGGGATGTAGGTCTGCAAGAGGTTCATTCTGTAGGAACTGATGCGTTTAATTTGTAGGAAGGCTTAGTTCTGGGTGCTCTGATGGGGTCACATGTCTTTTGGAGTTCTATGGAGTCATAGGTAAGTAGGAGTATAGGTATCGTAGAATTGATCTGGATGGTTCCAAGAACATCGATCCAAAGTGGCTCATTTCTCAGGGGCCATAGATAGTTTTATCTTTTTGTGGGCCAGGTTGTAAGTCTCTGAGGATGTCCCTCTTAAAGATGCAGAGTTTTCTCTAGCCTCACCCTCTCCTCGAAATAATGTAATGACTGACAAAACTCCCAAGGGCCTTATTAAGAGTTTGTAAATGGGTACTCCATCACAAACATGACAGATATCCTGTCTGCCTAATAGTTGTGCATTATATTCTAATGCGCTTGTAATAAACACGGCCGGACTGGGAACCGAAACCGGCCCTGGCAAACAGCCCCTCCGGCCTCCAGTTGCTAGTTGGAAGCACCACTCCCGTCTCACTGCTGCAGCTTTTGTTACAGCGGGCTGAAATTGCAGCGATGCTGCAAAACCGGCCCCCGGTAACAAAAACGGCCTCCCAGGGGTCCAAAACCGGCCCCCACCCTGGCGGCCCACCGGGGACACACCTGGTGCCCGCTACGGCCAGTCCGCCCCTGGTAATAAAATGGATGGGATATCTGTCACATTTGTTTTGGTGTATGCAGGATCCAAACTCAATATTTGGCTGTAAGCTCTCTTAAATATTACTACATTTTATGTACCACTTTTCAAACAATTATGTTGCAAAGCATTTTAAATACATACAGCAGGATCCAAACTGATTATGTGTTTTTTTTCTCAAATAGCACTCTTATCCAAGGTAACCTGCAGGAGGTTAGCCTCTATGCTGGTGATCTTCAGAGCAAGCTTGTTCCGTTCGCCACCAATCTCCATGCTCAGCTGACTCAGGACTCTGAGAAGCTCGTCGAGCAGATCCAACAGCAGCTGGAGGAGCTCCGCCTGAAGGTCGCGCCCTTTGCTGATGATGTCCACAAGCAGCTTGCCAAGAACATTGAGGAGTTGCAGCTGAAGCTGAATCCTTACACTGATCAGTTCCGTACGAGTGTTCAAGAGAATGCTGAGGAACTTCGCCAGCAGCTCACTCCCATTGTACAAAAGCTTCAGGCCAAGATCCAAGAAAATGTGGGCAATGTCCAGATAGCTCTTACTCCGTACACCAGTGCACTTCAGCAGACAATCAACGATAAAGTGGAGCAGGTGAAAGAGCAGCTGACCCCTTACACAGATGAGCTCAAGCTCAAAATTGATCAGAGCGTTGAAGAGTTGCAGAAGAACCTGGCCCTTTACCCCCAGGATGTCCAGGAAAAGCTAAACGAACAGATCGAGTTAATGGCTTTCCAGATGAGGAAGAATGCAGAGATGCTAAGAACCAAGATCTCAGAGAATGCCGAAGACCTGAGGCAGCAACTCCTCTCCTCTGCTGACCAGATCAAAGAGAAACTGAACGGTAATGTGGCCGATGTCCATCAGAACGTGGCCCCATACATAGAGGAGTTTAACACTCAGATGAACCAGAAGATCGAAGAGTTTAGCCAGTCAATCGCGCCCGCTGGCGAAAACATCAACAAAATGATTGTACAGAAGGCTGAGGAGCTGCAACAAAAGCTGGGGCCGTACACCGTTGGTGTCCAGGACCAGATGCAAGTGTTGGAGAAGGAAGTGCGTGACAGGATCAGCTCCTTCCTGAACAGTGGAATCCAGGCCGGGAACCAGGATGAGAGCCAGGATGAGAACTAATGGGCCCATCAACACAAAATAGCTTTAGTCTTACAGTTAGCGGAAATCAATTGGATGACTCTTGCCTAATGCCATCTGTTCAGAAGAAACCCTGTGCAGATGTCAACCTGAGTCCAACAATGCACAATATGCATATTCCATATAGATGTCTGAAATAATGGGACATTAAAATGCTGTCCAATAGCACCCATGCTCCAGTATTGTCATGTGTATAGATAACTTGGTTTGCCAATGCATGCTCTTATTGTAAAAGTCATACCTTGAATCCACAAACTACTCAATAAAAAAGCAACACAGCAATGCAAAGGCTGGTTCCACTTCCTGTCTCTCTAGTTTGATCTCTGTTTCGTGCAGTGTTGCTCCCTTAAAAAACAATACAAGATTGTGTAAACTGTTAGTGCTCATGAAGTTGATGGGAAAGAGGACACTGAATTCGAAGTCGTTTTCAGGACCACGTGTCAGCACAGCTTGGCTGTAAGACGTATTGTTAACAATTTTTTAAAAACTATACATAGAATATTTTACTCTCACGGAATACTATTGGCTGTTTGGTGTATGATTTTGCATCCGCTGGAGTACTTGCAGTGCAATGACTAAGGGATTATCTTACAAATGAAAAATATATTCAGTCGTCACACATGGTGTTTTATCTCGTACATGCATTGCATACAGAAACCAATTCTTTTTTGTATTTTGTTTTACTGGAGTAGGCATTTTTACAATGTTTTTCTCTGGAATTCAGTGTGAGCAATTACTAATACCCCCTTTACATGTATCAGCTGTGCCAATACCATTACAACCAACACCATTGCTATCACCATTTTCACACTACCACCACAACCATTACACCTAGCACCAGCACCATTGTCACCACCATTATCACCACCACCACCACCATCGCCATTATTACCATCACCGTCATTGCTGTCACCACCACCACAGTGTCTGTGTATGTTTATGTTTACATAATATAACCAATGAAACCCAGACCAACTGGGTTTGGCAATTGTTGTTGTACTTTATAGGAGCAAGCCAATCTTTTGGGCCCCCTGTGACATCACTCGACTTCTTGGCTCCAGACAATGGTGCAAAAGAGCAAGATTTGACAAAGCCAATTGGTCTCACTTTTGAGACCTATTGGCATTGCCGGTGTTTTTTTAGCTATGCTATGCACCAGGGCTAAAGAAGAATAAAAAAAAGCCTATGGTGTGACCGCCAGTGTCACTTTGTAGGCATGCATGCCATGCGACCACACATGTGCATGCCTACAAAATGACGTGAATGCTTTTCTAAATTTTTATTTCCAGATCCGTGTTGGATACGTAAAAAGAAATAAAAAGAAACAAGCAAAGGTGTTTATTTTTTAGAGCAGGAAGGGGGAAGCAATACGTGGGTGGGGGAGGGCAGAAGCAACAAGGGGGGTCAGGTAGGAGGTGGCATCATGGAGGAGACAGATGGGGGGAGTAGCACTGAGGACACATGAGGGGGGAAGCAACAAAGAGGGCGTGGATGGAGTTGGAGAAAAGCATATGGGTGAGAAAGAGAGCAACGTGGAGTGGAAGGGGAGAAACACTCTGGTGAGAAAGCATCGTGGGGGGTGAAGCACACGAGGGCAAGCTCACCATGGAGGGGATGGTAAGAAGCATAAAGGGGCGAAAGAGCAATTTGGAGTGCGGGGGGAAGAGAAGCAAACTTGGGAAACAACTGGAAAACACATGCACTCTTGCGGAGTGCTTAAGACAATAGAAACAAGTAGTTTCCTAAAAGTGAGCAGTGGAAGGACACAGGCTCATTGGCAATGCTCCAATGGGGGGACAGACACAAGACGAACAAGGCAAGCCATAGAATAAGAAACAGGCAAATGAGAGTGATGGTAAACCCAACCAATGGTAAGCAATGGGCGGGCTGCATGCCCCTCTATACTCTTAGCAAACCCACAATATGTCTTTCACAACAAAACAGCTGCGTTGTCTGGTAGGCTAGACCTACAAATTAAGGGGAATCTTCACACAATTTCCTAGGCTCCTTCCTGTGGAGTAGTTCTAGGTGGCTTGTATTTTAACATTTCTCTGTGAGTGTTCAGACCTTGCTTCTGTCTTGGGCTGAATGAACTGCTTTCAAGGACTAACACACAAGGAGATGTTACATTCACTGACTAGGTGGTACTAATTTGCCCTGAAGTGATATTTAGCATCCCAATCCAGAACGTTAGGAGTGTGCCCTTTTGTTTCATTTCTTTTTCTATCGGCTACTGTTGTTTTGCAGGAGCGAAAATCAAGGGTCTCTGTAGAAAAAACCTGAACACTAATATTTGCTGCGGCAAAACAGACCGAACCTGGCCAACAATAAATGGTGTAAAACAAAATACCTTTATTACTTGAAATATGGTGATTTTTAGTATGAATATTCAAATTAGCAGCAATGGTATGTTTGTGTACTACGGTGCTCAGTATGGTATTCACTTATGTGGAGGCATGGACACATGTATAAGGCACACAAAACCTGTGAGGATCCAGGCAAAGTTCTAAAGATAGAAAATATGTTTTAGGACAGCGGTTCTCAACCCTGGGCCCCGCTGAATCGCTGCTAGAAGCCAGGAGCCCCACCAAAGCAATTTCTATGATTGGAACCTCAAAACAATAGATCAGTAATAATTTGTGTAATTGTTTGATCTACACTCGTTTCTGTATTTATGTCTATTGTTTTGAGGTTCTAATCATAGACATTGGTTAGGTGGGGGTCCCCGGCTTCCAGTAGTGATTCGGGGTGGTGGGGTGCACAGTAGAACATTTACGATGCTCTCAAGAAATCAAGATAAGATAACAACTTAGGGTCTCATTAACGAGGCCCCTAGCAGCACTTTTGCGCCGCCGGAGCGTAACTTTTTTGATGCTCTGGTGGCGCAATGTGCCGCAGCATGTTTACAAAGCCACGCAAAGCCACTTTGTGTGGCTTTTTATGGCCTTGTAAAATGTGCCCCTATCATGTAGAACACTGCGTGAAAGGGGCGTTCCATGGGTGTTGCTGGGGGTGTTCCCACGCAGCTCTTATGGAATCTGAAGCATTCCCAGATTTACGATGAATCATAACCCTGGGTATGCGTCAGATTTTAACGACACCCCAGGTGCGGCGTTAGGGAGGCGCAACGAGGCAAAATATCCTTATTTCTCCTCGTTTGTTCCTCTTTCTATATATGCTGCATTCTGCAGGACACATAGAAAAAGTAAAACATCTCTTGTGATTGTTTTTGTGCAGGATGGTGTCCCTTTGTGCACAAAACCAATCACCCCTACAACGCAGACACCCTGCCCCATGGCGCAAGGGTGCCTGCGTTGGCGCATGGCAATCCATTGTGTGCCAGCGCAGGGGAAAAGGACAGTAATGTGCCGTATCGCATAGATTTCTTTTGACGCAGGGTAGCGCAGCCAGATTCCTTGCGGCGCTGCCCTGCGCCAAAACCTCTTAAATGAGGACCTTAATGTTTAGCCGCCAATTTCATTCATATTTACAGAGCGTGTTAAAATTTTCAACTGTTAATTTTGCTTTTTTGTGTATACTTTATTAATCTGATAATATTATTTAATTTTTTAAACAATCATGGACCCATTATGTAAGCGTCACGTACGTCCTCAGATCAAAGGTTAAGAATCACTGTTCCAGAAGAAAAATGTCTTTAAACTACTCCTAAATTGTTCCAATGCCACAATGGGGTATATGTACAAGGAAATGTCGGAGCGTTGTACTGCGCCAAATTTGGCAGAGCCGCTATCCAACATTTCCAAAACGCAGAGAGGCACATTATTTACAACAAAATGGCACACCCCTGTGTTTTCCCTAGCAATGGCGGTAAAATTAGCTGCCTAGCACCAACGCGGGCACCCCTTGCACTAAGTGCAAGGGGGGTGCCTGCATTGCAGGGAATGATTGTTTATGTGCAGGAAGGTATTCATTCCTGCACATAAACAATCAATAAGTAGCAAATTGTCATTAATCATCAGCACATATAGAAAGAGCAAAACTAAGGAGAAATAAAATTATTTCTCCTCGTTTCGCCATTCTAATGCCTGCTTTTGCTTGGCGCTGCCTCAGATCTACAGATCCATGTAAATCTGGAACAGTGTCAAAAAGCAATAGGTGTTCCGGTGGAACGCCCACAACAATACCTATTGCACGCCCCTATCATGAAGATACCTGCGTGAAAGGGTACCATATTTACAAAGCGGCGTTAAGCCACAAAAAGTAACTTAACACCACTTTGTAAATATGGAGCAGGGCATTGCGCCACAGGAACGTTGTTAAAAGTGACGTTCCTATGGCGCAATGCCCTTGTAAATATGCCCCAATGTTTCTTAGCACCAAGGGAGAGAATTCCACTGCTTGGATTCTGTGACTAGTAGTAATGTACTCCCCTAAGAGCTTCTCTTGTTCCAAGGAACTTTTGACCAACCTTGTCCATGAAAAAGAGGTACCAATGAGGGGTATACATTTTGAATCCAGTCTTCCAGTGAACCAGCGCTTGAAGATTGATGCTGTTGATCAAAGTCAGGATACTGAATTATAACGCCCTGTCCGCCACTGAAAGTCAGTGGAGGCTAAACAAGTTGTGGGTAATGCGATCAAGCTGTTAAATCTGTAAAGAGCTGAATTGTTTGGTGTAGTGTGATAAGAGCTTTTGAGTGACCACCTATAAACACGGTGCAGCAATAATCAATTCTGGATCCCACAAAAATACCCTCGCCGTGCTGACCCAAAGTCACTGAAAAAGTCAGGGAGACCCCAACTCTTGGACATCCGCAGGAAGTGACAGAAGCATACATAGACAAAGGCACATGGTGGAAGGGACACAGAGGAACACTGACATGGGACATTGACATAGAGACTCTGACAAATGAGTTTATTTAAAGAGGGAGAGCGGATGGGAAGTCTGAAACTCATGCATATTGTCAAAGATATGCTGACACAAGGACACTAACACTGGGACACTGAGGCTAGGCCACGAAGACAGGGCCTTTAGACTGAGAGAACACATACATTGGAAGGCCACGAGGATGAGAACACGTACATTAGACAAGCAAGACCATATACCAAGCTAAAAAAGAAACATAGCTATGACAACTTCAGAGACAAGAAGCAATGCAATGCCACATGTTCTGCTTCATAAATACCGGACTGTTTTATTGTCTAATTTTCTAGTTGTGAAAATAACTACATCTCCCTATATCTCTCTTACTATATATACTTCAGTATCTTCTTGACATCAGTGCAGAAAGTTTTGTGCTAAAAAGATTCTCAGTTCTGTGGGACAGAGGCCTGGCGTTTTTATACTCATTTCACATCCCTTAGAGCAGAACATATGGGCCTAGCTGACAGTAGAAGATGCAGCTGTTTGATAAGAAATAAAGCAGCCTATCTGCTTCACCCATACCCATATCCACCCACACCTTGAACTTGAACACCCACACCTGCTGGCAGGCCCCATGCCATGGTGCCTCAACTTCACCCAGTCCCATTTTGATAGCTAACAGCACTCATAGAACAGAACCCTGCTTGTAATGATGAAAGTGATATGGCTAAATTCGAGAATCTAAAGTATCAACTAAAAAAAGCAATGCTTTCTTTGCTGCGGTCTTCTAGGCACTAGGCCAGGTGGCAGCTCTCTTCACTCCCCCACAGAGCATTTATAAGAAGGCTGACACAAATATTACAGCCATGTTTATTTAGTAGCTTGGAAGAACAGTACACCAGAAAGGTTTGCACAGTCCAATAAAAGTATGGTAGCCCTCTCGGGAGTTGTTGAAAGTATAGCAGACTGGCTTAATGGTGCATTCCATCCACTGAAAACACAGAAGACCTCCTGAGAGGTTTCTCTAAAAGAATGTCAGATTTTCTGCAATGTCTCAGTACTCCCAGTGATAGTTTGGTAGGGCTACTGGAATGTGTTGTAACTGGCTAAGAAAAGTAAACCTGCACTGCCAAAAAGTGTTGTTCCTGTCTCGATAAAGGATTTGTAGACCTTATGACAAGTGAGTGTACTAATATGGTATGGTACGGTAATAGGGTAGTGACATTTTCGGTTTCCAAAATGTAAATTCACCTAAAAAGCCTATCAGCTGCAGTCGATGTCTCTGAAATTAATCCCCTTCTTTTTAGGTGAAATCACACCTCCGATGAATGTTCATAGCAGTTTCCACTGTCTGTTGCTATGTGTTTTTATTCTGTGTTTGCGGGTCCTGCTATGTAAACCTCAGAGATGTACACAGGTTTTAACAAGCATTGACAAAGCAAATAGGTCTCACCTATGCAAGAGCTCTAGGCTTTGCCAATGTATTTTTGCCATGTTGTAGACCAACGTGGCTGCTGTTTAGCATGGCTTACAGTTAGTGGCGAAGAGGAGAGCTGTGTGAAGTGGAGTGTTGTAAAGTGGAGTGGCATAGTGTGGAGTAGATTGTCTTAGAGCAGAGGGTTGTGGAGTGGTGGAGTGCAGTGACGTAGAGTGGAGTGTCATAGAGTGTTGTAGAGTAGAGTGCTGTAGAGTAGAGTGGTGTAGAATAGAGTGGAGGAGAGTGTCGTGGAGAGTCGTGAAGAGAGTGCAGTAGAATGGCGTAGAGTGGAGTGGTGCAAATTGGAGTGGTATAGAGTGGCGTAGAGTGGAGGGGCATAGAGTGGAAGGGCGTACAGTGGAGTAGAGTGTCATAGAGTGGATTTACATAAGGTGCAGTAGAGTGGGGTGGCATAGAGTGGCATGGGCTGGAGTGGAGTAGTGTGTCATAGAGCGGAGTAGAGTGGAGTAAAGTGGCGTGGAGTAGAGTGGCTTAGAGTGGAGTGTTGTAGAATGGAGTGCAGTGGAGTGGAGTGGCATAGAGAGGAGTAGAGTGCTGTAGAGTAAAGTTGCATAGAATGCAGCAGAGTAGTGTATCGTGGAGTAGGGTAGAGTATTGTAGAGTAGAGAGACGGAGAGTGGCATAGAGTGGAGTATGCATGGTGTGGTAGGGCACTGTCATTACATACAACAGTATTCAATTGAAATGGCCATTACATTTGCACAGACATACAGTTTTACTGATAAAACTATACAGCACACAAACGATAGAGTGTGGAAATGGCATCAGCTAGTGTATTGATTTGTTTTGATCATATTAAAATATTTGTTTCCAGCACACTTCAGAATTACAAATAATATGTGCTTCATTTTTGTTTTCCTTATTTTGATATATTCTGAAATATTTGCACAGTTCATTTGTAGACATTTACATTTTGTTGTGTGCTACAAAAAAGCCTTTTTCTTTCACACCCCCATTTTGTTGAATAAATCTTCTCACTTTGAAGTTAGAGAAAGAAAAGTAAACACCAAACTCCCTCAGAAGACAGAGCCTGACATTTGACTCTTGTCTTTGAATGCACAGCAAATGTGACAAGATAAGAACAAAATGTTTAGGGCTGTTGACAGAAAGCGCACACTTGTAGAAGAATTCAGTAAACAGGCTTCACTCCATGGTAGGGACTAACTCAAGCTGGACAGCTGAAAACAAATAAAGCCAGCAAGTAGAAAGCAAGCAACTGTGAGTTACAAAACACAAAGCTAATGGTAAGCAACAGGTGGAATGCATTCCCAGGGAAGCTTTCAGAATGTCCCCTAAACGTCTTAAGCAACCCAGACAGCTACTCTGTCTGGTAGGCTTTGACCTAACAATGGTATGCCTCCTGCCTTCCTCTGCAGGTCCTGCAACACAGGGCTTGCTTTGTTTATTACTAAAACCCACCAATATGTATACATGAATTTTAAAAGCTTGAAGTAAAAAGACAGATTTGCTAGTTAATAATGTGTCAGTTGTAGCCTGATGAAGTAAGACAAGTTGTTTTCTGCATTTGAAATATCACATAATCAGATGTTTGTGCGACAAGGGTGGGAGCACAAAGGGCAGCCATCTTTCTTAAAAACACAACTTCATTATTTATTGGATTTATTCTTTCCTCGACAGTGGCAAATGATGAGGTTCAGCCTATATAGATGTTCATGGCGAGAATTAATGATATGACGAACTTCTAATATTTGTTACACTTTATAAGACATAAAAACAAACCCATGACCTTCTTTTCCATCTGATATTAAAGTGAATTAAGCGAATTAACATAATAAAAGAATACAAATGCTGCAAGTGGAAAATGTGGCCTTCCCCTGCAGATCAATTAATGCTACTGTTCTCCATGGGCAATGAGAAGAGGCCCAGTGAGTGCTCTATTAACTGTACACATAAGACAGTGCCTTTCGTTCCTTCTCCATTCATAATGAAGCCCAAACTCAGACACCAGGCCTTCATCAGTAGCTGTCAGGCAACTTTGAAGATTTTCTTTTTTCTCTGTGTGGTTTAGATATGCAAATGGAGGGAGGACGTAACCTCGAAGGAGGTGTGATCTATCCCAAGCACAATAATTAGATATCTATATTTTTATTGGAGTTGTTCAGCATAAGTCAATACAGAAATGATAATGCAAAAACACTGCACGGTGAACAATGTTTACAACTGAATAAGACACCCATAGAACCTGAAGAGATTCTTCTTAAATGCACAAAACCAGAGCAAAGCATAACCAGAGGATGATCGGATGTAGATATTAAGCCCCAGAGAAGGAAACTATGGAGACAAAGTAGGAGAGTAGGGGGAGTAAGGAGAGGGAGGAAAAGTTGAATAATAGTATACGCTGATGGAAAAAGAAACACAGAGCTGTGTCTGGGTAGTGTTCAAGGAGGCTTATTTTTTTCCAAGTGCAGGTCCAGTTTACACCTAACTGATGAGAAGATTTGTTGTTAAAGTCTCAATTGTGTAAGCCGTTGTCCACATTTCTTGTAATACATACCCAAGACCACTACGTATGATGAGATGTTGTTATAATCATTCCAATTAGTTAGGGTGGTTTTTACACCAATAGAGAGTAAGAGATCTATCAGGAAGCAGTCCCAGTTGTTTAGGAGGTCTGAGAGTGGGGCATCTCAACAAGCCAGGACTCCTAGGTAAACAAATATATGATTTAGAGTAAGTTTGATGTCAAAAATATTATTGAGGGTCTCCTAGATTTCTTTCCATAAAGGACTGAAATGTTTGCAATAAAATAGTAGATAATCAAGTTCACAGAGAGGGAGCCACAAGGCCAACAAGCACCTGATTCTGATAAGCCATGTTATGCAGTCATGCAGGAGACCAGAAAGCTCTATGGGCAGTCCAATACTTGCAATTAAGGATTAGGGGCGATATTTTGTGGAGCAAGAAGGAATCCTATATTATTTACGAGGAGGCGGGGGAATGGGTTCAATACTATATATAGAGAAGAGCCGTCCCATACCTGTTGAGTATATGCGTTATTTGGCTTAGAGTTCTTTTGTAAGACTCTATGGGGCAGATTTCCAACCCCCCTGCACCACCAGTACGTCACTTTTTGTGACGAACTGGAGGCGCATTTCACTTCTCCATATTTACAAGGAGAGGAAAAGCCACCCTGCGTGACTTGTCCTCTCCTTGTAAATATGGCCCCTTCACACGCAGCACTTTGCGTGGAAGGGGCGTTCCATGGGTGTTGCTGTGGGTGTTCCCATGCAACACCCATGGAACGAGACACATTTCCAGATTTACGAGCAATCGTAAACCTGGGAATGCGTGTCAATGCTACGCCTCCCCAGGGGAGGCGTAGCGAGGCGCAACGAGGAGAAATGTTTCCATTTCTCCTCGTTTTTTCCTCTTTCAAAGCGTGCTGCATTCTACAGCACGCATTGAAAGAGGAAAATGCCGGTAGTGATTGTTTTTGTGCAGGAAGGTGACCCTTCCTGCACAAAAACAATCTCCCCATGACGCAGGCATCCTTGCACCATGGTGCAAGGGTGCCTGCGCCGGCGCATGGCTGCAATTTGTGCGCCAGCGCAGGGGAGAGCACAGGAATGCAACATATTATTGTAAATATGTCGCATTCCTGTGCTTTGGAAGTGCCGCAGCGTGGCACAGCCAAAGGGCTTGCGTTGCCGCGCTGCGGCACTTCCTTGTAGATCTGCCCCTATATATCTGGGAAGCAAAATGAGATTTGGCCAAGAGTTTCTCAAGGAAGCATAGGCACTCCACAGGGTAGGGATGCTTGAACTTACTCAGGGCAACTTTGACTTTCTGGAAATTGTAGAAATCATAAGGTATCAAGTTGAACCTTTCAAACAGTATAGCAAAGGAGAGGGGTTACTGGAATCGCCAAGATTTTTTACGCTAAGTATGCCGAGAGCAGCCCATTCCTTGCAAAAAGTCATGAAGGGGTCGATTTTGTTGGCACTATTTAACCACAGTAAGGTCAATTCTGAGCCTCTTATTTTATGAGTGAAACATCTATCTAGAGATTTTATCACTAGTATTGAGTCCTTACTGATCTGAAAGGAGTGAGAGACCTTAAGTTGGTTGATTGTAAGGGTACTGATAAGAGAGAGAGGGCTGATTAGGTCAATCTCAATGTCTACACAGGCAGGTCGAGCAGGGAAGCTCTGGCTTAGCCACCAGGTAACTTGTATGGCCAGGAAGGCAATTTGATATTTTTTGAAGTTTGGAAGGCTCAGGCCACCCCTAAATCTGTTTGTTTGGAGCTTGCGCTTCGAAATGCTTGCATTCTTATTTTTCCAGATAAAGGAAGATATTAGCGTATTAATAGAAGTGTAAAAAGAGGTAAAGAAACTCACTGGGAACATGCTTAAGAAAAAGTTGATTTGCAGGGCTATCATCATCTTAACAGTTTCTATGCGTCCCCACCATGTAATGAACATAGGCGACCACATATTGCTTAGTTTTTTAATCTTAGCCAGTAAGGTACCCTCTATATGCTTTATGATGACTTCAATTGTATCAGTAAATTCAATGCCTAAGTATTTTAATATAGAGGGTTGCCGTTTTAGGTTAGCATGAGTAGCTATGGTTGGGAGACAAAGCATGTTTAAGGGAAATATTTCATTTTTTTTTTATTTAAGGAGTATCCTAAGACCAGGGCAGATTTAGAAATGATGGCAAGAACTTCTGGAACTGCAGATTCTGCTTCAGCTGAGAAAATGAGGACATCATTGGTGTAGGCCGCTAGTTTTTGAGGGCCGCTGGTAAAGGGGATACCATGTATGTTGGTGCTTTCTCTGATGGAATGGAGGAGAGGTTCTATTAAAAGTAGGAACAAGAGGTGGGATAGAGGGAACCCTTGCCTGGTTCCCTGCGCTAAGAGAAGTTTATACGATAATTGGCCATTAAGTTTGATACGGACCGAGGGTTTATAGTAACCCACCATGGCCACACGTATTAAACAGTCCCCTAAATTACATTTTTCCAGGACAGCCTTGATGAAAGTCCATGAGACTTTGCCAAAAGCCTTCTGCGCATCTAAGGCCATGGCCATGGTGGGGGAAGGAATCAGTTTAGCATTTTGATTACGTGACAGAAGGTTCGAATATTATCTGCAGCCAATCGTCCTTTTATAAAGCCAGTCTGGGATGAATGTATGAGAGAGGGGAGAATTTCTCTAGTCTAAGAGCCAATATATAGATTTTATAGTCGGTGTTGAGTAGCAATATGGGCCGAAAAGTTTTCATATTCATCGAATCTTCACCTTCTTTCGGTATCACTACTATATGGGCTTTTGAAGTTGACCCTGAGATTTCGCCCAATGACTCGAATTTATTAAATAGGTCTGACAGATGAGGTAATAGAATGTGTTGGTAGCATTGATAAAAGGAGGCTGGAAATCTTTAGTTTTTAGGGAGTTAATATCCTTCATAATTTAATCCGGCTTAATCAGTTTATTAAGAACAGCTATGCCTTTATCCGCTACACTGGGTAGCTGATGCGATTCCAAGCATGATTGGCAAGCTTCAAAGTTGTCTTTACTATCGGCAGAAGACGAGTTATACAAATCCATGTAGAATGACCAGAAGGCACCTACAATTTTTGTGTGTTCAACCTGTATTACGCCATTCTTATCCTTAATGGTGGGATATTAATTGAGGGCCTTATTTATGGGCTTTTGCCATAGGGCAGCGCCGCAGGCCTCCCTGCTGCGCTGCCCTAAGGCAAAAGGAAAGGGCAGGAATGCGCTGTATCTAGTTGATAGGGAGCATTCCTGTCCTTTTCCCCTGCGTCGGCACACAATGGGCTGCCGTGCGCCAACGCAGGCTCCTTTGCACCATGGTGAAAGGGTGCCTGCATTGCAGGGATAATTAATTTTGTGCAGGAAGGGACCCTTCCTGCACAAAATCAATCCATTCAGGCGCTTTCCTTTTTCTATTTGTGCTACAGAATGCAGCACACATAGAAAAGTGAAAGCACGAGGAGAAATGTTTTCATTTCTCTTCGTTGCGCCTCCCTAATGCCACCCCTGGGGTGGCGTTAGGTTCTGACGCATTCCCAGCTTTACGATGCCTCGTAAATCTGGGAATGTGTCAGGTTCCATGGGTGTTGCGTGGGAACACCCACAGCAACACCCATGAAACGCCCCTTTCACGCAGTTTTCTGCGTGAAAGAGGCACATTTTTATAAGGCCATGAAAAGCCACGTAAAGTGGCTTTATGTGGCCTAATAAATATGCGGTGGCACATTGCGCCACCGGAACGTCATAAAAGTTACGTTCCGGGGGCGCAAAAGTGCTGATAGGGCCTAATAAATGAGGCCCTGAGTTTTTAGAATCTCTAAGGGTTAGAGCTAGAAGTTGACCAGTCTTGTTGCGCTCCAAAAGAATTTTGGCTTTTGTTCTAGTGGACCATACATGAGCTCTTTCACTCAAGATTTTATTATATTCATATTCAAGTTGTTTTATCCTGGCTGTAATAGTGGGGTCCAGGGATATTTTTCTATCATTCTCCAGATTTTTCACCTGCATCTCTAAAAGGTTCAACCTTGTGTTCAGATATTTAATTTTTGTTGTCATAATGCTAAGCATCTCCCCTTTGATAGTGGCTTCATAGAGACCAGACTGTCTCTATGTCCATATCTAGAGTTTTATTGACTTGTAAGAATTGAGATATGGAGCAGGAGATTTGTTCTCTGGAATCTTGGTCTGTTAGTAGGGTATTGTTCATTCTCAATGAGCAGCTTTTGGTATGTTGTATTGAGAGGCTGATGGTAAGAGTGGTTTTATGGTAGGATCAGAAGCCATATGGACTACATTTTTGCTGGTGAGTAAATCAATTCTGGACTCTGGACAGAGTGTTGTGGGAGTGGAAGTAAAAGGTAAAGTCACAGCCCGTCTGTTATATTCCATATAGGTACCCCAATATAGGCTCGTGTAACATCCCAACCTTTCACCTATATTCATCCCTACACTACATACATAACGGGCTGCTAGGACTGACCCTTTACCTAGTTACGGTACTGCTTACAGAACGTGGGGTTTTCCCTGAACAAATAGCCTCATACATTATGCATGAGGATCCTTGGATTCTTGGAATCTCAGCAGGGCTACCATCTCCTGCATAATAACTATGTACAAGGTTCATTTCCGACGTCATCCTTAGGGAAGAGGTGTGGTGCAGCGGCCAGGGCAGCTGATTCCGGAACACGGGGGCTCACGGTTCGATCCCCAGCGCTGGCGGCAGGTTAGCCCAGCACCTTGTGACTCTGGGCAATAGCTCGCTTAACCTTCCCGACGGCCCCCAGCGCCGGGACACCTCTCCGGAGGTAGCTGTGCCCTTTACAAATACTGGTATTTCATATATATCATTTCATCCTTAGTCCGACAGTGGCACAGCAAGGTAGAACTCCTGGGGATACCTTCGGGTATATAAACATCACATCTTGCTGCGATAGAGAAAGGAGATCAGGACTTCCATGCCGACACACTGACGTGAGACGCTGAAGCCCCTGCATGCAGATACTCCAGCTCGCAGTGGTCTGACATCCCTTGCGAGGTGTCCAATCCGAAACCAGGACGGGGTCCCACAGTTTCTCACTTCAGGTAATGGGGGTTGACTCTATCCTAGAGAGATTCTTGGCTTAACACCTACATACATGCTAGGTACACTCAGGTACATCTAGCTAGGGTAGCATCGTAGGAGTGCGCATTTTTATTATCATGTATTTGATGTACTTACCTGTATTCATGATTATAGCATAATGGTAGAACTCTACCATCCTTTTACATTCCTAGTGCTTCTAATCATCTATATCTGTAACTGTCTAATGATTGTTTCAGCACACCTATTTTACACTAGAATAACGACTGCTCAATAAATACTTATTGAAAACGTCCCTCCTGTTTATTCTGTGTATCTCTCTGAGACAAAGTGAGCACGAGTAACTGAGCGAAACGTAATACACTGTTTCCACGATCCTGAGGGTTCAGGGTTGTCATGTTCGATAGTTGCCAAGAACTATTCTCTCCTTGGTAAGAGGGGTTTCTAGTGGCACTGTGAGCTAGCTGGTACACAGGCCAACATACCCGGTGGGGGTGTCTAGAATCAGTCTGACACCAATCCTGCAGTGTATGTTGTCCAAACACGCAGATTCTGTATAGGTTTTATAGTAACTGCACGACATGGCGCCGCCAACGTTGGTTGGGTACTTATTTAACAGTCAAATCTGAGTAGTTCAGTCGTGCTATTCTCAGAGACCCCTACTCACATTTCCCCAGAGACGTCTGGAGTGGGAGGGTACGAACTCCGCCACAGCTGAGTAGGCAAAATCCTATGTATTGGCTGTTGGTTAATCAAGCTTGAAGGACACATTGTTCCTATTTTGTGCTAACACCTTATCAAAAGTTCCCTTGCAAGGCTCTTCTTATTAAAAAAAACAATGACTGTACAGGAAGATACGGTGGTTCAATTAAATCTCTCAAGAGATGAAGAAGATGCAGATGCAATACACATTTCAGAAAATGTTAGAACTGCCATCACCCTAAAATTAGCTGCATACGGTTTAACACATAGGGGTGGGCAGGTAACATTCGTGATTGAGGCACACGAATCATTTAGAACAGAGGTATTCTATTCATGGGTTACATTCCCAAAGGCAAATGCATTAACAAAGACATTTCATTAGTACACAGAAGATGAAATGCCTAACGAATATTGTCCGTACGAGGACATTGAAATTCCACTCACTTACCACGAACATTTATACTGGTTTAAAGGCGCCCTACACCATACAAGAAATAGAGTAAGATTCGGTCCGCTCGGAAGAGACGGAGCAACATGGCCAGTACTAGCGGCCTACACACCACACCCTGACATTGATACAATGCCAGGAGGAGACTTACTTACACAGCATAAAGAATTAATAAAACTTTACAGAAACATGACACAGTTTGTGATGAGAACACTTACAATTCAGCCGATCACCGGCTACACAAGCAGGACCAGTCCAAGCTTGTACAGCAAAAATTACACCACAAACATTACACGCAGTGATGGGTAAATTGCCCACTAAACGTGAACAAATGCCTTTCTGGATAGCTCAAAAAATAACACAGCTAGAGGCAGTATTTCCACACACTGGTCCACACGAAAAGCATAGAATGCTAACAATTTGCTTGCCAATGGGGATTAGCTCCCCCGATAGAGGATTGTACTTCTTGGGGTACAGTCTTCGCTGCAATATATACCAGAACTCATGGTATCCCTTCATTAGCAGTAATACCAGACGTATTAAGACAAATACAGAACGAGTATGGAGCAGAACCTGCTCTGAACTTAGGGATGAAGTTATTAAATAACTTCGCCCAGGTATCAGCTATAACATTAGCGAACATTAAAGGGGAAGCAGCATCAGTGGCAATACGCCAACGCCTGAGAGATTTCACTCCTTTACAACAGGAGACAGAGTTACCTAAAATAATTGAAACTGCTTATGAAGAATTAGGTAGAGATAGTTTGGGAGCTAGACCAGTAAAATCTCAACTAATAGGGAATCCTGAAAAGGATACTTTTAAGCAAGCACCTGCTTCTTCAAAGAAGAAATGGGACAATAACAAACAATAAAAGAATAAAGACAATAGATCTCAATCCAGAGGTAGATCTCCTCAACAGGAGCCCTCCGAAAGGAGGTATAACCTTAGGAATAGGAACATTAGAAAACCTGACAGGTATCAGGACACTGATACAAGTTCCTCTCGTTCCTTTCAGGGCTCTTCGAAAAACTCTGAGAGAGAAGGACAGTCGGAACACAGACAGGAGGAGCATACAAAGTCCAGAGACACGCAACGCGCTGCGGACTACGCACCTAAGAAAGAAGAAAAACAAAAACCTAAACCTCAATTCAAAAAGAAGAAAGTAGCAGGTCTCAAGATCAGACATGCCCAGAATTCTGAGGATTCAACTACTGAACGGGGAATGGACACTGACGATGCTAGACAGCGCAGCAGAAGTAACAATAGCTCACCAGAACCTGATGGAATTTCTGGTGACGGCGGAGTTGAATGAACATATCCCGGTGGAAACGCCTGATACTAGGGTAAGCATCCCACATAGGTTACATGAGATAACACTCCGGATGGAGGGGGACAAACCCAGGAAAATTAAAGGCCTCTTTTGGGAGAACCTAACCTTTGGCTATGATATTTTATTAGCTGAAAAAGATTGGCCGCCTGCTATTGTTATGAATTGCCCAAAAGGGGAAACGGTAATTATGCCAGCTTTTTCCGACCTCGTCCCCCAATATTTAAAACATACATATGCATGGGAGTGGGAAGTAGCCCTTGCTCCAGCACTATATCGAAACCATGTTGGATGGGATGATGAGTCAACCCACCACATGATACCATTAAAATCTACTCCAACTCCACAGAGACAGAATCCCATAAAGCAAGAAGCTAAAAAACAGGTCAGGGAGATCTTAGATCAACTCGAATACCAGGGGGTGATTGAAACTTGCACCTCTTCAATGAATAACCCTTTGTTTCCGGTAATGAAACCTGACAATACATATCGTCTAGTTTTGGATTACAGACATTTAAATTCATGCACAAAAACATTTGCAGTACAAAATGCACACAGTGCCGCATTAATGAATAACATTGTGCGGTAAAAATACAAAACAACACTAGATATCTCAAATGGATTTTTCTGCCAGAATATAGCGCCTGAGAGCAGATACTTGACGGCATTCTCAGCGCTAGGGTCCCAGCGACAATTGTCGACTAGCCCAGGGATAAAAACAGCCCGGGGCTGTTTTCCGCCAGAGTAACTGAATTACTTCAAAATCTGGATGAGGAGGCATTGTCCTATGTAGATGATATTTATCTGACGGATGATGACCTGGGGGAACACTTGACGAGGGTAAGCACCATAATTTTGGGATTCGCCTCAGAGGGTTACAAATTTAACTTCAAAAAATCAAAAATAGCCCACCTCAGCGTCCTATTTTTGGGATATGAGCTTTCAAGTGAAGTGAAAAGTCTGGCAGCTAACTTTTTAGAAAAGTGTGCGCTGCTCCAACCTCCAAAATCATTGAAAAATTTACAGTCCATACTGGCATTCCTGAATTTTGGGAGAACATACATTTTGGATTACGCAGAAAGGGTTCAACCTTTCTACGACCTCATAAGACCTGATTTTTCAGTTAGGCAATGGACACAAGAACATACAGATACACCTCGTTCCCTTCAGGCTGACATGATAGCGTCAAAACACTTACAGACACACGTAAATATCCGCAACCTGGTGATCAGTATAGTTGCGGGTCAATCAGGGTACACATACCTCACATATAATGAAGGCAAAACAGTACCCATTGCTTACAAATCACACTTGTATACAAATGCTGAGATGCGTTTCGCATCCATAGAAAAAAGTCTGACAGCAGTACAGACTGCTTTAGTGAGAGAGAGAGCACTGGCTCAGGGGAAACGAATAATTGTCGTGACTCCAGTTCCAGCCTTAGAGGCTGCAACAAAGGCAAGCGTTCCCAACGCTAAAGCGTTACATCCGAGATGGATACAATGGGCTAATTCTCTCACTGCATCAGATGTAGAATACAGATATGATCCAAATCTAAAAACAAAAGCATTTCTGCAATATGAACAAGAATATCCTCTCCCGAATGAAATAATGCCTCTAGATCAGTATGAAATCATAATTTACACTGACGGATCTGCACAACCGGCCATAGGAAGTAAACAACAATACAGCGCTGCATGTGCGATTGTTAAAGGTCGTATGCGAGATGGTAAGTTCCATCCAAGCTGTACAAAGACTCAGTCTCTAGGAGACTGCAATGCTCAGTTAGCAGAACTAAAAGCTCTTTTACTGGCACTGAGTAATACAGATCAAGAATTCCCCACACTAATTGTGTGCGATTCTTTTTACTGTGTCCAGTCATACAATGAATATCTACACTATTGGGGACAAAATGGGTTTAAAGACTCAAAAGGTGGCACAATTAAGCACAAAATGCTATGGGAACAGGTAGCTGAGTTAAAAAATGAACTACCAAGAGCTCACGTGATACACACGCTGAGTCATCAACGTGATGGCTTTCACGTTGAAGGGAATTCATTGGCTGATGAAGCCGCGAAGGGGGCAGTACGAACTGCGTCCGTAGCTGCAATCACTCGTTCGAAAACAAGAATAGACAGACAGATAATGGTAGCTGTCATTGCTTCACGCAAAGACAACAAAGCACTTCCGAAAGGTTTTCCACTCAAGTACTCCTACAAGTTAGATGCAAACAATGTTCCATTTGCTCAGATTCCAGGAGTGGGGGATAGAGTAATACCAAACATGGATCGCAGATTAGGCTTAATATTAGCTGCATGTGAGGGTTTGGGTTCTGCACACGCAGGAGTTATGGCGACTGTTTCTTTATTGAAACAACGCTATTGGTGGCCAGGGTTAACAAAGCAGACCAAAGACTATGTCTTGAAGTGCGACATCTGACAACAGATGAAGGGCGCCACCATAAAACGTTCAGCGCAGACATCATTGTTAATATCAGACAGACCTCTCGCGTGTGTCTATTTGGACCACTGCGGACCCTTATAATGTGATGGGGATTACAAGTATATCATGGTTGCAGTGGATTCCTGCTCGAGATTCCTATGGGTATGGCCTCAGCGCTTGGCTGACGCTCGAACTGTTATCAACGATTTGCGAGTCTTTATAGGGCCATACGCAGTTGGCACATTACATTCTGACCGCGACCCAGAATTTAGCTCTAAGGCTTACAAGGAGGCCATGGGAGGTTTGGGTGTAGCATTGCGGTACTCCTCTCCATACCATCCAGAGTGAAATTCGTCGTGGTGAGGAAAAACCGGGACTTAAAGCAATCATTAACAGCTAGAATATTAGGCACGGGTGGTAGTTGGGTCAATCACTTATATGGGGTTCAGAGGGCCTTAAATACATGCCAAGAAACTCTCTAGGGGTGTCACTCCTTATGAGGTCCTATTTGGGATGAAAATGTGGGTACCTGATCTTGATTGTGAAGGCACAGTGGCGGATGACAAACCTTTTGACATCCATAAACATTTGGCTGTTTTACAGGATCTGAATGAACTGCCGACACTACAAAGCAATGTCCAAGTTAAAAGGTTCGCCACTGGTGAAGTCAAGTCAGTCACGGCAAGACCTGTCTGGGTCCCTGAGGTTGGGGATCTGGTCAGAGAGAAAATAACAGACAAAAAAGAATTTGGGCCATCATACAGAAAGCCTGTACCTGTCCTAGCCGTTGAAGGAACAAGAACTGTACTTCTACCGCCTCTTGCCGGGAAAAAGGAGAAAAGATTTGTCTCCATTGATCTGATAAACCCACACTATGTGGCCGATACTGAATAGTGGGCCTTGTGGTCTCCTGGGTAGCTGATGCCCTTCTCTTGCTACCATACAGGAAGTTCAAACTGAAAGGCTCATCACCTTCGAAGAGCCACCCATACGGAATGATGGACTAAGCAACAATGCAATGGAACTCCTTCCCCTTGAACAAGGAATACAAAATCAAGAAGAAAGACAACTTTCAATTTGACCTAACACTGATGTCTACATAAATATGCCTCAAAAAGCACCATCTACAAGTTCAACAAAACCTGCTGAGCTACCTCAAATAGATCGAACTGCATCTGGCTATTTCATCGACTTTGATACCTTTTCTCTGGATCCAAGTGAACCTGAGACAATGCCAGCCCCAATTTCTCGAAAACAACAAATCGAAGACTTCTACACTTTTCTGAAAAAGACTTACCTGGTGTCACCTTGGATTGAACTTTGGATAAGCACCAGGATACTTTTCTTTCTCTTCGGGATAAGCTTAGTAGCTGTCTTCTGCCTACGTGTTAATGGAACTTACCTTCGCCAAAGCTCTGCAGCATCAAAAGTGAACTTACTCCTGAAACCTCATGTTTCCTCACATCGTGAACAAAGAGACTTGTCATCATTGAACATTACAGCAGTTCCGATACCGGATGGTATAGTATGGGACAAGGTTGATTATGATATATTTGGACCGACAGAACTTTTAAAAATAGCACATTTATTTAAAATTTCATTGAATGATGTCATTACCTTAAGTACATTTTCCGATGATTGGGATTTTGAAACTGTGAATAATATGTTGCCTGATTTAGAACAATCTGCTGCATTTTCTAGCAACGAAATGTTAGAAGACACATCAGACTTTAACACAATGTATTGTTATCAACATTATGGTCATCATTTTTTACACAAATCAAGTAACCTTAGAAATGTTTTCATATATCACCAATGGGAACATTGCCCAACACCGCCGAAAAGTAGTTTGAAAACCTTTGCACAAAAATTTTCATATTTTCCAGGGTTTAATATTTCAGACCCAACTTCATATTACTATAAGGTTGCACCTACACCTGCACAGAAAAATATGTTAACTAAGACAAAACAGATTTACTCTGCTTCCTTTATTACCCAATTGTCTGAACAAGGTTTCGACTTATGGAAAGACACCATAGACTTAAAATCAGTCTGGGGTTCTAGAGATTGGCAAGTCCAGGGAACAGAAGCGCTATCTAGAGCATGCCTCATTCCTCAGCAGATGATATTTCTAAATGAGACTGTGCAACAGACTTCCTGCCTTGGAATAGCCAAGAACAAGGATTTAAATACACCTCGAATTCCAACACCATCACAGGCAGAGGGCAATTTTACATCACTAAAAGGGGCTACATTAGATGACATTTTTCAATACAATAGATCAGACCCCAATTGGAAGGGATGGTTGGTTTGGCCCACAGACACCATTAGGTGTCAGGAAAGATTCAGGGGTACAACCGAAGGGTTCAGTATCCATAGGCCAGACCCATGCTACCCACAAAGAGAACATCCGGGGGTAGTGACATCATACAGTGTTGGGAAGTTATGCCTCGATTGGCTAAGAACCTCAACACTAACACAGGTGAAACAACACTTTTCCTTACTAACAGATGATGTGGACCTAAGGGATTTTTAACTAGGTCCCAGAAAGCCACATCAGAAACGTTTCTATTATGCCTTCTATAAAGAAATTTGGAAAATCTCCCAACAAGAAGAAGCGGAGAGACTACGAGAAATAGATAGGATCAATTTGGAAAAGGCGTTAGCTGTAGTTGACAATGGTATGACTACGTTGACATCCAGGTGTAAGCAGGACCAAACACATGGGGGAAAACTATTCGATGTCCGTACACCCAGCTGGACTCCTTACCATCCGTACGACGCGGACGAGGAAGCCGATGCAGACTGCCCGATAATGCAGAGTCTTTTCCCCGTCCCCCAGTATGCCGAACTTGACCCGGAAGTCGTTCCTCCCGGAAGCGGCGGGACTCAGTGGCCGGACCAATGGGAAAGCAGCCGGAGAGGTCGAGAGGAGCAGAAAAAGCCGGAAGCCACAACCTTCAGCGCGCCCGCTGAAAGGAAGCCGACGGAGACAGGAGCAGACGGCGACGAAGCCAAGGACGCCGCACCATCCCGAGAGATCGTCAAGGAGGCTCCAGACGAGGATTCGGAGGATCCCGATCTCTGGACAGAGGAGTGGTGGAGCCCGGAGGACACGCATGAGCCGCCACAACTCAGGAGAGTTGTGGCAGATAACGGTACGTAACGGGTGCCGCGGGAACAGCACGGGAGTGGGGTGGAACAATCCAGGGAGGGGAGTGTACCCTTGTCTGCTCCTACCCTAGCCCAGGAGGTATCCTATACCCCCTCTCGCCCGGTTAAACATATTGAAAGCGATTAAATATTAAAAAGACCCTCCTTTTGACTGAAACGACATAATACCACTTCGTGACAGTCTGTGTACATAGATATCACCCTCCCTCACGTTTTCCCTACCTCACCTGTTAGCCCAACCTCACACGTGGTGTGGTGACGGAGTAACTGAAAGTCAGTACATGGGACATGTATAGTGACCGCTGTTTATTTTCTTTGTTTGAGTGATCTTGGTACTCCGGGGGAAGCCATACCAAGGAGAACGACAAAGAGTCGCGAGGACCACCTGACAGCCCCACTGAAAGAGGAGCCCTGGAAGATAACCCCGCAGAGCGTTCTGGACACTACCAAGGAACTGATTATTATTTTACAGACTTTAGTCTTTCTACGTTATACTTACATCCTGGCTGTTTAAAACCGTCAATAAAAATCCTGCAACATTCAACCTCTACGGCCTCCTCGCTTCTGTTTCCGACCATCCCTCCAACACCAGGATTTATTCACTGGGCAACATTGTATCTTCTGCTATTGATGTACTAGAACAAGATTTGTCCATACTACAGCATGGACAGTCACAATTACGTTCTATTATGGTATTGAGCTGGACGCTGCAAACATTGCGCGCAGGCTATGTGCCTTGGCGTTTTATCAACAGTACGTCACTGTTTTCCGCATACAATCTAACGGAAAAACAGATGAAAATGGCACAGCGAGGAGCGAAATATACAATGCTGCGTACTGAAAAACTGGATAGATTACATTTTACTGTGGCAGAATCACCGTCTACAGAATGGGTGATCCATGGACATTTAACATTACCAGTCACAACTTTCCAGCTTCAGTACTGCCATGAACAACAACAGGCAGGTATGAAGAAATGGGTAGGGAATATATCAAGGAATCGTGGGAATTACCGTACAGATTTCAATGCAGGAGTGGGGATCGAGAAGTGTTTCTAAGCGGTACAAACTGGGAGAGCGCTTTGAGTGGTTCTCTCATATGCCAGGATATTATGTTGCACGGGGCCTGCAATGGTTCGGTAGCAAACCTATCCTGCCACTTGAGGGGTACCCCAGCAGCTGTGATTACTCAGGTATTCAAGCTACTTTCGAATGGGAGTTACTTGATGCTGAACGATCAAGGTTGTTGTGGCATGCTTCAGGGCATCGCATATCTGGTAACCGTGAGCTCCAGGGCTACTTGCTGTATGCAAGTATTGTTTCCACCGACACATGCAGTCAGGGAGGCGCCGCTATGGCCTTCACTAAATGTTTCTCTTGTACGGTTTGATACTCTTAGCAGAATGAAAGCCATGCTTCTACAGAAAACCGTGCCCTTAACCTACGCCCAGGAGACTTTTGATCTCCAGATCGCAAGGTCCTCGCCCGAGATACAGGCACTCATACGTACGAACTGCCCCTTCCATTTCGCAGAAATGGTGAATCGTATCTTTAACATATCTGGTATGATGGGTATAGTACACCTATTTAAGACCATAGGTTTGGGACTGTTAAGCATCTTTCAGACAGTCCTTAGAGTTATACCAAACTTTATACACTCCGAATTCAGAAGCATTTTTGGAGGACTTCCGCTGATCCTGTTTCTAATAGCAGGTATCCTGATTGTAATTTTTCTGCTACGCAATGGACGCCCCAGTCACCATAGAGATGGAAACAGTGCTCCTGGAGCTCAAATACCGTGATCACATGGTACAACATCTTGGCACGCCTCGCCTACGGGAACTGAGTGCATCTTGGTTCCTGTCATTTAGACCAGTATGGATGGACTGCATCTTACCTGTTCTCCGATGCCTGTTCTGCGGAGAAGAATGCGTGTTGGATCTCTGTCTGACACTTCCATCGATTGCGCAACCGGACGTTGATGCACTACTGGACCCGATAATGGCCCATGTTCTGCATTGTCCCCAGCGTATTCTAATGTTGATGGCGGCATTCTTAGAGCCTTTTCAGGAAGTTTCTGCTTCTGTAGGAATGGATACCGGCTCCTCCACTGACACCAAGGCCTTGGATGGAGCACAGGCTGCCCCAGCATCGGCTGCAGGTAGTACGGAAGATCATCTGTGCTCGATTGACATACTCTGCGAGGTGTTACAGGGATCATCGTCTGCGGTGGCAGGCAACAGCAATGTTGCATCTACCAGCCAGGACACATAAACATCTGGCTCATTGTGTGCTGGGAAAAAATTCTTTTTTTTAAAAACAAGAACTAAATTTGGAACTCCAAAACAAATTGACACATTTTATGACCTGCTTGGCTTTCCGATGCTTGTAGTAGTTCGAACTAGATATATGGACATATTAGAGATATGGCTTGAGTGACAATTTTTCTGTTTAGCATTTTTTAGAGTTTTTTAAACATTTTTAACATTTTTTTAGCGGAATTATGGTTTTTACTAAATATGTTTGCTTACCAGTACCTAGACAGGTAGTACGTTAGAATTAGATTATGTCGTCCAGTCGGCTGAGGAGTGGGTGTTATATTCTATATAGGTACCCCAATATAGGCTCGGGTAACATCCCAACCTTTCACCTATATTCATCCCTACACTACATACATAACGGGCTGCTAGGACTGACCCTTTACCTAGTTACGGTACTGCTTACAGAACGTAGGGGTTTCCCTGAACAAATAGCCTCATACATTATGCATGAGGATCCTTGGATTCATGGAATCTCAGCAGGGCTACCATCTCCTGCATAAAAACTATGTGCAAGGTTCATTCCCGACGTCATCCTTAGTCCGACAGTGGCACAGCAAGGTAGAACCCCTGGGGATACCTTCGGGTATATAAACATCACATCTTGCTGAGATAGAGAGAAGAGATCAGGACATCCATGCCGACACACTGACGCGAGACGCTGAAGCCCCTGCATGCAGATACTCCAGCTCGCAGTGGTCTGACAGGGAAACAGCGTTTACAACGCTGTCATTACATCGCGCTACTATTACAACGCGATCGTTACAACAACCGCGTTGTTAGTATGTGATGCATTTACATCGCAAGTCATTACAACGACTTGCACTAGGGGCCGCTGAGGTATTGGAAATGAATTCCAACACCTTCCCTACTGGTTCGCAAACTCGAATAGGAATAGTAATTAATACTATTCCTAAGTCCAGCGCGCCTCCTAGTGCAAGTCGTTGTAATGACTTGCGATGTAAATGCATCGCGTACTAACAACGCGGTCGTTGTAACGACCGCGTTGTAAAAGCATGCGATGTAATACATCGCGATGTAATGAGCCATATTCGGTCTGACATCCCTTGCGGGGTGTCCAACCCGAAACCAGGATGGGGTCCCACAGTTTCTCACTTCAGGTAATGGGGGTTGACTCTATCCTAGAGAGATTCTTGGCTTAACACCTACATACATGCTAGGTACACTCAGGTACATCTAGTTAGGGTAGCATCGTAGGAGTACGCATTTTTATTATCATGTATTTTATGTACTTACCTGTATTCATGATTATAGCAAAATGGTAGAACTCTACCATCCTTTTACATTCCTAGTGCTTCTAATCATCTATATCTGTAACTGTCTAATGATTGTTTCAGCACACCTATTTTACACTAGAATAACGACTGCTCAATAAATACTTATTGAAAACGTCCCTCCTGTTTATTCTGTGTATCTCTCTGAGACAAAGTGAGCACGAGTAACTGAGCGAAACGTAGTACACTGTTACCACGATCCTGAGGGATCAGGGTTGTCATGTTCGATAGTTGCCAAGAACTATTCTCTCCTTGGTAAGAGGGGTTTCTAGTGGCACTGTGAACTAGCTGGTACACAGGCCAACATACCCGGTGGGGGTGTCTAGAATCAGTCTGACACCAATCCTGCAGTGTATGTTGTCCAAACGTGCAGATCCTGTATAGGTTTTATAGGAACTACTACGACACGACGTGAGATGCATACATCTTTGCAAATGATTGGGTCTATAGGGACACCCCGAGAGTGTGTAGTGTTGTGTCACATGGCAAATTAAAATCCCCTCCTAGGATGATTTTACTATCCCTGGGCAGTTCATGCAGTTTATTGTTTAGTGAGATCCAAAAGGAAGGATCATCTGCCTTAGGGGCAAATGTGTTGAAAACAACGAGAGATAACCCATATTTAGTGATTTTGAATACACAGTCGTCGTGTACGATAGTGCCACTGATGCATTTAGCCTGCTTAGAAATTAGGGTAAATTCCCCTTTTTTCTTGCTTATTGCTGGAGAGTAAGCGTTATCATTGATCCAAGATTGTTGCATTCTACGGTCCTCTATGGACCCAGCTCTAAATTCCTGAAGAAGAATGATATCTCCTTTCAATTTACGACAGTAGTCTTAGACTTTTTTCATTTGATTGGATGATTGAGACCTTTTGTACTAAAGGATATAATCTTAAGAGATAAGAGATAGTGGAACCATCAGCCTAGCGCAAACTTAAAGTAGCCATATCTCGACATGTAAGGAATTCTTGAGGATGGGATGGGGGAAAACAAAAGGTGGGGAGGAGGGAGAAAGAAAGAGAAAATAGAAAGAGAGGAATCAGAGGCAGAAAAAATGCAGAAAACACATCATGCAAACGGTCTGCTATGAAACTCTCCATATTCAATACCCAAACCCAGAACACCCTCCCACCATTCGTTACCCATCCCATACCCTCCCACCACCCCCAAAATAGAGAAACAGGACCCATGTAGGCTTGACAGGAAGTTAACCTGAAAAAGGAGACAAGGCCCAAGCGAGAAAACAATTGAAATGCCAGGTGAGCAATGAACAATTAAAATCACAAGCAACATGTCTCCAAAAAAGAGAGAACCAACTGAGGGGCAACCATTATCATTCATAATAAACATTCAGAATAAGCATACGTAAGCTAGGCAATAGCGAAGGTATCCATGCGGAAAAGTGAATAACTTCCCCCATAAGAGTACAATCACACACATTCCTATAGTGAGTATATCCTTAGAGTAAGGTGGAAAATAATATGTAATACACATGGCACAAACAGATCCAGAAGAAAATACCACTTTGTGGACCTTTGTAGGATGATCCCAACATAGTTTATCTGAGGACACATCATTATAAAAAAGCGTGCATAAAATTAGGTGGTTGATTTCAATAAAACTGGTAATACATAGTGAAGTATGTATGGTATTACCTGTGTAAGGCCGGAAATATACTTTGGATAGAGTGGGAGAAACCTGCAGTAGAACGATAATAATAAGAATTGGGCTAACGAAACATACGTGAGTCCTTCAAGTCTTTCACAAAGGTTTCTAAGTCTCTAGGTTCATTATAGATGAAAGTGCGGCTCTCATGCGTGAATTTCATTCTTGCTGGGCCAACAAAGGAGAACGTAATATTTAACAACTTCAGATCTGGGCCTAGTGCCAAGAATCTTTTCCGTCGATTCACTGTGGGCTTCACATAGTCTTGGAAGATCCCTACTTTATGGCCCATCCAGTCTATTGTTTTAATCCATCTCATGCAATCTAGGATCAGCTCTGTATGTTGATATCTTAGGGTCCTGAAGATGAGGGCTCTTGGTGTTGATGAGGTAGAAGTATCTCTCGTCGGAATTCTATGTGCCTGTTTGTTTTCGAAATCTCTATCAAACAAGATTCCGAGTACACGAGGGAGCCAGGATTCAAGGAAGGATACACATATCTCTTCACTCGACTGCAGCTGGTCCAGAATGCGGCTGCCAAATTGGTATGCAACAAGAGCAAGTACAGCTCAGCATCAGAATGCATGAGGACACTTCATTGACTCCCAGTGAGACAAAGGGCCAAATTCAAATTGCTGAGTCATGCTCACAATGTCCTACATCATCTAGGACCCAGAATTCTTCAAGATAGAGTTGAATTCTATGCACCCACGCGGAACCTGAGGTCGCGCCACCAGGCAACAACTAAACGTATCATGAAGTCCAGAGTAGGGGGTCGCTCCTTTTCTCATCTTGCGGCAACACTCTGGAACGAACTTCCACTAGAACCTCGGCTCACTGATAATTACCTGGTATTTAGGAAAAAACTAAAAACGCATCTGTTCCCTAAGGCCTGACCTGCTACCTAGGGACCTTTTCCTATAATCCCTCACTTAGGATGTGCTCTCCTTAGCGCCATGATATCGCTACGGATGAATGTTGCGCTCTATAAATAAAATAAATAACTTATCATTGCTCCTTACATTTTCCAGGAGGACAAAAATCCTTAGGTTACCTCTTCTATTTCTGTCTTCCAAGTCGCATACCGTCCTCTCTAGGGACTCTACCTTTCGTGCCATTAAGTCAGATTTTTTCATCAGTGAATTCTGGTTATCTTCTGCCCTACTGATCCTCGATTCTGCCTCTTCCATATGGTTAGCTAGTGCCTTACCATCTTGCCACAGACCCTCCATTTCTATTTGAAGGATTTCTGTATTTGCTTTCGTCAATTGGGTCAGATTGTGCAAGGAGTTGAGCCGTTTGTAGTATTGTATCTATGCTGTTGGAGAGATACTGTTTTCCCTTCACTGGGGAATCTGGCTGGGGAAGGTCGGATTTGGAAAGCTTTTGCCCTAGCTTTTGCTCCCACAGTTCCAGACTGAAGAAACCATTGATGAAGCAGACAGGTGGGAAGGTACGGCCTGTGACATGGCAGGTATGTGCAGGGAGAGTTGCATCAAGGACAGTAACCCTGTGGCTGACAGATGGGCTGTGCAGGATAACCCTTGATATGAGGGTAAGTATGGTAGGTATGGTAAGTATGGTAAGTATAGTAGTCGCCAAGTGAGTTGATTTAGGACCACTAACTTGCTTTGGAAACCCTGAGAAGTAAGAGGGTTAGGCGACTTAAGAGGTTCAGAAGGCCCCCGGGGGTCCCACTCTATTGGGTGGGTTGTAGTTGAATCAAAAGCATCAAGAGAGAGGCTTCAGGTACCTATTCAGCGCTTACTGTGCCCGTTCAATTTGTAAGGAGGTAAGATATAGCTCACAAGTATGTAGGTATGGTAGAGATTCTAGGGAACAAGGAATGCCGGAGAGAAAGCAAGTACTTAGCACTCACACAGGCTCCTCATGTGTACTTGTATGAGTCAGGACCCTCAAATTGGGTCAATATATTGACGATTGGCAGCACAGAGAAAGTGGAGCTGGAGAGGGGAACAGACTAACTATCATGTAGTCCGCACGTGTACAGTGCCACGTTTCTTATGGCAGGGCTGGTCGGGCATCAGCTAACGATGCAGAGCTTGCAGGCTTGTTTCAACCTCTGTCCTCCGCGTCAAGTCGGGTAGAGGGAGAGAAAGGCTACTGCGCTCTCCTGCAGGCATTTTGATTACTTAATTTGTGTCTCCGGCACACCCATCAGCCTGGTATGTCAAATTGTGTACTCCAGTGTCCCCCTTAATGAGCATATGCTGTGGTCATTGAATGCTCGAGCCCGGAGCTCCAGCACGAGGCAGCCATTCCCGCTGGGTGTTAGCCATGCCGCCCCATAAGAATTATAGGGCCTTATTTATGAGAAAGTGACTCAGAGCGGTGCCACAAGCCATTTTGCTGCGCCGCACTGAATCACTTTCAAAATACAGGGATATGTCATATTTGCAACAATATGATGGATCCTTGTGCTCTCCCCTGCGCTGGTACACAATTGGCTGCCATGCGCCGATTCAGGCACCCTTGCACCATGGTGTCCCTTCATGCACAAAAACAATCACAAGAGGTGTTTCCGCTTTCTATGTGTGCTGCATAATGGAGCACGCATAGAAAGAGAAAAAAACGAGGAGAAATGAAAACATTTTTTCTCGTTGCGCCTCCCTACGCCTCACCTGGAAAGGTGTAAGATTCTAACGCATTCCCAGGTTTACGATTTCTCGTAAATCTGGGAATGCGGCAGAATCCATGGGTGTTGCGTGGGGATACCCACAGCAACACCCATGGAACGCCCCTTACACGCAAGGTGCTGTGTGAAAAGGGGCTGTATTTACAAGGACACGAAAAGCCAAGCAGGGTGGCTTTACGTGTCCTTGTAAATATGGGGCAGCACAATGCGCCACCGCAGCATCACAAATAGTGACACACCGGCGGCACAAGGGGCTTGTAAATATGCCCCATATTTTGTTGAAAAGGAGTGTCTGTTCATGTGTGCGGCATATGGAGTGAGTGTGTAGCAACTGCCCATCAGTGGTATATATTTTCACTTTTCCAGTACTTTTGATTTGCCCATTATTCCACCAATCCACTGTGAATAGTGAGGAACAAAGAAGTGTCGCCCCAATAAGTGTTTCTCAAGTTTGTGCCATACAAAGCCTTTATTTTTGGACTCCCAGAGGCACAAATGTCTGCATAAAGTGGGAAGTGTTGTAACTTGTATGTGGTGTCTGCAAGAACCTGCAAGAAGCCTGTTTTTGAAATGGGTCTAATGAGTCTAGAAGCCTGGGTATTGTGACACGGATTAATGGACTATCATATCTGCTCTCTCACACTAACAAGAACTTTAGTTAAACCTATTGTTTACTTTTATGTGCAACATGTAAATCTTGGACAAAACTATGCATGTTTGAAATGAGATGCACAGACAAAATTGCCCTGCAGAAGTTTCTATTGTTGAAGAATGAACGTGCTGGTTAGATTCATGTTTTTTAAAATTGTCTAATAAAATGGAAAGGAAACAAGACTACGAAACTACAGCTCATTCTCCAGTGAATAACATGGACATTTATATACTATTACTTCCTTCCTGATGCACGACGTGACATTTTAGCCTGAGTAATGTAGTGAGATGCTGCCAACAGTTTACCGAGTAGTTAGTGCATGTGGAGGCTGATTTGAATACCTGTAAGATCTCAAAAACAATATTGCAACTTGATGTACGTCATGCCACTGCCCCGGAAGTGACATCACGTGATGTGGACGGTGATAGGATCAAAATACTGACACTCATTGCACTTCATTAGCAATAAACTTTTCACCCAGCTGATTCGAACCAAAGCTCCAGTCGATTTCAGAGCTTGATAAATCTTCCCCACCCGCGGGACCTGAAGGCTCGAAGAGGAATCAAATGTGCCATCCCCAACTTTGACATTTCTCAATGACTATAGACCCGTATTAGAAGCCCTCATACCAACTCAACTTTGGGTTCTCATATCCTTTGAAGAAGTTTGACATGGCACAATTGCTTCCATCACTAATTTGGTCATCACCTTCATTAGCTTCCCACACTCTTCACCACTGGAGATTCATTTCTGATCTTCTGCCTCAAGTACGTCTTGCTGGGCTCAACTACTCTATGGGGCATATTCTCAAGAACGTGTGATAACTACCGCAAAAGTTGCTTAACGCAACCCTTCACATCACAGTCTATCGTGGGAAAATAACACTGTGTTAACGTGGTATTCCCAACCCTGCGCCACCATGCGATAGTAGCAGGATAACGCGCCAAATGACCGCCCAAAAATCAACGCGACGCAGAAACAATGCGAAACACGAACGCGAAAAAACCTGCGATGTCCCAAACCGCGATACAAAAATCAGCGACAACCAGCCACAGGACTGCAAATCCCACGCGTCATGCGTGAAAATGCACTATAAGAGCAACCAAAAAAAAACCACCAAAAACAAACTGCGTAGCACCATGGATGCACCCGGACCGAGTGCAGAGGACAACCCGAACCCCACAAGCCCCACGGAGGACCAGCCAGGAACCCCGTGTTCGGGGAAGGGCAAGGAGAAGAGGAAGAGGAAGACAGGGTTCAGTCCGCAGGAAGACCGGATCATCGTCACTGAGGTAATAGAACACTACCAACAACTGTTCGTCACCTCCACTGCGTCATTGGCAACACAAACGGAAATATGGCAGTCCATCGTCACCAACTTGAATGCAGTCGGAGTGTCGAGGAGGTCAATGGAGGAGGTCAAGAGGCGCTGGCATGAAGTGCACAGCCAAACCAAACAGAAACTCGCTGCCAACATGAAGGCAGCAAAGGCGACTGAAGGTGGGAGCCCTGCGCCACAGGAGGAGCTGGATGAGCTGGAGGAAATGGTGGCCACAGTCAACAGCGTGGAGACGGTGCAAGGAGTCGGGGGTCTGGACACAGCCCGATATGACCTGACCCAACAGCAACAAGGTGAGTAACGACGAGGGACTGGGGGACGGGGGCAGATGGGCACAATGCCACACATTCACAATCATGTGCAGCACACTGCACACCCACAATGACTGTGGAACATGTCCCTGATACCCTTGGCACACTGCAGCACACATAGAAACACCAAGTAGGCCCCCGTCCACAATCTGCACAAATGGGCCCCCCTCCATATCACCAATGCCACAACCTACCCATGCACATGTGCTGAATCCCGAAAAGCAGCGGCTCTGTGAGCCACACCGACAATGCAAGTGACACTGCATGACAGATAGCATGGCTGAAGTCACAATACATGACATGGTGCACATGACGACACTGAGGTGGCTGAGTGTGGACCACATCCGTAAAGGAGCAGGTCACACTCTGACACATCCACGTGCACCTACGACCCATTACGTCAAAAACACATCTGCAGACAAACAATGCACAAGAGTACCAAATATCTCCAGTAGCACAAATGACCCAAGTCGCAAACATCCCAGCACCCGAAAAGCACACAAGTCAAATGCACACCGACTCAAAGGGATAAGGGTCCGCCAATGCAGAGCTGCAGGGGTGAATCGCCAACAATGCAGCACACACACATAGCAATCACAGTACATCAACATTGAAGACAATGTGGGACAGAGTGCAACCCCTACACCACAGGACAGAGGACACAACTGGTGCCGCTGGTGCCTACAAACTGGCCAATCACAACTGGCAATGCATGACACTGTGAGATGATAATGTACGAGTACAACCACACATCCGTCATGTAGTCGAAATGTCCACTGACTCCCATCAAATAGCCAGCTTCACCAAAACAGTCACAATGTACATCGTCATGCAGTCTGAATGTAAACATCTACAATGCGTCAACATACATGGAACACACTGTTAACCTGCATCTCCCCTTTACATTGCAGAGGGACAATCAACACTTCCTGCAGAGCAGACCACACATCTCTTCAGTGATGATGAAGAGGACACCCTGCACATTTGCACAGACACCCTTCAACGGCTCGTGGACAGCCTCCGCACCCCACCTCCAGGAGCAGGGCAGCCCAGCTGCATCACGGTGAGCCCACACCCTGCACAGACCACACCGCAGGAAGCACACACCACCACGGCTGCCTCCCAGGACCCCCACAACCAACACATGGATTTCAAACTCCGTGTGTTAGGGTGCCAGGAGAAGATGGCAGATCAGCTGCGGCTGGGTTTCGAGCTCATGGCAGCCAAACTCGATGCCATACGTGGGTGCCTGAGTCCCATCAGGGAGCACCTACAGTCCCTAACGGATACCCACTGTCCGCACCATGCTCACCAACAATCCTTGGCTGACATCGCTGGGTCCATTACTCGGTTACAAGAACTGTCTAGGCAGACAGGCCCAAGCGATGACAGCACAGAGTTGGCACAGATGCGGAGGTCAATGGCGACCATGGAGCCGATGCAGGCTGGAAGTATGGCTGCCACTGCTGAACACCAGCGAGATGTAGCTGCGATCTTCCATGCCTTGCAGATCCTCATCTTGCCATTGCTGCCACTGAGCCTGTTCCAGGTGACTACTGCAGGAACCTCGACACACACATATCCGCCCCCTGATGTGTCAGTGGCACATACTGATGCAGCCCTATCACCTTCGCACCCTGATGTGTCAGTGGCACACAGTGATGCAGCCCTATCACCTTCGCACCCTGATGTGTCAGTGGCACACAGTGATGCAGCCATAACCCCACCACACACACCAGACACACCGGACACAGAAGACGTCTCAGGGGAGTAAGATTTGGAGGGTAATGACTGTGTGAGGAAGGAGGTAGTAGCATCCGTCCCCGCCATATGGCCTGTCCCTGCCTGGTTGTGCTCTCTGCATCATGCCCTGGAACAACACCTCACACTGTCCCCAGAAACACTCTGCGACCTTCACATGGACCCCGACATGGACTGCCATATCTGCTCTGGTACCAATGACACAGCAACTCGGCGGCGGACTGCACCCTTCCTCTTCAGATCAACTTTGCCTTGCCACAAGGACTCTGGTTGGCCCATCACTGGGCAACCATGTTATGTGGGCTTGAAGTGGCCATGTACTGCTCCAGGTCCGACACCCCCAAGAATGTCAATAAAACATTCCAAATCACGCAGATGTGTCATGTCTATGTTCACTCACGAATAAATGTTTGGATGAATGTAGGGACATCGATTGCACTAAAAGGTACACCCTGGTAAATGTCATCAATGCGCATGTTTGACCCTGACCCACATGGCCACTTAGATGACTGTGAAGGTGTGAACTAGCTGTGGCCTCATTGCACAGTAACAACAATCTCGTTGCCCCCAAACGTAGCCCAACGTCCATGTATCAAATAGGGCTGTGTGTGGAAATGTCACATCCGGTAGCAGTCCTTAAGTGGTGTCCCCCATCACATGTGACAACAGAACATCTCTTCGCATGCCTACTCACACACATCTGTGTGGACACAGTCTGTTTTGATGGATGACCTTGATCTACATGGCGAGAAGTTGGACACCATACGCACATTGCTGGGGACACGTAAGAGCACAGGTCTGCCACCAACTATCCCAGCCACAATGTCTGGCTCACAGAGGTGGAGCTGGCAATAGGGACTCACCCCCAATTCACAAGCGTCAGTCAATTCCTCCCTGTGTACGGACAATGCACATGTAGGCACAAGATCTGTCATTATAATCAACACTCATCACAGTTGTACACAGGTGAAGTTGCGTAGACTTAATTAGCATGTGCGTGTCAGTACGGGCAAGGCAAGGGCCACAACATGCAGACCAATGTTTAAGACACTTACAGGCAGCTTAGGAACATGTCGAGGTGCAAGTAATGGGGTGGCAAAAGTGCACACAATTCATTACGGATGTCAACGGTCTCAGCCCACCTTGCCGTGCTGGACGAGTCATGTGATGTTTAGCGTCTGCTCATCGGCCCGTGTCAGGGGACACGACTCACAGCCCATGGGATCTGCATAGTGCTGTAGCACCGGACTGCGCTGACTGTGTGCTCTGCTGACAGTGAGCAGGTGAAAGGATCCTACAAGGTCACATGTCGTGCTACATTGCCATGTGTGTACTCTCCCCCCAGCAGTTTCTCCGATTTTGGAACATTGCCAGGCGACGCTGTGCTGCTCCGCCCATGGGACTGCATCACCTTGCACAGGTGTGTGTACACACGCGTAGGTCCACGCACATGCATTCTGAGTCCAGGCGAAGGCAGACATGTCCACTGCTGTGGAGGGATATGTGAAAATTCCTCCGAGATGCTGCAAGGTGTGGGGACCTGTGCTGTGGGTGACAATCAGTTGTGGCTGCAGGAACGTAGTTACTCGTCCATGTATGCGAGCGCTGCTTCATGGGCAATCTGTTCCAAGAGTACATCGTTGTCGAGGTCAAGGTACTCGAGGGCGAGCCAATCCATTACCTGTTCCGGGCAGATGTGCTCCGTCCACGCCGTTACACCAATCCGCAACACAGCCCAATAGGGGAGCGCCTCGATGTGGTCACTGCACACGAGGAGTTGTGCAATCTCCCATGCTCAACTGCCTGCACATACGCCAAATATCAAGGCATCCCATGCACGGGTATCACGGTTACACTCCTGTTCGTGGGCCAATAGGGGGCGCACACACGTGTCATAATCCAGTTCAGCTACCGTTGTGTTGGATAGGCAGACATCCATGGGCCACTCGAATGTGCATGATCGACAGTGGAACCAGGGCTGGACGCAGGTGACGTACGCAAGACGGAAACTCAGGCGGTAACTGATGCGCAACACCGCCAGTGGCAGTGATCCCAATAGATGCAGCATTCGTGCACGGTACAGTTCCACGTGACAGGGGTTGTGCATGTGCCCGGGATTGCCAGCCATTGCCTTTGTTGGTCTCGTAGCACTGGCACTCTTGTGACACTCTTCTGACAGGCGGCAGTTATGTGGATGATATGCCACTGCTCGGAGCAATGAGTCGTATTTGTGTGCAACGTTTGGGCGTATGGGTTGTTTTTTACTTATGTGTCAGGGGCATCCCAAGCAGGTGTGCCTCAGGCAGGGACAAGTATGTGTGGGGTGTGGACACGTTGGTCTTTCATTCACGCAGTTCGTGGTGTGGGAGTCGTCACGATCTGGTTTGGTATCTCTCGCAGGGAGTGCCAGCCGCATTCAGGACCAAGGTCGGGGGTTCAGATGTCCTTCAGCCTTGTGTATTGAGACAATGGAGCTTTCATTCCTGATGTTGATCTGACTACTGCTTGCATTTTTTAAATGTGATGTGGCCTTCGCGTTGCTATTGATGCCAGGCCTTTGACTTAGTGTGCACCAATAGCGATACACACACACCAGTTGACATGTATGAGCCAGGAGCCCGATTGGCCTTGCGCTCCTTGTACAATATCTCTCTTTCTCTCTCTCACTCCCTCTCCCTCTCTTTCTCTCACTCTCTCTTTCTCTCTCTCACTTTCGCTTGCTCTCTCTGTCCTTTGATGAGCGCATGACACACCTTCTTATCTGGAAATTTATTTTGCAGGCTGTGACTTACAGATTGTCCTGAGAGGACCCGCCATGACTCTTCAAAATAGTTATTTTGTGTTTATTCTGTATGAAACGGATTATTTGCTGAGTCTAAGATGAATGTATGATTCTCATTTTTCTGACGACACATGTATGTTAGGTATTGTTATTGTGCGACATCGGGCACATTGTTTTGTTTATGATTTCGTGAGGTTGATGTGACATATCTTTGTCCGGGTGTGGGGTGCCCGGAGTGGGGCCCCGGAGGGGGGGGGGTCCGGGGTGTGGTGGCGGTGGGTGTTGTTGCCCTCTTGGGGCTCCGGGATGCATGGTGAGTGGCTCCATGGCATCTGTTGTTCTTCATGTGTGGCTATGGGCTGTGCTCCCTTGTCTGTTGCAGGTTGTCGTCCGACTTTGCACCAGGTAAGAGCAGGTGTTAATTTCCTGCTGCTAACGCGCCTTATCGCATGTTTTGTGATCTTATCGCCGATCGGGCTGGTCGTTGAGAATGTTGTGGAGTGGTGTTGTCGTGGCTTTTTGCACGGGAACGCCTACTCTGCATATCATTAGCGTTAGTTGCCGGGGGCATCTGTGGCGATGTTTTTTGCGACTGCTATCGCAGGTAAACTGGTGTTATGGGCTGTTAGCACCAGCTTGGGAATGGGGAGATAAATTTATCGCGGATTTGGCTGCGATAACTTGCCGATAACTCGGCGATAGCTCCTTGAGAATATGCCTTTATGTTTTTGTAGAGTTTTCTGGCAATAAAGAACACATTACTAGTCACAATCTTTCTTTCTATTGGAACAGATTGTGGTAATTGTTGTAATGTGTAATGGTCACCCCCCGCTTTTTGCTGATAGATGCTGTGGTAATTGTTCTGAAAGTGTGCTGGGTCCTGCTAGCCTGGCCCCAGCATCAGTGCTTTTCCCTTAAACTGTAACTGTGAATTGGTGCACCCAATTGGCAAAATACTTTTGCACCCCCGTAAGGCCCTAGTATATGGCACCAGTGGTACCCAGGGCAGGGATGTAAAAGGAGTACCAGGCCTGCAGCACTTATAGTGCCACCCTGAGTGATCCGAGTGAAACCAAAGGCTTCAGGCCTGCCATGTGAGCCCCACACAAGCAGCTTGCCTGGCCGAGTTCGACCCTGCACACACCATGTGTGACTGGGTCACCTCACTGCATGTAATATATGCCAGTCACCCCTAAGGTAGGCCTCCTATAGCCCAGGAGGCAGGGTGCATTATATTGTATGTGTGGGAATATATGTCCCGCTCTTCTCTCTTCCACATAGTGCCCTGCTTACCTACTGCTAACTCCGGTTCAGGGGGGCCGCAACACATGGTTCTGCTGCTCCTGCTTGCCTGCTCCGCATTGCCGTAACGGTCCGAGGGGACCGCAACACCCAGCCTGCTTCACGTGGCGCACAGCCACCAACGTTAGCAGGAAGCGCCAGGAGGCGCTTCAAAAGCGGCCGCGGGCTCCCGCGGCCGCGGGTCCCGCTCTTCTCTCTTCCACATAGTGCCCTGCTTACCTACTGCTAACTCCGGTTCAGGGGGGCCGCAACGCATGGTTCTGCTGCTCCTGCTTGCCTGCTCTGCATTGCCGTAACGGTCCGAGGGGACCGCAACACCCAGCCTGCTTCACATGGCGCACAGCCACCAACGTTAGCAGGAAGCGCCAGGAGGCGCTTCAAAAGCGGCCGCGGGCTCCCATTAGAGCCCAGAGGAGGCTGGGCCGGCCATTCCCCTGTCATCTGGTCACTTGCATGGTCATAAGTTGTACTATGCAGGTATTGTAGTGTATTCGTAATTTAAATAATTAGTATTGACGCTCATTTGTGTGGTTCCGTGCAAGAACTAGAGTTTTTAAAGTTGTACCATGAGTAAACGGAAAAGAGTTGCGGGAACTCTGGACGCCTTCTTAGTTAGGGCAGAGTCAATACTGACCCACGAAATTGAAATTACTGAACGGCGCCTTTCCTTGGATCCAGCTAGTTTGCAGAGACGTTTTTCACTGGGTACTTCTGGCCTTAATTTGGGGGATGTGGGGGATGTGGCAAAAACATGTTAGCCTGTAACGCCTATAACGCCCCCAAATGTGACACTCGTTTCCCGTGTGTTAGTCCCAGACCCACCAGACCCACCATTATGCGAGGATCCAGTAGTACCTTGTATAGTTACTAGAGCACGGGTCTCAAAACCTCTTGAAGCAAGAAAGGCGATAGAACCGGCAGTAAAACGAAAGAGGGGTGCTGGTGCTCAAAAAGTCAAGAATACCAAGGGTCCCCATCCTGCTAATCGTATTAATAATGCAAAGCTTCATGGTACTTTGAAAACAAACTCTGTTGGCACGCAGACTGATGTGATTCCCTTACTTCCCATATCATCACATGATAATATTGTGGATGTTAACACTACTACTCACGCTACTCCTGAGGATTCTGTTTTAGGAAATGTGTTAACTTGTGTACATGAATTAATTGATAAGAAATTGACTCTTCTATGGGAAAAATTGGATCGAATGGACATTGCAATAAATAATTTAAGTAGTATTAATGTCATTCAGCAACCTGACGTTACGGAGAGGGAGGGCTCGAAAACAGTTGCAAATGGTAATTTAAATGACAAATCTAATTTAGATGATAAAGCCAAGGGCTATTCCATGATGACAAATAGTAATGTTAGGATAGACAAAACACAGGAAGTATCCAAAAGTCTGAGCACGAATTTAGTAGGTTTGCATAATGCTTTTTCTGGGAATGCAGTTTCAGGGGGTGTATCAAGTACTTTGAATGGCTATCACTTAAAGGCCAATACGGATGGTTTGAGCCTACCCCCATATGTCTTAGTTTTGGCTGGTGTTCCTGCTCTTAAGGAGGACCAAAGGGAGACGTGGGCTGATCTACACAACAAAACCATGGATTGGCTATCAAAATACAAAAAATTCCACCCGTCTGCTATAAAGGAAATTTTAATGGTTCGCAGAGTTGAGTGGGTTGGCCCATCTCCTAAAGATATCAATGGTGATTGCATTGTGATCAGTTTTCGTAGGCCGCAGATGGTTTATTGGCTACTAAATTCTTGTGAGTCGACTTATACTCAAAGTACTAGTATTTGTGCCCTTCCCCTGGGATACTTTTACAAACCCCCACTTGGGTCATTTGTAAATAAATCTGTTACAATTCCTTTGTTTAATAGATTTCAGGCCCTAGCAGATTTAGACGCTCAAGACTGACAACTATCTGTACCACAATATAAGCTGTTTCCTTTGGAAGGTCCCCAGGCATTTCCACCTACTATCTCATCTGATTTTCAAGATGGTCGGTTAGTTTTAAATAAGGCTGAGGTGGACATTGATTTAAGTACCTTAAACAAAAATAAAGGAGAAGTACAATCAAGTATTGGCAACCAGGACTTGATAGGTTTGGCAAATGAAATAGATCTAGATATGTTGCACGATACACTAAACATACCACCAGTGTCTTTGCCGGGTGATAATGTGGTTATAGTTGAGATGAGCCAGATAACGCAAAATAATGAAACAGATCACTTAAATTATAATTTTAATTCTGATAATAATTACCAGGAAATCATGGGGCAAAGAAATAAGATGGATATAGCTAAATGTCAGGAAGCTTTAGGACAAAGTAATGAGATGGAAGTAGCATCTAATCGGCAATACAGGGAGAAAAATCAACCTGCAATACGATTGTCTTCATGGAATATAGCAGGGTTGAAAAGAAACCAAGGGGACGGGGAGTGGCAGGAGTACATTGGGGAAAGTGATATAGTTCTCTTGCAGGAAACTTGGGCTCTGGAAACACCTTATAAGGTAGGATTTAAAACATATAGCGTTAATGCTACTCCTTCGGTTAGAGGGAGGCCCTCGGGAGGTCTTGTTATTTGGGTAAAAATTACCCTTTGCATTGATATAATTCAGTTGGACTTTCTATCCCAAGATATAGTTGGAGTTAAGATCCGATTACAGGATAAAACTGAATTATTCATAGTAAATATTTATAGCAGACCAAGTGTAGCTAGTAAAGAATCTTTGGTGATAGAACAATTAGATGAATTTCTTTGTTCAATTGATTCAAGGGCAATGGTAATTGTGGGAGGTAATTTTAATCGTAAATTTGAGCCGGTTGTAGGACTTGAAAATATCTTCGAGGAAGAAGATATGGTAAATAATATTCCCCCACTGGATAGCAGTCCGGTAGTACCCTGCTCAGTTGCCGTTGCGCAGTTAATAAGATTAGTTTCAGGACAAGGACTTCGAGCTTGCAATGGCCGATTACCTTCTGATAGCCCAAATGCTGCCACATTTAGTAGGAGTAACTGTAAGAGTAGTATTGATTATATACTGGTATCTATTGGCCTTTGGCCAATCTTGCTTGATATGGTAGTAGAGAATAGAACTGATAGTGATCATTATCCCCTATGTTTGACATTAGCAGCTCATTTATTCGAACCAATATCCTTGAATGATGAAGATAATAACTCTAGTGTCATTGAACCTTCGTTAAGTAACAACCGTAGGGCCTTGAAATGGCCGTCAATAGGGGGAAATGATGAGGCTATGAAGCAGATTTATGATACTTTTGTAGATACCATTCTTCCGTAGGTAGATTTGCCAGCATCAGAGTTTCCAATTATAAATATACATCACTCATTGATGGAAGCACTGACTCCTATTCTGAGTAGGATTCCTAAAGAATGTAAAAAGGCTAAAACCGAAAAAAGTAATCTAGAGAATCCCTGGTATAACAAAGAGTGCCGTGAGGCAAAAAAGGAGCTCATTTTGGTCACAAAAACAAGAAATGTAGTGACCTTAAGGGAGAAAAGAAATAAGTACAAGAGATTACTATTACAAACTAAGAAAAATTGGGATGACAACATATGGACTGAATTGATTAGTGCAGCCAAAGCCAAGGACCATTCTGGTTTTTGGTGACTGATCTCAAAGGGTAATAAGGCAGGAAGATGTAGCAAGGACCTCTTCTTGGATGCCAAAACTTGGGTCAGCCACTTTTCCCGCCTTTACTCAATATCTACGAGTGATACAGAATTCAATATACAAGATTATGTATTAATCCCAACTACAGCCCCTTTACATTTTAGTTTGGAAGAAACTTTAGTAGCAATGGACGCAGTAAAGCCGGGAAAAGCACCAGGCCCAGATAAGATACCAGGAGATCTGTTGAGGCATGATAAAGAGGTTTGGGGCCCTTATATTAATTTTTTATGTAATTCAGTCGCCACTGGTGCACCAATACCAGGATCATGGAAAGGGGCTGAAATTACAACAATTTTTAAGAAAGGAAAATCGCCAAGACCCTTCGCATTATCGACCGATTAGTTTAATAGATGTTTTACAAAAAATATATGCTGGACAAATTTTTATGAAATTAAATGATTGGATTGAGGAGAATAGTATTTTATCAAAATATCAGGCTGGCTTTAGAGCCAAAACAAGCACAATTGACCAGGTCTTTAGATTCCTCTGCATGAGTTGGAAATATACAGTCCTTAAGCAGGGACATCTGTATATCGCCTTCGTTGACTTGAAGGCCGCCTTCGACCTTATCCCTCGAAATCTTCTCTGGAAATCCCTACAAAATCAAGGGGTACCTGGGGAAATACTCATGCAGATTATAAGATTGCATGAGGAAAATTTTGCAAAAGTCAGGTGGGGTCCGAGAGGTGAGCTTACGGAGCCAATTCAAGTAAACAGGGGCGTAAGGCAGGGATGCGTGCTGGCGCCCACCCTATTTTCATTGTATGTGAATGATATACCGGAATATCTATTGGGCTGCGAACATGATTCTCCCAAGTTAGGGGGGGTACCAGTACCTGCACTTTTATTTGCAGATGATACCATCTTAATATCCCAAACCTCAAAGGGCTTACAATGTTTAATAGACCCTTTTGATGCATATTGTGAAACAAAAGGCCTGGAAATAAATTCTAGCAAAACAAAATATATGGCAGTGAACCCTCATAAGTCCTTTAAAAAGAATTTAACAGTAAAGAATCAGAAGCTAGAGTATGTGCACAATTTTAATTATTTAGGTATAACCTTGGACACTAAAATGACTTGGAAACCGCAATTGGAGAAAAGTAAAATCATTTTACTCCAAAACTCTCTACAGATAGTAAAGAAACATGAGAGCAGTATGTCTAAAGCGTTATCCCCTGCCCTTGAGGTATACAAGTATAGGGCACAATCAGCATCTCTTTATGGGGCAGAGCTATGGGGGCCTTCAAGTAACAATACTTTTATGGTGGGAGAAAACAAGTTTTTAGGAAATTATTACGCCTTCCAATGCGTACACCACTAATACCTATTGTGATGGACCTAAATGTGCGCCGTATGGATCATCAGGCAATTCTAAGACCATTATTATTTTGGGTACGACTCTGGTCTACAGCAGAGCTTATGCATTATAGAGAAGGGCTTGAGGAAATTTTAAGGTTTAATCAAGGAATGGGTTTGTTGTGGCTTAAGCATGTTAAATGCTGGTTCCATAAATTAGGGTTGAGCCATTTTTGGGAGGAACCCGCACAACTGTCTTTTGCCTCTAAGAAAATGTTAAAATCAGTTTTTTGGGCCTACATCGAAGATAGTGTGTCCCATAGCTCAGCTACTGGCACATTAACAACGCGGTTTCTCTTAATGAAGTCAACTTGTAGTTTTGAGCCATTTATGGATGAGGTGCAGCCACAGCTAGCAAAATCGTTATATATGAAATTTCGATATGGTGTGCTGCAAATCAATTCAAACAGATCGAAATGGGCTCACAAACAAGGGGAAGAGAATATCGAGCGATGTGTACTATGCCAATCTGGTGCAAAAGAAAATGATTTACACCTGTTATTCTTTTGTCCAGCTTATGTAAAATCCAGGAAAAAATGGATTAAACCTATTTGTCGGTTATTGGGCATTAGGTCTTGCCATGAAGCAGAAAGAATACTAAGAACCGATACTTCACAAAAGGTTGTTTTTAGTGTTAGTAGGTATTGATTTGATGTAGGTTTAGTAAGAGCAAAGGAAGGCTTGAAATTTTAGTTTACCATGCTTGAAATGTTAGTATTAGTTTTGCACTTGCACTTTATGCATTACATTTGGAGCATTGTTATCATACCTGTTTGTTTTGCATTTGCACTTTACCAACTAGTAAGAAATATGTGGAAGGCCATACCAAGCATATATGCTGCACTTAAAGCATTTGCACGTTTAATAAGTGATTCCTATTTAGGATGTTTTATTAAATGATGCTAGATAGATTTTTATGTCCTTGGTTAATATAATGTATTTTGCTATAATTCCTCATTAAGTTTTAACTATTTATACTGTTTAAATTTTAAATGTCGTTAATTATTAATAGGCGAGAAAGGTCAGTACTGAAAATATGAATTTCAATACCTGTGTAATGGTCTAGCGATATCCTTGGAATGTTTTTATGTTGTATGAATTGTATTGTATATCTTTTATGGTTTTTTAAACCGAAATAAAGATTAAATTGAATTGAATGTGCAAGCATATATTGCCCTGTGGTAGTATTCTAAACCTAATTGTACTGCAAGTGACCAACCCTCCATAGGATAACATGGGCTGGACACTGGACATCTCCAGATGTCCAGCTCCATTATTGAACGGTTGATTCCTTTCGTGTTTGGTGTCAAACACAGTGCTTTTTAACCCCTGACGTGATGGTGGTGTCAAGGTTTAGCTAGCATGTACCTAGGTGGCACTTTAGACAGTGCCCACCAAGTTAACACAGTGTTCTCGTGCCTTGGTGTGCTTTTCCAAGGGTTTTCCGCCAATACTGAGATCTGACCTCATGCTGGGAAGTGTGTGCCGCTCCCAGAGGTCAGATACAAAGACCTGTGTATGCAGGAGGTGACACAGGATGGCTAGTGAATGGCCATTCACGCCAGTGAGCATCAATGGCTTCACCGGCACTGCTGGACAAAGGAACTTGTCCTTCATCAAGGACAAAGTCTCCCCCTGCCCCAGGCCCTGTTTTTCATGGGCATGCGGGAATATTAGCTATTCAGGCAGCGTACACATCCACAAGGATGACAACACCTCTAGGGTGCTGCAGCTGATGTGTTCAGTTGAGGATGGTTTGGCTATCTGGAATTTAGTCTAAAAAGTAGGTTCTAACTGGTTTATTGACATACACCCACAGGATATGGTCACTAAGGGGGTGGATTAGCCATAGGAGTAGATCCCCATTGGCTACTAGTCCTCACACCCACTAACGCCCCCTAAATCTAATCACCCGCTGGATTGCAACTCAAACAAGGCAAGAGGCCAGTTCCAAAAGGAAGAGGAACCCCTCTGCAAACTCCAGACTTCACAAGAACTCCCTTCGTCTAGAGGAACTAGTCTCCTGCAGTCAGCAGGCATAAACCGCTACATCCACGACTTTGAAGTACTGTCCACTGAGCTGTCCAGAGTGGCTGCTCAAAAGTAACTGGGCAGTTGGCTTCTGGGAACTGTAGTCTCGACCCACAGCGAGGCTCAGCTTTCTACAATGTTCCCTTGGTCCTCTGGAAGAAGATTTCCTCAACTGCAGTGCTTGCAGGTACCAATGTTTCTGGGGGGGGAGGGGCGGGGGGGGCGGCCCAACTACTACATGCTTTATTCGACACTGCAAGAGAAGGGATCTACCTGCACAAATAACCAACCACTCCTGTGGCTCCATCGTGAGGATCCTGCATTTGTTTTCATCCTCTCTTGGCATGTCACCCAGGATCAATTGCCACAGATCCTGTTCAGCAGCACGGATAGCCAGAAGCACCTCTGCACCCGAGTCGTCCGAGCCAGGTAGATCCAATCTGCCTGGAGACTCCTGATGCAAGGCCAGCTCTTTGCTTAAGTTCCAAAGGGTTTTGCTCAACCCGCCTCACAAATACCTTTTTGCTAAGATAGCCATTCAAAGACCGCAAGCCTAATTAACAGCTCCGTTTGACAGCTAAAGTGCACCTCTGCACCCCACTCCCCTGAGCCAGGTAAAATTGTGCTAGCTGTTGTTAACTGGCCCAGGGACTCACGACACCTCAACTCTGAGTGGGTTCCATTAACCTCAGTTTCTTAATAGCCAATTGCATATATGCGTTTATCCCATTGACTACAACGTTAAATGTTTTACACTGCAAAGTACTGATTTGTTTAATGCTTGAAAATTGATAACTCCGGTTATCCTTTATATATCGACTTCGTTATGGTGTCTAAAATGTATAAAAATCAGCTCTATTTTTATAAATTGGTGTCAGATTTCTCTCGAGTCGTGTCATTTGCTTATCGTCCATGTTGGTGATGTGAAATGCTTAACACGTTCCTCTAAGTAGCCTGTCTGCTCTTTGCCACTCTACCAGGACTGAGAGAAGGTGTACAAGAGAGTACCTGGGGACCATCCTTGTGTATTGTGCTAGTATTACATTGTAAGGCACACCTGCCATACAACATAATACTTTCACCTTGCAACAGTAATTAATATTGATTGATTCATTGATCAAACTTCGATCACTTTTGCACATAATTTTTTTTTTTTTTTGTCTTCAGAGTTGCTATAAATTAAGATATTCATACACAATATACATTCTCTGTCAGCATACAGCCCTGATGCTCAAGCAACATTTCCACAGGGGAGCCAAGGTTATCTGGCGAGAACCCCTATTTACCTTTGTGGAGTGAACTGTGGGACATTTTCCAACAGGCAATTCCCACCTCACCCACAGTGACCCCACTTTTGAGCAAGAATTCTTAGAGTAAATTTTTGAATTCCAGCACTGTCAGAAGATTGGATGTGCTTAAAAATGCTTCATTTGTCACGTTTCCGCGAAAAGTCATTTGATGGAGAACCCTCAACTAATTTTAATGCTTTAAAAACTATCCAGTTTTTTTCAATCTTCCTCTGCCGGTGTTATTTAAAATACATCCTTTAAAGTCGGTGCAGCTGTTTGCAAATGTTACTGAACTGATGTGTTTAAAACACAGAAATGTCCACAAACCTCACAGAAATTCATTTGGGAGACCCTTTATTCCACTATAACATTCTATCCAGTTTTGACCAATGTTTCAGGCTGTGCATTAAATTAGGCATAATCAAACGAGAGCAAGCCTTGTGGGTTCCATGGGGTCTGAATATGTTCAGAATTGACCGAAACCCTCAACCAATCTTGATCACCGCTGGTGTAAAGTAATCACCACTATGGTGTGTTATTGGGCGGCGTCATCATTGGGTTTCGCACCTATGTACTCGTTTACCTAGGTGAATACCACCAAAATACTGCTTTAAAATACACAGCTATCTACTAACTTTCCGCAGATTTTCCTTGGTATAGAATATGCGCAGTAACTGAAAAATGCTGTTGAACTTAAAGCCTTAAAACAGTCTACCTTTTATTTTTTCAACTAGGAGGTAAGCCACTCAACCGACCCCAAGACCCCATATATGTCCTTGCCATTACTCAGGGGCATGCGCCCCAAAGTCAAAGCATCCTGACTATGGGCTTGTTTTCAGCTCCAACATCATGGTGAAGTGTGCAGCTTCTTCAGCAAAGAAAGCTTCTCCAGACTCCAGGCCATTCAAATTTCAGAGGGCCCCAAAGTCATGCAAGTACATAAGCTAGGGGAACAGGTCAGCACTGGGGATTGAAGTAGTGTTAGTATCAAATGATGTTCCGTTCCATATTTCCCTTATCACCTTGAAAGGAAGTTCTCCATGAGCCAGTTCTTAGCTTTACTTTGATCATGCCTAGTGCATGTCACGTCATTTCAAATGCACGACACATCATTTAGCAGCTTGGCAAGCTTCCTCTTCATAGGGGTAGGGCCTTGTAGCCCTCTGTCCTTAGGACACAGTATATGAACTGATCTCAGGGACTGGGCATGCTGATAGCAAGAGGTCGTGTTTTTTTTTATAAACATGGGGCCGTCTATCCTGGTCGCCACTTTGCAGACAGTCAACATATTTGATTTATCCCTGCCCCGCAAGTCTCAAGAGTAAACCGGTGTTGCCCATGAACATTTACTTATCTGGTTGTATGTGCATTAAACGAAAATGCAATCTAAGGAACACTGTTCTGATTAATCTTCTTCATCGAAACCTTTTTGATTAATTTTTCCACCTAGAATGGTTTTCACCAGGGTGATAAAACCAACCCGATGAAACCCCATCTTGGTGAAAAAATGTTTCTTTCAGTTAGCAGTTTAGTTTCTTTACTTTTTTAAAGGGGTTCCCACCCTTAACCCGCCAACCCCTTCAACTAGGTTACCCTTTTTAGGTCTCGCCTAGCGCAGCGCACATGTGCTGCTCTAGGAGAGGGCCTCTTGCAATCACTCCAGACCTTCACTGGTGCGTGTGGCGGCCTGCAGCTGCGGGAGCGAGCAGGGGCGCGCAGGGTGCCATCTGTTCTGTATCATGGTCGCTTTCACTTTCACGGCCGCGTGGCCGCGCTTGTTCTTTAAAGAGAGGTCATGCCCGTCGCTGCTTCTGCCCTCCAACACAAATGCTGCGAGTGCAAACATTAAGGTACGGCGGGATTTAGTCTAAAGCATAATGCATATTGCGTCGCTTTAAGTAATTCCTTTTTCCTTGTATGCATACTCCATTGTATTTTTGACATTATTTTTAATTGTATTTGTTTGTGTGTGTGGCCGCGCTGCTTGTACTGCTATTATGTTGAGCACCGTGGAAGTGGAATCTTTAAAGCAGACATGACACTGATCTTGATGAAGTATTATACATTTATCAAAAAGCCCTCTCATCGCCAAAACCCGCAGATTCAGAACAGTAACACAAAAATATATATCAATCTTCAGCTACTAAATAAACTACAAGGTTTGGTCATTTATGTCACAATTGATTCAACAGCCTGTCCCTCCACGCCATCGTTATCTAAAGCACACGAATCAGTACGAGGTACGCACATAATGCCTCTTGTGTTTCACTTACTCTCTGTAGTTTAAAACGTGTTTAGTCCCTGTCTCAATATCTAACTCCTAACCTGGCTTCTCTCGTCTTTAATCTCTAACATAGTAACCCCCACCCTTGCTTCCACTTCTTCAATGTTTGGTATCTCAATTGCAGGCTCTCCTTTTGTGTGTTTTTCTTTCTCTCATCCAGCCAACCTCCAAATCAACTTGCCCTCCGTCTTGTGGCCTACTTTACCACCTCATGGCCCCTTGCCATTCTCTCCCGTTCTCTCTTCAAATCCCTGCAGCCTCTCCCCGCCAGGCTGCTACATGGCCCCTTGCTGTCTTCTCAAATCCCCTGCCTACCGTTCCACAGCCTTATGTTTCCTGCAGCCTCTCTCCCCCTCGTGGCCCCTTGTTTTTGTCTCTCTTTCTTTCTTCAAGTCCCCCCTACCTCTTAGGCCACACAGCCCCATGTTTCCCCCAGCCTCTCTCCCCCAGCTGTTACATCTCTCCTATACACACCCTTCTACCCCCTGCGAAAGCACTCAGCACAACTGCCTCTTATCTTCCTGCCCCCTCTTCTTGCTCCTGCCTGTTACCACTCCCCCACCTCTTTAGTCTGCTCTCTTCTTTTCTCCCTCCCCAGTCTCCGCATCCCAGACCTATCTCTACCTGCTGTATGTGACGAGGCCCCAGCCCTGGCCCAGCTGCATATAAACAGAGGGTGTTTGTCATAAAGTAAGACAGGTTTCCTAATCTCAGCACAGATAACTGCTCATTATAAAATACAATATAATCACTGGGCCTGCTTCTCTGTGTCTCTAATAGTTCGTTTCAGTGTTTTTCCACTATCTGCCAGTGGTCGAGGTCTTAACAGCTGGATTTCTGGTCTAAGGGTGATCTTTTCAGTTATTCATTAGGTCTAGCTGCTTCTCTGGTCCCGTTGGTAATTCCTTATTCTTAGTCCTCTAGGCTAATTCCTTATTCTTAGTCCTCTAGGCAGTGCTGCAGCTGCTTCTCTGGTCCCAGTGGTAATTCCTCATTCTAAGTCCTCTATGCACTACTGCAGCTGTGTCTCTATTCATACATCCACTACAATCTAAACCAAAACAAACAGATAAAATACATTCTCATTTACAAAGCCAAAGCTCTAACTCTAAAGATTGCGAGACCTATTGCATTGCAAATGCTTGTTTGTAGTTTATTTTTAAGAGGGTGTATTCCATCCACTTAAACCTTCAAAACCTCACATAAAAGCTGCCTTCTGCGCCTCATTTTTGTTTGTTATTTGATAAGCATTTATTCATACAATTCCTATTGTAACTGGAATTGTAAGTACGTTTTTCCCAGTCCCAGGAATCAATCCCAGTAACAGGTATTGAAAGCTTTACCTAGTGTACCTTTTCCACAAAAACTTTCTGTTTTCGTAGTAAAATGTATTTTTGCCAGCCTAATTTCGCCAGGCGGACAATCTTCATTTTGGATTTTCGTCATAATGACAGAATTTCATTTGTGTTAACTTTCTGTGATATATCTTAATGGTTGTTTGCAGGGTTCTGAAAAAAACGTGTAAAGCCGTTTTAGAGATGCACCTCATGTCTGCCACACTTTATATAGAGAAAACAATATATTTTACAACAGGTAAATGACTCTTCGAGGGTCGCATGGATGTGGAAGGGGCAGGCCCGTGTCAAGCTGAAACCTAATATATCACTGACTCATCGCCAGCCACACGAGAAGCTCAACGGGGAATCTGGCACATGACCATTTCTTGCCCCCCCCCCCCCTCCTGCCAGAATGTCTGATGCACTGGTTTACTGTAAATTTCCTTGGTATTCCTCAACAAGTGTTCTGCCTATTGAAAGAGTGCACGAATACACATACGCATCCCCTGTTCACACCCCTACTAGTAAGCGAGTACTCTTGCTGTGAGTCTAGTCAAGTTATAAGAAATGTAGAAAGTACTTTTTTGTGGACCTTCCCTCGTCCATGGGTGCCTTGAAGCAACAATTTAACAGTGGACTGGTTCTACTACACAGTGTGCATCATTAAATATGTCAAATCAGCTTTCACTACTGCACCATCCACAATGACATTGTGGCCTACACATCTTCATGACACTACATAACAATATCTTCTTTACCACCACAATCAACACAATACTATTGCCAATGCCTTTTCATTGCCAGCTCCCGTAGCCTTAAAACCCTAAACTCAATTGCAACCCTCTGCCCTAACCGCTAGTTAGAACCCTAACTCTAACCCTAACATTTTACTCTAACCATCTAACACCTTACTCTAACCATCTAACACCAGCCTTAGCCCTGATTCCCAACCTTCTACCTCAACCCAAATATTAACGTATTCTAACTCAGTCCCACAGACCCTATCCCAAACCTTCATCACAACTACAAACCATATCCCCTAACCTCAGCCCCCAACTAAACCAATGTATATAGGATATTGTCAGGTGGGTACATTGCAACTATTCAACAAGAGAAACACTTCAACGGTAGACACATTAACCAGGCTTGTAATGTGGTATGCAAGATCTATTTTATTGGTCATGTGCAGCTTTGAAGAGGATGTTTCATTATTTTATCTTACAAATATTCTCAGAAATGGAGTTTGGAGTTTCTGCACTGTCTTATTATTACATTTGCTAATGTGCCTTGGATGTGTTTTCTGTTAAATAACTGTAGGTTCTTCAGAATATTGGTGCTGGGTGATGGACCCATCAGTTCTCAGCCTGGTTATTCCTGTTCAGGAAGGACGCGATCTTATCCCTTACGCCCCCTTCAAGCATGTCCAACTGATCCTGGATTTGAGTAGTGTATGGATCCAGATTCCTCTTCATGTCTTCAGCTCTCTGGATGATCATTTTTTTTAGATCCTCTCCATATGGGGAAGCTGACTGGCTGAACTCCTCGATCCTCTGGTTCACCTTCTTGGTAAAGTCTTCCAAGTACGGTGATAAACTCTGCCCAATGTCGTCCAAGTGAAGTTTCTCCTTGATTTGGTTGGTGGAGGAGAGCATTTGCTGTTTCAAGTCGTCCGCATTGGATGAGAACTTGATTCTCATATCGTCTATATTTTTCTGCATCTGGATGGCCATGATCTCAATCTTTTGGTTGATGTTTTCTTGGACATTCTGTGCATACGGTGTCAAATGTTTCTGCAGCTCCTCAATGTTCTGCTCAATCTTCGCCAGGACCTCATCACTGTAAGGGCTCAGGTTCTTCTTCATCTGCTGTGCTTTTTCACAGATCTTTCCCTGAAGTTCCTCAGCATACGGGCTAAGGGCCAAATGCAGATTGCCCACATTTTCTTGCAGTTTGGCTTGAAGTTGTTCGGCATATGGTGAGAGTTCAGTCTGGAGGCTGTTCATCTTTTCCTGGAGTTTGGCCTCAAGATCCTCAGCATATGGCTTGATCACTGCTTGGAGGTGGTCAACATTTTCCTGAAATCTGGCCTCTAGCTCCTCAGCATATGGAATGAATGCTGCCTGGAAGTTATCCATATTTTCCTTGAGTCTAGCTTGAAGCTCCTCAGTGTATGGGGTGAGCTGGAGACGAAGCTCCTCCGCATTTTTCTGGACATGAGTGCCAAGTTCCTCTGCATATGGGGTGAGCGTCTGACGAATCTCCTCTGCATTTTCCTGTACCCGACTGGCAAACTCCTCAGCGTATGGAGTCAGCTTTAGCTGTAGCTCCTCAATGTTCTTGTTAAGCTGCTTGTGGATATCATCTGCATATGGTGACACCTTCAAGTGTAACTCCTCCAGCTCCAGTTGTATCTGCTCCTTTAGTTTCTCTGAGTCTTGGGAGAGCCGTGCATGGAGCTGGGCGGTGAATGGAATGAGCTGGCTTTGTAGGTGTGCAGCATAAAGAGAAACATCTTGGAGATTATCCTGGAGGAGGGTGCTAAGGAAAAACAATGTAAAAATTGATCAATATTACTAATTCAGATGAAATATCCTATATTTTTAGTATATAACAACTAACCCTTTTTTCTCCCCTTTTCTCTCTCCTCTTCCTCCAATATCTGCATCCTAAAATTTCTTCCATTAAATCACAAAGTCCAAAATTGTCTTGGAAGTTTCTCAACTAGGTCAATTCTCTACGCATGCACTATACAAGCATTTTGCTTAAATGCCCTACTCAGTGAGTACAACAACCGGGTGGGTTACTCAATATGGGCATGGAATGGAGGGGAGCTGGTGAGGGCATGGCTTGGGTAATAGCATTGATAAAAATGAAAAACTCACTGTCTGTGTTGGTGAGGATGTTGTATAGAGAAGGCACTAAGACCTCTGAGAACATAACATTCAAGATTGCTACTTATTTAGATTCCCCCCTTGTGCCCAATGCCTCAAGTCCTTGGAATCCATGTGCTGCTGTGTTTTGAGGGGTATTGCCAAAAAACAGTGTATTCACACTAGGCCCATGTTCTTACCTCTGGGACAATGGGTGCTCTGGAACCTAGTGATCTTATGCAGGCTGCCCAAGGAAATGGACCAACCATTAGGCTCGGACTGTGAGGCAAAACCAAAGCCTCAAAGCTGGTGTGAGCAGCACTAGAGGTTAGAGAATTGTGATATAGCTGAAAGATCCCTATCACTGCTGAGGTAAGCAGAATATAGAAGCAAAAAGGTATATGAAACCCATAGTCTTCAAAATAAAACTAGGATGCTATCAAAGCTGGAACAGGCATTTAAAGATAGGAGATATGTTAGAGGAATATTGTAGAGGTACATTAAGAAACCTCAGAGATTGTGGCCAAAAGAGGAGAGGTGAGGTTAAAGATTTCAATAGCAGGGGCATGGCTTGGCACCAACCAAGATGGCCGTGCAGTATGTGAGCTCCGTGTGGCCCAACCATTAATCCTCAACATCTGACACATTCTCTGTCCCTGCCCGCAGTAAAACTACATCAGAGCATGCCACAGCAAATGGCAGCCCGGTGCAAGAAACTATTTCCCCCCCGCTGATTGTGGAAACCGCTGTTCGGCTTCCCGACTGGACCGGGAGGACCACCTCATGTCGCAGGCTGTAACTTGCCGATCCACAACACTGGAGGACTACATCGCTCCCCGGGAAGATCCCCAATAACCAGAGAAGAGTGCATAGGCGGGGGCCCGACTCCCTGGCCCCCCCCGGCCTTCATCCTGCTGGACTGATGCGATCTTGCAGAGGCAGAGTGTGGGACTGCATAGGCCCGCGGCTTGAACAGGCACTGAATGCGGCCCACGGTACCACCTGAATGAGTAAACTCGGAGGGGGTGGGAGGAACGTATTGCGGATTGGGGCTTACTAGGCAAAGTGAACAGATCGCAGAGACACCCTGGGCCCCTGGTTTGAAGGAGGGAGGGGCACAGATCCAAGGAGATCACCGGGCTACCCATTTCTCTCAATGGAGTGTGCAGCCTCGTGGGTGCTGGGGAGAGGTGGTGGCTCATATAGCATACCGGAGTGATGCCAGGGGCTGTGCAGCAAAGAAAAAGAGTGACGACACCCTCCTGAACACTGCTGTCTGGCGGCAGGATGATGGAGCAATACAGTGGGGGATTTGAGCCATGTGCTTAACAAGCTCAATTGATCTGTGTCTGGTTCTCTTCTCTCCACGGCCCTCCCTATTCATGCCTCTTCTCCTTTGGGGGCCTACCCCCCCCTACAAGACTTCTGGACTGGTGAGTTGGTGCACGGGGAGCCCTGCAGCGCTAGGTAGTGCCCTGCGAGAACCTGAAGAGGCATTATCGATGCAACATGAATGCGTTGACTGAGGAATGACCTGCAGGGCCTAGATGTCGACATAAACACAGCACTGTGTGACTGGGTGCTAAGCTCTGCCTTGGCATTGAGAGTAGTGTCAGGAAGCCGGCCCTGATTTGACTGGAGGGGTCCGTGACTACCGGTAATTGTGATGCGCGGTGGCTCGGCCCTTTCGGCTGCAATGGCCCACTTGTACGTCATACCAAGGACCCAACTCAGACCTTGCACATGACAGGAGATCAAACTGGGAACCCGGAGGGGCCCAAATAATGCTCAACAGTAGGGAGCTGTGGCGAACCCTAACCGAGCGACCTGAACTGGGGGTCCTGGGAAGGACGCGCTGGTGTTGGAGATACTAGTGGTGCCACAGGAGGATTTAACCGGACAGCGATCGACCGGTGTGTTGTCACTTGGGGACCAGAGGCGCAGCCAAACACAGGGTCTGGCATGCTCTGTGAGGAGGACCTGGCAACTGTGTCCTTCGCGGCTATGGTTAGGACTAGGGTAATGGTGCACTCACAGGCCAACAAAATGGATAGATACTCTGTACCAAAGCCAGCCTCTGAGGCACCCGGACGTCAGGCAGAACAAACAGAAATGATGGAGCCCTCTCTCAGTGCCATCATGGTTGCCATATGTGACCTCAAGGCTACCATTGAACCAAAGTTAGATACGGCGACTGTCGATGTAAAACTCCACAGAGTGGACTTTAAAAAGATTTCCAAAAAAGTCACTACTGCCGAATCTCATATTAACTTGCTATAGTCCACGTCCAAAAAGCTGGAGGAGCAAGTGCAATACCTCATGAAACAGCACGCCATCATGGCAGCAAAACTGGAAGACCAGGAAGGCAGAGCTCGCAGGAATAAAATCAGGGTGGTGAGGGTTTCCAAGGGGGAGGAGGGGCTCCGTGTTTACCTCTTTCTAAAAGGCCTTATAGTCAACACTCTACACCCTAAATACCTCTTGAACTTCTTTTCTATTGAGCATGCACACAGGGCACCTGTCCTACCGCCGAAACCTGGAGCCCCTCCATGAACAATCATAGCCGGGATCTCTAACTGCCGTGGCAGGGACGCTATCCTACAGGCAGCCTGTTCTCATGGGGACCTGTCCTATGAAAATGCCACGGTGCACTTCTTTCCGGATTTCACCCTGCAGTACAGTGCCAGCGCTGAAGCTTCAAGGAAGTTAAAAAAGTACTGCGTGCCAAAGAACTTAAGTACATGATGCTCTATCTAGTTATTCTACGAGTTGTGGCAGAAGGCCAATCGTTGCACTTCACCCCACCAGAGGAGCCCTGGGAGTGCTTGGAGGGTTGGCGCACTGCTGGTCATCGGTCTCAATGAGAGGGGAGGAAAGGGCACCCAATCGAATGGCTGGAAGAGGAGGGACCTGTTTGCAATGAGGGACAGATCGAGGATGGAGCTCGGGGAGAGGGCTGAGAACTGGACACCACAGCTACACAGCTACGTCAGTTCACTCAGTGGAGCTGGTCGACCTGTCGGACACCCAGGATAAAGAAGGACGGTGACTGCAAGATTTTCCATAAGGTATTTTAGGATTGGATGTGCCTACCCAGATGAGGGGAACTCGGGAGGGGGGCAGAGGGAGGAATGACGATGCTGTTACATTTGAAGTGGACAGAAAACCTAAGAAATTCGAACGGGGTATGGTAACATGATCATACCATTTCGGCCCTTGAGGCGTTGCTGGCCAACCCTAAATAATTGCATGATATCATTGGGACAACAGGCGCTCTGCATTTTGGGGTGGTGGGCAGTTCTGAGCCTACTGTACAGGGTAGCAGGGTGGGGGGAGCTACAACATTGGGTATATCAGATTCATTTCAGTTTTTATTCTATCATCTGTTTTCTTTTCTTCACCTCAGTGGGCATAGGCACACAAGGACAGAGATCGTGGACATGCTGGGAAAGTGTGGGAACGTTACTCTGCCATTACAAGCGGGGACAGCCCTCTACACTACATCACGCTAAATGGTACACAACACTCTCTTAGCACTGAAGGTCCTAACGTGGAACATCAAATTATTAGTAGTACTACAATACCTTCGTAGACACGCCCCAGACATAGTTCTTCTCCAAAAGACCCACTTGAAGGGCAACCATTATAAGGCCATGGATCATTGGGTACACCCAACTGGCACATATGGGTTTCATCACCAACTCCAGGGGCGCAGGGATATTGCTAAGAACCTCCGTGCCTTATGTCCCTCGACGCACATGGACTGACCAGCTGGGGAGATTTGTGCCACAGACCGGTACTTGGGAGGGGCACATGCTCAACATCTGCTCGGTGTATATATACAACACAGAGGTTTCACGCAGAGACTTTTCCCACACTTGGGGCTATCTTACTGGAACTGCCCCCTGGGATCCTCATATTAGGAGGGGACTTCAATGTGACAATGGACCCAGGACCCAGCACTAGATAGAGACTCTAAGGGCCTAATTTACAATACTTTGATGCACGGCAGCGAAGCAAGCATTCCTCCTGCGCTGCCATGCATCAAAATAAAGGGCAGGAATACACTGTATCTACAAGATATGGAGCATTCCTGTCCTTGTCACCTGTGCTGGCGTACAAACATCAGCCGTGCGCAAGTGCAGACACCTTTGCGTCATTATGCAAGGTTGCCTGCTCTTAGGGGATGATTGTTTTTGTACAGGAAGAGAGACCTTCCTGCACAAAAACAATCCTTAAAGGCATTTTCCTCTTTCAATCATGCAGCAGAATGCAGTACGCATAGAAAGAGGAAAAAACGAGGAGAAAGAAAAGTATTTCTCCTCATTGCGCCTCCTTACGCCTCCCCTGGGGAGGCATAGGATTCTGACACCTTCGCAGGTTTAAAAATGTGGTAAATATGGGAATGCGTCACGTTCCATGGATGTTGCTTAGGAACACCAACAGCAACACCTATGAAACTCCCCTTTCACGCAGAGTTATGCATGAAAGGGAAACATTTACAAGGCCATGAAAAGTCACACAGGGTGACTTTACGTGGCCTTGTAAATACGGGGAAGCCCATTGGGCTGCCAGTGCGTCAATAAAAGTGATGCTCCGGTGGTGCATTGTGCTTGTAAATAAGCCCCCAAATCCCTTGCAGGCAGTGAACCTAGTCCATTACGAGCCTTCGTGGAGGCTATGGGATTAGGAGACCTGTGGTGCGCACACATACCGAGCCTACGACAGTTCACCTATCTCTCTGCGGTACATGGCAGCCGCTCCAGACTGGATCATGTTTTCATCCAACACATATATGCCTGCCAGTTTCGCAGCGTGACACACAAGGCTTGTGGTATATCTGACCGCTCCCCCGTAGAGGTGCTCCTGTGTGGCCCTACCAGGGTCACAACATTGCCTCTCAGAATTGAGCCCTGGTATCTCAAAGAGGCACCCTTTTGAGACAAAATATGAGAACGAACAGACCAATACTTTCAAGAAAATTCGGGTACAGTCCAGTCAACCTGTGTCTTTTGGTAGGCTTTCAAAGTTGTCTTGCCCGACCATATACAGGCGATGATCGAGGGGAAAAAGAAGGAGCAGAAGATACAATGTGAGGCTTTGGAGAGAGAGATTGCTGCTCTGGAAACTCAAGTACTAGAGGGAGAGAGGGCTGACCCTCAATTGCAACATCGGCTCCACCTAAAGCAACACGAACTGAGGGAACTGGCGGAGCATAAGGCACATGCGTACGCCTCAGCAGAACAGTGCAGATTGTGTGATATAGGCGATAAAGCCAATAAATTAATAGCCTGGCAAGACAGAAGGGATAGGGAGAGGAACTGAATTTTAGAGATACAAGATGCAGACGGTACACTTCATACGACAGGGGCAGGGATAGCAGAGGCGTTTGCTACATATATACGTCCACAACTGTTAGGTTGGGGAAGATTGAGCTGACCTTCTAAAACACCTCCCCCTTCCGACTCTCTCAGTCAAAGATAGAGCAGCATTGGAGCAAGCCCTAACAGCAGATGAAGTTAAACAGGCAATCTCGACCTGCAGTCAGGAAAGGAGGCAGGGCCTAACAGCCTACCAGTGGAACTATATGAGTGTATGGCGACTAAGGTAGCAGGACACATGCTAAATATGTTCAAGGAGGCCCAAGAGGGGGGTTGCCTGCCGGAAAATCAAAGAACCGCTACCATAGTGGTTATCCCCAAGAAAGATAAGCCACCTGCAACCTGTAGCTTCTACTGACCAATCTGGTTGTTAAATTTATAGGCAAAGGTCCTGACCAAGACCCTGGCTAACAGATTGCAGCCAGTTACAACTACAGTGATACATCTAGATTAGTCTGGCTTTATGCCACACAGAAGTATCCGATTAAATTTGAGGCCTCTCTTTGGAGTATTTCATATGACTGAGGCTACACGAGCTGAACAGGCCATATTGCTCTCATTGAATGCTTGGATGGCGTTCAATAGCATTGAATAAAGCTATCTCTTTGCTGCCCCAGCAAAGTTAGACTTCGGTCCTTGATTTCATAAATGGATCCAGCTTCTATATCAAGACCCGCTGGCACGGGTGTGGGTCAATAATACATTGTGGCGACCCTTTGCTCTTCATAGGGGCACCAGGCAGGGCTGCTCACTGTCCCCAATGATATTTGCACTTGCACTTGAACCTCTAGTGGCATGGGTTAGCCAGGACCTCCTTATACAAGACATCAGCGGAGACCGGGACTGGAAAAAGAGGATCTCGCTATATGCTGATGATATCCTGTTATATGCCACACAGCCCTGCTCCACAGTGGATAGTACCTGCTCCACAGTGGATAGTACCTTGAACATCTTCCAACTTTTTGAGTGATACCCTGGCTATGAAATTAACTTGAACAAGTCCCTAATTTTTCCCCTAAAGGGCGGTATCCCCAGACTGACTTCGAGCTATATAGCCTCAACAGTGCAAGATGACTTCTGGTACTTGGCCATCTACATTACGAGAGATGTGGAAGAATTTGTGAAAAGGAACCTCTACCCGCAGCTGGACTGCCTCCAGAATGATGTTGCCAACTGGTGAATGCTTCCGGTCACCCTGATGGGCAGGGCGGTGTTCTTTAAGATGATGACCCTCCTAAGATTGCTCTATGTTTTACAGAATACCCCGTATAAAATCTCCCCTGACTTCTTTAACAAAGTCGATGGCGCACTACACAACTCCTGTGGGACGAGGGCAGTTCAAGAATCGCAATCTGCAAGCTTCAAAGAGGGGTATATGAAGGGGGTCTGGCGGTCCCAGATATATGTAAATATTACTGGGCGGCACTATTGATAGCAATAAACGATTGGGTGTTCTCGGACAGAACTGAGCCTGCGTAACGTGTAGATAAGGGAGGCCATGGGTACTCGGGCTGCTCATCACTGCGTTATCAAAAAGGATGTGAGGGCGCCCATCCGTTCCATACACAGCTGACAGTGAGGACATGGCGAGAAGCCACTAACTTCCTGGGATGGGACAACAAACTGACAGACAGGGCCCCCTTGTGGGACAGAGACCTACTGCGAGAGGTTCAGGATCTGAAGGGGTTCTCCAAACAGGAACTGATAGGCATTGACACCTGGGGGATGTGCGGAAAGGGCAAGCATTACTCACATTTGAGGCTCTATAGCAGGAGTATGAGATTGCTGAATTGGAACGTTTTAAATATTTAAAATTGGGTCACCCTCTTAGGCACTACATACTGGCGGGGGAGCAATTACCAAAGTCGGCACCTTTAGAGGATCGGCTCCTACAGGACCCCATGAGAGAGATGGGTGTATCCTTAACATATAAGAACCTGATGAATAATTCTCCTGACCTTCTGCAGAAGCTGCTGGAAGTGTGGGAGTGTGACCTTGGACTTATAGAAGAGGAGGATTGGTTAGAGGCAATACAATGTCCCAAAGAGATGGCCATACGGGCTCTATTCTGCCTCATCCAATTACGAATACTCCATTGATCATACTATTCCAGTACGCTTCAGCATCGCCTCGGAAAGTGCGATGCCAACGTATGTGCCAGGGGTTGTGGTGAGAAAGGGTCCTTTTTCACATGCTCTGGGAAAATCCGGAAATACAACGCTACTGGAGGGGGGTGGTTCAAATTATGGCCAAAACCACTGGACTCAACGTGCTGCTGATGGCCAGGTGGAAACTCCTATGTATAAGTGGCGAGGAGAAGTGGCCCAAATACCCAAAAATAAGGCTTACGTTGGCCTCTGGGATTACCAAGAGAAATTTAGTCTGGGCCTGTGGGGGCGAGTGGTCTGCCACGCATTACGGAATGAGAAGCTGGTGTGGACTGGTGCCAAAGAGCTGAACATGTGGTGTACCAGAGTCAGGGCTGCCCAAAGAAATGAGAGAAAGTCTGGGACAGCTGACGCAGATACAGGGAATAGAGGGAGCCCTCAAAAAAATGGGGTGAACGATGCATTGAGTGCGGAACTGGGGTCACTGTCGAAATTCCAACATAAAGCATTGCTAACTACTGTATGCACAGTTCTTATCTTTATGTATCTTAGTGGTTATGCTACTTGTACTTTACTTTGTTCTTTTATGATGTCTATTCTGTACAAAATAACCCATTTATGCTGACTGGGGCAATGAGCAACTTAAAATAATTTTAAAAAGAAAAAAAATCAATGGCAGACAAAGGACAAATTAGAACCTAATTAAGGCTCTTGATGATGTGAGTCGGGGTATGAGACTTTGAAGACGCTGCCTAACCTAAAGCAGGAAAGCAGTGCTCATCAATGCTTCAACTAAAATCTACTTTCTAATCCCTAAAAAGAAAGATGTGGAGGATAACATTCAAGCATGGAGTTTTTATAATAAGGATTAGCCTATGCGTGTCTATCAACTGAGCTTTGCAAAGGCATTTCTGAACAAATGGGTTTCAGAAAAGGGGCATCTAACCATGACGGTAAGAAGAAAGACTGTAAGTCAGATTAAAAAATATGAATAGGGTTTGAATGGGGCATATCCACAATTAAAATATGTATTTGTTTTGAACAATGGTCTTCGTGGACGGTTTTCAAAGAAAAGGAATTGCTAGAAAGTTGTGTAACAATGGAGCATGATGAAGGATGATATGGTAGGACTGAAGAACATTCAACAATGGGACCTAATGAACCTTGCTTGGTGGAAGGACTGCTATTAATAGGATTTCTAGCATCCTGGCTATTTGGAATGATTTCGAATAACTGTGCTTGACTGGGGGACACCTAGAAATAGACAATTTTGTGCCTGAATTCCTAACAATTTGACTAGGTAGAAAGAGTTCTGGAACTGGTCATGGTTGAGGGATATACAACAAAGGGGCTTGTTGGTTCCATATCTGACAACTGATCTTGGTCATAAGAAGTTGAACTAGGGGATCTGGCTAATGGATCGATAAAAATAAAGCCAGTGTGGAGATTTCAATGTTTAGGGTTTATTTAAAGATGTTTAACCATGGGGCTTTAAGAATCCATAACCATGGCTCTCTAAGCCAGAATCAACAAATCTCTCCTTCACAAACTCCGGACCGTCTAGAACGCCACAGCCAGACTCGTCCTCAGCATCCCACGACACAACCACATCACCCAGCACCTCCGCGACCTCCAATGGCTCCCTGTCGAAAAGAGAATTACCTTCAAGCTGCTCACACACGCCTACAAAGCCCTCCACAACACCGGACCCCAATACCTCAACAAAAGAATCTCCTTCCACGCCCCCAAGAGAAACCTCCGCTCCGCCGACCTAGCCCTTGCCAAAATCCCCCGCATCCACAGAGCCAGAACGGGGGGCAGATCCTTCTCCTACATCGCGGCCAAGACCTGGAATGAACTCCCCCTCAGCATCAGACGAAGCCCTAGACTGCAAGCCTTCTGAAAAGACCTCAAGACCTGGCTCTTCGGATGACCTCGGAGCTGCCCGAACCCCCTCCCTTCAGCGCCTTGAGACCCTTACGGGTGAGTAGTGCGCTCTATAAATTCCTGATTGATTGATTGAATGTAAGAATTTGTCACAATGCAGCTTATCGTAATAATCTGTATAAACATATCTGTAGTGTAAGGATCTAACACAATAGGGAGTAGTGTAAGCATTACTAACAATGGAACTTGGAGTAATGATTGTAAGCAATGGAACTTGCACGAGGGATAGTGGCTGGTCATTGATATGGGTGGAATTTTATGGTCGTACTGTCATACAATGCTTACTTGAACTGTTTACTGATTTGCGATTCCTGGATCTGTTGCGCTGCCCGTTCCGCGCTGCTGCGTAGTTCTTTTAAGTTATCCCAGAAGCCATCTTCCACCTCATCAGTGCCCACATCTGTGCAGGACCCTGTGGGAACAATAAACAGGAACAAAGGCACTTGAGAAAGAATCTTTTCTTTTCGGAGTACACTTCACAAAGGGACAGTTCTACTATAAGGTTACTACAAAGGCTGTCTTGTAGATCCATGATGAACGGCACAAGACAGCACAAGGTTGCATTCAATGGGTTGAAAAAAAAAGCCTTATTTCAAAGGCATGGGTGCACCCAACAGTCAAAATATAATTTTACCTATGGCTTCGAAAATCCCTTCGCCACATTAAATTTTGCACCTTCTGCTGAATTTCAGGCCAACCTCTATAATTACATATCAAGGATTAGTGCTGAATAGTTTACATGTGTGAAGGCTGTGCTGAAATGGACCAATTGGGTTATGCATGTAAGATACCCATTGACGTCGCTTGCATCTACAGGGAGCTTTGGAAGCAGGATGGACGACATGATAACTATGAACCTTTGAAATATCCATGGAAAGGGATATTACCTGCCCTTGCCGGGGTACAGAGCAAACTAAATGCCACCCCTGGCGTGCGGTATGTGAAGGTGCCCAGGAACCACACAGCTCAGACTTAGATTACAACTGGCTGTGTTTTCTGCATCCGTAGAGCCCACCCATGGACTGAAATCTAGGCCTTCGCTATCCTCTTCCCTTTAGTAAGAGGGTGAGATGGACTTGCGGTTAGAGGGTGTGGCGCATGGAACGAGAAAACAATTGCTCCCGGTATGGCTTCCGCTCTTGACCTCTAGGAGTGACCCTAGGTAAACCACCACCCCCTGCTGCCAGAGCGGTTGCTAAATAGTGTTAAGGGCTCTGCAAATAAAGATGACGTCAGAAGCCAAAGATTCTGCTCTTACCTGTAATGGCTAGGAGGGCCAACACGACGCCAATGGATCTCAGAAACATCTTCAGCTTCGAAAGGAGCTTCGGGGGGTGGAACCTGTGAGGGAAAATATTGGGCTTAGTACAAAAGTGGAGAGGAGGGGCTTAGAGCCGAAAAGGCTGCCAGTTGCCACGCATTGGGTGGGTGAGGGCTCCCTTTATGCCGAGTTCCCCACAACATTCCCACCGGACTTTCCCACTTTCCAACATGACTTTGTGCCAACTATTTGGCCAGATGATGTCTCTCCTCCTGGCCCTCAAAAGGACTAGGTAAAAAACCTGGGAATAACCTTTGATAATAAACTATCCTTTTGTCCTCAGGTCAAAAGGCTTGCGGGCACATGCTTTGGCATTTTGAGGTCTCTTAAGAAATTCCTGCCCCTGCACTCCTTTTCTGTTAGGAAAGCAGTCATTCAGGCATTAGTCACATCCAGACTAGATTACGGTAATGCTCTTTATCTGGGCATACCGTAATACCTTATGGACTAATTGCAGTTGATCCAGAATGCGGCAGCTCACCTTCTGCTAAATGTGCCAAAAAGACAACACATCAGCCCACATTTGCGGGAACTTCACTGGTTACCCATTTGGGACAGGATTAAATTTAAGGCTCTGATACTGGTGCATGATGCTTTGTATCAGACGGGCCCCGAATACCTTAGAGCTAGATTTAGCTTCTATAACCCAGCTAGACATTAACGTTCTACCAACAAATTCTAGCTGTAACCCCAAAGTACAAAGCAACAAAGGTCTGGAGGCAGATCACTCGCATTTCTGCGTGTCTCAGCATGAAACCAGCTCCCGATGGAGTTACACTCTGATAACAACTCATTGCTATTCGGGAAGAAACAGAAAACCTGGCTCTTTGTGCAAGTCTAATGTCATACGGCTAACCTCTCTACATCTGCGCCGGGACACTCCTGGGAGTTGCTGCATGCATTATAAATTGCCTATCATATCATATATCATAACATAGACACAGATCCCTCCATCAAACACCTCAGTCAGCTGAAATACCTACCAGTACACTCACATGACTGGGAAGGCGCCGCCTGAGGCTTGCAGCCCCCGCTGTACAGTGCAACGCCTTTATGGGCTTTAATGCAAGCACCCCATCCTGGCCGTCAGGTTTCGGCTCTTATCACTGCAGTATCTCAGGCGCCCCCAGCCATACCGCTCAGTCCATTCCAGTGTCCCCCATCTTCAGAGTCTTCACGGGTCATGAAAACTCACTTAACAGAGAAGGACTATAACCAAAACCCCTCCTTATGCTACAACTGTGGGAGCGGCGATATAGACAGCGTTTTTACTATCAATATTACAAAATAACAACCAGAGGATGAAATACATAAGAAGGAAAACAAACAGGGAAAGACAACACTTGTCTTAATACTGCCCTCACACACTTTGCAGTGTCATGCTTCATCATAGGGCCGCATCTGACGTCTTGGTGCAGACCAACACCAAAGACGGAGCGCAATTATTTTAAATGTCTACGAGAAGACAAAAGTGGTGAGGGTACAGAAAAGGTGACAAAACAATACACCTAAATAAACCCACAATAAAGGGATATAAAGGAAAAAGTGTTCCCTTTAGAAGGGACCAAAGAGTGCAGACACACACAATTAAAACAACCTAGGGAAACTGCCACCAGTCTTTATTCAAGTAACCCCTTGGTAGTATTAAAAACCACACGGCGGGATATTAGGGAGGTAAAGGCCCTGTCTCCCTACTGCATTAACCAACATGTTTCTGCCATTGATTCTCGCCCAACAGGGTCGTACTGGCATTCATCAGGGTGTAGGTCCCACGTTACCAGGTCTTCACCCCCAATTCGGAGTTGTTACCTTACTTCCACAGGTTACAAAATCCTGTCAGATAAACCCCTCTGGGAAATTTCCGAGAGGGAACAGATTCCTGTAAAAGAAATCATGCAGACAATTACTGTTCTGCTCCCTTATTCCTTCACAAAATGCTGCAATGTCTCATCCTCTATAATGCCAACAGTAGGCATCAAATTAAAAGTGTGCATGTATCCATATACACACATCAAGGGACTCATCAAAAGCTCCCTACTCCACACCCAGTAAAAACCCTCACAGATGCGCAACACCATACGTGTAACCCTTAACAGACTCCCTTAGTGTGGTATACATGGTTAACGGGCTCCCTAAGCCTTGTAATCAAGGTTATCTCACCCTTACACAAACGTCAACCTGTCAAGTTACTCTACTCACTCACTAGTTTGAAAAGACATTCTAATTGAATTTATTTCACAGAACTCACACGGGTTTATAAGAAAATCTCCCAACCCGGGACCTTCGTGAGGCCGTGTTCTTAAAGTCACACTCTGAAAGACACAGGATAAGAGGAGGACAAAACAGAGATAATACTTCATTGTAATCCAATGGTATTTTCCTTTTTGAATCTGTAAGGAAATCTACTCCACCCCACCGCTCTCATTAACTTTCAAACGTATTACTAAAAATTATATATCCTGATAGAATCAAAACCCTGTGGGATGCCAAAATTCTTTATACTACCCAGGACACAAGTAATACCCGGGTAAAATAACCCGCTTTTCATTAGCAGACTTCATCGATTATGCGCCGTCAAAATTTAAAACTTTCTAGAGAGGCAAAACAGATAGCGACCATGACCCCTCTTATAATCAACTTACTACTCCAAAGAACCGTGATGCTTCTATCCCTCACTTAGGTCCTCCGTCGATATCTCGCACACCAACTTTCTTCTCTTATAAAGGGGATGTTAATTGGCGCTCATCTGTAGGCCACTCCCCCAACTAGGGTGCGTCTCGGGCTCGTCCGTATTCATTGTCAAAACTGAAAAAGGACACTATCTACCTTAATTCCTTGCAGATAGCGGCCATCTTGGAGTGTGTATGAGCACTGACGTCGCTGGAAGTTCACGTCACTATCCTCTATCCAAAGCACTACTACTGATATACCCACGGACACTGTATCTTATTGCACATCAATTCAGTCTAAGTGTGCGACCTTAGTACACGCTATGTTCATTGTTCTCATACAGAGACAGTTCTAAATGACCCTGGGATACATTGCCTCTTAAATTAAAAGGGGAGTATAGATCGAATGGTTAGTAAGCCCTTACCTTTATTAGAGCGATCCATTTATTGATATGAATGGACAATAGAAGTAGCAGGCTTATGTAGGTGATGGTGTCCATGAGATGACTCTAATTGTATTAAGGTAGAGACATAGATGGTCTTTGCGGGATAACATCACAAGATAGAGATGCAATAAAAGGATTCTCTATACTAACATATAAGAACAAAGGAAAATCCTGTGCCCCCTTTTTTTGTTATGGTAAATACAGGGCCACAGTATTAATGGTGGTCATTTAGAACTGTCTCTGTATGAGAACAATGAACATAGCGTGTACTAAGGTCGCACACTTAGACTGAATTGATGTGCAATAAGATACAGTGTCCGTGGGTATATCAGTAGTAGTGCTTTGGATAGAGGATAGTGACGTGAACTTCCAGCGACGTCAGTGCTCATACACACTCCAAGATGGCCGCTATCTGCAAGGAATTAAGGTAGATAGTGTCCTTTTTCAGTTTTGACAATGAATACGGACGAGCCCGAGACGCACCCTAGTTGGGGGAGTGGCCTACAGATGAGCGCCAATTAACATCCCCTTTATAAGAGAAGAAAGTTGGTGTGCGAGATATCGACGGAGGACCTAAGTGAGGGATAGAAGCATCACGGTTCTTTGGAGTAGTAAGTTGATTATAAGAGGGGTCATGGTCGCTATCTGTTTTGCCTCTCTAGAAAGTTTTAAATTTTGACGGCGCATAATCGATGAAGTCTGCTAATGAAAAGCGGGTTATTTTACCCGGGTATTACTTGTGTCCTGGGTAGTATAAAGAATTTTGGCATCCCACAGGGTTTTGATTCTATCAGGATATATAATTTTTAGTAATACGTTTGAAAGTTAATGAGAGCGGTGGGGTGGAGTAGGATTTCCTTACAGATTCAAAAAGGAAAATACCATTGGATTACAATGAAGTATTATCTCTGTTTTGTCCTCCTCTTATCCTGTGTCTTTCAGAGTGTGACTTTAAGAACACGGCTCCACGAAGGTCCCGGGTTGGGAGATTTTCTTATAAACCCGTGTGAGTTCTGTGAAATAAATTCAATTAGAATGTCTTTTCAAACTAGTGAGTGAGTAGAGTAACTTGACAGGTTGACGTTTGTGTAAGGGTGAGATAACCTTGATTACAAGGCTTAGGGAGCCCGTTAACCATGTATACCACACTAAGGGAGTCTGTTAAGGGTTACACGTATGGTGTTGCGCATCTGTGAGGGTTTTTACTGGGTGTGGAGTAGGGAGCTTTTGATGAGTCCCTTGATGTGTGTATATGGATACATGCACACTTTTAATTTGATGCCTACTGTTGGCATTATAGAGGATGAGACATTGCAGCATTTTGTGAAGGAATAAGGGAGCAGAACAGTAATTGTCTGCATGATTTCTTTTACAGGAATCTGTTCCCTCTCGGAAATTTCCCAGAGGGGTTTATCTGACAGGATTTTGTAACCTGTGGAAGTAAGGTAACAACTCCGAATTGGGGGTGAAGACCTGGTAACGTGGGACCTACACCCTGATGAATGCCAGTACGACCCTGTTGGGCGAGAATCAATGGCAGAAACATGTTGGTTAATGCAGTAGGGAGACAGGGGCCTTTACCTCCCCTAATATCCCGCCGTGTGGTTTTTAATACTACCAAGGGGTTACTTGAATAAAGACTGGTGGCAGTTTCCCTAGGTTGTTTTAATTGTGTGTGTCTGCACTCTTTGGTCCCTTCTAAAGGGAACACTTTTTCCTTTATATCCCTTTATTGTGGGTTTATTTAGGTGTATTGTTTTGTCACCTTTTCTGTACCCTCACCACTTTTGTCTTCTCGTAGACATTTAAAATAATTGCGCTCCGTCTTTGGTGTTGGTCTGCACCAAGACGTCAGATGCGGCCCTATGATGAAGCATGACACTGCAAAGTGTGTGAGGGCAGTATTAAGACAAGTGTTGTCTTTCCCTGTTTGTTTTCCTTCTTATGTATTTCATCCTCTGGTTGTTATTTTGTAATATTGATAGTAAAAACGCTGTCTATATCGCCGCTCCCACAGTTGTAGCATAAGGAGGGGTTTTGGTTATAGTCCTTCTCTGTTAAGTGAGTTTTCATTGATGGTAGGGGAGTCAGAGGAGGTTTTTCTTTCCCTAGTCTCTCTATTTGTGATTTTGTCTTCACGGGTCATCCCTTAACCACCGGCCTTTACCACTGAAGTGTCTGTGGTGCTCAGTGAACCTCTGTGTCAGACCAGCCCACCTTAAATCACGAGGATCTGCCCCAACCAATGCCTCTCCCATAACTGCAATGTCTGAGCTCAGATACCTTCACCCCTCAGGAAGCATCACTCGTCACTGCGGATCTGAGGTGCTCTGCTCTCGTGCTCGCCTCTCTGAAGTGTCCCTGGAGCTCAGAGCAGGCCCCCGCATCCCCTTACTCAGCAGGCCCCAATCCCCAGTCTACGGTGCTCGGATCTCACAGCCCCTCCTCACTCTATCATAACCCGCTCAGATGTCGACTTTCACAAACCGCTCAGCTAGCCTAGAAACCTCCAGCACTGAATTGTGTCTGTAGCTTCGCTGCCCCATCCTCCACCGGCCCCCAAGTCAGAAGCCCCGGCTATCACTGCAGTGCCACTTCCGGTTATATGCCTCCACCCCCCTATGCAGCGAATCTCACCTCTCCTGTACCTGGAGTGCAGATGTGCACCTCCTCGGACAAGAATAGCCCCCCACCATAACATCTGGGTCTCTGGCATTCACCGGACCCTCGCAACCCCCTCTTCCCCAACTCACCTCTGGTCTCTGTACACCTGCTGGCTGGCCTCTGCTGGTGCCAGCCCCTTGTGCCTCGCTGGTATTTATACCAGAGCAAACGCCCTCTTCTCTGGGTACAGCGCCCAGAGGAAGACCAGAAGGCGCTGTCCTGGACTTCAGACACGGCAGACGTGTCACCTGTGGACGATGCCTTATCTGCTGGTGATGCTGGAGCCCTCGCCGGTGCCCTCAGCAGGTGACGCGCAGGGCACTGATCGCCATGACTGGACTGCAAACCAACAGCGGATGGTAAAATGTGGAACACAAGTCCCACATTTCACCAATCGAGCACAAAGCGCGAGCTCGACCCTCTTCCCTTTTACAGGGCCCACCACATTCGAGTTTATCTGCATTTTTAAAGTGCCGTTCCAGCCGTTGGAGCAATAGATTGCTGCACATAGCGACCAGAAGAGGCGCTGTAAGGAAAGCACGAGTGTCCAAATTACATATACAATAACAGGGATTTTTTCCCCGTAAATTTAGACAGTTTGTAAGTTTGTACTCTGTGACGTCAGAGGGCGGAGAGGGAAGACAACAAAGAGCAGACAATGTATCTTGGTGGGTGGGTCACATGAAGGCAGAGGTGAGACTGAGGGATGGGGCGAGACATACATTAGTCGATTAATGCTACCTGTGGGGCGAAGGGTACAACAGTAAGGCATGAATGCCTTTCGGGAATCGAATTACCTTGTGGTGAGTTGGGGGAAAGAGGGCTAGGTCATGCATAGGTGGGAACATCCACCAGGCCCTTTGCTTGGTAACTCTGGATCTCCAGTTATGAAAAACTGCAATAAAAGAAAAGCATTTGGTGTCCCAAGCCAAAATATCCATTAATCTACTAGTTTGCCTTGTTTGCAGGGGGGGGAGGGTGCTTACATCTAAGATACATCTGGAGGGCTAGACGAGGGTGTCGATGTAAAGTGTAATGATCACCCCCTGCTTTTTGCTGATCGAAGCTGTGGTAATTGATCTGAAAGTGTGCTGGGTCCTGCTAGTCAGGCCCCAGCACCAGTGCTTTTTCCCTTAAACTGTAACTGTGAATTGGTACACCAAGTGCTTTAAATGGGCCGGTACTCACCGGTACTGAGTACCGGCAGTTCCGAATTTTTTTGCCATCAGTACCGGCACTTCTCTGTAGCCAGGGAAAGTACCGGTACCCTGATCCACAGCACGGCAGGCACAGGTTAAATTTCTCCCCCGGTGCAGGGCAGATTCCGCTCTGCTTCCGAGGATCATGTAATTATGTGTAATGAGTTAATCTGTTTTATTGACATAAACGCATTTCTCGTGTGTTTTGATATGTGCTGCAACCGGTGCAGAAGTCATTATGTATGATCATATCTTGCCTTTAGCCCCACCCCTAGCCTCGCCCACTGGCCACACCGCTATTTTAATGAGTACCTGCACTTATTTTTTCCTATTTAAAGCACTGGGTACACCCAATTGGCAAAGTACTTTTACACCCCTGTAGGGCTCTAGTATGTGGTACCAGTGGTACCCAGGGCAGGGATGTAAAAGGGGTACCACGGTTGCTGCACTTATGGTGCCACCCCGAATGACCAAGTGAAACCAAAGGCTGCAGGCCTGCCATGTCAATCCTTCACAAGCAGCTTGCCTGCTCGCATTCGACCCTGCACACAACATGCGTGACTGGGTCACTTCACTGCATGTAATAAATGTCAGTCACCCCTAAAGTAGGCCTCCCTTTAGCCCAGGAGGCAGAGTCCATTATATTGAATGTGTGGGAATATATGTGCAGGCATATATTGCCCTGTGGTAGCATTCTAAACGTAATTGTACCACAAGTGACCAACCTTCCATAGGATAACATGAGCTGGACACTGGACATCTCCTGATGTCCAACTTCATTATGGAACGGTCAATTCCTTTCGTGTTTGTTGTCAAACCCAGTGCTTTTTAACCCCAGACACGATAGTGGTGTCAATGTTTAACCAGCATGTACCTAGGTGGCACTTTAGACAGTGCCCACCAAGTTAACCCAGTGTTCTCGTGCCTTGGCGGGCTTTTCCGAAGGTTTGCCGCCAAGACAGAGATCTCAACTCATGCTGGGGAGTGTGTGCCGCTCCCAGAGGTCAGAGACAAAGACCTGTGTGTGCAGGAGGTGACACCTCCGACCACACAGGATGGCTAGTGAATGGACTATCATGGCGGTGAGCCTCCAAGGCTTCATCAGCACTGCTGGACAACGGAACTTGTCCCCCACTCGAGGACAAAGCCTCTCCATACCCCAGGTACAGTTTTTTTCGGGTATGTGGGTGAATTAGCTATTTAGGAGGTGTACACATCCACAAGGCTGACCACACCTCCCGGGTGCTGCAGCTGATGCGTACAGTCGAGGATGGCTTTGACCATCTGGAATTTAGCCTAAAAAGTAGGTTCTAACTGGTTTAGTAACATACACCCACAGAATGTGGTCACTAAAGGGGCCAATTAGCCACAAGAGTAGATGCCCATTGGCTACCAGTACTCACACCCAATAACTCCCCCTAAATCTAGGATTTAAGGAGCACCCTGGGCACCAGAACCTTAGATTTGATGTGATACCAAGAAGAGACATGCTTCCAAGCAAGGTACAACTCCACAAAGAGAGGCACTAAACTCTACACCTGTGGCACTCACCATGCACCTGCTGGATTGCTACTCAATCTAGGCAAGATGCCAGTTCCAAAAGGAAGAGGAACCCCTCTGCAAACTCCAGACTTCACAAGAAGTCCCTTGGGCTAGAGGAACTAGTCCCCTGCAGTCAGCAGGCACAAACTGCTAAGTCCACGACCTTGAAGTACTGTCCATTGAGCTATCCGGTGTGGCCGCTCGAAAGTAACTGGGCAAGTGGCTTCTGGGAACTGTAGTCCTGACCCTCAGTGAGGCTCAGCTTTCTACAATGTTCCCCATGTCCTCTTGAAGATGATTTCCTCAACCGCAGTGCTTGCAGGTACCAAGGCTTGTTAGTGGTAGTCCGACTACTGCCTGCTTTATTCGACACTTCAAAAGATGGGTCCAGCTGCACAAATTACCAACCACGCCTGTGGTTACATCGTGAAGATCCTGCACTTGTTTTCATCCTCTCTTGGCATGCTTCCCAGCACCAGTTGCCGCAGATCCTGTTCAGCAACACTGATAGCCAGAAGCACCTCTGCACCCGAGTTCTCTGAGCCAGGTAGATCCGATCTGCCTGGAGACTCCTGGTCCAAGGCCAGCTCCTTGCTTAAATTACAAAGGGTTTTGCTCAACTCTCCAGCAAGTACCTTTTTGCTAAGGTAGCCATTCAAAGACCGTGAGCCTGATTGACAGCTCAGTTTGACAGCTAAAGTGCACCTCTGCAACCCGCTCCTCTGAGCAAGGTAAAAATGTGCTAGCTGTTGTGAACTGGTCTAGGGACTCACCAGACCTTAACTCTGAGTGGGTTCCATTGAACTCGCTCTCTAAGTAACCAATTGCATATATGCGTTTTTCCCATTGACCGCAACGTTAAATGTTTTACACTGCAAAGTACTGATTTATTTAATGCTTGAAAATTGATAACTCCAGTTTTCCTTTATGTATTGACTTCGTTTTGGTGTCTAAAAATATTTAGAAATCAGATCTACTTTTATAAATTGGTGTCAGATTTCTCTTGAGCCATGTCAATTGCTTATCGTCCATGTTGGTGATGTGAAATGCTTCACACATGTTCCTCTAAGTAGCCTGTCTACTCTTGCCACTCTACCAGGACTGATAGAAGGTGTACAAGAGAGTAACCGGGGTCCATCTTTGTGTATTGTGCTAGTATTACATGGTAAGGCCCCCCTGCCATACCACATAATACTTTCACCTAGTAACATTGGTGTTTCAGCGGTGGGATTCTGTTGTAATCATCACAAGAGATCAAGGCAGTTAAGGTTTCTTATGAGGTTTATTTCTCAGCACATAGACGCAGCGTCCCTCACGCCTCAGCCAGCTGATCAACTGACCAACTGCCGAGGTCGCGAGGAACGTCAACCACAGTAGAATCTTTAACAGTGAACATTCTAAACATGCGCGCGATGACAGCGCGAGGTAAATCATAACATACCCCCCTTTGTTCTACACGCAGGTAGAAACAACACTGTAGAGCAACAGACAGAGGTAGGAATGCAAGTGGGAGGAGGAGGGATAGAACCTGGGGGCAAGGGGTGAGTGCAGGTGGCTGGCGAAAGCAGATAACATGCAAGGGGAAAAGCGGCTAATCCACTAGGAAATCCTGTAAATGGTGGGGGGGGCCCTTGACCCGTAAGGGTCTTAGACTGCGTTGGGTAGTCTGTGAAGGATGTGCATACTGGTCTTCAGTACTTTGACTCAGGCGCACACCTAAATTGTCACCACTGGGACCAGGTGATCGCATATCTGTAGGAGAGTGAGAATCGTTAACTAATTGATCATCATGCACCAACATATATCCAGAACAAGTATCTCTACCCTCCTTAGTGCTAGGTGAATTGTCTTGTGAGCAGTACTTGGCTACCCTGCGTAGATTCCACTTTTCTCCATTCATCAATACAACATGCCACTGGTGAACTTCTTTAACCTGGAAAGGGCCACGGAATTTACGCACACCCTTGACCCAACGACCAGATCTGACTTTCACCCAATATCCTGCCTGGAGATTGGTGTGGGGAATTGACTGGGTGCGAACAAGAGAGGATGCAGAAGTAGATTCAGGTGCATCTCTCACACACATACTCTTCCCTTCCAATAACTCTCTGACCCACGAGGGTACAAGTTTGGTAGAGGGTTTCCTTCCACGCATGGCAACAAAAGGAACAACCTCAGTCGTGGAATTCTCTGTGGTGCGGTAAGCCCACACCAGTTCGTTCAATGTCTCATCAATGTTCAGGTCATTTGCAAGAGCAAGACCTATGGCACCCTTAATCATGCGGTTAGCTCTCTCTACAGTACCATTGGACTGGGGATTATAAAGTGCAGTGAGGGAATGTTTAATCCCACAATGGCGTAAGAAATCACTCATTTCACTGGATGTAAGCTGCGTGCCATTGTCTGTAATGATAACATTGGGATAACCTTCTTCTTTAAAAATGCAGTTTAACACTTTTATGGTGACTCTAGTGGTGATTTCTGGAAGGAGGTGCACAATCAGCAATCTAGAGTGGACATCCATGACGACCATACCAAATCTCTTACAGGGATGAACTCCTGGCATGGGTCCAATGAAGTCGAGGCAAATACTATGCCAACTTACTCCAGGATCATGAATGGAACTAGGGACTGACTGTGCTCCTACCTTTAACCTCTTCTCGCACTCTTTGCACTCACTGCACCTTTCAACCCAATCAACCACTTCACCATCCATTCCCGGCCACCAGAACTCGTTCCTCAATCTCTTCTTAGTAATGGTCTGCCCCATATGTCCCTCATGGGCTATGTCAAATAGCCTCTTGCGAATGCTAAGGGGAGGGATAATCTTTTCCCCTCGCATGATAATTTGGTCTGCAATAATGGATAATTCGTGGATGATGGAATTAAAAGGTCTCACATTACACGGCAAGGCACTCTCTCTACGCCCTCCTTTGAGTATGAGATTTTTGACTGCCTTGAGTACCTCATCTTCAGACATGGCATTCGCCCACTCTTTTTTGTTGACCACCCCATGACTCCATTGAACAACATCTTCTACACATGCTATAGCTCCTTCTTTTTCACTTTTAGTGACACCATCCTTATCTACTTTTTCCCACTCTAAAGGTAAGCGTGACAAGCAGTCTGCCTGGACATTGCGTGACCCCGAGATGAACTCGATCTGAAAGTTGTACTCTTGCAACCTTGAGGCCAGACGGGCTAGTCTGGCGGATCCTTTTCCTGTTCCCCCTGGTGACAAAATTTTTAGTAGGGGTTTGTGGTCTGTACGGAGAAGAATCTTACGTCCCCAGACATAAGTCCTGAAATATTCTACACCCCAAGTGGCAGCCAAAGTTTCTTTTTCTATCACGGAGTAATGGCGTTCAATACTTGTCAAAGTGCGTGATGCAAAAGCTACAGTTTTTTCATTTGCGCCATCCCTCTGTGATAGAACGGCACCAATGCCAGTGTCGCTTGCATCAACTGTGACTATGGTTTTTTTATTGACATCAAATAGCACAAGGATACCAGCATCACAAATTTCAACTTTGATGTTTTCAAAGCACCTGACCTGGTCTGCCCCCCATGTAAAGTTTACACCTTTTCTCATAAGTTCTTTCAAAGATTCAGTTTTGCTCGCAAAATTTCTGACAAACTTGGAATAATACTCAATTAATCCAAGGAAGGATCGTAATTGATCCTTGTTACAGGGAGTGGGAGCCTCCCTAATGGAAGCCAGCAGATCTCTTTTTGGTTTAACACCTTCACTAGAAAGGGAGTGTCCCAAATATTCCACTTCTGTGACTAAGAATGCACATTTTTCCCTGCGTAGCGTAAGACCTGACTCGAGAAGTCTTGCCAGTGCTTCCTTCAGGGCTAAGTTGTGACTTTCCTCACAATCACCAAATACTAGGATATCATCCTGGAAGTAGATGATGTTCTTCATGCCTCTAAACACTTCCGAAACCATCCTCTGAAAAACACTTGCGGCCGAGGACAAACCAAATGGCATTCTGGTGAATTGGAAGATGCCTTCCATGGTTATGAAGGCCGTCAAGTGTTTAGAAGAGTCATGTAATCGTATTTGGTGGTAGGCGTGGCGAAGGTCCAACTTTGAAAAATATTTCGCACCTTGCAACAACAAGATCAACTTGTTGATGTTGGGCAGGGGAAAGGTGTCAGGAATGACATTTTGATTCAAACTCCTCAAGTCAACACAGAAGCGCAAGTTACCATCTGCCTTCTCCGTGATGACCACTGGCGAAACCCAAGGAGAGCACTCCACAGGTTCTATGACTCCACTGGATAACATTTCACTTATCATTATTTTTACTTCACTCCTTACCATGATGGGAACCCTTCTGACTTTATGCTGTACGGGGATGGCGCCTGACTTGAGTTTTATTTCGTGCACGTAACCCTCAAGATTACCAAGTTGGTCTCTGAATACTTTCTGTGCTCCCTCTAAGATGTCCTCAACACTGAGGTCATCTACAACCATGACTTGCTCTAAACCATGTGGGTCAATCTTAATATGTAGGTCGTACTGGTGATACAGCCTAAGATGGGGGGCCCAGATTCAGCTACATAAACTTTACCTTTGACTGATCTATTTTTAAAATGAATGTCAGCCAAAATATATCCCAAAATGTCTATTTGCTCACCTTGATATCCACCCGGGTTTATATCTTTGGGTAACAAGCGTACATTTGGCCATTCACATTCATATGTTCTCTTGGGTATGATGGTGTACAACGACCCTGAATCTACCATGAGGTCAACCTTTCTATTAGCAATGACAAATTCTGCTTTGGGTCTGTGTCTTCTCTTATTGTCTAAACAAGTAGAGTTAGTTGTAAGAACCTCTTCATTGTCGGCTTCCTCGGTTTGAGATGGTTCAACACAAAGGATTTTGTCCGGCCCTGGCAAACACTCATTGTAGTAGGTCTCATTGCTCAACCCTACCTTTGCTAACATCTCTACACATTTTGGCAAAATGCCCTCTTTTCCCACATTTCCTGCACTCTTTGCCAATAGCCCAGCAGTTTTTAGAATCAGCTGTGTGATATGTGCTACCACACTTACTACACATCCTATTACCCAACTTGTTGGTGTAAAGCCTGCTGCCAGCAAAGCTCTTGTTACCTTTTCCCCACACCCTGTTAGACGGAGCCACTTCCCCTTCACCACCCTCAACAACAGATGTTTCCCCTTCACTATTACTGTACAATTTTACATCTCTGCGATCCATCTCCTTCATGCACAACTCTGATTCTTCTACTATTTTTGCTATGTCAATGGCATCTTTAAGAGAAGGGTTCTTAGCAGCCCACAGCCGTTCTTGTGTCTTTCTACTTCTGCATTGCACTATCAGTTGATCCCGTATCATCTCCTCTCCCATGGGACCAAATCTACACTTTAGAGAAAGTTCGCGCAGCCTTGTGACAAAGTCATCAATTGATTCTCCACTTCTCTGTGGCTGTGTGTAGAATTTATGTCTCCTCATGACGACATTTATCTCTTGTGCAAACCTTCTCTCTAACCTTTTTCTTGCCTCTTGGTAGACGTCTTCAATGGGTTGCCCACGTTCGTTGGTGACAACTGGCAGGTACTTGAAAATGTGTTGTCCTTCTTTTCCCAGACTTGTCAGTAAAATCGCTCTTTTCCTGCTTGAACTAAAATCTTGAGCATCTAACGCCTCAAGATAGTTATCAAAGACGTCGATCCACTCATCCCATTCAATGCTAGGACTACCAGGTTGAGAGAGAAAATGTGGCGGAGCAGAGACTGCTGTGACGTCCAAAGCTGTGACATCCATGTTTGAACTGTAGTTGCTTAAGGTGAATGTGGTTAAAAACACAAAGAAGTGCACACTTTGGCAGCTGTATGCAATGTGTTTCCCCAGCCAAAGTCACCTTAACACCAGATGGCTTAATAATAGTTTCTTAATTGCGCTCACTAACTTCTACATTAGCCAAACAGCGGTCCTTGTGACAATACTGCAATGGAATATTCTAAAAGCGAAGTTGGTTTGGCTAAAATGATGAATAACAGGCAGTTGTTTTAAAAGGATAACTGTAGCTTTAAGAGAGTGAGCTCCACTGACGCAGGGGCATGACTGTGTAGTATTATGTACATGTCTAGGAGCGCTCTCGTGTTACCGGCACGAGAGTGTCTCGTGCTGCATGTGTCTGTTCAAACACCGCTCCACAATCGGGTGCAGAACGATGCGTGCCAGGATTCTACCAACGTTAATCAGTTGGTGGAGATCCTGGTACGCAGCGGGGGCGCCCGGCTGTGGGTGCTTATGAAACCTGAATAAATCTTTATTTACTCACCGGATCGCCTAACGAGAATCCTTCATTACATTTGGCGACGATCGGGAGTCCTTCCACGCATCCAGCACCCACCAGCCAAATTCCTTTCAAAACTTCATGAAGCGTTGCCGATCCCTGCTCTTCATCACTCGACTGTTGCAACTTCAGCGACGAACGGATCTCCGCTTCTCCCACGCCTTCTTCGGTGAATTTAAAGAGACTCCGAGTTGCGGTACTACCCCGCCTCTCCAGCGTCATCATTGCTGTTTGATGTCATCATAGCCCCGCCCCTTCAGCGTCATCACGTCGGCGGCGGCCATCTTGGTTTGGGCTACATTTCAAGTCTTCGGATCCTTAACACCTTATTCACACGCAGGTATGATCCAGCCTGTTTGCTTACACGGTGACAGGCACACCTTTAATTAGAGCGTCTACTCAATTGAACCTTCACACACGGTGATAGGCTCACCTTATTAACCTGTTTTTCACCAGTTTTCACAATTGAACCTTCACACACGGTGATAGGCTCACCTTATTATCCAGTTTTCTCATCTTTTGAGCCTTCATATTCGGTGATAGGCTCACCTTCTTTTATATACATTTCAAAAGCTTATTAGTATACTTACTGAATGCTTAATTAATTTAAACAAATTAAGAGTACAAACATATTTTACTTGTTTATTGTTATTTATTACTTACCTACTAAGAGTCATGGCTACTTCTCAGCAATTTGCTCAACCTCCTCCTTTTTACAACACCCAGGTAAACCCAATATTCCTTGGCGTCAATGGATTAAAGCTTTTGAAAATCATATTGTTGCCATTGACGCTGTAGAATTTTCTCCTGTTCGCAAGGTTGCAATCCTTTACGGGTGTTTGGGACTTGCAGCACAGCATGTGTTTGAAAATTTACCTAAGTTTCCCACTCCCCCTGGTGAAGCTGGGGATGGAGATCATTGGAATCCCTATAAAGAAGCTTTATCTCGCCTGGCAAGACACTATGACCAAGAATCAAACATAATGCTTGAAAGACATAACTTTAACAGAAGAAAACAACGCGAGGATGAATCAGTCGATGAGTATATTGCTGCCTTACGAGTTCTTGCATCAACTTGCGAGTTTGAGTCAGATCCAGAGATCTACATACGTGATCAATTTGTCTTCTCTTGCTATTCGAGAAAAATACAAGAGCGTCTTCTCAGCTGCAGAAAACCATCTTTACAAGACACAATTGATATCGCAAAGAGCATTGAGAGGTCTATTGTTACCTCTAAAGTTCTTCAACAAGATCAATCCATCAACTCTTTCAAGTCAACTTCATTTGATCCGGGAAATTCCGTTAATGCTGTTAATGTGATCAAATCTTATAAACAACCTTTTAAAAAGGGAACACTATTTGCTTTAGATGTGGTTCCAGATCACATCTTGGTAACTATCCTATGTGTCCCGCTTCAGGAAAGAAATGTGTGTTATGCAAGAAAATCGGACATTTTCAAGGTGTTTGCAGATCTGCCAAGAGACCTACCAGAGTCAATAGTGTGGAATTTACAGAATCCCTTGAAGATTGTACTGACCAATTTCATGACATGATTGTTTCAATTGAATGCAATTCAGTTTTCAATCCCCACCATGTCAAAGGTCCATTAGGTGTTGCATTATTTGGAAAAATTGAGATTCCAATTATGGCAGATTCTGGTTCACCTATAACTATTTTATCTGATGTCATGTTTCTTGAAAAATGGCAAGGTTCTATTGGGTTGACCAAAACAGATATCAATCCAAAAGCATTTGGAGAATTTGATATAGAAATGATGGGTTACTTTAATTCAAGGTTAGAATGTCTAGGAAGGTCAATTTTTACAAAAGTTTATGTTGCAGTCAGAGGACGCAATATAGTTGGCTGGCAGGACCTTGCTAGAATGGGTTTGCGCCTTGTTCCTGGGTCAGATAATCCAATTGTGCTTGGTGATCTTCCTCAAGGTTATTCCCCAGCTGGTTGGTCAGAAAATGAAGAAAGCACATTGGATTGTGTCAATATCATTGATCATTCACATGACGTCAAAAAGTCTTGGACTTGTTTCCCAATTTGTTTTCCAACAAGTTAGGCACTGTCAAGGGATTTCAGCATCAAATAAAAGTTAAGCCTCATGTTCAACCTTTTGTACATAAGGTTCGCCCTTTACCCCTTAGTGCCAGGGATGAGCTTAAGTCAGTACTAAAGAAGTTATGTGATGAAGAGGTCATTGCACCATGTGACTCTTCAGAATGGGTTTCTCCCATCGTTATTGTCCGGAAAAAATCTGGCGAGGTCAGGTTATGTGCGGACTTACGCACCTTAAATAAACACATTTTAATCGATTGTCATCCCCTCCCCAAAATCCATGAACTTCTGGCCAGTTTGGGGGTGCCAAATTCTTTTCCATAATAGACCTGCGCTCAGCTTATCACCAGATTCAATTGACAAAAGATTCACAGGATCTGACTACTTTTGTTACACCCTTTGGGGTCTACAAATATCTCAGACTTCCCTTTGGCCTGGCCTCCGCGGCCAGCGTGTTTCAGAAAATGATGGACAATCTTTTTCGAGACACGCCGGGAGTTCAGGCCTATCAAGATGACATTCTTGTTTTTGCCAATGATTGGGAAACACATTTAAAAAATCTTACTTGTGTATTAACCAAATTGAATGATGCAGGCATGACCATCAGATCTGATAAATGTCAATTTGGCACACAACAGTTGGATTACTTAGGCCATACTTTGTCATCTCAAGGAATCAAACCAAAGTTATCACTTATCAAGGCCATCAGTCATGCTGTTCCCCCTAAAGACAAGGATTCTCTTCGATCATTTTTGGGATTGGCGGAGTACTATGCCCGCTTTGTTAAGGGATACGCTCAAACTGTTGAGCCTTTGCGTGCCTTATTGTGCAAAGGATCAAAGTTTCTTTGGTCTGATGAAGTATCATCTTCATTTGATCAAACCAAGAAACTCATTGTTGAAGCACCTGCACTTCATGCTTTTCGAGATGATTCGAAGTGTTTTATCATGGTGGATGCTAGCCTTACAGGGTTGGGTGCAGTTCTTGGTCAGTGGGTCGCTGGAAAGGAGCACACTATAGCATTTTCATCAAGAATGCTTAAGTCTTCTGAGACTCATTACAGTACAATTGAACGCGAGGCGCTTGCCTGCGTTTGGGCAATTGAGAAGTTTAGAAATTACATTTGGGGGCATGAATTTGAATTGTTCACTGACCACAAACCCCTTACACATTTACTCAGTGGCAATGGGCTTGGGAGGACCTCAGCCAGGTTGGTCAGATTACTTTCAAAATTGCAAGAATTTCATTTTTCCATCAAGCATATTTCTGGTGGAAAGAATTTCCGGGCTGATTGTCTTTCTCGCATGGCATTTCAGGATATTTCAGATGTTGAGAGTATTGAAGATACAGAGTGTGTGGTGGCGGCACTTGATGCTGTTAGAGAATGCCCAAATATTTCTGAACAAGCATGGCTTGAAGCTTATGGCAGTGATGATATTCTTAAACTTGTCATGGAATATATTGTAAAAGGTTGGCCTGAAAGCAGGAAACTTGGTAATGAGTTAAAGGCCTTTTCCATGGTTGCTTCTGAACTCTCCTTGGTCAATGGTATGGTTATGAGACACGATGCTTTTGTTCCTCCCTCAAGTTTAAGAGAAGATATCATTAAATGCGCACATCATGGTCACTTAGGCATTTCAAAAACCTCACAACTCATTAAGTTGTATTATTGGTGGCCATCTTTAGAAGCCCAGGTCAAGTTTCATATTGATTCATGTCCAGAATGCCTCTTGTCAGACAAGAAATGGAAAGTCATGAACACGACCTTACACCCTGTTCCATTTCCGAACAAACCTTGGGACAAGGTTGGAGTAGATTTCTCGGGTCCTTATGGCCTTTTATCTCATGACTTAAAGTTTTTGATCTTATTGATAGATTATCATTCCAAATGGATTTATCATATGTTTTGTGATTCACCCAGTTCCACTAATGCCATCACATTTCTGAGGAAGGTGTTTTCCATTGAGGGTTCACCTTCCATTATGGTTACTGACAATGGTTCACATTTCATTTCTCAGAAATTTTCTGCATTTTTAGCAGAGAAGGATGTTAATCATTTGAAGGTCGCCTTATATTCGCCATCCTCTAATGGTTTGGTGGAAAGGGCAAACAGATTAGTCAAGGATGCTATTCAAGCAGCCCTTTCCTCAGGAAAGGATGTTCAAGATTTCCTGGATGACAAATTGTGGTCATACAACATTTCGCCACATTGCACCACTGGTCTTCCACCTTTTTCTCTGTTGAGAGGTAGAAATGTTCACACTATTTTATGTCCCAATTGGTTGCAAGATAAACATTTCAAAGGTACACCTGTTGATAAAAATCTTGTATCTCGTGTTTTAGAAAAACAAGGTTACATGAAATCTGTTCATGATCAAGGGAAAATGTTTAACAATACCAGTTTGAAATTCAATGATTGGGTTCTTATCAAAAATCCAAAAAAGGTGTCTAAGGGGCAGTCTAAGTTTTCATCACCCGTACAAGTCACAAATGTGAGCAAAGGCTCAGCGCTACTTGGTTCTAGGGGATGGTGGAATAAGAGATCACTTGTGCGGCTTTCTGACTCACAAGTTGCCTCTTTACTCAAGTTATCCAAACAGGAGGTGGAACAATGCGACTGGACAAACTGGTTGCGTGATCCTTCTTCTGTTATTTCCTCGTTTGCCCCTCAAGAGGATTCAGTAAAGTCTACTGCAGGGCAGTGTTTTAATACGCATAATACTTTGCATGATTCTGCTTCTTTTGATATGACTGGACTCGCATCTTCTTCACATGTTGATTTGAGCACCCGTCAAAGAAAATTGCCTGTTAAATTTAATGACTATGTTTTGACATAAGAAAATGATTTTTATTCTTTTATTTTATTACAATGTTGTATATCAGATGACTTGTTTTCTCTCAAGGTTCTTGTTTATTGTGATCAGTTATTCCTCGTTTATTTTGGTGGAAAGAGAGAAGTTGTAGTATTATGTACATGTCTAGGAGCGCTCTCGTGTTACCGGCACGAGAGTGTCTCGTGCTGCATGTGTCTGTTCAAACACCGCTCCACAATCGGGTGCAGAACGATGCGTGCCAGGATTCTACCAACGTTAATCAGTTGGTGGAGATCCTGGTACGCAGCGGGGGCGCCCGGCTGTGGGTGCTTATGAAACCTGAATAAATCTTTATTTACTCACCGGATCGCCTAACGAGAATCCTTCATTACAGACTGACAGCTTCAATGAGCCAGAAAGTCTCTCTGCACTTAAACTAATATTCAAAGTGCACCTATAACCTCAACTGCAAACACACTGCTCACGCTGGCTCATCGCTGTCATCTCCTGTGTTGTTTTAAACGTTTACAATGTCTCACCGTGCGCACTCTCATAAGACGCGCGCTGAGACGATTAATCAGCTGCTGTCAGAACACTCTCCTTTAATTTACGCCACACCATTGAGCACTATGCGCTAGAGAGTACTGCCTGTAACTCCTTCACAAAGGCGCATTCGTACGCAGATGCGTCGCGTTGGGGGTCCAATCATCATTCCCACACTTCTCTGCTCTAAACTTCCAAGTCACTGTTTTTCAACTTAAGAGAACACCACGCTACTCGCTTTGGAGCGGTAACCTCGATCTTCACATGTTGGGGGTCAATACACACTCAACCTTACCCCAGATATCTTCCTTGTGCTCGTCCTAGAACACACTGTTGAAGCTGAAGGATGCGCTCGTCTTTTACCGGCTTCCTCTCCTCAGCTGTTCCTTTACCGCTGTGCTTCTTCGGTTCACCACACACGTAGATTCCTTGCCGCTGACTACGTGCTGTGCTGGCTGAAGATCGTCGCGTCGCCAATAAAATGTTGTAATCATCACAAGAGATCAAGGCAGTTAAGGTTTCTTATGAGGTTTATTTCTAAGCACATAGACGCAGCGTCCCTCACGCCTCAGCCAGCTGATCAACTGACCAACTGCCGAGGTCGCGAGGAACGTCAACCACAGTAGAATCTTTAACAGTGAACATTCTAAACATGCGCGCGATGACAGCGCGAGGTAAATCATAACAGATTCCTGAAATTGTGTTTCGCTTCACCACTTAGACATAAGTAAATTTTTTGTGCACAAGAAATTCTCAATTGACTTTAGACACAAAAAGTGTATTTTTGCAGATTTTTCTAAAAGCAGGTTTTAATTTAAATTGCCAGGGCCCTGTTTTACATCCCTATTGCAATAGTAAACTAAAGAGTAAAAGGTTTAAAAGTGTTTTATAAAGTAGGCCAAATCATCTTAAAAGTTTTAGAAATGGTACTAAATTACCCACTTTCTGAGTACAGTAAGCACAATGCAGAGTGCACAAGATGGTGAGGTGCTCACTCTCCCAGCTCTAAGGATCCAGGATCTTAGAGTTTTTTGTAAACTTCAGGGCATTGACTACAAAGCCACTGCCAAAAAGGAGGAACTGATACAGGCCCTCCAGAGTATGAGGAGGAAGAAGATTAAATAGGGAACCTCTCATCAGGTGAGCCTGATTCAGGGGAGGATATCTTGGCTCAGCAAGTAGGTGAAGAAGCAGGGGCGGCTCCTCCACGTGGGCGGAGGAGTGTCGCCCCACTGCTTTCTCGCAGTGCGAGAAGCAGAAACATAAAATGGTATCATGAACACCATTTTATGTTTCTGCTTCTTGCACTGCGAGAAAGCAGAAGGGTTTGGTTGGGGGTGGGCAGGTCCTGCTCCAGGCAGGGGAGGAGTGGCTTGCCCACTGTTGTGGGCGCTGTCTGTTTAATCAGCCCAGGGCCGACCAAAACAGTCATAGGCACTCTCCCGTTTTCTACTTGTGGGGTGCATGCAGCCTGCATGGAGTCAACGGCCTCCCCATAGACGCCTGTGCGGTCGGCGTCCCAGCCAATCCCAATGCTGCCAATGCAGCGTTGTGATTGGCTTAGGGGAGGAGAGGGAGGCTGCCTGCTTCCTGTGAGGAGCAGAGAGCGGAGACGCGATGCGGGACTGGAGGCAAAGGTAAGTTTTAATTATTATATATTTTTTTTATAAATTGCCCCCCCTCCCCACACGACCCCCTCCCCGCGTGACCCCCCGCCCTCGAGTCATGCTGGCCGCGACTGTGAAGAAGATGGGAACCAAGATCTCAAGAACTTCCCAAGACTCCCCTCACCTGCAGGTAGTGGCAGAGGTCACTCTAGTGGTAAACCTGTGAGTAGGGTAGTAGGAGACGTTGAGGACAAGCTTGCCCAAATCTCCTTGGAGTAGAAAATGCTTGAACTTGAGGAGAGGAGACTATCCCTAGAAGAAGGCCTGTTAATCTGGGCCTGGAGCCCAAAGATGGTGCCAGCAAAGTTAACAGGGTCAGAGAGGAATCCTGTGACCATCAAATTCCAAAGTTTATAGTCCCCAGTTACAAGGATGGAGATGACATTTCAAAATGGTTTGCAGCTTTTGAGAGAGCCTGCACCATGAGAAGAGTAGGTCGCCAACAATGGGGCTCACTACTGTGGGGATTACTACCAGTTAAGGGCAGGGGTAGATTTCTGACCCTAGATGAACAAGTAGCTGAGTCCTATCATCACATGAAAGACACCCTCATGGAAGGGTTTGGAGCCCAAAGATGCTGGCATCAAAGTTAACAGGGTCAGAGAGGAATCCTGTGACCATCAAATTCCAAAGTTTATAGTCCCCAGTTACAAGGATGGAGATGACATTTCAAAATGGTTTGCAGCTTTTGAGAGAGCCTGCACTATGAGAAGAGTAGGTCGCCAACACTGGGGCTCACTACTGTGAACCCTAGATGAACAAGTAGCTGAGTCCTATCATCACATGAAAGACACCCTCATGGAAGGGTTTGGATTCACTACAGAAGAGTACAGGATCAGATTTAGGAATACCCATAAAGGACAAAACCAAACTTAGGTAAATTCTGTTGACTCCTCAGTCAAGTCACTGGAAAGCTGGATTAGAGGTAATGATGTGGAAACGTATGAAGGGCTGTATAATCTATTGACGAAAGAGCACATTCTAAAAATTGTTCCACGGAGCAATTTCGACAGCATCTGGTAGATTCTGATGTTATCTTCTCCTAGAGAGCTGGGGAAGATTGCATATAAATGGGTCAGATCTAGGGTTACCCAGGACAAGACCCACGGTAGAGGTGACTACAAGCAGGGTGCTCAAACTTCCCAACAGGGGAAGGAGGTGAGCACTGACAAGGGAAAAAAGAAGTGTACTCTGGAAGGTCCACAGAACACACTGAGGCAACATTGGTTTCTCTGGGAGGGGTGGATATTGAAGCCTTGGCAGTCTTACTTCCAAGCCTGCAGAAGTACAGACAAAGGCCAAGAATCAATGGATCTGAAGTAGAGACTCTGAGGGATAAAGGTGCCAGTGTTACCATGGTAGCAGCAAGACTGGTTTCCCCAGACCAAATAATGTCACCAAATTACCAACACTGATAATGAGACTAAGCTTCATTCAACGGCTTTGGTGAACTTAGAGTGAGGAGGAGTTACTGGTCAGAAGAAGGTGGTTGTGTCTCCTGCCATACCAGTACAGCGTGTGTTAGGCAACGATATGGAGACTTCTGCATGGGCAGAGATAGAAAAGAGGGCTCATTCAGAAATGCTGGGTCTCCCTGAGTGTGTGTGTGTGTGACAACTAGGGCACTGGCTGTACGTCAGGGTAAAGGTAAAGAGCTGGAGCCTGAAACTATGCCAAGCTCTTTAAGAACAAGCAAGAGAAAGGGCAAGAAGACTGCTAACCCAGCTTCTAAAGATCCACAGGATTAGGGGGAGAACTCTTCCCAAGAGCAGGCCCTGAGGAGGGAACTGCAACTGAGGAAGCCTGGCTTGACCTGGCAGAGCTTCTCAGTGCAGGGGGGCTCCAGAGAGGAACTTTGCCAGGAGCAAATGACATGCCCAACCCTTGAGAGCCTCAGGCAGCAAGCTGCCAGGCAAGAGGAGGGAGATGCCAGTGGCACTCACAGGGTTTGTTGGGAGGATGGATTGCTGTATGCTGAGGCCAGGGACCACAAACCAGGGACAGCCAGGAGAGTCATGGTTCTGCAAGGATGCAGGTAATTCCTTCTCACTTTAGCCCATGACATCCTCCTGGCTGGACATCTTGGTCAGTCAAGATCTTGGGACCATTTAGTGGCCCATTTCTATTGGTCCCAGATGTCTAAGAAAGTGAAGGAGTTTTGTTGCTCCTGTGCAACCTCTAGGCCAGTGGCAAGACAGGTGCACCACCAAAGGCTCTCTTAGTCCCACTACCTGTGGTTGGGACACCCTTTGAGAGGGTAGGGATCAACATGGCTGGTCCCCTTGACCCACCTAGTGCATCTGGAAACAGATTTATTCTAGTAGTAGTAGGCCATGCTACTAGGTTTCCAGAGACAATCCCTCTTAGGACTGCAACTGCTCCTGCAGCGGCTAAGGCCTTCCTTGGTATCTTCACCAGGGTTGGGTTCCCTAAGGAAGTGGTCTCCGATAGGAGAACCAATTTCATGTGTGCATACCAAAAAGCTATGTGGGATGAATGCAGTGTGAATTTCAAATTCACTACCCCCTATCACTCCCAAACTAATGGCTTGGTGGCGAGATCCAACAAGACCATTAAAGGCATGATCATGGAACTCCCAGATAAACAGAAAAAGATGGGATGTCTTACTGCTATGCCCCCTGTTTGCATACAGGGAGGTTCCTCAGAAGGGGGTTCTGCCCCTTTGAACTTCTGTTTGGACAAGTGTAAGGGGTTCTCTGAGTCTGGTGAGGGAAGGTTGGGAGAAACCTTTCAAGCAAACCAAACAAGGCATAGTGGACTATGTGCTTCGCCTACGCTCATGTATGGCTGAGTACATGAAGAAAGCAACCAAGAATCTGCAGGCCAGCCAGAAGCTTGTGAAGCACTGGTATGATCAGAAGGCAGCATTGGTTGAGTACCAACTAGGACAGTTGGTGTGGGTGTTGGGGCCTGTGGTTCCTAGGGCCCTCCGGGACAAGTGGACTGGGCCCTGTCCAATTTTGGAAAAGAAAGGGAAAGTTACCTACTTGGTTGATTATGGGACCCCTAGAAGTCCTCGCAGCGTAGTTCATGTGAATCACCTGAAACCCCACCAGGACAGAGCTGACATGACCATGCTTATGGTCGCAGATGCAGATCAGGAAGAAGAGAGTGAACCTCTCCCTGATTTATTGTCCACAAATCCACCAGATGATACAGTGGAAGGTGTTGAACTTTCTGACACCCTAACTGTACAGCAGCAGGCTGACTGCAGACACGTTCTCAGCCAGTTTGCATAGCTCTTCTCTTTGATCCCTGGCCAGACAACATGGCGTACCAATGATGTGGACACCAGTGACAGGCTCTCTGTCAAGAACAAGATTTACAGACTGTCTGATCAAGTCAAATCATGCATCAAAACCGATGTCAGTAAGTTGCTAGAGCTTTGGCTAATTGAACCCTCTGAGAGTCCCCAGGCTAGCCCAGTGGTACTGGTCCCCAAACCTCAATCAAAGGGTAGCAAGGTCGAGATGAGATTTTCTGTGGACTACCAAGGGTTGAATGCAGTGACCAAGACAGATGCATACCCCATTCCAAGAGCAGATGAGGTTATTGACAAGCTAGGGACAGCCAAGTTTCTGAGGGCCTCATTTATAAGACTTCTTGCGCCTCCGGAACGTCACTTTTTTTTACGTTCCGTGGCGCAGAAGCCTGCGTGATATTTATCAGGTAGCACTAAGCCACTTTTTTGGCTTAATGCTGCCTGATAAATATCAGTCCCTTTAACGCAATGTTCTGCGTTAAAGGGGCGTGCAATGGGTGTTGCTGGGGGCGTTCCCAGCAACATCCATGGCCTTTTGACACTGCCCCAGATTTACGAGAAATTGTAAATCTGAGGCAGCGCCAAAAGCTTACGCCTCCCCAGGGGAGGCGTAAGGGAGGCACAACGAGGAGAAATAGCTTTATTTCTCCTCGTTTTTCCTTTTTCTATGCGTGCTGCATTCTGCAGCACACATAGAAAGAGGAAGAAGCCTCTTGTGATTATTTTTGTACAGAAAGGTTTCCCTTCCTGTACAAAAATAATCATCCCCGCAACGCAGGCACCCTTGCACCATGGTGCAAAGGTGCCTGCGTTGGCGCACGGCAGCCCATTGTGCGACGGCGCAGGAGAAAAGGACAGGAATACGCAGTATCTTATAGATACGGCGCATTCCTGCCCTTTTTGTTTGCCGTAGGGAAGCGCAGCAGCTCTGCGGCAAAACCTCATAAATGAGGCCCTTAGTACTTTTGATTTAACATCAGGATATTGACAGATTGGACTGACCCTGAGAGCCAAGGAGAGATAAGCATTCACCACCTCGGAGGGCCACTTTCAGTTCAAAGTGATGCCTTTTGGATTAAAGAATGCACCTGCCACTTTTCAAAGCTTGGTGAATAGAGTTCTTTCAGGCCTGGATGACTTTAGTGCAGCATATCTGGATGATATAGATGTCTTTAGCTCTACCTGGGAGTATCACCCGGTCCACCTGAGAGACGTTTTGCAGGCCCTGCAACAGGCAGGCCTCACTATTAAGGACAGTAAGTGCCAGATAGGACAGAGTTCCGTTGTTTACTTGGGCCGCTTTGTAGAAGTTAGACCTCTCCAACCCAAGGACCAGACCATTTTGGACTGGTAACCTCCCAAGAAACAGACTCAGGTCAGGGCATTCCTTGGCCTGACTGGATACTATAGGAGGTTTGTGAAGGAGTATGGTCCCATTGTGGTCCCTCTCACTGAGTTAGCCTCAAAGAAGCAACCAAAGAAGGTAATTTGGACCACAGGCTGTCAAAATGCCTTTGACACCCTGAAAGTAGCCATGTGCTCAGCACCTGTCTTAAAAGCACCAGACTTTGGGAAACAGTTCTTTGTTTAAACAGACACTTCTGAACATGGGATTGGGGCACTGTTAGCACAAACCAACAATGAATGCCTTGATCATCCAGTAGCCTACACTGGCAGGCTACTTATCCCCAGAGAGCAGCGTTGGAGTGCCATTGAGAGTGAAGCCTTTGTTGTGCTTTGGTCCCTGAAGAAGCTGAGGCCCTAACTGATTGGGACTCACCTCCTTGTTCAAATTGACCACAGGCCTCCCCAAATTGTTGACGTGGTCCATTTCCCTGCAGGGGATGAACTATGTAGTGGAACACAGACCAGGGACTGACCATGCCAATGCAGATGGCATTTCTAGGTTCTTCCACTTAGACGATGAGAACTACCAAGAGGTAGGTCAGTACTCATAACCTTTCGTCTTGGGGGGGTCATGTTGTAAAGAGCGCTTTCTGGATAGTCACCCCCCGCTTTTTACTGCTAGATGCTGTGGTAATTGATCTATGCAAAAAGAACAGTTGATGGACAGAATGCAGAACAATGTCATACATTCACCCCAGTACAGAGATCTGGGCCTAAATCCATCGTTTTTTTGCTCACCTTGCCATTCCAGTTTGAACCCAGCCATATGCAAATCAGTCTTGACCCTGTGCCCAATGGGAACAGTCCAGCCTGAACTGCCAGGCCAGGTCCTCCCTGGACTGGAACCAAGCATCCTAGGACCGGTTTCAGGGTTTCACCCCTCATCAGCCAGGATAGCTTGACTCCAGTGGCATGGAGAGCACAGGACCCACGTCTGGGCATACCCGTCCCACTCGGGGTGACAAATGCAAAAAGAACAATTGATGGACAGAATGCAGAACAATGTCATACATTCACCCCAGTACAGAGATCTGGGCCTAAATCCATCGTTTTTTTGCTCACCATGCCATTCCAGTTTGAACCCAGCCATATGCAAATCAGTCTTGACCCTGTGCCCATTGGGAACAGTCCAGCCAGAACTGCCAGGCCAGGTCCTCCCTGGACTGGAACCAAGCATCCTAGGACCGGTTTCGGGGTTTCACCTCTCATCAGCCAGGATAGCTTGACTCCAGTGGCATGGAGAGCACGGGACCCACGTCTGGGCATACCCGTCCCACTCGGGGTGACAAATGCAAAAAGAACAATTGATGGACAGAATGCAGAACAATGTCATACATTCACCCCAGTACAGAGATCTGGGCCTAAATCCATCGTTTTTTTGCTCACCATGCCATTCCAGTTTGAACCCAACCATATGCAAATCAGTCTTGACCCTGTGCCCAATGGGAACAGTCCAGCATGAACTGCCAGGCCAGGTCCTCCCTGGACTGGAACCAAGCATCCTAGGACCGGTTTTGGGGTTTCACCCCTCATCAGCCAGGATAGCTTGACTCCAGTGGCATGGAGAGCACGGTACCCACATCTGGGCATACCCGTCCCACTCGGGGTGACAAATGTAAAAAGAACAATTGATGGACAGAATGCAGAACAATGTCATATATTCACCCCAGTACAGAGATCTGGGCCTAAATCCATGGTTTTTTTGCTCACCACGCCATTCCAGTTTGAACCCAGCCATATGCAAATCAGTCTTGACCCTGTGCCCAATGGGAACAGTCCAGCCAGAACTGCCAGGCCAGGGCCTCCCTGGACTGGAACCAAGCATCCTAGGACCGGTTTCGGGGTTTCACCTCTCATCAGCCAGGATAGCTTGACTCCAGTGGCATGGAGAGCACGGGACCCACGTCTGGGCATACCCGTCCCACTCGGGGTGACAAATGCAAAAAGAACAATTGATGGACAGAATGCAGAACAATGTCATACATTCACCCCAGTACAGAGATCTGGGCCTAAATCCATCGTTTTTTTGCTCACCATGCCATTCCAGTTTGAACCCAACCATATGCAAATCAGTCTTGACCCTGTGCCCAATGGGAACAGTCCAGCATGAACTGCCAGGCCAGGTCCTCCCTGGATTGGAACCAAGCATCCTAGGACCGGTTTCGGGGCTTCACCTCTCATCAGCCAGGATAGTTTGACTCCAGTGGCATGGAGAGCACGGGACCGACGTCTGTGCATACCCGTCCCACTCGGGGTGACAAATACAAAAAGAACAATTGATGGACAGAATGCAGAACAATGTCATACATTCACCCCAGTACAGAGATCTGGGCCTAAATCCATCGTTTTTTTGCTCACCATGCCATTCCAGTTTGAACCCAACCATATGCAAATCAGTCTTGACCCTGTGCCCAATGGGAACAGTCCAGCATGAACTGCCAGGCCAGGTCCTCCCTGGACTGGAACCAAGCATCCTAGGACCGGTTTTGGGGTTTCACCCCTCATCAGCCAGGATAGCTTGACTCCAGTGGCATGGAGAGCACGGCACCCATGTCTGGGCATACCCGTCCCACTCGGGGTGACGAATTTAAAAAGAACAATTGATGGACAGAATGCAGAACAATGTCATATATTCACCCCAGTACAGAGATCTGGGCCTAAATCCATGGTTTTTTTGCTCACCATGCCATTCCAGTTTGAACCCAGCCATATCCAAATCAGTCTTGACCCTGTGCCCAATGGGAACAGTCCAGCCCGAACTGCAGGCCAGGTCCTCCCTGGACTGGAACCAAGCATCCTAGGACCGGTTTGGGGGTTTCACCCCTCATCAGCCAGGATAGCTCGACTCCAGTGGCATGGAGAGCCCGGGACCCACGTCTGGGCATACCTGTCCCTCTCGGGGTGACAAATGCAAAAAGAACAATTGATGGACAGAATGCAGAACAATGTCATACATTCACCCCAGTACAGAGATCTGGGCCTAAATCCATCTTTTTGTTGCTCACCATGCCATTCCAGTTTGAACCCAGCCATATGCAAATCTGTCTTGACCCTGTTCCCAATGGGAACAGTCCAGCACGAACTGCAGGCCAGGTCCTCCCTGGACTGGAACCAAGCATCCTAGGACCGGTTTGGAGGTTTCACCCCTCATCAGCCAGGATAGCTTGACTCCAGTGGCATGGAGAGCCCGGGACCCACGTCTGGGCATACCTGTCCCACTCGGGGTGACAAATGCAAAAAGAACAATTGATGGACAGAATGCAGAACAATGTCATACATTCACCCCAGTACAGAGATCTGGGCCTAAATCCATCTTTTTTTTGCTCACCATCCGATTCCAGTTTGATCCCAGCCATATGCAAATCAGTCTTGACCCTGTGCCCAATGGGAACAGTCCAGCCCGAACTGCCAGGCCAGGTCCTCCCTGGACTGGAACCAAGCATCCTAGGACCGGTTTTGGGGTTTCACCCCTCATCAGCCAGGATAGCTTGACTCCAGTGGCATGGAGAGCACGGGACCCACGTCTGGGCATACCCGTCCCACTCGGGGTGACAAATGCAAATAGAACAATTGATGAACAGAATGCAGAACAATGTCATACATTCACCCCAGTACAGAGATCTGGGCCTAAATCCATCGTTTTTTTGCTCACCATGCCATTCCAGTTTGAACCCAGCCATATGCAAATCAGTCTTGACCCTGTGCCCAATGGGAACAGTCCAGCCCGAACTGCCAGGCCAGGTCCTCCCTGGACTGGAACCAAGCATACTAGGACCGGTTTCGGGGTTTCACCCCTCATCAGCCAGGATAGCTTGACTCCAGTGACATGGAGAACACGGGACCCACGTCTGGGCATAACCGTCCCAATCGGGGTGACAAATGCAAAAAGAACAATTGATGGACAGAATGCAGAACAATGTCATACATCCACCCCAGTACAGAGATCTGGGCCTAAATCCATCGTTTTTTTGCTCACCATGCCATTCCAGTTTGAACCCAGCCATATGCAAATCAGTCTTGACCCTGTGCCCAATGGGAACAGTCCAGCCCAAACTGCCAGGCCAACCCATCAATAGTGTGTCTTTTGCTTTCTCGCCCTAAGTGCACCAGGTATGCCCAGATGTGGGTCCTGGGCTCACTGTGGCACTGGAATCAAGCTATCCTGGCTGATGACGGGTGAAACCCTGAAACCGGTCCTAGGATGCTTGTTTCCGGTCCAGGGAGGACCTGGCTTGGCAGTTCGGGCTGGACTGTTCCCATGAGGCACAAGGTCAAGACTGATTTGCATATGGCCAGGTCTAAACTGAGGTGGCATGGTGAGCAAAAGAATGATGGATTTAACCCAGATCTCTTGAGTGGGGGTAAATGTTTTGATTTGTTCTGCATTCCGTCCATCAATTGTGTGTCTTTTGCTTTCTCGCCCTAAGTGCGCCAGGTATGCCCAGACGTGGGTCCTGGGCTCACTGTGCCACTGGTATCAAGCTATCCTGACTGATGAGGGGTGAAACCCCGAAACCGGTCCTAGGATGCTTGTTTCCGGTCCAGGGAGGACCTGGCTTGGCAGTTCGGGCTGGACTGTTCCCATGAGGCACAGGATCAAGACTGATTTGCATATGGCCAGTTCTAAACTAGGGTGGCATGGTGAGCAAAAGAATGATGGATTCAACCCAGATCTCTTGACTGGGGGTGAATGTTTTGATTTGTTCTGCATTCCGTCCATCAATTGTGTGTCTTTTGCTTTCTCGCCCTAAGTGCGCCAGGTATGCCCAGATGTGGGTCCTGGGCTCACTGTGCCACTGGAATCAAGCTATCCTGGCTGATGAGGGTTGAAACCCTGAAACCGGTCCTAGGATGCTTGTTTCCGGTCCAGGGAGGACCTGGCTTGGCAGTTCGGGCTGGACTGTTCCCATGAGGAACAGGGTCAAGACTTATTTGCATATGGCCAGGTCTAAACTGGGGTGGCATGGTGAGCAAAAGAATGATGGATTTAACCCAGATCTCTTGACTGGGGGTAAATGTTTTGATTTGTTCTGCATTCCGTCCATCAATTGTGCGTCTTTTGCTTTCTCGCCATAAGTGCGCCAGGTATGCCCAGACGTGGGTCCTGGGCTCACTGTGCCACTGGAATCAAGCTATCCTGGCTGATGAGGGGTGAAACCCCGAAACCAGTCCTAGGATGATTGTTTTCGGTCCAGGGAGGACCTGGCTTGGCAGTTCGGGCTGGACTGTTCCATGAGGCACAGGGTCAAGACTGATTTGCATATGGCCAGTTCTAAACTCGGGTGGCAAGGTGAGCAAAAGAATGATGGATTTAACCCAGAACTCTTGACTGGGGGTGAATGTTTGTTTTGCATTCCATCCATCAATTGTGCGTCTTTTGCTTTCTCACCCTAAGTGTGCCAGGTATGCCCAGACGTGGGTCCTGGGCTCACTGTGCCACTGGAATCAAGCTATCCTGGCTGATGAGGGGTGAAACCCCGAAACTGGTCCAGGGAGGCTTGTTTTCTGTCCAGGGAGGACCTGGCTTGGCAGTTCGGGCTGGACTGTTCCCATGAGGCACAGGGTCAAGACTGATTTGCATATGGCCAGTTCTAAACTGGGGTGGCATGGTGAGCAAAAGAATGATGGATTCAACCCAGATCTCTTGACTGGGGGTGAATGTTTTGATTTGTTCTGCATTCCGTCCATCAATTGTGTGTCTTTTGCTTTCTCGCCCTAAGTGCACCAGGTATGCCCAGATGTGGGTCCTGGGCTCGCTGTGCCACTGGAATCAAGCTATCCTGGCTGATATGGGGTGAAACCCTGAAACCGGTCCTAGGATGCTTGTTTCCGGTCCAGGGAGGACCTGGCTTGGCAGTTCGGGCTGGACTGTTCCCATGAGGAACAGGGTCAAGACTTATTTGCATATGGCCAGTTCTAAACTGGGGTGGCATAGTGAGCAAAAGAATGATGGATTTAACCCAGATCTCTTGACTGGGGGTGAATGTTTTGATTTGTTCTGCATTCCGTCCATCGATTGTGTGTCTTTTGCTTTCTCACCCTAAGTGCGCCAGGTATGCCCAGACGTGGGTGGGCTCACTGTGCCACTGGAATCAAGCTATCCTGGCTGATGAGGGGTGAAACCCCGAAACCGGTCCTAGGATGCTTGTTTCCGGTCCAGGGAGGACCTGGCTTGGCAGTTCAGGCTGGACTGTTCCCCTGAGGCACAGGGTCAAGACTGATTTGCATATGGCCAGTTCTAAACTGGGGTGGCATGGTGAGCAAAAGAATGATGGATTTAACCCAGATCTCTTGACTGGGGGTAAATGTTTTGATTTGTTCTGCATTCCGTCCATCAATTGTGCGTCTTTTGCTTTCTCGCCATAAGTGCGCCAGGTATGCCCAGACGTGGGTCCTGGGCTCACTGTGCCACTGGAATCAAGCTATCCTGGCTGATGAGGGGTGAAACCCCGAAACCAGTCCTAGGATGCTTGTTTTCGGTCCAGGGAGGACCTGGCTTGGCAGTTCGGGCTGGACTGTTCCCATGAGGCACAGGGTCAAGACTGATTTGCATATGGCCAGTTCTAAACTCGGGTGGCAAGGTGAGCAAAAGAATGATGGATTTAACCCAGAACTCTTGACTGGGGGTGAATGTTTGTTTTGCATTCCATCCATCAATTGTGCGTCTTTTGCTTTCTCACCCTAAGTGTGCCAGGTATGCCCAGACGTGGGTCCTGGGCTCACTGTGCCACTGGAATCAAGCTATCCTGGCTGATGAGGGGTGAAACCCCGAAACTGGTCCAGGGAGGCTTGTTTTCTGTCCAGGGAGGACCTGGCTTGGCAGTTCGGGCTGGACTGTTCCCATGAGGCACAGGGTCAAGACTGATTTGCATATGGCCAGTTCTAAACTGGGATGGCATGGTGAGCAAAAGAATGATGGATTCAACCCAGATCTCTTGACTGGGGGTGAATGTTTTGATTTGTTCTGCATTCCGTCCATCAATTGTGTGTCTTTTGCTTTCTCGCCCTAAGTGCGCCAGGTATGCCCAGACGTGGGTCCTTTGGTCACTGTGCCACTGGAATCAAGCTATCCTGGCTGATGCGGGGTGAAACCCCGAAACCGGTCCTGGGATGCTTGTTTCCGGTCCAAGGAGGACCTGGCTTGGCATTTCGGGCTGGACTGTTCCCATGAGGCACGGGGTCAACACTGATTTGCATATGGCCAGTTCTAACCTGGGGTGGCATGGTGAGCAGAAGAATGATGGATTTAACCCAGATCTCTTGACTGGGGGTGAATGTTTTGATTTGTTCTGCATTCCGTCCATCAATTGTGTGGCTTTTGCTTTCTCACCCTAAGTGCGCCAGGTATTCCCAGACATTGGTCCTGGGCTCACTGTGCCACTGGAATCAAGCTATCTTGGCTGATGAGGGGTGAAACCCCGAAACCAGTCCTAGGATGCTTGTTTCCGGTCCAGGGAGGACCTTTCTTGGCAGTTCGGGCTGGACTGCTCCCATGAGGTACAGGGTCAAGACTGATTTGCATACGGCCAGTTCTAAACTGGGGTGGCATGGTGAGCAAAAGAATGATGGATTTAACCCAGATCTCTTGACTGGGGGTGAATGTTTTGATTTGTTCTGCATTCCGTCCATCAATTGTGTGTCTTTTGTGGTAATTGATCTGACAGTGTGCTGGGCCCTGCTAACCAGGTCCTAGCACCAGTGCTTTTTCCATTAAACTGTAACTGTGAATTGGTAATCCCAATTGCCAAAGTATTTTTACACCCATGTAAGGCCCTAGAATATGGTACCAGTGGTACCCAGGGCAGGGATGTAAAAGGGGTACCAGGGCTGCAGCATTTATTGTGCCACCCTAAGTGACCCAAGTTAAACCAAAGGCTGCAGACCTGTTATGCAGCCCTGCACGAGCAGCTTGCCTGCTCGAGTTTGACCCTGCACACACCATGTGTGACAGGGTCACCTCACTGCATGTAATACATGTCAGTCACCCCTAAGGTAGGCCTCCTATAGCCCAGGAGGCAGGGTTCATTATATTGTATGGTGGGAATATATGTGCAAGCATATATTGCCCTGTAGTAGCATTCTAAATGTAATTCTATCGCAAGTGACCGACCCTCTATAGGATAACATGGGCTGGACACTATACGTCTCTAGATGTCGAGCTCCATTATGGAACGATCGATTTCTTTCCTGTTCTTTCCGTGCTTTTTAATCCTTGCCATGATGATGGTGTTGAGGTTTAACCAGCACGTACCTAGGTGGCACTTTAGACAGTGCCACCAAGTTATCCCAGTGCTTTTGTGCCTTGCCGGGCTTTTCCAAAGGTCTGCCGCCAAGATACTCCCAGAGGTCAGAGACAAAGCCCTGTGTGTGCAGGAGGTGACACCTCTGCCCACACAGGATGGCTACTGAATGGGCCATCACGGCGGTGAGCCTCAAAGGAACTTGTCCCCCACTCTAGGACAAAGCCTCCCCTTGCCCCAGGCACTGTTTTTCGCGGGCAGGCAGGAAAATGAGCTATTCAGGAGGTGTACACATCCACAAGGCAGACAACACCTCTGGGGTACAGTAGCTGATGTGTACAGTCGAGGATGATTTTGACCATCTTGAATTTAGTCTAAAAAGTAGGTTCTAACTGGTTTAGTGACATACACCCACAGGATGTGGTCACTAAAGGGGCGGATTAGCTGCAGGGGTAGATGCCCATTTGCTACTAGTCCTCACACCCTGTAACACCCCCTAAATCTAGGATTTAAGTGGAACCCTGTGTACCAGAACCATAGATTTAATGTGATACCAAGAAAAGATTCATTTCCATGACAAGGCAGGATTCCACAAAGAAAGACACTAAGCACCCCCCTAGATTGCGACTCAACCAAGGCAAGAGGATGGTTCCATAAGGAAGAGGAACCCCTCTACAAACTCCAGACTTCACAAGAACTGCATTGGGCTAGAGGAACAAGTCCCCTACAGTTGGCAGGCACAAACCACTAAGTCCACGACCTTGAGGTTCTGTCCACTGAGCCGTCTGGTATGGCTGCTCAAAAATAACTGTGCAGGTGGCTTCTAGGAACTGTAGTCCTGACCCTCAGCGAGGTTCAGCTGTCCACAACGTTCCGCTAGTCCTCTGGAAGAAGATTTCCTCAAACACAGTGCTTGCAGGTACCAAGACTTGTTGGTGGGCAGTCCAACTATTACCTGCTTTATTTGACGCTTCAAGAGAAGCACAAATGACCAACCACTCCTGTGGCCCCATCGTTGAGATCCTGCATTTGTTTTCACCATCTCTTGGCACGCCTGCCAGCACCAGTTGCAGCAGATCCTGTTCATCACCACGGATAGCTAGAAGCCCCTCTGCATCCGAGTCCTCTGAGCCAGGTAGATCCAATCTGCCTGAGACTGCCGAGCCAAGGCCAATTCCTTGCTTAAGTTCCAAAGGGTTTTGCTCAACTTGCCCCACAAGTACCTTTTTGCTAAGGTAGCCATTCAAAGACCGCAAGCCTGATTGACAGCTCTGTTTGACAGCTAAAGTGCAACCCTGCACCCCGCTCCCATGAGCCAAGTAAAATTGTGCTAGCTGTTGTGAACTGGCCTAGGGGCTCAAGAGAACTTAACTCTAATTGGGTTCCATTAAACTCACTCTCTAAGTAAACGATTGCACATATGCGTTTTTCCCATTGACCACAGTGTTAAATGTTTTACACTGCAAAGTACTGATTTATTTAATGCTTGAAAATGTATAACTCCGGTTATCCTTTATGTAGCAACTTCGTTTTGGTGCCTAAAAATATATAAAAATCAGCTCTATTTTTATAAATTGGTGTCAGATTTATCTCGAGTCGTGTCAGTTGCTTACCATCCATGTTGGTGATGTGAAATGCTTAACACATGTTCCTCTAAGTAGCCTGTCTGCTCTTTGCCACTCTACCAGGACTGAGAGAAGGTGTGCAAGCGAGTACCCGGGGTCCATACCGCATAATACTTTCACCTTGCAACAGTAATTAATACTCAATGATTCATTGATCAAACTTCGATCTCTTTTGCTCATGATTTTTTATATTTTTTGTCTCCACAATTTCTATAAATTAAGATATTCATACACAATATACAGTTTCTGTCACCATACAGCCCTGTTGCTCGAGCAACGTTTCTAAAGGTGAGCCAAGGTTATCTGGTGAGAACCCCTATTTACCTTTGTGGGGTGAACTGTGGGACATTGTCCAACAGGAAATTCCCACCTCACCTATAGTGACCCCCTTTTTGAGGAAGAATTCCTAGAGAAAATTGTTTGAATTTCCAGCACTGTCAGAAAATTGAATGTGCTTAAAAATGCTTCATTTGGCACGTTTCACTGAAAAGTAATTTGATGGAGAACCCTCAACTACTTTTAATGTTTTAAAAACTATCCGGTTTTTACCAATCTCCCTCTGCCGGCGTTATTTAAAATACATCCTTTAAAGTCTATGCAATTGTTTGCAAATGTTACTGAACTGATGTGCTTAAAACACAAAAATGTCCACAAACCTCACAGAAATTCATTTGGGAGACCCTTTTCTCCACTATAACATTCTATCCAGTGTTGACCAATGTTTCAGGCTGTGCTTTAAAATACACAGCTAAAAAGAACTTTCCACAGATTTTCCTTGGTGTAGAATACATGCAGTAATTGAAATATGCCATCGAACTTAAAGCCTTAAAACAGTCTACCTTTTATTTAACTTGGAAGTAAGCCACTCAACCGACCCCAAGACCCCATATATGTCCTTGCCATTACTCAGGAGCATGCACCCCAAAGTCAAAGCATCCTGGCTATGGGCTTGTTTTCAGCTCCAGCACCATGGTGAATTGTACAGCTTCTTCAGCAAAGAAAGCTTCTCCAGGCCATTCAGAATTCAGAGGGCTCCTAAGTCATGCAAGTTCAGAAGCCAGGAGAACAGGTCAGCACTGGCGATTGAAGTAGTGTTACAAACACATGATGTCCCTTACTTCCCTTATCACCTTGAAAGAAAGTTCTCAAGGAGCCAGTTCTTAGCAACACTTTGATCATGCCTAGTGCATGTCACAGCATTTCAAATGCATGACACATCATTTAGCAGCTTGGCAAGCTTCCTCTTCATAGGGATAGTGCCTTGTAGCCCTTTGTCCTTAGAACACTGTTGGAAAGTGGATTATTAGTAGCGGTAAATATGCATCTACCACTGGCAATAATGCCACTAACTCAATATAGGGCTCAGAATAGGTCTCAGAAAATGTTTCCCAATCTCAATCCTTAGTTGCTTGGCTGCGAGCAGGCAGGCTTAACTTCAGAGACAGGTATGTAAAGCATTTAAAAACACCAATTCAGTAAATAATTAAGACACAACACACAATAAAAGTCCGACACCAATTTATGAAAATAGGAAATACTTTTATTTTTTAAAATGATACCAAAATGAAAATAATCCAATGTAGGGAACCAGGGATATTAATTGTTAAAGATTAAACACTTTCTAGTGCTTAGAAAACAATAGTGCCACTTCTGGACATTTGTTCGCCTCTGACCAGGACAAAGTCAAAGTTGGAGGCCGACCGCGATGGAGCCCTGGTCAGATAATCTAAGGGGGATTTTTCCTTCACACTTTTCTGGAGGATTTCTCACCAGATGTCGTGCAGCCTCCTCCGGCAGGCCGAATTAGGTGAGGGTTCCAGCCGCGGCCTGTGCAGGTAAGAGTGGTGGGGCCAGGTGGAGGGGGATTTCGACGGACGATGACGAGGGAAAATTAAATAAATAATTAATTTTCCCTCGTCATAGTTCGTCGAAATCCCCCCCACCCGGCCCCATCGCCCCACCGCTCTTACGTGCACGGGCCGCGGCTGGAGGGTTCATTTGATTGCCTTTCTGTGAGAGTCCGGTCACCCTCTGGAGCTTTTTCACAAAAGTTCACCAAACTTTCTCAAACTTTTGTAACTTCTTCCTGAAGTTCCTCTTGAGGGTCCAAAGTGTCCAAAACACAATCCAAGGGTCTGGAATCTCCAAGATGGTGCTTGAAAGGTTGGGACCACAATTCCCACAATGCACCTGGACAACACCCTTAAAAGTCCACTGGATACACTCTAGGCAGGGTACTCTTGGTGGCGTTGATGCAGGTGAGCTCTATTAACCTGTAGCTTGCAGGGAGCCCACTCTTTATTCCTCTTGAAACAAGGTACATCCAAAGGGCTGTAGTTCCAGATAATGCAGCAGGTGCAGTCAGTCAGAATTCAGGGCCTGATGGTGCAAATCAAGTTTCCAGCTTGGCGTCTATTCTTTATTCCTCTAGAAGCAAGGTACATCCAAAGGGCTGTAGTTCCAGAGAATGCAGCAGGCGCAGTCAGTCAGATTGCAGGGCTTGAGGGTGCAAATCAAGTTTCCAGCTTGGCAATCCTTCTTCTTCTCTCAGTTTCAAGCAGCAGAGCTGAGAGGAGCTGCACCTCTCAAATACTTATTCAGTGTTCTCCGAGGTCACACAGGAAGGCATTCCTGTCCAATGAGGTGCAGGACAACACCCCAGAGCATGACCATTTCCTCCAAACTGTGGCACAATGGTCTCCCAGAAAGCACTATTTCTCCAAAATTCAATATGGCTGAAGTCTCAGCAGAGAGGCAAGGGCTGGCTAAACCAACCCCCAGGATGGCTCATCTCCATATTCTCCCTCCCCCTGGCATTTTCACATTCCTTCCTTAAACCTGCCATCTCGCTGGGTTCAAAGAGAAGGGGTGTAAAAGAAACTGGCTTCTCCTGCCTGTCTCCCCCTTCATTTGAAGATCATTGTTTACGACCCCTCCCCCTTGCTCTAGCTTTCCTATGTAGCAGAACCCTCTCCTCCCAGAATTGCTCCTTCATCCAGGGGCTACTTGTCACCTCATCAAAGCAGCCTGGCTAATCCACTTAACTTTGACCAATCAGGGCTGAATTTTAGCTTAAAGGCAAGAATGTCTTATAACTTCTTGTCTGTACATTTTAGGAGAAATTCAACAATAGCATATTGTTGGATTTATCAATACCATTCTAGTGAGTCCTTGAATGATATTTTCCGGGTTTTCCTGGCGGGCATTATTAATTAATAACTTCTTGCCAGGTTAATCTATGTGGCTGGTGATCTGGAATGGGGAAAATGAACTGGGCAATTTCTCCAACACCAGGGCTTATCAAACATCTTTTATAAGGACCCTACCTATATATCCAGGCCTCCTCACCCCTGGAACACCTAGTGGAGATTTAGGAGTTCTGAATATGTCAGAATATTGCATATCCTCACTCCACAGTGCTCCTAGAACAAAAAGTCGATTTTGGTAAGCACTTTAGTACAATGTGGGAAGTGAAATGTGCTATGTGCAATTCATTAAACCCAAGGCATATAACACCTATTTTATAAGGGTCCTCCTTATATGTACATGAGTACCCCTCCCTTCCCCCACTGGGACACCTAGGGGACACCCTGGGGGTATGTAATATGCTAAATATTGTAGTTTAATTACTTTTTAAGTGCCCCAAACACCAAAGTCGAGTTTGGGCACAATTTGCATGTTAAAAGCAGCCCTGCAACACAGGGTGGCTTTTAAACTGACCTCGGGCCTCAGCAGTCCACACATGCAAGTACAGAAAGGGCTGCTGGCCTCTAAACTGCCATGCCCTATTATATACTAGAGACTTAAAGGTAGTTTTGATCCCCTGCCCTATTATGTACTAGGGTCTTATTGGGGAGGTCACACCAATCATAGAGGTACCCCAACCCATTGTGTACCCTAGTGTATGTAGGTGTTTTCACTGTATTCTAAGTGTGTTTTCAGCATAGCACTGGGCCTAGGCCTGGTTAGACAGAGCCCAGGGACAGTCAGAGTCAGTTACCACTTGTACCAATCAGCAAAAAAAAATGGGGGGTGCCCAGGACACAAGGATGACTTTGCAACAGACACAGTATATGAATGGGAAACAGTCAGTACAACGCGGGCAGAGCCACACGTGTTCCAACAACGCAAGCGTTACCACGCTTGCCTTAACTACGCATATGCCTTAACCATGTATATGCGTGGTTAAGGCAATGCACGGTCTAGATGCACGAATGGGCGGGGAGAGGAACAGGAAGCTTTGGGAGAGAAGGCTAGATGCACACATGTAAGAGGGGCTGGGGTCGGGTTTGGGGAAGGGTGTAGTTTTTTTGGAGAGGTCGGTTTTAGGGCTCAGGCCAGTAGAGGGTCGAGGTCGTTTTTAGGACTATGGGTTGGTGTGGGCTAGGGTTCCCCGAGTCTAGGTCTCAGGCCCTATTTTAGTTTTATGCATATTGGAGTTGGCAAGATTTGGCTGGGAATTAGGGTTGCTGTGGGCTAGGGTTCCCGGAGTTGAGAGCTCAGGGCCCGTTTTAGTTTCGTGCATATTGGAATTGCCAAGATTTGGCTGGGATTTAGAAAGGAGCGGGTTTGCACGTTTTCGGGGTGCGATTTGAGGGCATTCAAGTGGTTCTGAGTGGATCTGCTTAATGGGCGAGAAGCTGGGAATCTCTAGTTTTAATTTTACCATACATATTCCTTTAGCAAGCAAGCCTTTACAACGAATATCGTTGTAAAGGCATGCGTGGTAAAGGCATGCGTGGCAAAAAAATGCGTGGTTAAGACGCATTCGTGGTTGGGACCGCGTTGTAGAGGCACGCGTGCCTCCATCATACAACCAATATGAACTGATCTCAGCGACTGGGCATGCTGATAGCGAAGGGTCGTGGTTTTTATAAACATGGGGTCGTCTATCCTGCTCTCCGCATTGCAGATAGTCAACGTGTTTGGTTTATCCCTGCCCCGCAAGTCTCAAAGAGTAAACCGGTGTTGCCCATAACATTTACTTATCTCGTTGTATGTGTATTCAACAATCTAAAGAACAATGTTCAAATGAATCTTCTTCATCGAAATTTTTTGATGAATTTTTCCACTGGGAATGATTTTCAAGAGGGTGATAAAACCAACCCGATGAAAGCCCATCTTGGTGAAAAAAATGTTTTCTTTCAGGTTGCAGTTTAGTTTCTTTACTTTTCTAAGGGGGTTTCCACCCTAAACCTGCCAACCCCTTCAACTATGGTACCCTTTTTGTAGTTTCTTTTTAAGAGGGTGTATTCAATCAACCTTAATCCTTCAAAACTTCACATAAAAACTGCCTTCTGCTTTTGTTTGTTATTTTATAACATTTATTCATACAATTCCTATTTCAACTGGAATTGTAGGTACATTTTTTCCGGTCCAAGAATCAATACCAGTAACAGGTATTGAAAGCTATGCCTAGTATACCTTTTCCACAAAAACTTTCTGTTTTCGTGGAAAATGGTAATTTCTTATTTAGGCCTTTCCCCAAATTGTAGTTTTGCCACCCTGATCGCCAGGCTGACATTCTTCATTTTGAATATTCGTCATAATGACAGAATATCATTTGTGTTAATTTTCTGCTATGTATCTTAATGATTGTTTGCCGGGTTTTGAAAAAAACGTGTAAAGCCGTTTTAGAGATGCACCACATGACCACCACAATGTATATAGGGAAAACAATATATTTTCCAGCAGGTTAATGACTCTGCAAGGGTCGCATGGATGTGGAAGGGGCAGACCCGTGTCAAGCTGAAACCTAACATATCACTGACTCATCTCTAGCCACACGAGAAGCTCAACGGGGAATCTGGCCCGTGATTTCTTGTCCCCCCCCTTCCTGCCAGAATGTCTGATGCACTGGTTTACGATAAATTTCCTTGGTATTCCTCAACAAGTGTTCTGCCTGTTGAAAGAGTGCAAGAATACACATACACGTCCCCTGTTCACACCTGCTAGTGAGTGAGTACTCTTGCTGTGAGCCAATCAAATGAAAAGCATCCACAAGTTATAAGGTGTGTAGAAAGTACTTTTTTGTGGACCTTCCCTCGCCCATAGGTGCCTTGAAGCAGCAATTTAACAGTGGACTGGTTCTACTGCACAGTGTGCATCATCAAATATGTCAAATCAACTGTAACCACTGCACCATCCACAATTACATTGTGGCCTACACATCTTCATGACACTACATAACAATATGTTCTTTACCACCACAATCAACACCATACTATTGCCAATGCCTTTTCATTGCCAGCTCCCGTAGCCTTAAAACCCTAACCTCAACTGCAACCCTGTACCCTAACCCCTAATTAGAACCCTAAACGTTTACCCATACCATCTAACACCAGCCTTACCCCTGATTCCCAACCTTCTACCCCAACCCAAATATTAACCCAGTCCCAAAGACCCTATCCCAAACGCTCAACACAACTACAAACCATAGACCCTAACCTGAGCCCCCAAATAAACCAATATATATATATGATATTGCCAGGTGGGTATATAACATAACATGTGTATTTGTAAAGCGCACGTTCACCCCAGCAACGGGGCATCTTGGCGCTGAATAACAGATGTTTATTGTTACCCAACTCAATGGTACTCATTTTATCGACCTCAAATGGATGAAAGGCTGAGTGGACCCGCCGGGATTCGAACCTGTGACCATGAGGTTGAATACAGGCCCCTGCAGTGGATGCATTAGTCCACTGAGCCACCAGACCCGGCTAAACCAATGTATATAGGATAATGTCAGATATTCAACAAGAGAAACAATTCAACGGTAGACACAATAACCAGGCTTGAAATGTGGTATGCAAGATCTATTTTATTGGTCATGTGCAGCTTTGAAGAGGATGTTTCATTACTTTATTTTACAAATATTCTCAGAAATGGAGTTTTGAGTCTCTGCACTGTCTTATTAGTAAATCTGCTAATGAGCATGGATGTGTTTTCTGTTAAATAACAGTGGGTTCTTCAGAATATTGGTGCTGGGTGATGGACCCATCAGTTCTCAGCCTGGTCATTCCTGTTCAGGAAGGAGGTGATCTTATCCCTTACGCCCCTTCAAGCATGTCCAACTGATCCTGGACTTGACTAGTGTATGGATCCAGATTCCTCTTCATGTCTTCAGCTCTCTGGATGATCATTTGTTTGAGATCCTCTCCATATGGGGAAGCTGACCGGCTGAACTCCTCGATCCTCTGGTTCACTTTCTTGTTAAAGTCTTCCAAGTACGGTGATAAACTCTGCCCAATGTCGTCCAAGTGAAGTTTCTCCTTGATTTGGTTGGTGGAGGAGAGTATTTGCTGTCTCAAGTCTTCCACATTGACAGAGAACTTGGTTCTCATATCGTCTATGTTTTTCTGCATCTGGAAGGCCATGATCCCAATTTTTTGGTTGAGGTTTTCTTGGACATTCTGTGCGTACGGTGTCAAATGCTTCTGCAGCTCCTCAATGTTCTGCTCAATCTTCGCCAGGACCTCATCACTGTAAGGGCTCAGGTTCTTCTTCATCTGCTGCGCTTTTTCACAGATCTTTCCCTGAAGTTCCTCAGCGTACGGGCTAAGGGCCAAATGCAGATTGCCCACATTTTCTTGCAGTTTGGCTTGAAGCTGTTCGGCATATGGTGAGAGTGCAGTGTGGAGGCTGTCCACCTTTTCCTGGAGTTTGGCTTCAAGATCCTCAGCATATGGCTTGATCACTGCTTGGAGGTGGTCAACATTTTCCTGAAGTCTGGCCTCTAGCCCCTCAGCATACGGAACGAATGTTGCCTGGAAGTTATCCATATTTTCCTTGAGTCTGGCTTGAAGCTCCTCAGTGTATGGGGTGAGCTGGAGACGAAGCTCCTCCGCATTTTTCTGGACACGAGTGCCAAGTTCCTCGGCATATGGGGTGAGCGTCTGACGAATCTCCTCTGCATTTTCCTGGACCCGACTGGCAAACTCCTCAGCGTATGGAGTCAGCTTTAGCTGTAGCTCCTCAATATTCTTGTTAAGCTGCTTGTGGATATCATCTGCATATGGTGACACCTTCAAGCGTAACTCCTCCAGCTCCAGTCGTATCTGCTCCTTTAGTTTCTCTGAGTCTTGGGAGAGCCGTGCATGGAGCTGGGCGGTGAATGGAACGAGCTGGCTTTGTAGGTGTGCACCATAAAGAGGAACATCTTGGAGATTTTCTTGTAGGAGGGTGCTAAGGAAAAACAATTAAAAATTGATCATTACTATTTCAGATGAAATATCCTATATTTTTAGTATATGACAGCTAACCCTTTTTTCTCCCCTTTCCCCTCTCCTCTTCCTCCAATACCTGCGTCCTAAAATTTCTTCCATCAACCACAAAGTCCAAAATGGTCTTAGAAGTGTCTCAACGAGGTCAATTCTCTAAGCATGCACTATACAAGCATTTTGCTTAAATCCCTTACTCAGTGAGTACAACAACCTGGTGGGTTACTCAATATGGGCATGGAATGGAGGGGAGCTGGTGAGGGCATGGCTTGGGTAATAGCATTGATAAAAATGTAAAGCTCTCTGTCTGTGTAGGTGAAGATGTTGTATAGAGAAGGCACTAAGGGACATATTTACAAGCCCCTATCAGCACAGGAATGCCACTTTTAACGCCGTTCCTGTGGCGATAGGGGCTTCCCCTTTTTTACAAAGCTAAGTTAAGTCACTTAACGTGGCTTAAAGTCCGCCTTGCAAATAAAGCACCCTTTCATGCTATAATTAGCGTGAAAGGGGTGGGCAAAGGGTGTTGCCATGGGCATTCTTCAGCAACACCCATTGACTTTGACGCTGCCCCTTATTTACAAGGTTGGCATAAATCGGAGGCAGCACCAAAATTAAGACCAGGTAAAACCTGGTCTTAACATGGCGAAACGAGAAGAAATGCTTTAGTTCTCCTTGTTTTTGCTGTTTCTATGTGTGCTGCATTGTGCAGCACACATAGAAACAGCAAAATGCCATGAATGATTGTTTATGTGCAGGAAGGTGTCCCTTCCTTCACATAAACAATCATTACAAAAATGATGATTTGCAACTTCTGTGTGTGCTGCACAATTCAGCACACATAGTTACAAATCGCCATTTGTGATTGTTTATGTGCAGGAAGGAACACCTTCCTGCACATAAACAATCATTCCCTCAACGCAAGCACCCTTGCACTATGGTGCAAGGGTGCCTGCGTTGGCGCTAGGCAGCTTACTTTAGCACCAGCGCTAGGGAAAATGCAGGGGTGCACCGCATTTTTGTAAATATGGTGCATCCCTGCATTTTCGGAATGACAGAGCGTGGTTTTAGCATTTTGTGCTTAACGCCACGCTGTGCTATTCCCTTGTACCTATGCCCCTAAGACCTCTGAGAACATAACATTCAAGTATTCTCCTTATTTAGAATCCCCTTCCTTGTGCCCAATGTTACCAGTTCCTGGAATTCATGTGCCGCTGTGTTTTGACAGGTAGGCCCATGTTCTTACTACTGGGACAATGGGGCCCTGGAACCCAGTGATCTTATGCTGGCTGCCCAAAGAAATGGGTCAACCATTAGGCTCGGACTGTGAGGTAAAATCAAAGCCTCAAAGCTGGTGTGAGCAGCACTGGAGGTTAGAGAATTGTGATATAGCTGAAAGCTTCCTGTCACTGCTGAGGTAAGCAGAAAATAGAAGCAAAAAGGGTATATGAAACCCACAGTCTTCAAAATAAAACTAGGATGCTATCAAAGCTGGAACAGGCATTTAAAGAAGGAAGACATGTTAGAGGAATATTGTAGAGGTACAATAAGAAACATCAGAGCTTGTGGCCAAAAGAGGAGAGGTGAGGTTAAAGATTTCAATAGCAGGGGCATGGCTTGGCACCAGCCAATATGGCAGCGAACTAAATCAGCTCTGTGTGGCCCAACCTTTAATCCTCAACATCCAACACATTCTCTGTTCCTGCCCACAGTAAAGCTACACCAGAGCATGCCACTGCAAGTGGTGGCCCGGTGCAAGTAATTATTTTCTCCCCCGCTGATAGTGGAGACCGCTGTTCGGCTTCCCGAGTGGAATGGGAGGACCGCCTCGTGTCGAGGCTGTAACTGATCAATCCCCACCACTGGAGGACCACATCACTCCCCAGGAAGATCCACAATAACCAGAGGTGAGCGCATAGGCGGGGGTCTGCCTCTCTGGCCCCCCTGTCTTCCCCCGGCTGGACTGGTACGATTTCTTAGAGGCAGAGTGTCGGACCGCATAGGCCCGCGGCCTGGACAGGCGCTGGATGCGGCTCACAGTGCGGTGTGAATAAGTGAACCTAGAGGGGGGGGTAGAAACGTATCACAGATTGGGGATTACCGGGCAAAGAGAACAGTTCGCAGAGATGCCCTGGGCCCCTGGGACAGATGTGAATGTGGGAAGGGCACAGATCCGAGGATATCACCGGTGTCCCCATTTCTCGCAACGAAGTGCTCATCCTCGTGGGTGCTGGGGAGAGGTGGTGCCTCCCATAGAATACCGGAGTGGTGTCGGGGGCTGCCCAGTAAAGACAACGAGTGACGAACCCCTGCTGAACACTGCTGGCTGGCACGGGACAATGAAGCGATACAGTGGGGGATTAGAGCCATGTGCTTAACAAGCTCAAGTTATCTGTGTCTGGTTCTCTCCTCTCCCTCGACGGTCCCAATTCATGCCTCTTCTACTTTGGGGGTCTGCCCCCCTACAAGACTTCTGGACTGGCGAGTTGGGAATTCGGGGAAGCCCCATGGTGCTAGGTAGTGCCCCGCGAGAACCCGAAGAGGGATTCTTGATGCGACATGAATGCGCTGACTGAGGAATAACCTACCAGGCCTAGATATTGCCCTAAACACAGCGCTGTGTGACTGGGCACTAAACTCTGCCTGGGCATTGAGAGGAGCGTCAGGAAGCCAGACCTGATTTGACTGGAGGGGGCCAAGGGTGCCGGTAATTGTGAGACGCGGTGGCTCGGCCCGTTCGGCTGCGATGACCCACTTGTACATTATACCGACGACCCAACTCAGATCTGGCACATGACAGGAGATCAAACTGGGAACTTGGAGGGGCACAAATAAGGCTCAACAGTAAGGAGCTGTGGCGAACCCTAACCGAGCCACCTGCACTGGGGCTGCTGGGGAGGACGCGCAGCTGTTGGAGGTAATATCTATGCCACGTGAGGATTTAGTCGGACAGAGATCGACCGGTGTGGTGTTGCTTGGGGACCAGAGGTGCAGTCAAACACAGGGTATGGCGTGGTCTGTGAGGAGGACCTGCTGACTGTCCCTCAGGCCATGGTTAGGGCTAGGGGAGCAGTGCACTCACTGACCAACAAAATGGATAGATACGCCGTACCAAATCTGGCCTCTGCGGTGCCCGGACAACAGGCAGAACTAATGGAGATGACGGAGCCCTCTCTCAGTGCCCTCATGGCTGCCATATGTGACATTCAAAGATGCCATTGAACCGAAGTTAGATTCGGTACACTCACAGACCAACAAAATGGATGGATACGCCGTACCAAAGCCGGCCTCTGTGGCACCCGGACAGCAGGCAGAACAAACAGAAACAACAGAGCCCTCTCTCAGTGCCATCATGGCTGCCATATGTGACACTCAAGGGTACCATTGAACCGAAGTTAGATGCAGTGACTGTCGATGTAAATCTCTATAGAGCGGACTTTAAAAAGATTTCCAAAAAAGTCACTACAGCCGAATCCCAGATTAACTTGCTACAGTCCACGTCCAAAAAGCTGGAGGAGCAAGTGCAATACCTCACAAAATAGCACACCATCATGGCAGCAACACTGGAAGACCAGGAAGGCAGAGCTCGCAGGAAGAATATCAGGGTGGTGGGGGTCCCCTAGAGGGCGGAGGGGCCCAGCGTTTACCTCTTTCTAGAAGACTTTATAGGCAATACTCTATACTCTAAACACCTCTTGAACTTCATTTCTATTGAGCATGCACACAGGGCACCTGTCCCACTGCCGAAACCTGGAGCACCTCCATGAACAATCATAGCCAGGATCTTTAACTGCCATGGCAGGGATGCTATCCTACAGGCAGCATGTTCCCATGGTGACCTGACCTATGAAAATGCCACTGTGCGCTTCTTTCCGGATTTCACCCTGCAAGTACAGTGCCAGCACTGAAGCTTCGAGGAAGTGAAAAAAGTACTGCGTGCTAAAGAACTTAAGTACATGATGCTCTATCCAGTGAGGCTACGAGTTGTGGCAGAAGGCAATTGTGGCACATCACCACTCCAGAAGAGCCCTGGAAGTGGCTGGAGTGTTGGCACTCTGCTGGCCATTGACCTCAATGAGAGGGGACCAAAGGGTGCCCGATCGATTGGCTGGAAGAGGAGGGACCTGTTTGCAATGAAGGACAAACCAAGGATGGGGCTCAGGGAGAGGGCTGAGAACTGGACTCCATGGCTTGGCAGCTACAGGATAAAGGACGGTGACTGCATGATTTGCCATCAAGTATTTTGGGATTGGACGGGCCTTCCCAGGTATGAGACGAGGGAACTCCGGGGGCAGGGGGGGCAAAGGGAGGATTGATGATGCTGTTATGGACAGAGAACCTAAGAAATGCTAAGGGGGTACGGTAACATGATCATACCAGTTTGGCCCTTAAAACGGTGCTGGCCAACCCTAAATAATTGCATGATATCGTTGGGACAACAGGCGCTCTGCATGTTGGGGTGGTGGGCCGTTCTGAGCCTACTGTGCAGGGTAGCAGGGTGGAGGAGTTACAACATTGGGGATATCAGATTCATGTCAGTTTTTGTTCTATCTTCTGTTTTCTTTTCTTCAGCTCAGTGGGCATAGGCACACAAGGATGGAGACCGGGGACATGCTGGGAAAGGGTAGGACCGTTACTCTGCCATTACAGGTGGGGACAGCCCTCTACAATACATCACGCTATATGGTACACCACACTCACTTAGCACTGAAGGTCCTGACGTGGAACGTTAATGACCTTGACAACAAAATTAAATGAATAGTAGTACTACAATACCTCTGTAGACATGCCCCAGGAAGAGTTCTCCTCCAGGAGACCTACTAAAACTGCCCCCTGGGATCCTCATATTAGGAGGGGACTTCAATGCGACAATGGACCCAGCGCTAGATAGAGACTCTAAATCACTTGCAGGCAGTGAACCTAGTCCATTAAGAGCCTTCGTGGAGGCTACGGGATTAGAAGACCAGTGGCGCACACACAACCCGAGCATATGATAGTTCACCTATCTCTCTGCAGTACATGGCAGTCACTCCAGACTGGATCATGTTTTCATCTAACACATATATGCTTGCCAGTTTCGCAGCGCGACATACAAGGTTTGTGGTATATCTGACCACTCCCCGTATAGCTGCTCCTGTGTGGCCCTACCAGGGACACAACATTGCCTCCCAGAATTGATCCCTGGTATCTCAAAGAGTCACTCTTTTGAGACAAAATATGAGAACGAACAGACCAATACTTTCAAGAAAATGAGTCTACGGTTCAGACAGCCGGTGTCTTTTGGGAGGCTTTCAAAGTCGTCTTGCCACGACCATATACAGGTGATGATCGGGGTGAAAAAAGGAGCAGAAGATACAGTGCAAGGCTTCAGAGAGATAGATTGCTGCTCTGGAAACTCGAGTGCTAGAGGGGGAGAGGGCTGACTGTCAATTGCAACATTGGCTCCACCTAAAGCAACACAAACTGAGGGAACTGGCGGAGCATAAGGTATGCACTTACGCCTTAGCAGCACAGTGCAGATTGTACGATATAAGCGATAAAGCCTGTAAATTAATAGCCTGGCTAGACAGAAGGGAGTGGGAGAGGAATTGGAATTTAGAGATACAAGATGCAGAAGGTACACTTTATACGACAGGGGCAGCGGTAGAGGTGTTTGCTACATATTATGAGGGCATATATAAGTCCATGACTGTTAGGACGGGAGTAGATTGCACTGATCTTATAATAGACCTCCCCTTCCGGCTCTCTCAGGTGAAGATAGAGCAGCATTGGAGCAAGACCTAAAAGCAGACGAAGTTAAACAGACAATCCGAGACCTGCATTCAGGAAAGGTGGCAGGGCCTAACGGCCTACCAGTGGAACTGTATGAGCGCATGGAGAATAAGGTAGCGGGACAAATGCTAAATATGTTCAAGGAGGCCCAGGAGGTGGGTTGCCTTCCGAAAGATCAAAGAACCGCTACCATAGTGGTTATCCCCAAGAAAGATAAGCCACCTGCAGCCTGGAGCTCATACAGACCAATCTTTTTAATTTATAAGCAAAGGTCCTGGCCAAGACCCTGGCTAACAGACTGCGGCCAGTTCCAACTACAGTGATACATCTAGATCAATCAGGCTTTATGCCATACAGGGGTATCCGATTAAACCTGAGGCCTCTCTTTGGAGTACTTCATATGACTGAGGTTACCGATCTGAACAGGCCGTATTGCTCGCATTGGATGCTCGGATGGCATTCGATAGCATCTAATAGAGCTATCTCTTTGCAGCCCTGGCAAAGTTAGGCTTCGGTCCTCGATTTCGTAAATAGATCCAGCTTCTATATCAAGATCCCAGAATTGATCCCTGGTATCTCAAAGAGGCACTCTTTTGAGACAAAATATGAGAACGAACAGACCAATACTTTCAAGAAAATGAGTCTACGGTTCAGACAGCCGGTGTCTTTTGGGAGGCTTTCAAAGTCGTCTTGCCACGACCATATACAGGCGATGATCGGGGTGAAAAAAAGGAGCAGAAGATACAGTGCAAGGCTTCAGAGAGATAGATTGCTGCTCTGGAAACTCGAGTGCTAGAGGGGGAGAGGGCTGACCATCAATTGCAACATTGGCTCCACCTAAAGCAACACAAACTGAGGGAACTGGCGGAGCATAAGGTATGCACTTACGCCTTAGCAGCACAGTGCAGATTGTACGATATAAGCGATAAAGCCTGTAAATTAATAGCCTGGCTAGACAGAAGGGAGTGGGAGAGGAATTGGATTTTAGAGATACAAGATGCAGAAGGTACACTTTATACGACAGGGGCAGCGATAGAGGTGTTTGCTACATATTATGAGGGCATATATAAGTCCATGACTGTTAGGACGGGGGTAGATTGCACTGATCTTATAATAGACCTCCCCCTTCTGGATCTCTCAGGTGAAGATAGAGCAGCATTGGAGCAAGACCTAAAAGCAGACGAAGTTAAACAGACAATCCGAGACCTGCATTCAAGAAAGGTGGCAGGGCCTAACGGCCTACCAGTGGAACTGTATGAGCGCATGGCGAATAAGGTAGCGGGACAAATGCTAAATATGTTCAAGGAGGCCCAGGAGGTGGGTTGCCTTCCGAAAGATCAAAGAACCGCTACCATAGTGGTTATCCCCAAGAAAGATAAGCCACCTGCAGCCTGGAGCTCATACAGACCAATGTTTTTAAATTTATAGGCAAAGGTCCTGGCCAAGACCCTGGCTAACAGACTGCGGCCAGTTCCAACTACAGTGATACATGTAGATCAGTCAGGCTTTATGCCACACAGGGGTATCCCATTAAACCTGAGGCCTCTCTTTGGAGTACTTCATATGACTGAGGCTACACGATCTGAACAGGCCGTATTGCTCACATTGGATGCTCGGATGGCATTCGATAGCATCTAATGGAGCTATCTCTTTGCAGCCCTGGCAAAGTTAGGCTTCGGTCCTCGATTTCGTAAATGGATCCAGCTTCTATATCAAGACCCGCTGGCACGGGTGTAGGTCAATAATGCACTGTTGCGGCCCTTTGCTCTTCATAGGAGCACCAGGCAGGGCTGCTCACTGTCCCCAATGATATTTGCGCTCGCACTCGAACTTCTAGCGGCATGGATTCGCCAGGACCTCCTTATAGAAGACATCAGCAGAGGCCGGGACTGGTAAGAGAGGATCTCTCTAAATGCTGCTGATATCCTGTTATATGCCACACAGTCCTGCTCCATAGTGGATAGGACCTTGCACATCTTCCAACTTTTTGAGGGATACTCTGGCTATGAAATTAACTGGGACAAGTCCCAAATTTTCCCCTAAAGGGCGGTATTCCCAGACTGACTTCAACATGTATAGCCCCGATAGTGCAAGATGGCTTCCGATACTTGGGCATCTACATTACGAGAGACGCTGAAGAATTTCTGAAAAGGTACCTCTACCTGCAGCTGGACCGCCTCCGGAATGATATTGCCCACTGGCGAATGCTTCCGATCTCCCTGATGGGCAGGCAGGGGTTCTTTAAGATGATGACCCTCCCTAGATTGCTCTATGTTTTACAGAATACCCTGTAAAAAATCTCCCCTGACATCTTTCAGAAAGTCGATGGCCCACTACGGCAACTCCTGTGGGAAGGGGGCAGTTCAAGAATCGCACTCTGCAAGCTTCAGGGACGGGTGTATGAAGGGGGTCTGGTGGTCCCAGATTTACGCAAATCTTACTGGGTGGCACAATTGATAGTAATAAACGACTGGGTGTTCTCGGTTAGTACCGAGCGTGCGTATCGTGAAGATAAGGAGACCATGGGTACTCGGGGCTGCTCCTCACTGCCTTATCGAAAAGGATGTAAGGGCGTCCTGCCATTCGACACACAGCTGACGGTGAAAACATGGCAAGAAGCCACTAGATTCCTGAGGTGTGATGACAAACTGACAGACAGGGCCCCCTTGTAGGACAGTGACCTTCTGCGAGAGGTTCTGGATCTGAAGGGGTTCTCCAAACAGGAACTGATAGGCATTGAACACCTGGGGGATGTGTGGAGAGGACAAGCATTACTCACATTTGAGGCTCTACAGCAGGAGTATGAGATGGCTAAATCAGAACATTGTAAATATTTGCAATTGGGTCACGCTCTTAGGCACCCCATACTGGAGGGGGAGAAATTTCCAAAGTCTGCACCTTTAGAGGAGGTTCGGCTCCTACTGGACCCCATGATAGAGAGGGTGGTATCCTTAACCTATAAGAACCTGATGAATAATTCACCCGACCCTCTGCAGAAGCTACAGGAAGGGCGGGAGGGAGACCTTGGACTTATAGAAGAGGAGTATTGGTTGGACGCTATACAAAGTCCCAGAGAGATGGCCATAAGGGCTCTGTTCCGCCTCATCCAATTGCGAATACTCCATAGATCATACTATTCCAGGATGCTTCTGCAGCGCCTTGGGAAGTGCGACACCACCCTATGTGCCAGCGGTTGTGGTGAGACAGAGTCCTTTTTCACATACTCTGGGAATGTCCGAAAATACAATGCTACTAGAGGGATGTGGGTCAAATTATGGCCCAAGCCACTGGACTCAACATGCTGCTGACGGCCAGGTGGCACCTCCTATGTATGAGTGGCGAAGAGGTGAGGCTTAAATACCAAAAAATATGGCTTACGTTGGCCTCTGGGATAGCCAAGAGAAATTTAGCCCGGGCCTGGGCCTGGCGGGCGAGTGGGCTGCCACACATTACGGAATGGGAAGCTGATGCAGACTGGTGCCAAAGGGCTGAACATGTGGTGTACCAGAGTCAGGGCTTCCCAAAAAAATGGGAGAAAGTCTGGGACAGCTGGTGTATATACAGGGAAAAGAGGGAGCCGTCAAAAAAGGGGGTATGAACGATACCTTGAGTGCGGAACTGGGGTCACTGTTGAAATTCCATCACAAAGTATTGCCTACAACTGTATGCACAATTCTTATCTTTATGTATCCTAGTGTTTATGCCACTTGTACTGTACTTTGTTCTTTTATGATGACTTTTTTGTGGACCTTCCCTCGCCCATAGGTGCCTTGAAGCAGCAATTTAACAGTGGACTGGTTCTACTGCACAGTGTGCATCATCAAATATGTCAAATCAGCTGTAACCACTGCACCATCCACAATTACATTGTGGCCTACACATCTTCATGACACTACATAACAATATGTTCTTTACCACCACAATCAACACCATACTATTGCCAATGCCTTTTCATTGCCAGCTCCCGTAGCCTTAAAACCCTAACCTCAACTGCAACCCTGTACCCTAACCCCTAATTAGAACCCTAAACGTTTACCCATACCATCTAACACCAGCCTTACCCCTGATTCCCAACCTTCTACCCCAACCCAAATATTAACCCAGTCCCAAAGACCCTATCCCAAACGCTCAACACAACTACAAACCATAGACCCTTACCTCAGCCCCCAAATAAACCAATATATATATATGATATTGCCAGGTGGGTATATAACATAACATGTGTATTTGTAAAGCGCACGTTCACCCCAGCAACGGGGCATCTTGGCGCTGAATAACAGATGTTTATTGTTACCCAACTCAATGGTACTCATTTTATCGACCTCAAATGGATGAAAGGCTGAGTGGACCCGCCGGGATTCGAACCTGTGACCATGAGGTTGAATACAGGCCCCTGCAGTGGATGCATTAGTCCACTGAGCCACCAGACCCGGCTAAACCAATGTATATAGGATAATGTCAGATATTCAACAAGAGAAACAATTCAACGGTAGACACAATAACCAGGCTTGAAATGTGGTATGCAAGATCTATTTTATTGGTCATGTGCAGCTTTGAAGAGGATGTTTCATTATTTTATTTTACAAATATTCTCAGAAATGGAGTTTTGAGTCTCTGCATTGTCTTATTAGTAAATCTGCTAATGAGCATGGATGTGTTTTCTGTTAAATAACAGTGGGTTCTTCAGAATATTGGTGCTGGGTGATGGACCCATCAGTTCTCAGCCTGGTCATTCCTGTTCAGGAAGGAGGTGATCTTATCCCTTACGCCCCCTTCAAGCATGTCCAACTGATCCTGGACTTGACTAGTGTATGGATCCAGATTCCTCTTCATGTCTTCAGCTCTCTGGATGATCATTTGTTTGAGATCCTCTCCATATGGGGAAGCTGACCGGCTGAACTCCTCGATCCTCTGGTTCACTTTCTTGTTAAAGTCTTCCAAGTACGGTGATAAACTCTGCCCAATGTCGTCCAAGTGAAGTTTCTCCTTGATTTGGTTGGTGGAGGAGAGTATTTGCTGTCTCAAGTCTTCCACATTGACAGAGAACTTGGTTCTCATATCGTCTATGTTTTTCTGCATCTGGAAGGCCATGATCCCAATTTTTGGTTGAGGTTTTCTTGGACATTCTGTGCGTACGGTGTCAAATGCTTCTGCAGCTCCTCAATGTTCTGCTCAATCTTCGCCAGGACCTCATCACTGTAAGGGCTCAGGTTCTTCTTCATCTGCTGCGCTTTTTCACAGATCTTTCCCTGAAGTTCCTCAGCGTACGGGCTAAGGGCCAAATGCAGATTGCCCACATTTTCTTGCAGTTTGGCTTGAAGCTGTTCGGCATATGGTGAGAGTGCAGTGTGGAGGCTGTCCACCTTTTCCTGGAGTTTGGCTTCAAGATCCTCAGCATATGGCTTGATCACTGCTTGGAGGTGGTCAACATTTTCCTGAAGTCTGGCCTCTAGCCCCTCAGCATACGGAACGAATGTTGCCTGGAAGTTATCCATATTTTCCTTGAGTCTGGCTTGAAGCTCCTCAGTGTATGGGGTGAGCTGGAGACGAAGCTCCTCCGCATTTTTCTGGACACGAGTGCCAAGTTCCTCGGCATATGGGGTGAGCGTCTGACGAATCTCCTCTGCATTTTCCTGGACCCGACTGGCAAACTCCTCAGCGTATGGAGTCAGCTTTAGCTGTAGCTCCTCAATATTCTTGTTAAGCTGCTTGTGGATATCATCTGCATATGGTGACACCTTCAAGCGTAACTCCTCCAGCTCCAGTCGTATCTGCTCCTTTAGTTTCTCTGAGTCTTGGGAGAGCCGTGCATGGAGCTGGGCGGTGAATGGAACGAGCTGGCTTTGTAGGTGTGCACCATAAAGAGGAACATCTTGGAGATTTTCTTGTAGGAGGGTGCTAAGGAAAAACAATTAAAAATTGATCATTACTATTTCAGATGAAATATCCTATATTTTTAGTATATGACAGCTAACCCTTTTTCTCCCCTTTCCCTCTCCTCTTCCTCCAATACCTGCGTCCTAAAATTTCTTCCATCAACCACAAAGTCCAAAATGGTCTTAGAAGTGTCTCAACGAGGTCAATTCTCTAAGCATGCACTATACAAGCATTTTGCTTAAATCCCTTACTCAGTGAGTACAACAACCTGGTGGGTTACTCAATATGGGCATGGAATGGAGGGGAGCTGGTGAGGGCATGGCTTGGGTAATAGCATTGATAAAAATGTAAAGCTCTCTGTCTGTGTAGGTGAAGATGTTGTATAGAGAAGGCACTAAGGGACATATTTACAAGCCCCTATTAGCACAGGAATGCCACTTTTAACGCCGTTCCTGTGGCGATAGGGGCTTCCCCTTTTTTACAAAGCTACGTTAAGTCACTTAACGTGGCTTAAAGTCCGCCTTGTAAATAAAGCACCCTTTCATGCTATAATTAGCGTGAAAGGGGTGGGCAAAGGGTGTTGCCATGGGCGTTCTTCAGCAACACCCATTGACTTTGACGCTGCCCCTTATTTACAAGGTTGGCATAAATCGGAGGCAGCACCAAAATTAAGACCAGGTAAAACCTGGTCTTAACATGACGAAACGAGAAGAAATGCTTTAGTTCTCCTTGTTTTTGCTGTTTCTATGTGTGCTGCATTGTGCAGCACACATAGAAACAGCAAAATGCCATGAATGATTGTTTATGTGCAGGAAGGTGTCCCTTCCTTCACATAAACAATCATTACAAAAATGATGATTTGCAACTTTTGTGTGTGCTGCACAATTCAGCACACATAGTTACAAATCGCCATTTGTGATTGTTTATGTGCAGGAAGGAACACCTTCCTGCACATAAACAATCATTCCCTCAACGCAGGCACCCTTGCACTATGGTGCAAGGATGCCTGCGTTGGCGCTAGGCAGCTTACTTTAGCACCAGCGCTAGGGAAAATGCAGGGGTGCACCGCATCTTTGTAAATATGGTGCATCCCTGCATTTTCGGAATGACAGAGCGTGGTTTTAGCATTTTGTGCTTAACGCCACGCTGTGCTATTCCCTTGTACCTATGCCCCTAAGACCTCTGAGAACATAACATTCAAGTATTCTCCTTATTTAGAATCCCCTTCCTTGTGCCCAATGTTACCAGTTCCTGGAATTCATGTGCCGCTGTGTTTTGACAGGTAGGCCCATGTTCTTACTACTGGGACAATGGGGCCCTGGAACCCAGTGATCTTATGCTGGCTGCCCAAGGAAATGGGTCAACCATTAGGCTCGGACTGTGAGGTAAAATCAAAGCCTCAAAGCTGGTGTGAGCAGCACTGGAGGTTAGAGAATTGTGATATAGCTGAAAGCTTCCTGTCACTGCTGAGGTAAGCAGAAAATAGAAGCAAAAAGGGTATATGAAACCCACAGTCTTCAAAATAAAACTAGGATGCTATCAAAGCTGGAACAGGCATTTAAAGAAGGAAGACATGTTAGAGGAATATTGTAGAGGTACAATAAGAAACATCAGAGCTTGTGGCCAAAAGAGGAGAGGTGAGGTTAAAGATTTCAATAGCAGGGGCATGGCTTGGCACCAGCCAAGATGGCAGCGAACTAAATCAGCTCTGTGTGGCCCAACCTTTAATCCTCAACATCCAACACATTCTCTGTCCCTGCCCACAGTAAAGCTACACCAGAGCATGCCACTGCAAGTGGTGGCCCGGTGCAAGTAATTATTTTCTCCCCCGCTGATAGTGGAGACCGCTGTTCGGCTTCCCGAGTGGAATGGGAGGACCGCCTCGTGTCGAGGCTGTAACTGATCAATCCCCACCACTGGAGGACCACATCACTCCCCAGGAAGATCCACAATAACCAGAGGTGAGCGCATAGGCGGGGGCCTGCCTCTCTGGCCTCCCTGTCTTCCCCCGGCTGGACTGGTACGATTTCTTAGAGGCAGAGTGTCGGACCGCATAGGCCCGCGGCCTGGACAGGCGCTGGATGCGGCTCACAGTGCGGTGTGAATAAGTGAACCTAGAGGGGGGTAGAAACGTATCACAGATTGGGGATTACCGGGCAAAGAGAACAGTTCGCAGAGATGCCCTGGGCCCCTGGGACAGATGTGAATGTGGGAAGGGCACAGATCCGAGGATATCACCGGTGTCCCCATTTCTCGCAACGAAGTGCTCATCCTCGTGGGTGCTGGGGAGAGGTGGTGCCTCCCATAGAATACCGGAGTGGTGTCGGGGGCTGCCCAGTAAAGACAACGAGTGACGAACCCCTGCTGAACACTGCTGGCTGGCACGGGACAATGAAGCGATACAGTGGGGGATTAGAGCCATGTGCTTAACAAGCTCAAGTTATCTGTGTCTGGTTCTCTCCTCTCCCTCGACGGTCCCAATTCATGCCTCTTCTACTTTGGGGGTCTGCCCCCCTACAAGACTTCTGGACTGGCGACTTGGGAACACGGGGAAGCCCCATGGTGCTAGGTAGTGCCCCGCGAGAACCCGAAGAGGGATTCTTGATGCGACATGAATGCGCTGACTGAGGAATAACCTACCAGGCCTAGATATTGCCCTAAACACAGCGCTGTGTGACTGGGCACTAAACTCTGCCTGGGCATTGAGAGGAGCGTCAGGAAGCCAGACCTGATTTGACTGGAGGGGGCCGAGGGTGCCGGTAATTGTGATACGCGGTGGCTCGGCCCGTTCGGCTGCGATGACCCACTTGTACATTATACCGACGACCCAACTCAGATCTGGCACATGACAGGAGATCAAACTGGGAACTTGGAGGGGCACAAATAAGGCTCAACAGTAAGGAGCTGTGGCGAACCCTAACCGAGCCACCTGCACTGGGGCTGCTGGGGAGGACGCGCAGCTATTGGAGGTAATATCTATGCCACGTGAGGATTTAGTCGGACAGAGATCGACCGGTGTGGTGTTGCTTGCAGAGGTGCAGTCAAACACAGGGTATGGCGTGGTCTGTGAGGAGGACCTGCTGACTGTCCCTCAGGCCATGGTTAGGGCTAGGGGAGCAGTGCACTCACTGACCAACAAAATGGATAGATACGCCGTACCAAATCTGGCCTCTGCGGTGCCCGGACAACAGGCAGAACTAATGGAGATGACGGAGCCCTCTCTCAGTGCCCTCATGGCTGCCATATGTGACATTCAAAGATGCCATTGAACCGAAGTTAGATTCGGTACACTCACAGACCAACAAAATGGATGGATACGCCGTACCAAAGCCGGCCTCTGTGGCACCCGGACAGCAGGCAGAACAAACAGAAACAACAGAGCCCTCTCTCAGTGCCATCATGGCTGCCATATGTGACACTCAAGGGTACCATTGAACCGAAGTTAGATGCAGTGACTGTCGATGTAAATCTCTACAGAGCGGACTTTAAAAAGATTTCCAAAAAAGTCACTACAGCCGAATCCCAGATTAACTTGCTACAGTCCACGTCCAAAAAGCTGGAGGAGCAAGTGCAATACCTCACAAAATAGCACACCATCATGGCAGCAACACTGGAAGACCAGGAAGGCAGAGCTCGCAGGAAGAATATCAGGGTGGTGGGGGTCCCCTAGAGGGCGGAGGGGCCCAGCGTTTACCTCTTTCTAGAAGACTTTATAGGCAATACTCTATACTCTAAACACCTCTTGAACTTCAATTCTATTGAGCATGCACACAGGGCACCTGTCCCACTGCCGAAACCTGGAGCACCTCCATGAACAATCATAGCCAGGATCTTTAACTGCCATGGTAGGGATGCTATCCTACAGGCAGCATGTTCCCATGGTGACCTGACCTATGAAAATGCCACTGTGCGCTTCTTTCCGGATTTCACCCTGCAAGTACAGTGCCAGCACTGAAGCTTCGAGGAAGTGAAAAAAGTACTGCGTGCTAAAGAACTTAAGTACATGATGCTCTATCCAGCGAGGCTACGAGTTGTGGCAGAAGGCAATTGTGGCACATCACCACTCCAGAGGAGCCCTGGAAGTGGCTGGAGGGTTGGCACTCTGCTGGCCATTGACCTCAATGAGAGGGGACCAAAGGGTGCCCGATCGATTGGCTGGAAGAGGAGGGACCTGTTTGCAATGAAGGACAAACCAAGGATGGGGCTCAGGGAGAGGGCTGAGAACTGGACTCCACGGCTTGGCAGCTACAGGATAAAGGACGGTGACTGCATGATTTGCCATCAAGTATTTTGGGATTGGACGGGCCTTCCCAGGTATGAGACGAGGGAACTCCGGGGGCAGGGGGGGCAAAGGGAGGATTGATGATGCTGTTATGGACAGAGAACCTAAGAAATGCTAAGGGGGTACGGTAACATGATCATACCAGTTTGGCCCTTAAAACGGTGCTGGCCAACCCTAAATAATTGCATGATATCGTTTGGACAACAGGCGCTCTGCATGTTGGGGTGGTGGGCCGTTCTGAGCCTACTGTGCAGGGTAGCAGGGTGGAGGAGTTACAACATTGGGGATATCAGATTCATGTCAGTTTTTGTTCTATCTTCTGTTTTCTTTTCTTCAGCTCAGTGGGCATAGGCACACAAGGATGGAGACCGGGGACATGCTGGGAAAGGGTAGGACCGTTACTCTGCCATTACAGGTGGGGACAGCCCTCTACAATACATCACGCTATATGGTACACCACACTCACTTAGCACTGAAGGTCCTGACGTGGAACTTTAATGACCTTGACAACAAAATTAAATGAATAGTAGTACTACAATACCTCTGTAGACATGCCCCAGGAAGAGTTCTCCTCCAGGAGACCTACTAAAACTGCCCCCTGGGATCCTCATATTAGGAGGGGACTTCAATGCGACAATGGACCCAGCGCTAGATAGAGACTCTAAATCACTTGCAGGCAGTGAACCTAGTCCATTAAGAGCCTTCGTGGAGGCTACGGGATTAGTAGACCAGTGGCGCGCACACAACCCGAGCATATGATAGTTCACCTATCTCTCTGCAGTACATGGCAGTCACTCCAGACTGGATCATGTTTTCATCTAACACATATATGCTTGCCAGTTTCGCAGCGCGACATACAAGGTTTGTGGTATATCTGACCACTCCCCCGTATAGCTGCTCCTGTGTGGCCCTACCAGGGACACAACATTGCCTCCCAGAATTGATCCCTGGTATCTCAAAGAGTCACTCTTTTGAGACAAAATATGAGAACGAACAGACCAATACTTTCAAGAAAATGAGTCTACGGTTCAGACAGCCGGTGTCTTTTGGGAGGCTTTCAAAGTCGTCTTGCCACGACCATATACAGGTGATGATCGGGGTGAAAAAAAGGAGCAGAAGATACAGTGCAAGGCTTCAGAGAGATAGATTGCTGCTCTGGAAACTCGAGTGCTAGAGGGGGAGAGGGCTGACTGTCAATTGCAACATTGGCTCCACCTAAAGCAACACAAACTGAGGGAACTGGCGGAGCATAAGGTATGCACTTACGCCTTAGCAGCACAGTGCAGATTGTACGATATAAGCGATAAAGCCTGTAAATTAATAGCCTGGCTAGACAGAAGGGAGTGGGAGAGGAATTGGAATTTAGAGATACAAGATGCAGAAGGTACACTTTATACGACAGGGGCAGCGGTAGAGGTGTTTGCTACATATTATGAGGGCATATATAAGTCCATGACTGTTAGGACGGGAGTAGATTGCACTGATCTTATAATAGACCTCCCCCTTCCGGCTCTCTCAGGTGAAGATAGAGCAGCATTGGAGCAAGACCTAAAAGCAGACGAAGTTAAACAGACAATCCGAGACCTGCATTCAGGAAAGGTGGCAGGGCCTAACGGCCTACCAGTGGAACTGTATGAGCGCATGGAGAATAAGGTAGCGGGACAAATGCTAAATATGTTCAAGGAGGCCCAGGAGGTGGGTTGCCTTCCGAAAGATCAAAGAACCGCTACCATAGTGGTTATCCCCAAGAAAGATAAGCCACCTGCAGCCTGGAGCTCATACAGACCAATCTTTTTTAATTTATAAGCAAAGGTCCTGGCCAAGACCCTGGCTAACAGACTGCGGCCAGTTCCAACTACAGTGATACATCTAGATCAATCAGGCTTTATGCCATACAGGGGTATCCGATTAAACCTGAGGCCTCTCTTTGGAGTACTTCATATGACTGAGGTTACCGATCTGAACAGGCCGTATTGCTCGCATTGGATGCTCGGATGGCATTCGATAGCATCTAATAGAGCTATCTCTTTGCAGCCCTGGCAAAGTTAGGCTTCGGTCCTCGATTTCGTAAATAGATCCAGCTTCTATATCAAGATCCCAGAATTGATCCCTGGTATCTCAAAGAGGCACTCTTTTGAGACAAAATATGAGAACGAACAGACCAATACTTTCAAGAAAATGAGTCTACGGTTCAGACAGCCGGTGTCTTTTGGGAGGCTTTCAAAGTCGTCTTGCCACGACCATATACAGGCGATGATCGGGGTGAAAAAAAGGAGCAGAAGATACAGTGCAAGGCTTCAGAGAGATAGATTGCTGCTCTGGAAACTCGAGTGCTAGAGGGGGAGAGGGCTGACCATCAATTGCAACATTGGCTCCACCTAAAGCAACACAAACTGAGGGAACTGGCGGAGCATAAGGTATGCACTTACGCCTTAGCAGCACAGTGCAGATTGTACGATATAAGCGATAAAGCCTGTAAATTAATAGCCTGGCTAGACAGAAGGGAGTGGGAGAGGAATTGGATTTTAGAGATACAAGATGCAGAAGGTACACTTTATACGACAGGGGCAGCGATAGAGGTGTTTGCTACATATTATGAGGGCATATATAAGTCCATGACTGTTAGGACGGGGGTAGATTGCACTGATCTTATAATAGACCTCCCCCTTCTGGATCTCTCAGGTGAAGATAGAGCAGCATTGGAGCAAGACCTAAAAGCAGACGAAGTTAAACAGACAATCCGAGACCTGCATTCAAGAAAGGTGGCAGGGCCTAACGGCCTACCAGTGGAACTGTATGAGCGCATGGCGGATAAGGTAGCGGGACAAATGCTAAATATGTTCAAGGAGGCCCAGGAGGTGGGTTGCCTTCCGAAAGATCAAAGAACCGCTACCATAGTGGTTATCCCCAAGAAAGATAAGCCACCTGCAGCCTGGAGCTCATACAGACCAATGTTTTTAAATTTATAGGCAAAGGTCCTGGCCAAGACCCTGGCTAACAGACTGCGGCCAGTTCCAACTACAGTGATACATCTAGATCAGTCAGGCTTTATGCCACACAGGGGTATCCCATTAAACCTGAGGCCTCTCTTTGGAGTACTTCATATGACTGAGGCTACACGATCTGAACAGGCCGTATTGCTCACATTGGATGCTCGGATGGCATTCGATAGCATCTAATGGAGCTATCTCTTTGCAGCCCTGGCAAAGTTAGGCTTCGGTCCTCGATTTCGTAAATGGATCCAGCTTCTATATCAAGACTCGCTGGCACGGGTGTAGGTCAATAATGCACTGTTGCGGCCCTTTGCTCTTCATAGGAGCACCAGGCAGGGCTGCTCACTGTCCCCAATGATATTTGCGCTCGCACTCGAACTTCTAGCGGCATGGATTCGCCAGGACCTCCTTATAGAAGACATCAGCAGAGGCCGGGACTGGTAAGAGAGGATCTCTCTAAATGCTGCTGATATCCTGTTATATGCCACACAGTCCTGCTCCATAGTGGATAGGACCTTGCACATCTTCCAACTTTTTGAGGGATACTCTGGCTATGAAATTAACTGGGACAAGTCCCAAATTTTCCCCTAAAGGGCGGTATTCCCAGACTGACTTCAACATGTATAGCCCCGATAGTGCAAGATGGCTTCCGATACTTGGGCATCTACATTACGAGAGACGCTGAAGAATTTCTGAAAAGGTACCTCTACCTGCAGCTGGACCGCCTCCGGAATGATATTGCCCACTGCGAATGCTTCCGATCTCCCTGATGGGCAGGCAGGGGTTCTTTAAGATGATGACCCTCCCTAGATTGCTCTATGTTTTACAGAATACCCTGTAAAAAATCTCCCCTGACATCTTTAAGAAAGTCGATGGCCCACTACGGCAACTCCTGTGGGAAGGGGGCAGTTCAAGAATCGCACTCTGCAAGCTTCAGGGACGGGTGTATGAAGGGGGTCTGGTGGTCCCAGATATACGCAAATCTTACTGGGTGGCACAATTGATAGTAATAAACGACTGGGTGTTCTCGGTTAGTACCGAGCGTGCGTATCGTGAAGATAAGGAGACCATGGGTACTCGGGGCTGCTCCTCACTGCCTTATCGAAAAGGATGTAAGGGCGTCCTGCCATTCGACACACAGCTGACGGTGAAAACATGGCAAGAAGCCACTAGATTCCTGAGGTGTGATGACAAACTGACAGGCAGGGCCCCCTTGTAGGACAGTGACCTTCTGCGAGAGGTTCTGGATCTGAAGGGGTTCTCCAAACAGGAACTGATAGGCATTGAACACCTGGGGGATGTGTGGAGAGGACAAGCATTACTCACATTTGAGGCTCTACAGCAGGAGTATGAGATGGCTAAATCAGAACATTGTAAATATTTGCAATTGGGTCACGCTCTTAGGCACCCCATACTGGAGGGGGAGAAATTTCCAAAGTCTGCACCTTTAGAGGAGGTTCGGCTCCTACTGGACCCCATGATAGAGAGGGTGGTATCCTTAACCTATAAGAACCTGATGAATAATTCACCCGACCCTCTGCAGAAGCTACAGGAAGGGCGGGAGGGAGACCTTGGACTTATAGAAGAGGAGTATTGGTTGGACGCTATACAAAGTCCCAGAGAGATGGCCATAAGGGCTCTGTTCCGCCTCATCCAATTGCGAATACTCCATAGATCATACTATTCCAGGATGCTTCTGCAGCGCCTTGGGAAGTGCGACACCACCCTATGTGCCAGCGGTTGTGGTGAGACAGAGTCCTTTTTTCACATACTCTGGGAATGTCCGAAAATACAATGCTACTAGAGGGATGTGGGTCAAATTATGGCCCAAGCCACTGGACTCAACATGCTGCTGACGGCCAGGTGGCACCTCCTATGTATGAGTGGCGAAGAGGTGAGGCTTAAATACCAAAAAAATATGGCTTACGTTGGCCTCTGGGATAGCCAAGAGAAATTTAGCCCGGGCCTGGGCCTGGCGGGCGAGTGGGCTGCCACACATTACGGAATGGGAAGCTGATGCAGACTGGTGCCAAAGGGCTGAACATGTGGTGTACCAGAGTCAGGGCTTCCCAAAAAAATGGGAGAAAGTCTGGGACAGCTGGTGTATATACAGGGAAAAGAGGGAGCCGTCAAAAAAAGGGGTATGAACGATACCTTGAGTGCGGAACTGGGGTCACTGTTGAAATTCCATCACAAAGTATTGCCTACAACTGTATGCACAATTCTTATCTTTATTTATCCTAGTGTTTATGCCACTTGTACTGTACTTTGTTCTTTTATGATGCATATTCTGTACATTATAACCCATTTATGCTTACTGTAGCACTGAGCAACTGTTTAATAAAAAGAATTAAAAAAGAAATTTTTTAAATGGCAGACAAAGCACAAATTACTAATTAAGGTTCTTGAGGGTGTGAGTCGGGGTAAGAGACTTTAAAGATGCTGCCTAACCTAAAGCAGGAAATCAGTGCTCATGAAAGCTTCAACTAAAATCTACTTTCTAATCCCTAAAAAGAAAGACGGGGTGGATAACATTCAAGCATGGAGTTTTAATAATAAGGATTAGCATATGTGTGTCTACCAACCGAGCTCTGCAGAGGCATTTCTGAATAAATGGGCTTAGAAAAGGAGCATCTAACGATGACGTTTGGAAGAAGGATTTCCAACTGCAAGTCATAGATTATAAACAAGCATTTGCAATGCAATCGGTCTCGCCTTTGGGACCTTATATGTATTTAGCTATGCAGCACATTAGCCTGGGTGCTGAAACATCTACTGTTCTTTAACATGGAAGGAAAGTAAGCACCAAACTGCGTGACACCCCAGGTATGGGAACACATGGAGAGAAATAATGCCTTTCAGCTGGAAATGGTATAGTCCAAAGCTCTGTTTCTAATATAAAATCAGGGCCTTCGGTGGTCATAGCACTGAAAATACAAGATTTGAAAAAAATATTATTGTCTACGGGTGCTCGTGGAAGACAATTTATATGGCCTGGAATCTAGAGAATGCTAAAGTGATTATGGTATTTTACTGACCTCTGCTGGTCGTTTTCTATCAGGAAAGTTAAATAGAGGAAGTTGCCAGAAAAATAAAAAAAAGAAAGTCACTCAGCAGAAAGCAATTCTGGTATTTTACTGACCTCTGCTGGTCGTTTTCTATCAAGACAGTTAAATAGAAGCAGTTGAACAGAAAAAAAAGTCCTTAAGCGGAAGCAGACAATGTAGGAGAGTAGGATCTGCTTCACATGGGTACCCCCACTTTTTGCTGATGCTTCACTGTTTTTCGACCTTAGTCTGGCTGGGGCCCTGCTAATCAGAACCCCAGCCTAGCTGCTTCCTCTCTAAAATGGTTTCCATGTGCCTTAGGCACATCACTGATTGGAATCTGGAGTGCCCTTATAAGTCCCTAGTATATGGTATACTATGTACCCAGGGCATAGGTACCTCAGAGGCCTACCAGGGGCTGCAGCATGTATTGTGCCACCCCTGGAAGGCCATCCAAACTGACACCACAGGTCTGCTACTGCAGCCTGGGTAAGGTGGTGCATGCAACCCTTACTGTGATATAGGTTACCTATATCACTATATACATACACACATATAAACCTATAAGTCACTCCTATGGCAGGCCTTATCAATCCTGAAGGCAGAGTGCGTGGTTCCTATGTGAGAGGGTGCCCCTGCATAAGCAGGGCCCCTCTGCAGCGTTCGGAGACCCTTCTCTGATGCTGTTTGTAGTGCAGCCTGACCATATACTCTTAAGCGCATTATAACCTCGCGTTAAATGCTAACTTTGGAATGGCTGCACCGAAACATGTCGTGTTTGGTGTCAAACATCTTGGAATACTACCCCCCCGCCAATTCTGGCGGCGGGGGTAGCAATCCACCCTTCTAGAGGGAGAGACATGTTAACCCTGGCCTGGCCGGTAACTTCTTTCTAAAGCCCTGGCATCACAAAATGGATGCTGTTGCCACAGACACAAGTCTGGCCTCCTGCTGCTGGACGAAACTCCGGCAGGGGAGGCCTGGACAATAGGTTTCCTGTCCCAGGGAGGTGTGACCACCTCCCCAGACAGGATAGTGTGTATTGGGGCTGGGCGGGAGCACTTTCGGGTGCTTTGAAGTCCTGCACTGGGGGCACACTTGGTGTCCCTAGTGCATACCCCAGTTCAAACCGGATCAGGGGCTTGCAGCCCCTGCTTTGGCGCGAACTGGACAAAGGGAAAGGGGTGTAGCCACCCCTCTGCCCTGACCCACCCATAGGTGGGGCCACAGAGTAGTCCAACCCCTAAACTTAGTATAAGTATAGGAACCCAGTCCTTAGGACTTTAGATTATCCCTGGACGAAACTCTGACACAGAATCCTGGACCTTCGACGCTCTACTCAAGACTAGAGGACAGAAGAATCTCCCTTGGGGTCAAGGAGTGACTCCCCTGCTTGGCAGGCACCAAAGAAGCAATTGTCTGGTCTGCATCGCCTAAGCTCCCGTCGGACGCCGAAGTCTTTGCATCACCAGAGGTGGATTTCCAGACTTCCCCGAGCCTGCCCTGAGTCCCCAGCAAAGCTGAGGCCCATAGCTGTCGTGGGTAATGTGGAACCGTGACCCCTGGACACCGCACACATTTGCTAGTGCATCCTCTTCTGGGTCTTCCACGAAGTCGTGCTTTGGGCTCCGAGTAGCCCTAGCCTCCAGCACCAACTGCACCGAAGATCACTGGCCTCCACTCCACGAGTGTCCTGTGAGCCAGCTCCACGTGCACCGTCTCGAGGCTCCTTCACGGTCGCTAGCCTGTTGGCTAGTAGCCCTTCACGAAGGCCAATCCTTTTCTTCTTGGGCTCCCTGGTTGCTCCAGGCTTGCCCTCACTTACCCTTGCTGGGTGAGTTCCTCAGAGCTTGCTGGTCTGCATCATCGTCAATCTTCATCTACATCAAGACTTGCCGTTGCCAAGGCTTGTTGGGTCCAATCCGGTCGCCGACACCTCAGCACTCGACAGACATCGTGTACCAGCCCGAATCCTGCTCCTGGTCGCCGACAACGCCTCCTGGACCTCGTGGCTGAAGAGTCAAGACGACCGTCAACCTACCTGAAGCACTCGACATCGGTGGGCATCTGCTCATCGCCTTCCTGGTCACTGGCTAGTGACCCAGACTCTGTCCCCTCTGCTTTCAGGTCCTTCAGATCTCCGATCCACTCTTGGATCCACCCGGACACTTTCCACTTGGTCGCCAGCAGCACTTTGCAGCAGATCGCCATTCAAATCGACGACGAAACCCGACCCCGAAAGGCACCTATGCACCCGGCTTCCCTGGGTGAGGTAACAAGAGTACTCCGGTGCTCCCGTGGGTAGAGACTCTAGAACGACCTAGTTCTCAAAGGGTTGGCTCCAAGTCCTCCTTTAAGTGTCCCTTTTCTTTAATTTCCCAACCGCAACTTTCTCCATAGAAGTTAACGGCGTCTCGCGGCTGTGTATATACACTGCACGCGTCCCCGTGGGTCCCCTGTGTCACTACCTTGGGTGGTTCCTTGTGGTCCAAGCACTTCTAGAGGCTCTAGGCCTAGTGTCTAGCTCAGTCGTGGTTCTTATACCACTTTATTGGTATATGGTTTGGTACGCCCCTAGGGCCCAAACGTGTATTTGTGCTATTACTGTGTTTAAATAACTTATAACTTATGTATTTCGAACTCTAGCCTCATAAAGAGACTAGAGGGGTGTGTTTAGCAATAAATACATATATTTTGAATATATACCTGGTGTGGTCCTCTTTCATTTGGTCACTCAAGAGATTATAGACTGGTAAAACAAGCTGCTTTACATTCCTTCAAGACTTAGCCTGAAGGCTGCTCTCCATAGCTACCACTAGGATAGCTTTCAATAAGGTTGTCTTTAACCTATCTCCAATAAGGGGTTGTTTGGACTGGTGCAAGGTGCCCACTATAATTAGTGGACAGCATATGCCAGGCCAACTTCTCACAGACAAGTCCTAGGGCTGATCTCCAGAGCCCACAAAGTACATACACATATAAGTATATACTAAAGTATATACAAGAGGTCTCGAATGCTCGACCTAAAAAACTAATAGGGTTTGAATGGGGCATATCCACAATTAAAACATGTATTTATTTTGAACAATGGGTCTTCGTGGACGGTTTTCAAAGAAGAGGAATTGCTAGAAGGTTGTCTAACAATGTAGCATGATGAAGGATGATAGGGTAGGACTGAAGAACATGCAACAATGGGACCTAATGAACCTTGCTTGGTGGAAGGACAGACATTAATAGGAATTCTAGCATCCCAGCTCTTTAGAACGATTTACAATAACTGTGCTTGCCTGGGACATCTAGAAATGGGCCAGGTGGTATGTCTGCACAGGACGGTTTTGTGTATGGATTCCTAACAATTTGACTAGGTTGAAAGAGTTCTGGAACTAGACGCGGTTGGGGGATATACAAAAAAGGGGCTTCTTTGTTCCATATCTGACAACTGGCCTTGATCATAAGAAGTTGAACTGGGGGATCTGGCTAATGGATCGGTAAAAATAAAGCCTGTGTGGAGATTTCAATGGTTAGGGTTTATTTAAAGAAGTTTAACCATGGGGCTTTAAGAATCTGTAACCATGGGTCTTAATGTAGGAATTTGTCACAATGTGGCTTATCGTAAGAATCTGTATAAAAATATCTGTAGTGTAAGTATCTACAACAATAGGCAATTAGTGTTAGGATTACTAACAATGGGGCTTGAGTAATGATTGTAAGCAATTGAACTTGCACGAGGGATAGTGGCTGGTCATTGATATAGGTGGATTTTTTGGTCGTACTGTCATACAATGCTTACTTGAACTGTTTGCTGATTTGCGATTCCTGGATCTGTTGCGCTGCCCGCGTCGCGCTGCTGCGTACTTCTTTTAAGCTATCCCAGAAGCCATCTTCCACCTCATCAGTGCCCACATCAGTGCAGGACCCTGTGGGAACAATAAAAAGGAACAAAGGCACTTGAAAAAGATTCCATACATTATCTGTTTTTTGTGGACAACCAGTCTACTCTTCTTTTTGGAGTACACTTCACAAAGGGACAGTTCTATATTAAGGTTGCTACAAAGGCTGTCCTATGGATCCATAATGAACGGCACAACACAGCACAAGGTTACATTCAATGGGCTAAAACAAGCCTTACTGCATGGGCACGGGTGCACCCACAAGTCAGAATATCATTTTACCTATGGCTTCCCTTCACCACATCAAATGATGCACTTTCTGCTGAATTTCAGGCCAACATCTATAATTACATATCAAGGGTTAGTGCTGAATAGTTTACATTTGTGAAGGATGTGCTGAAATTGACCAATCGGGTTATGCATGTGAGATACCCATTGACGTTGCTTGCATCTACAGGGAGCTTTGGAAGCAGGATAGACGACATGATAACTTTGAACCTTTGGAATATCCATGGAAAGGGATATTACCTGCGCTTGCCAGGGTACAGAGCAAACTAAATGCCACCCCTGGCGTGTGGTATGTGAAGGCGCCCTGGAATCACACAGCTCAGACTTTAGATTACAACTGGCTGTGTTTTCTGCATCCGCAGAGCCCACCCATGGACTGAAGTCTAGGCCTTCGCTATCCTCCGCCCCAGGGCTTAAAGTGGGATGAAAAAACTGGGGGGAACTCTCAAAGGGGCGTGACCGATGTATTTAAGGGCGTGGCTTAAAAACACGTAAACTTACATTCTGTGCTTAGCATAGTGTGCCGCCTGAGTGGTAGTTTGCTACTTCATTACATCCAAATATATAATACAGCAAGTAACATCACACCTACAACAAGCCAGGCCTGTTGGCTTTGTCAATGGTTGTTAGTTGCATAAGAGAAATAATCAACATCTATGGCTTCATAGTATATAAAACTGAAAATGCTTCAGTTCTGAAATGATGAGCCTGTGAAAGAACTATAAAGAGGCTCTTAGAAGATACATCACAGGCAGTGAAGGGTGGTACTGCTACGGAGTTAAGTTTTTTTTTTCCACCCTGAGGGTGATAGCAGAAATGGAGAGCCCGATAGGGACCCGTCTCAGCACCTGCTTTTTAGAACTGCCGGTGCTGAGCACCGGCAGGACCCGGCCCACTTAACATCCTGCTCCTCCCTTTAGAAAGAGAGTGAGATGGACTAGCAGTTAAGGGTGTGGAACATGAAACCAGAAAACAAGTGCTCCCGGTAAGGCTTCCCCTCTTGCAGTGACCATGTGTAAACTACCATCCCCTGGTGCCAGAGCGGTTGCTAAATAGTGTTAAGTGCAGGGTCGGATTGGTAAGGCGGGCACTCGGGCAATGGCCGAGGGGCCGGTATCCGAGTTCCAGCTGTGGGCTGCTTTTTTGGGCAGCCTGGGGGGCCGAGTTGGGCGATATCTGCGTTGTTTGCATGCCGCCAGTGGCCCTTGGCCATTCCGGAGGCAGATGGGCCTCCATTACCACCCTTTTACCAACGGGCAGAGGTGTCACTCCCTTTCTCTCGCTGGGCCAGCCCATTAGTGTATGCAGATTGAGCTGGGCAGGGGGCCTGAGCAGAAGTGGTCTCACTCTTATCTAAGTGAAGTTAAGAAAACATGTCTCTTTATGAGACTCCCCCCCCCCCTCCTGTATTCATAAAACTTCGCCGAAGCAGTGTTTTGCGGAAAGGCAATATGCAAATGTGGGCCACTTTTTTTTTAGCGTGTCCAGGCCTATTTTTGCGCCCAATCTAACCCTGGTTAAGTGCTCTGCAAATAAAGATGACGTTGGAAGCCAAACATTCTGCTCTTACCTGTAATGGCCAGGAAGGCCAACACGATGCCAATGGATTTCAGAAACATCTTCAGGTTTGAAAGGAGCTTTGGGGGGTGGAACCTGTGAGGGAAAATATTGAGTTTAGTACAAAAGTGGAGAGGAGGGGTTTAGAGCCAAAAAGGCTGCCAGTTGCCACGCATTGGGTGGGTGAGGGCTCCCTTTATGTCGAGTTCCCAACAACATAGCCACGAATCCCTCCATTAAACACCTCAGTCTGCTGAAATACCAACCCACTCATGACTAGGAATTCGCAGTCTGAGGTCCCCGCAGTACAGTGCAGTGTCTCTGTGGGCTTTAATGCCTGCACCCCATCCTGGCCCGCCAGGTATCGGCTCCTATCACTGCAGTATCTCAGGCGCCCCCAGCCATGCTGCTCACTCCATTCAAGTGTTCCCCATCTTCAGTGTGCTCACAGGTCACCCCTTAACCACCGGCCTTCACCACTGACCACGGCTCCCCATAAGGAAAAGAGCCATTTTCAAACTCATCTGCCTGACACATAAAGCTTTGTCAGGCAATGGACCCAAATATCTACAGGACAAACTGATTCCATATCTTCCTATAAGCAGTGCTTTAAATGGGAAAAAATAAGTGCAGGTACTCATTAAAATGAGCTAGAGGTGTGGCAAGTGGGCGGAGCTAGGGGCGGGGCTAAGGGCAAGACATGATGATACATAAGGACTTCTATACCAGTTGCAGCACATATTAAAACACGAGAAATGTGTTTATGTAAACAAAACAGGTTAACTTATTACACAAAATGAAAACCAAACAGGATGTTATGTTAACATTTCCTTGTGTATATATATATATATATATATATATATATATATATATATATATAATTATTAAAGTTAACAAGAAATGCAGCAGGTTTTTAACTTTACACAAATTTGTGTTAAAATGCCATTTCTAAGCCCCGATTTCAGAACTGAACAAATATCTGGTATTTTTAATCTGAAAAAAGTGTCAATCCTAACTTCACCTATCACCTCACTTTTTTACATTCCTCCCTCCCCCTTCCTTCTATGTTCATCTCGTTTTTCCCCCAACCAGACCCATTGCCAGTTGTCAGGGGAGCTCATTCCTGGAGTGCTGCAGCGTTCCCTGCTATTCATTGCTCTTTGTGCAGGGCTACCTTCACACCCATGGATCCCTGGCTGCTATGTAAATGCAGCCATTAGTGTTGGAGGGGCACACAAAGGGAAGCAGCTCCTGCGCTGAAAAAAACAAACATGAAAAGAAAACCGGCTTTGAGGAAGGTGTAGGATTGTGCTGCACTGCCACTCGCTTCAGTAAGGCCAGGCACTACCCTAAATGGGACTGGATTACTGACTGCAGCCCCAGCCCAGGCCATTTCACGCCCCTGACGGAGAGGGGGATGGGGTGGGGGAGATGGGGAGGGGGTTAAAGCACTTTCACCTGAATGGTCGTTGCACGCCTAATTAACAGTGCAGGGTCTGCCTAGACCCTGTCCTGTTAATCACAGCGTGATGCAAGCGCTCTCAAACCCCTGCAGTGTGGGGAAATTCAAAGGGGCACCTCTGGACTTTAGCAGCGTCCCTGCAAAAGTCTACTTCAGAGTCTGAGTGCGATTGTGAGATCCGGAAGCAGAGCGGCACCTGTCCTGCGGTAGAGGAGATACCGAACCCGAGCCTGCTGTGCCATCAATCAGGGTACCGGTACTCTCCCTGACTAAAAAAAAGTGCCGGTACTCACGGCTAGAAAATTTGGAAGTGCCGGTACTCAGTACCGGTGAGTACCGGCCCATTTAAAGCACTGCCTATAAGAAATCTTAGATCAAGGAGTCAACTTCTTCTCTGTCCTCTGCGTATTCGTACGTCTAGGTTTGGTGGATGAGCTTTTTCTTATCTGCCCCCTAACACTGTGTTATATTTTGAGTTCAATGCTTTTCATGCTCTGCCTGTAGAACCTTGCTATGATGTCATCTTATGGAATGTTAGCGGTCAATGTTCACAGTTGGCTGGGCTGAGCAGCATGCTGGCTGCTCCTGGTGGGGTCTAGCTATAGTCCTGATATGATCTTGTTATGGTCTTGTTCTAATCTTCAATAAATCTACTTGAATCATACCAACCTTCGTGGACTCAATCACTACACACTGGAACAAGCTTCCCTTGTTCGTTAGGGCATGCACTGAGTTTTCAGGTTTTAAAAAACATCTTAAGACCTGGTTGTTCTAATGGCTGCTTCTCTGTTTATTTGTTGCTTCAGCGCCGAGAGGCCCCTTCAGGGGCGATTCGCTGCGCTATGTCAAGTGTCCATTAACATAACATAACATAACTGTAGGGTGAGGTGCTCAGTGAACCTACGCCCCTCTGTGTCAGACCAGCCCACCTGATATCACGAGGACCTGCACTGGAAGATGCCCCAATTATAGCCTCTCCCATAACTGCAATGTCTGAGCTCACACACTCACCCCTCAGGAAGCATCACTGATCACTGCGGAGTCCGAGGTGCTCTCGTGTTACAGCCAGCACCCCGACTCACTGAAGTGTCCCTGGAGCTCAGAGCAGGCCCCGCATCCCCCCACTCAGCAGCCCCAATCCACAGTCTACAGTGCTCGAATCTCACTGCCAAGATGTCGACTTTCACAGCCGGCTCAGCTAGAAACCTCCAGCACTGAATTGTGTCTGTAGCTTCGCTGCCCCATCCTCCACCGGCCCCCAAGTCAGAAGCCCCTATCAGTGCAGTGCCACTTCCGGTTATATGCCTCCACCCCCTTAATGCAGCGAGCCTCACCTCTCCTGTTCCTGGAGTGCAGATGTGCACCTTCACGGACAAGAATAGCCCCCCACCATAACATCTGGGTCTCTGGCATTCACCAGACCCTCGCAAGCCCCTCTTCCCCAACTCACCTCTGGACTCTCTACACCTGCTGGCTGGCCTCTGTCCCCTTGTGGCTCGCTGGTATTTATACGAGAGCAAACGCCCTCTTCTCAGGCTATTGTGCCCAGAGAAAGACCAGAATGCGCCGTCCTGGACTTTAGACACGGGCAGACGTGTCACCTGTGGACGATGCCTTATCTGCTGGTGATGCTGGAGCCCTCGCCGGTGCCCTCAGCAGGTGACGCGCAGAGCATTGATCGCCCTGACTGGACTGCAAACCAACAGCGGATGGTAAAATGTGGAGCACACGTCCCACATTTCACCAATCGAGCACAAAGTGCGAGCTCGACCCTCTTCCCTTTTACAGGGCCCACCACATTCAATTGTATCTGCAGTCGTTTTTGAAGTGCCGTTCCAGCCGTTGGAGCAATAGAATGCTGCACATAGCGACCAGAAGAGGCGCTGTAAGGAAAGCATGAGTTTCCAAATTAAATATACAATAACAGGGCTATTTTCCCCCACGTAAATTTAGACAGTTTATTACTTTGTTCTCTGTGACGTCAGAGGGCAGAGAGGGCAGGCTGCAATGAGCAGACAATGTATCTTGGTGGGTGGGTCACATGAAGGAAGAGGTGAGACTGAGGGATGGGCGAGACATAAATTAGTTGATTAATGCAACCTGGGGGGCGAGGGGTACAACAGTAAGGCATGCATGCCTTTCGAGAAGCGAATGACCACGTGACGAGTTGAGGGAAAGAGGGGTAGGTCATGCATTGGTGAGAACTTCCACCAGGACCTTTGCTTGGTAACTCTGGATCTCCAGTTATGAAAAACTACAATTGAAGAAAAGCCTTTGGCGACCCAAGCCAAAATACCAGTTAATCTACTAGTTTGACTTGTTTGCAGAGAGGGGGGGGGGGTTGCTTACAACTAAGAAACATCTGGATCGCTAGACGAAGGTGTCAATGTAAAGGGTAATGGACACCCCCCACCCCCAGCCTTTTGCTGCTAGATGCTGTGGTAATTGTTCTGAAAGTGTGCTGGGTCCTGCTAACCAGGCCCAGCACCAGTGCCTTATCCCTTAAACTGTAACTGTGAATTGGTACACCCAATTGGCAAAGGACTTTTACACCCCTGTAAGACCCTAGTATATGGTACCAGTGTTACCGAGGGCAGGGGTGTAAAAGGGGTGCCAGGGCTGCAGCACGTATGGTGCCACCCTGAGGGACCCGAGTGAAACCAAAGGCTGCAGGCCTGCCATGTGAGCCCTGCACAAGTATCTTGCCTGCTCGAGTTTGACCCTGCACACACCATGCATGACTGGGTCACCTCACTGCAAGTAATACATGTCAGTCACCCCTAAAGTAGGCCTCCTTTAGCCCAGGAGGCAGAGTGCATTATATTGTATGTGTGGGAATATATGTGCAAGCATATATTGCCCTGTGGTAGCATTCTAAACGTAATTGTACCGCAAGTGACCGACCCTCCATAGGATAACATGGGCTGGACACTGGGCATCTCCAGATGTCCAACTCCATTATGGAACGGTAAATTCCTTTCGTGTTTGGTGTCAAACACAGTGCTTTTTAACCCCAGACACAATGGTGGTGTCAAGGTTTAACCAGCATGTACCTAGGTGGTGCTTTAGACAGTGCCCACCAAGTTAACCCATTGTTCTCGTACCTTGGCACGCTTTTCCAAGGGTTTGCCGCCAAGACAGAGATCTGACCTCATGCTGGGGAGTGTGTGCCAGAGGTGACACCTCAACCTACACAGGATGGCTAGTGAATGGACTATCATGGCGGTGAGCCTCCAAGGCTTCACCGGCGCTTCTGGACAAAGCCTCCCCTACCCCAGGCACTGTATTTTGCGGGCTGGTGGGTAAATTAGCTATTCAGGAGGTGTACACATCCACAAGGCTGACAACAGCTATAGGGTGCTGCAGCTGATGTGCACAGTCGAGGATGGCTTTGGTCATATGGAATTTAGCCTAAAAAGTATGTTCTTACTGGCTTAGTGACATACACCTACAGGATGTGGTCACTAAAGGGGAGGATTAGCCACAAGAGTAGTTGCCCATTGGCTACCAGTTCTCACACCCACTAACACCCCCTAAATCCAGGATTTAAGGAGCACCCTGGGCACCAGAACCTTAGATTTGATGTGATATCAAGAAGAGACCCACTTCCACGACAAGGCCAGTTCCAAAAGGAAGAGGAACCCCTGTGCAAACTCCAGACTTCACAAGAACTCCCTTGGGCTACAGGAACTAGTCCCCTGCAGTCAGCAGGCACAAACCGTTAAGTCCACAACCTTCAAGTACTGTCCACTGAGCTGTCAGGTGTGGCTGCTCAAAAGTAACTGGGCACGTGGCTTCTGGGAATTGTAGTCCTGACCCTCAGTGAGGCTCAGCTTTCTACAATGTTCCCCTGGTCCTCTGGAAGAAGATTTCCTCAACCACAGTGCTTGCAGGTACCAAGGCTTATTAGTGGCAGTCCGATTACTACCTGCTTTATTGGACACTTCAAAAGAAGGGTCCACCTGCACAAATGACCAACCACTCCTGTGGCTCCATCGTGAAGATCCTGCACTTGTTTTCATCCTCTCTTGGCATGCCTGCCAGCACCAGTTGCCCTGGATCCTGTTCAGCACCACGGATAGCAAGAAGCACCTCTGCGCCTGAGTTCTCTGAGACAGGTAGATCCAATCTGTCAGGAGACTCCTGGTCCAAGGCCAGCTCCTTGCTTAAATTACAAAAGGTTTTGCTCAACTCACCCAGCAAGTACCTTTTTGCTAAAGTAGCCATTCAGAGACCACAAGCCTGATTGACAGCTCAGTTTGACAGCTAAAGTGCACCTCTGCAACTTGCTCCCCTGAGCGAGGTAAAATTGTGCTAACTGTTGTGAACTGGTCTAGGGACTCACCAGACCATAACTCTGAGTGGGTTCCATTGAACTCGCTCTCTAAGTAGCCCATTGCATATATGCGTTTTTCCCATTGACCGCAACGTTAAATGTTTTACACTTTAAAGTACTGATTTATTTAATGCTTGAAAATGGATAACTCCAGTTATCCTTTAAGCATCAACTTTGTTTTGGTATCTAAAAATATATAAAAATCAGATCTATTTTTATAAATTGGTGTCAGATTTGTCTTGAGTCGTGTCAATTGCTTATCGTCCATGTTGGCGATGTGAAATAAGTTGGCAAGCGCGAGCTGCCTCTCAGGTAGAATTTCTACGTAAGCGGCAGGAAGATCAGCACGAACTGCAGTTCGCACTGCACTCCGCCACTTGCCGAACTCCGCTGAGTTTTTTTTGTCACTTCGCGGAGTTCCACTTAGCGAAACTCCTCGAACTACGCCCAGGTAAAAATCAGCTCTATTTTTATAAATTGGTGTCAGATTTCTCTCGAGCCGTGTCAATTGCTTATCGTCCATGTTGGTGATGTGAAATGCTTAACACATGTTCCTCTAAGTAGCCTGTCTGCTCTTGCCACTCTACCAGGACTGATAGAAGGTGTACAAGAGAGTACCCGTGGTCCATCTATGCTAGTATTACATGGTAAGGCCGCCCGCCATACCACTTAATACTTTCACCTAGTAACATTGTTGTTTCAGCGGTGGGATTCCTGAACTTATGTTTCGCTTCATCACTTAGACATAAGTATATTTTTTGTGCATGAGAAATCCTCAATTGACTTTAGACACAAGAAGTGTATTTTTGCAGATTTTTCAAAAATTCAGGTTTTAATTTAAATTGCCAGGGCCCTGTTTTACATCCCTATTGCAATAGTAAACTAAAGAGTAAAAAGTTTAAAAGTGTTTTAGAAAGTAGGCCAAATCATCTTAAAAGTTTTAGAAATTTTACTAAGTTACCCACTTTCTAGATAGATTAAGCACAATGCAGAGTGCGCAAGAGGGTGAGGTGCTCACTCTCCCAACTCTAAGGATCCAGGATGATAGAGTTGTTTGCTACAAAGCCACTGCCAGAAAGGAGGATCTGATACAGGCCCTCCAAGAGTATGAGGAGGAAGCAGATTAAATAGGGAAACTCTCATCAGGTGAGCCTGATGCAGAGGAGGATATCTTGGCTCAGCAAGTAGGTGAAGAAGATAGGAACCAAGATCTCATGAACTTCCCAAGACTCCCCTCACCTGCAGGTAGTCGCAGAGGTCACTCTAGTGGTAAATCTGTGAGTAGGGTAGTAGGAGACCTTGAGGACAAGCTTGCCCAAATCTCCTTGGAGGAGAGAAAGCTTGAACCCGTGGAGAGGAGACTATCCCTAGAAGAGGGAAAGGTTAGTCTGGGCCTAGAGCCCAAAGATGGTGGCAGCAAAGTTAATAGGGTCAGAGAGGAATCCTGTGACCCTCAAATTCCAAGGTTTATAGTCCCCAGTTACAAGGATGGAGATGCCATTTCAAAATGGTTTGCAGCTTTTGAGAGAGCCTGCACCATGAGAAGAGTAGGTCGCCAACACTGGGGCTCACGACTGTGGGGATTACTACCAGTTAAGGGCAGTGATAGACTTCTGACCCCAGATGTACAAGTAGCTGAGTCCTATCATCACATGAAAGACACCCTCATGGAAGGGTTTGGACTCACTACAGAAGAGTACAGAATCAGATTTAGGGATACCCATAAAGGACAAAGCCAAACTTGGGTACATTTTGTTGACTCCTCAGTTAAGGCACTGGAAAGCTGGATGAGAGGTAATGATGTGGAAACGTATAAAGGGCTGTATAATTTATTGATGAAAGAGCACATTTTAATAAATTGTGCCACAGAGCAATTTCAACAACATCTGGTAGATTCTGAGTTATCTTCTCCCAGAGAGCTGGGAAAGATTGCAGATAAATGGGTCAGATCCAGGGTTACCCAGAATAAGACCCAAGGTGGAGGTGACTCCAAGAAGGGTGCTCAAACTTCCCAACAGGGGAAGGAGGTGAGCACTGACAAGGGTAAAAAGAAGTGTACTCTGGAAGGTCCAGAGAACACACTGAGGTAACATTGGTTTCCCTGGGAGGGGTGGACATTGATGCCTTGGCAGTTTTACCTCCAAGCCTGCAGAAGTACAGACAAAGGCCAAGAATCAATGGGACTGAAGTAGAGACTCTGAGTGATACAGGTGCCAGTGTTACCATGGCAGCAGCAAGACTGGTTTCCCCAGACCAAATGATGCCTGGTGTCAGTCACCAAATTACCAACACTGATAATGAGACTAAGCTTCATTCAATGGCTTTGGTGAACTTAGAGTGAGGAGGAGTTACTGGCCAGAAGAAGGTGGTTGTGTCTCCTGCCATACCAGCACAGCGTCTGTTAGGCAACAATATGGAGACTTCTGCATGGGCAGAGGTAGAAAAGAGGGCTCATTCAGAAATGCTGGGTCTCCCTGAGTGTGTGTGTGTGACAACTAGGGCACTGGCTGTACGTCAGGGTAAAGGTAAAGAGCTGGAGCCTGAAACCATGCCAAGTTCTTTAAGAGCAAGCAAGAGAAAGGGCAAGAAGACTGCTAACCCAGCTTCTAAAGGTCCACAGGATTAGGGGGGGGGACTCTTCCCAAGAGTAGGCCCTGAGAAGGGAACTACAACTAAGGAAGTCTGGCTTGACCTGGCAGAGCTTCTCAGTGCAGGGGGTCCTCCAGAGAGTAACTTTGCCAGGAGCACAGGACATGCCCAACCCTTAGGAGCCTCAGGCAGCAAGCTGCCTGCAAGAAGAGGGAGATGCCAGTGGCACTTACAGGGTTTATCAGGAGGATGGATCGCTGTATGCTGAGGCCTGGGACCCAAAACCAGGGACAGCCAGGAGAGTGGTGGTTCTGCAAGCATGCAGATAATTCCTTTTCACTTTAGCCCATGACATTCCCCTGGCTGGACATCTTGATCAGTCAAGGTCTTGGGACCATTTAGTAGCCCATTTCTATTGGCCCCAGATGTCTAAGAAAGTGAAGGAGTTTTGTCGCTCCTGTGCAACCTTTAGGCGAGTGGCAAGACAGGTGCACCACCAAAGACTATCTTAGTCCCACTACCTATGGTAGTGACCCCCTTTGAGAGGCTCGGGATTGGCGTGGCTGGTCCCCTTGACCCACCTAGTGCATTTGGAAACAGATTTATTCTAGTAGTAGTGGACCATGCTACTAGGTATCCAGAGACAATACCTCTTAGGACTGCAACTGCTCCTGCAGAGGCAAAGGCCTTCCTTGGTATCTTCACCAAGATTGTGTTCCCTAAGGAAGTGGTCTCCGATAGGGGAACCAATTTCATGTGTGCATACCTAAAAGCTATGTGGGATGAATGTGGTGTGAGTTACAAATTCACTAACCCCTATCACTCCCAAACTAATGGCTTTGTGGAGAGATTAAACAAGACCATTAAAGGCATGATCATGGGACTCCCAGACAAACTTAGAAAAAGATGGGATGCCTTACTGCTATGCCTCCAGTTTGCATACAGGGAGGTTTCTCAGAAGGGGTTCTGCCCCTTTACACTTCTGTTTGGACAAGTGTAAGGGGTTCTCTGAGTCTGGTGAGGGAAGGTTGGGAGAAACCTCTCAAGCAAACCAAACAAGGCATAGTGGACGATGTGCTTCGCCTACGCTCATGCATGGCTGAGTACATGAAGAAAACAACCAAGAATCTGCAGGCCAGCTAGGAGCTTGTGAAGCACTGGTATGACCAGAAGGCAGCCTTCGTTGAGTACCAATCAGGACACTTGGTGTGGGTGTTGGAGCCAGTGGTTCCTAGGGCCCTCCGGGACAAGTGGACTGGGCCCTGTCCAATTTTGGAAAGAAAGGGGAGTCACTTACTTGGTTGATTATGGCACCCCTAGAAGTCCTCGCAGAGTAGTTCATGTGAATCGCCTGAAACCACACCAGGACAGAGCTGACATGACCATGCTCATGGTCACTAATGCAGATCAGGAGGAAGAGGGTGAACCTCTCCCTGATTTATTGTCCACAAATCCACAAGATGATACAGTGGAAGGTGTTGAACTTTCTGACACCCTAACTGTACAGCAGCAGGCTGACAACAGACATGTTCTCAGCCGGTTTGCAGAGCTCTTCTCTTTGACCCCTGGCCAGACAACATGGTGTACCCATGATGTGGACACCAGTGACAGGCTCTCTGTCAAGAACAAGATTTACAGACCGCCTGATCAAGTCAAATCATGCATCAAACCTGAAGTCAGTAAGCTGCTGGAGCTTTGGGTAATTGAACCCTCTGGCAGTCTCCGGGCTAGCCCAGTGGTACTGGTACCCAAACCTCACTCAAAGGGTGGCAAGGTCGAGATGACATTTTGTGTGAACTCCCATGGGTTGAATGCAGTGACCAAGACAGATGCACACCCCATTCCAAGAGTAGATGAGCTTATTGATGAGCTAGTGACAGCCACGTTTCTCAATACTTTTGATTTAACATCAGGGTACTGGCAGATTGGACTGACCCAGAGAGCCAAGGAGTGATATGCCTTCTCCACCCCGGAGGGCCACTTTCAGCTCAAAGTGATGCCTTTGGGGTTAAAGAATGCACCAGCCACTTTTCAAAGTTTGGTGAATAGAGTTCTTTCAGGCCTGGATGACTTCAGTGCAGCATATCTGGATGATGTAGATGTCTTTAGCTCTACCTGGGAGGATCACATGGTCCACCTGAGAGAAGTTGTGCAGGCCCTGCAATAGACAGACCTCACTATCAAGGACAGTAAGTGCCAGATAGGGCAGAGTTCTGTTGTCTACTTGGGCCACCTTGTAGGTGGAGGCCAAGTTAGACCTCTCCAACCCAAGGTCCAGACCATTTTGGACTGGTAGCCTCCCATGAAACAGACTCAGGTCAGGGCATTCCTTGGCCTGACTGGATAAATAGGAGGTTTGTGAAGGGGTACGGTACCATTGTGGTCCCTCTCACTGAGTTAACCTCAAAGAAGCAACCCAAGAAGGTCATTTGGACCACAGGCTGTCAAAATGCATTTGGCACCCTGAAAGTAGCCATGTGCTCAGCACCTGTCTTAAAAGCACCAGACGTTGGGAAACAGTTCAGTGTTCAAAAAGATGCTTCTGAACATGGGATTGGGGCATTGTTAGCACAGACCAACGATGAATGCCAAGATCATCCAGAAGCCTACATTAGCAGGCTACTTCTCCCGTGACAGCAGCATTGGAGTGCCATTGAGAGGGAAGCCTTTGCTTTGGTTTGGTCCCTGAAGAAGCTGAGGCCCTAATTGTTTGGGACCCACCTCCTTGTTCAAACTGACCACAGGCCTCCCCAAATTGTTGAGGTGGTCCATTTCCCTGCATGGGATGGACTGTGTAGTGGAACACAGACCAGGGACTGACCATGCCAATGCAGGTGGCCTTTCCCCGTTCTTCCACTTAGACTATGAGAACTACCAAGAGGGAGGTCAGTGCTCATCACCTTTGGTCTGGAGGAGGGGGTCATGTTGTAAAGAGCCTTTTCTGGATAGTCATCCCATGCTTTTTACTGCTAGATGCTGTGGTAATCTGTCTGAACGTGTGCTGGGCCCTGCCAAACAGGCCCCAGCACCAGTGCTTTTTCCATTAAACTGTAACTGTGAATTGGTACACCCAATTGGCAAAATACTTTTAGACCCCTGTAAGGCCCTAGTATCCATGTACCAGTGATACCCAGGGCAGGGATGTAAAAGGGGTACCAGGGCTGCAGCATTTATTGTGCCACACTGAGTGACCCAAGTTAAACCAAAGGCTGCAGGCCTGCTATGTCAGCCCTGCACGAGCAGCTTGCCTGCTCGAGTTCGACCCTGCACACACCATGTGTGACAGGGTCACCTCACTGCATGTAATATATGTCACTCACCCCCAAAGTAGGCCTCCAATAGCCGAGGAGGCAGGGTTCATTATATTGTATGCGTGGAATATATGTAAAAGCATATATTGCCCTGTGGTAGCATTCTAAATGTAATTCTATCACAAGTGACCGACCCTCTATAGGATAACATGGGCTGGACACTAGACATCTCCAGATGTCGAGCTCCATTATTGAGCGGTCGATTCCTTTCCTGTTTGGTGTCAAACACCGTGCCTTTTAATAGATATGGTTACGGTGTCCAGGTTTAACCAGCATGTAGCTAGGTGGCACTTTAGACAGTGCCCACCAAGTTAACCCAGTGTTTTCATGCTTTTCCGAAGGTCTGCCGCCAAGACAGAGCTCTGACCTCATGCTGAGAAATGTGTGCCACTCTCAGAGGTCAGAGACAAAGACCTGTGTTTGCAGGAGGCGGCAACTCTGCCCACACAGGATGGCTACTGAATGGGCCATCACGGCGGTGAGCCTCAAAGGAACTTGTCCCCCACTCGAGGACAAAGCCTCCCCCTGCCCTAGACAGGCACTGTTTTTCAAGAGCAGGCAGGAAAATTAGCTATTCGGGTGTACACATCCACAAGGCTGACCACACCTCTAGGGTGCAGTAGCTGATGTGTACAGTCAAGGATGGTTTTGACCATCTTGAATTTAGTCTAAAAAGTAGGTTCTAAATGGTTTAGTGACATACACCCACAGGATGTGGTCACTAAAGGGGCGGATTAGCTGCCCATTGGCTACTAGTCCTCACACCCTGTAACACCCCCTAAATCTAGGATTTAAGGGGCAACCTGGGCACCAGAACCATAGATTCGAAGTGATACCAAGAAAAGACCCATTTCCATGACAAGGCAGGATTCCACAAAGAAAGTCACTAAGCACTCAACCAAGGCAAGAGGCCAGTTCCAGAAGGAAGAGGAACCCCTCTGCAATCTCCAGACTTCACAAGAACTTCATCGGGCTAGAGGAACAAGTCCCCTACAGTTGGCAGGCACAAACCACTAAGTCTACGACCTTGAAGCACTGTCCACTGAGCCATCTGGTATGGTCGCTCGAAAGTAACTGGGCAGGTGGCTTCTGAGAACTGTAGTCCCGACCCTCTGCGAGGTTCAACTGTCCACAACGTTCCGCTGGTCCTCTGGAAGAAGATTTCCTCAAACGCAGTGCTTGCAGGAACCAAGGCTTGTTGGTGGGCAGTCCAACTACTACCTGCTTTATTTGACGCTTCAAGAGAAGGGATTCAACTGCACAAATGACCAACCACTACTGTGGCCCCATCATGAAGATCATGCATTTGTTTTCACCCTCTCTTGGCACGCTTGGCAGCACCAGTTGCAGCAGATCCTGTTCAGCACCACGGGTAGCCAGAAGCCCCTCTGCACCGAGTCCTCTGAGCCAGGTAGATCCGATCTGTCTGAGACTCCTGGTCCAATGCCAATTCCTTGCTTAAGTTTCAAAGGGTTTTGCTCAACTTGCCCTGCAAGTACCTTTTTGCTAAAGTAGCCATTCAGAGACCAGAAGCCTGATTGACAGCTCTGTTTGACAGCTAAAGTGCACCTCTGCATCCCGCCTAGGGACTGCCGAGAACTTACCTCTAAGTGGGTTCCATTAAACTCACTCTCTAAGTAACCGATTGCATGTATACGTTTTTTCCATTGACCACAGCACTTGGGGGCATATTATCAATGGCCAGCGATAATTATCGCTGGCCGTGCTTAGCGATAAATTCCCTATCGCAGGCTATCTCTGAAATTTATCGCCCCCGGTAGCGCGTTATTAACAACGCGTTTCTCCAGGGCGATAAAAATTCCAGAGATAGCGAGGTTATCGCCGTTTTGCAGGGAACATCGCTGGTTTTCCAGCGATGATCCCTGCAAAACGGCGATAACCTTGCTGATACGACCCTGTGGTCGTATCAGCATAATCCACCCCCTATGTCAAACATAGGTAAGTCAGGATTTTAGCATACGTTAGATTTTGGCGAAAACGGCCGTTTTGGCCAAAATCTAACGTATGCTAAAATCCTGTGGGCTGCCTTGTAAATATCGCGATGTGAACATCAGCGATATTTGCAAGGTAGTCCATCCGGGGTACGCCCAGTGACGCCCACTTTGCATCTCATTAGAGATGCAAAGCTGGGTGTTAAGGGAAAGGGCGCTACGGCAAGGATTGACGCGATAGCGTGACCTTGCTGATAAGGCGATAAAATTATTGCCGCTTTTCGGCCGAAAACGGACGCAAAAGCAGCGATAATTTTATTGCGCCGCCTTGATGATATGCCCCTAAATGTTTTACACTGAAAAGTACTGATTTATTTAATGCTTGAAAATTGATGACTCCGCTTATCCTTTATGTATCAACTTCGTTTTGGTGCCTATTAGGCCTGGGCGATAAACTCCACTCCGTTCGCGGAGTTTTCTGCACTCTGCGCTCCTCGGAGCCCGCGGAGTGCAGAAAACTCCGCTCCTCATAGGGCAGCTGAGTTTTTTCCCCGCTCACGAACAGTAAGTTGGCAAGCGCGAGCTGCCACTCGGGTAAAATTTCCACTCAAGCTGCAGGAAGACCCTTTATTCCACTATAACATTCTATCCAGTTTTGACCGATGTTTCTGGCTGTGCTTTAAAATACACAGCTAACTAATAACTTTCCACAGATTTTCCTTTGTGTAGAATACATGCAGTAAATGAAAAATGCAATCAAACCTAAAGCCTTAAAAAAGTCTACCTTTTTTTTAACTTGGAGATAAGCCACTCAACCAACCCCAAGACCCCATATATGTCCTTACCATTACTCAGGGACATGGGCTTGTTTTCAGCTCCAGCACCATGGTGAATTGTACAGCTTCTTCAGCAAAGAAAGCTTCTCCAGGACCGAGGCTCACAGGGGAGCTCATCGGAATCTGTGGGAATGGAAGAGACACATGCCCACTAAATACATGACGATTATTGCAGAACCCTGGCGACACCCTGGGATCCCGGGAAGAGGGTAAGCTTAGCCCCCAGGCACCATAACATCGGGATGACACCGTCGTTTTACTCAATTTATTTGGTACTGGTCCTTGCCCCCGTTTTCCGTGGGCCCACATTGCTTTCCCCTCTCTTCTCCCCCATGGGGGCCCCCGGCCCGATAGACGAACCAGTCGAGCAGCTTCAGACATACCTATTGACAGAGGACCCTTGGTGGATTTACATAAGTTTTAGTTGAGTGTCAAAAATTTGTTTCGGATGCACTGAGTTTTTTTTTTTTAATCTTTCTTTCTATTTCTTATTGAGCTATTGTAAGGCAACTATACAAACATTGTTCAGAGCATGTAAATATGTGACAATCAATGCTGACAGCAGACCCAGATACCCCAAACAATGCACCCTGCGGCAGCAGGGAATTAATAAGCATTATTGTAAACCTGGAGGATAACTGACACCACACTGGAGAGAACCACTGGGAAACATGAAGTTGAAATTACTACTGTTTAGATTGTACTTATATAACATGTAACTGAAATTGATATCCAACATGGTCTTCAGAATTGCATTCCTACTGTGGTTTTGAGATTGATGTGATTGTATCAAAGAAAATACTATAAATGCCAATAAAACAAATATAAAAAAAATAAAAAAATAAAGTTTCTCCAGACCAAAGGCCATTCAGAATTCAGAGGGCTCCTAAGTCATGCAAGTACATAAGCAAGGGGAACAGGTCAGCACTGGGAATTGAAGTAGTGTTACAAACAAATGATGTTCCTTATTTCCCTTATCACCTAGAAAGAAAGTTCTCCATGAGCCAGTTCTTATCATCACTTTGATCATGCCTAGTGCATGTCACGTCATTTCAAATGCACAACACATCATTTAGCAGCTTGGCAAGCTTCCTCTTCATAGGGATAGTGCCTTGTAGCCCTCTGTCCTTAGAACACTGTTGGGAAGTGGATTATTAGTAGTGGTAAATATGCATCTACCACTGGCAATAATGCCACTAACACAATGTAGGGCTCAGAATAGGTCTCAGAAAATTATTCCCATGCTCAACCCTTGGTAGCTTGGCTGCAAGCAGGCAGGCTGAACTTCAAAGACAGGTATGTAAAGCATTTAAAAACACCAATTCAGTAAATATTTAAGACACAACAAACAATAAAAGTCCAACACCAATTTAAAAAAATAGGAAATATTGTTATCTTTAAAATGACACCAAAACGAAAACAATCCAATGTAGGGAACCAGGGATATTCATTTTTAAAGATTAAACACTTTCTAGTGCTTAGAAACCAATAGTGCCACTTCTGGACATTTGGTCACCTCTGACCGGGACAAAGTCAAAGTTTGAGGCCAACCGCGATGGAGCCCTGGTCGGATACACTAAGCGGGAGGGTCCGGTCAAGATTTTTCCTTCACACTTGAACTTTTCTGGAGGATTTCTCACCAGACGTCATGCAGTCTCCTCCGACAGGCCAGATTTGGTGAGGGTTCACCAGTTTGCCTTTCTGTGAGGATCCGGTCATCCTCTGGAGCTTTTTCACAAACATTCACCATACTTTCCCAAACTTCTGGAACTTCTTCCTAAAGTTCCTCTTGAGGGTCCAAAGTGTCCAAAACACAATCCAAGGGTCTGGAATCTCCAAGAAGGGCCTTGAAAGGTTGGGACCACAGTTCCCACAATGCACCTGGACAACACCCTTAAAAGTCCACTGGATACACTCCAGGCAGGGGACTCTTGGTGGAATTGATGCAGGTGAGCTCTGTTAACCTGTAGCTTGCAGGAAGCCCACTCTTTATTCCTCTTGAAACAAGGTACACCCAAAGGGCTGTAGTTCCAGATAATGCAGCAGGCGCAGTCAGTCAGAATGCAGGTCCTGATGGTGCAAATCAAGTTTCCAGCTTGGCGTCCAGTCTTTATTCCTCTTGAAGCAAGGTACACCCAAAGGGCTGTAGTTCCAGATAATGCAGCAGGCGCAGTCAGTCAGACTACAGGGCCTGATGGTGCAAATCAAGTTTTCAGCTTGGCAATCCTTCCTCTTCTCTCAGTTTCAAGCAGCAGAGCAGAGAGGCACTGCATCTCTCAGATACTTATTCTGTGTTCTCTGGGGTCACACAGAAGGGCACCCCTGTCCAATGAGGTGCAGGACAACACCCCAGAGCATGACCATTTCCTCCAAAGTGTGGCACAATGGTCTCCCAGAAAGCACTATTTCTCCAAAATTCAATATGGCTGAAGTCTCCGCAGAGAGGCGAGAGCTGGCTAAACCAACCTCCAGGATGGCTCATCTCCATATTGTCCCTCCCACTGGTATTTGCATATTCCTTCCTTAAGCCTGCCATCTGGCTGGGTTCAAAGAGTAGGGGTGTAAATGAAACTGGCTTCTCCTGCCTGTCTCCTCCTTCATTTGAAGATCATTGTTTATGACAGCTCCCCCTTGCTCTGGCATTCCTATGTAGCAGAACCCTCTCCTCCCAGAATGGCTCCTTTACCTCAGGGGCTTCTTATCACCTAATCAAAGCAGCCTGGCTAATCCACTTAACTCTGACCAATCAAGGCAGATCACTGGAAGGCCGGATTTTGGCTTACAGACAAGAACGTCTTATAACTTCTTGTTTGGACATTTTAGGATAAACTTCTTGCCATGTTATCCTATGTGGCCGGGGATCTGGATTGGGGGAAATGAACTAGGCAATTTCTCCAACACCAGGGATTATAAAACATCTTTTATAAGGACCCTACCGATATCTACAGGATCCCCCACCCCAGGAACACCTAGGGGAGACTTTAGGGGTTCTGAATATGTCACAATATTGCAGATCCTCACTCCACAGTGCTCCTAGCACAAAAGGCGATTTTGGGAAGCACTTTAATACAATGTGGGAAGTGGAATGTGCAATTTTACTAAACCCAAGGCATATAAAACCTATTTTATAAGGGTCCTCCTTATAAGTACATGACCCCCCCACCACTGGGACACCTAGGGGAGACTCTGAGAGTACCTAATATGCAAAATATTGTTGTTTATTAATTTGTAAGTGCACCAGACACCAAAGCCGAGTTTGGGCACAATTTACATGTTAAAAGCAGTCCTGCAATACAGGGCTGCTTTTAAACTGACCTCAGGCCTCAGCAATGCACACATGCAGGTGCAGAAATGGCTGCTGGCCTACAAACTGCCATGCCCTATTAAAGGTAGTTTTGATCCCTCTGCCCTATTATGTACTAGGGCTTTATAGGGGAGGTCATGCCAATCAGAGGGGTACCCTAACCCATAGTGTATGTAGGTGTTTTCACTGTATTCTAAGTGTGTTTTCAGCATAACACTGGCCCTGGGCCTGGTTAGGCAGAGCCCAGGGTCAGTCTGAGTCAGTTACCACCAGTACCAGTCAGCAAAACAAATGTGGGGTGCCCAGGGCACAAGGATGACTTTGCAACATAACCCCCCACCCCCAAACGAAAGGTGATGGGTTACTAACCTACACCCTGAATGTCCTCATCAACTAAGTGGAAAAAACTGGAAAGCCCATCAGCATTTGCATGGGCAACCCCAGGTCTGTGTTCCACTGTAAAGTCAATTCCCTGTAGGGAAATGGATCACCTTAACAGCTTGGGATTCTCCCCTCTCATCTGCATGAGCCATCTGAGAGGCCTGTGGTCAGTTTGAACATGAAAGTAAGTCCCAAACAAATATGGTCTCAGCTTTTTCAGGGACCAAACCACAGCAAAAGCCTCTCTCTCAATGGCACTCAACCTCTGCTCTCTGGGAAGAAGTAATCTGCTAATAAAGGCAACTGGCTGATCAAGGCCCTCTTCGTTTAACTGTGACAACATGCTCGAATCCCTTGTTCTGAAGCATCTGTCTGAACCACAAATTCTTTTGTGTAGTCAGGGGCCAGCAGCACTGGTGCTGAACACATAACAGCTTTCAGAGTGTCAAAGGCCTTCTGACACTCTGGGGTCCAATCCACCTTTTTAGGCCTCTTCTTAGAAGTCAGATCTGTTAGGGGCCCCACAATGGTCCCATAATTTTGCACAAACCTTCTATAGTACCCAGTCAGTCCAAGGAATGCCCTGACCTGAGTCTGGATAACAGGAGCTGTCCAGTCCAAAATAGTTTGAATCTTGGCCTGGAGAGGCTGTACATGGCCTCCACCTATCAGGTGGCCCAGGTACACCACAGAACTCTGCCCTATTTGGCACTTGCCTTAATAGTCAGGCCTGCTTGCTGCATGGCCTGAAGCACTTCCCTCAGGTTGCTTAAGTGATCCCCCCAGGTAGAACTATATACAGCTATATCATCCAGGTAAGCTGCACTGAGCTGCTCTAACCCAGACAAGACCCTGTTCACCAACCTTTGGAAGGTGGCAGGTGCATTCTTTTGCCAAAGGGCATTACCTTGAACGGATAATGTCCCTCTGGGGTGGAGAATGCTGACATCTTCTTTGCTCCATCTGTGAGGGCAATCTGCCAGTAGCCTGAAGTCAATTCAAAAGTACTCAGGTATTAAGCAGCCCCAACCTGTCAATGAGCTCATCAGCTCTAGGTATAGGGTGAGCATCAGTCTTTGTGACTGCATTCAGCTCTGTAGTCCACACAGAACCTTAACTTTTTGGGTCCCCCTGGGGATTAGGTTTGGGCACCAGCACCACTGGACTGTCAGACGGTTCAATTACCCCCAACTCCAGCATTTGCGCTACCTTTGCCTTAATGCTGGCTCTGACATGGTCAGACAACCTGTACAGTTTAGTTTTGACAGGTAGGCTGTCACCAGTGTCAATGTGGTGCACACATCACTCAGTAATGCCTGGGGTCAGAGAGAACCGACCAGGAAACTACTCCAGCACCTGCTTGCAGTCTCTGTGTTTCTGGTCTGTCAATTTGGGAGAGAGTACAACTTCCTCCATTGACCCATCTTGCACATTACTGCAGAGTATCTCAGGCACTGGCTCCGTTTCCTCCTCCACTCCCTCATCAGTGACCAGTAACATGGTCATATCTGCACTGTTATGATGGGGTTTCAATATGTTCACATGCAGGACCCTATGAGGGTTCCTGGGGTGCCAAGGTCAACCAGATAAGTAACCTCACCCTTCTTTTCTAAGATTGTACAGGGCCCACTCCACTTGTCATGGAGGGCCCAGGGAACCACAGGCTCTAACCTCCACACCAACTGTCCTGGAGTATACTCAGGCATAGTAGCCTTCTGATCATACCAGTGTTTCATGAGCTCCTGGCTAGCCTCCAGTTTTCTGCTTGCCTTGTACATGTACTTTGCCATTCTAGATCTCAGGTCTAGCACATAGTCAAGCACATTGTCCTTTGCTTCTTTGAGAGGCTTCTCCAAAGACTCAGCAGGCACACTGGCCCCCTCACAGGGTGTCCAAACAACAACTCAAAGGAACTGAAACCAACCCCTTTCTGTGGAACCTGTGCAAACAGTAGGCATGGGAGGAGAAAATCTCATCTCCTCCTGAGTTTCTCAGACAACCCATTGATCATGCCCTTCAGGGTCTTGTTGAACCTCTCCACCAGACCATTTGTCTGGGGGTGATAGGGGATAGTGAACTTGTAGTTGACACCACACTCATCCCACATCGCAGTCAGATAGCTGGACAGAAAGTTTTTGCCCCTATCTGATCAAACCTCTTTCAGAAAACCCACTCTGGTGAACACACCAAGCAGTGTTCTAGCCACTGCAGGAGCATCTATGGTTTTCAGAGGTATTGCTTCAGGGTACCTAGTGGCATGGTCCACTACCACCAAGATGTACATATTCCCTGATGCAGTAGATGGGTCCAGGGGACCAACAATGCCCATCCCCACCCTTTCAAAAGGAACCCCAACCACTGGCAGTGGTATTAGGGGAGCCTTTGTCTTGCTCCCTGCCTTGCCACTGACCTGATAGGTGACAGAGGAGCTGCAAAACTCCTTTACCTTTTCAGACATATGGGGCCAGTAAAAATGGTTCACCAACCGGTTCCAAGTCTTTGTCTGTCCCAAATTTCCTGCCAAGGGGATATCATGACCCAAGGTCAGGATGAACTCCCTGTACTTCTGGGGCACCACCAACCTCCTGGTGGCCCCCTCCTTGAGATTTCTGGCCTCAGTATAAAGCAGTCCATCTTCCCAGTAGATTCGGTGAAACCCACTGTCATTCCCATCCTCTTGCTTAGAGGCAATCCGCCACAATCTCTCATGGGTGGGACAGTCTCTCTGTCCCTTACTAAACTCCTCTCTGGGGGGTCCATCTGCTCCTGTCAGTTCTGCCAAATCTGACAGTTCTGGCAGGGATGGAGGCCAGATCCTCCTCATCAGGGTTAGCTTCCTCCTGCACCTCTGGAGTTCCCTGGGCTCGCTCACCAGGCTCAGTACCCTTGTCCTTTAATGCTTGGCCCTTTGTTCAAGGGTCCAAGTGTACAGCCTTTCCTTTCTGGATAGACTGTGACCTAGTCACAGCACATACCCACTCAGGGAGCTCCAATGTTTTTATATGGAGACCCCTCTCCACTTCTGACCACTCAGATGCTTTGAGGTCATTGCCCAGTAAACACTGGACTGGGAGCACAGGAGACACAGCTACCTTCATAGAGCCTGTCACACCTCCCCATTCCTAATCCACCACAGCCATAGGATGGAGTTTAGTAGTTTAGCTGTCTGCATATGTCACCTTGTGAAACTCACCAGGTAGCAACCTTTCCTGAGGCACCAGCTTGTCTAGCCCCTGTGTCTCTGATAGCCTTCACCCCAGCCCCATTAACTTTAGGCCACTGCCTGTACTTATCCATGTTTGGAGGTAAGGCAGCCAGGATTGCAATATGCATCCCACCCACCCAGGGACACTAAGGTTGCTTCTACCACCTGCCTACCCCTCTCTGGGGCGCTCTCCACCCCCACACTTACACTGGCAATCCCTGGGGATGGCCCCTTAGTGAGGGGCTTCGTGGTGCAGACAGCATCTCCCTTTCTGTGCCCTGGCTGGTTACAGTCAAAGCACTTACCCACCTTTGAGGGATCAAAGAGCCTACCATTCTTTCCCTGATACTCCCTCCCTCCCTTTGAATTTGGGTTGCCTCAGTCCCCTCCTCCTTGTTCATGTTTTTCTGTGTCTTTGGAGGACTCCTTCTGCTTTTGACCTTCTCTTTCCCTGGTGTTAGACCTGGCATCTCTTGGCGTCTTTCCCCTGTCTTTTTGCTTCTGACCTCCTGGTTTTTGTGGTACTCTGGATCTTTTTTTTTGCTGGTTTAGTGTTTCTGCGCACTTTAATACTGCTGATCAGTACTAAAGTGCAAGTGCTCCTACCGTAAATTGTGTTTATAGATCAGTGTTTCCATGATTGGCTTATTTGATTTACTCCTAAGGTCCTAGTACAGTGTGCTGTGTGTGTCCAGGGCATGTAAACCAAATGCTGCTAGTGGGCCTGCAGCACTGATTGTGCCACCCACACCAGGAGACTTTCAAAGGGTTCTCAGACCTGCCACTGCGGTGTCTGCGTACAGTTTTTACTGCCATGTTTACCTGGCAAGTGCACCCACCTGCCAGGCCCTAACCCTTCCCTTTTCTCACATATCAGACAGCCCTAAGGTAGGCCCAAGGTACCCCTGTGGGCAAGGTGCAGTGTGAGGGAAAGGTAGGACATGTACTGGTGTTTGTTTCATGTCCTGATGGTGAAATACTGTGCATTTCGTTTTCACAGTTGAAAGGCTATCTCTCTCATAGGTTAACATGGGAGCTGCTTTGTAACACTTTTACAAATATAGCTTGCAAGGGGAAGCTGATAGAAAAGTGGAGTTTGGTATGCCTGAACTCAGGATCTAAAAATGCATCTTTTAGTAAAGATGATTTTTATATTGTGTGTTTGGAAATACCTCTTTTAGAAAGTAGATATTCCCTTTTCTAACCATCCAAATACCTCTGCCTGTTTGTGTATTAGCTGTCTGGGTTTTAGACTGACAGGGACTGGTCTGTGCATTCACACTAGACCGGGACACAAAGGGGGCTGAGGTGTGTCCTGCATTTCCTGGGTGATTCATAGCCAGGCTGAATAGACCTGGTTACATTTAGAGTAGTGGGAGGAGTTGTTACTTGCCCCTGAATGGACTATGGCTGCCTTCCACAAAGCTGTCTCCATCTTCTGGAAGGAACCAGGCCTGAGCCAGGAAGAACTGGTTCATGTATGTCAGTGGATCTTTGTTTGCGCCAACTTCAAAGGGAAATGTGGGAAAATATTGGGGCCCTGACCCCAGAACTTTCAAACTCTTTTGGGATTAAGGAACCCTCCAAGAAGAAGAGCTGGAAAAGCTGTGAGGAGAGAGTACCACTTTGCTGTGTGCTTTGTTGTGTTGGCCTACAGTGGCTGCTTCTGTCTTGGGCAGTGAAAGGACTGGACTGAACTTTCTGCACCTTCTTCTGCTTGAAGTAGAGCTTGCTCCCTGTTCAAGAAGTCTCAGGAACAGCAAAGACTTCACCTGCTTACGGGTACCGCCTCTGGGACCGCGTGTTCCAGTTGCCACAGAGGGAAACCGCAATCTGATGCCGTCACCAAGACCTCCGGATGTTCCGTGACCTGAAGGCACTGCAGAGGGCACCACCGCATCTCGCACCGCAACCCTGGTCTCACCGACAACAACGTCTGCTGCCGCCACCAAGTCGCTGCTTGAACTGTGACCTGTGGGCACCGCACTCTGCACCGCTTTGTTTCACTTCAACGGCCTGGTCTCCCCGGCGACGACACTGACATCGCTGCCGCTGTCTGCACTGTGGTTTGGGGGCACCGCTCGTAAGTTACACGAAGCACCGCCCCATCCCACAACGCAGTCTCTGCCCACCGACGCCAGCCCCAGTGGCTGCTGATCCTCGATGGACACCGTTGCTTGCACTGTGATCATCAGCCCCGGGCCAAACACCGCCCCACTTCACACTGCAGCCCTGATCTCACTGATGCCGCTGGACGACCGCCACCGAGCCGCTGCCTGCACCGCGACCTGAGGGCACCGCACGCCGCACTGCTCCACTTCACACCGCAGCCTCGATGCCCGCCATAGCCGGCCCGCACTGCCGCACAGAACAAAAGGTACTGTTTAAGGGTCTTCCGATACCGCAGCCGGGCCGCACCATGGGATTTGTTGGCCCACACCGCTGTGGTAGCCCCAGACGGAGCTATTCACTTTAAGGAACTTTTGCTGAAGTCTATTTTTGCATTATTGATATTGATATTTTGAAGAACTGTATGTTGGATTTTTATCATTTTGGTCTTGTTTTACACAGATAAATATTGGGGGGCAGATTTACAAGAAAGTGACTCAGTGTGGAATGCAAGCCATTTGGCTGCGCCGCACTGAGTCACTCTCAAAGCACAGGGATGCCACATATTTACAACAATATGTTGCATCTCCGTGCTTCTCCCTGCGCTGGCGCACAAACTGCTGCCATGCGTCGGCCCAGGCACCCTTGCACCATGGTGCAAGTATGCCTGCGTCGTGGGGAGATTGTTTTTGTTCAGGAATGGTTCCCTTCCTGCACAAAAACAATCTGAAATGCCGTTTTTCAACTTCTATGTGGGCTGCATTAGCATACATAGAAGTTGAAAAACGTCATTAGTTTCAATGATTGTTTATGTGCAGGAAGGGAACCCTTCCTGTACATAAACAATCATTAGAGGTGATTTCCTCTTTCTATGTGTGCTGCTGAATGCAGCACGCATAGAAAGTGGAAAAGAAAACGCGGAGAAATGAATAAATTTCTCCTCGTTGTGCCTCCCTACGCCTCCCCTGGGGAGGCGGAGCATTTACACGCATTTCCAGATTTACGATTCCTCGTAAATCTGGAAATGTGTCTGGTTTCATGGGTGTTGCGTGGGAACACCCACAGCAACTCCCATGGAACACCCCTTTCACGCAAAATGCTGCGTGCAAAGGGGCCATATTTACAAGGACAGGAAAAGTCACGCAGGGGGGCTTTTCCTGTCCTTGTAAATATGGAGCAGTAAAATGCGCCACCGGTTCGACACAAAGAGTGACGCACCGGTGGCGCAAGGGGCTTGTAAATCTGCCTCTAGATATTTTTCTAAAGCTGGTGTGGTGTCCTTTTGTAGTGTTTTCACTGTATTACTGCATGTTATGTGCAAATGCTTTACACACTGCCTCTGAGATAAGCCTGACTGCTAGTGCCAAACTACCAAGGGGGTGAGCAGGGGTTATTTTGGAAGTGTAACTCCCTTATCCTGACTAGGAAGAAGGGTCCCTACTTGGACAGGGTAACAACATGTCAACTAGAGATCCCATTTCTAACACCTGGGCTTTCACCTGGGGAGGGACCTGTGCTCCTTTCTTCTGGTCACCCCCCTGGTGCTGACTGGAAACCCTGGTTCTCCCCCACTCATCAGCTGCGTCCCCCAGCTCTCTGGGGTCTGTGAGCTTAGAGTCCACTAGATACTGGCATAACTTCTCTTCTGCACAATGGGACAAAATATGTTCTTTCATCAAAAAATTATACAATCCCTTATATGTGTCAACTTTGTTACCAACAATCCAGCCTTCTAGTGCCTTCACTGAAACGTCCACAAAGTCCACCCAGGACCGTGTACTCTCTTTATGGGTGTCTCTGAACTTCACTCTGTACTGGTCTGGAGTCAGACCAAACTTATTGACTAAGCATTGCCTCATGTAAGAATAGGATTTTGCCTCTTGCCCCTTCAGGGTCCGGAGCCTATCCCTCCCAGCCACTGGAATCAATTACCGCAAGAGTGAATCCCAATGCTTGGGGTGGAACCCCACATCTCAAGGGCCTTCACAAATGCAGTCAACCATTTTGCCTTCTTGTCCCCCCACTGTTCCTTAGCTAGTTCCAGTTTCCTCTGCTCCAAAGCTATTAAAGTCAATTGGGCCTCAAGCTGCCTCTCTGCAAGGGACAGCGGTGGTTCCTGAGTAGGGGACCCTGCTCTCTTCCCACCATCTGGAATCTCATAGCTAAAACTGGAAGCAATGGAGGAGGCATCATCCTCACCCTCTGCATGGGTGACATTGGGGGGGTCCGCTTCCCCCCGTTCTTCATTCTCTGGGGCTGGCCTGGCCCAGGCCTTCAGGGACTTAATCAACTCTGCCTTTCTAATCTTGTGAGCAACAGGTAGCCCCCTAGCTTTACACAAAACCCTAAGCTCAGCCACTCTGAGTTTAGTCAGTTTAGCCAGCTCCAGCTCCATGGTATCCCTAGTTTTGGGTCACAGCAACTAGCATAACATATTTAGAACAATTTTGGAAAAATCAAAACAATGGATTAAAAACAGTTTAGTGCAAACTCCAAAAATCAAACTCAAAAGTTTTGCTCTAAGGCAATTTAGATGATTTTTAAAACCTTAATTCAATTTACTGAAAGGTGTACTTTTTAAACACAAGTCCTCATCCACACCGCTGAACACCAAATGTTAGAAAGTGGATTATTAGTAGTGGTAAATATGCATCTACCACTGGCAATAATGCCACTAACACAATATAGGGCTCAGAATAGGTCTCAGAAAATGATTCCCATGCTCAATCATTGGTTGCTTGGCTGCGAGCAGGCAGGCTGAACTTCAAAGACAGGTATGTAAAGCATTTAAAAACACCAATTCAGTAAATAATTAAAACACAACACACAATAAAAAAACAACACCAATTTATAAAAATAGGAAATATTTTTATCTTTAAATGACACCAAAATGCAACAAATCCAATGTAAGGAACCAGGGATATGAATTGTTAAAGATTAAACACTTACTAGTGCTTAGAAACCAATAGTAAAACCAAAGGGGATAATCTACGGAGTGTTGAACATTGCAAGCACTCACCCCCAGTCAACTGATCTGGGTTTAATCCATCATCATTCTTTAGCTCACTCCTCCACCCCAGTTCAGACATGGCCATATGCAAATCAGTCTGACCCTGTGCGTCATGGGAACAGTCCAGCCCGAACTGCCAAGCCATGTCTTCCCTGGACCGGAAACAAGCATCCTGGGACCGGTTTCTGGCTTACAGCCGTCATCAGCCAGGCTATCTTGAATCCAGTGGCAAAGTGAGCAAGTGCCACTTCTGGACATGTGGTCGCCTCTGACCGGGACAAAGTCAGAGTTTGAGGCCAACCACAATGGAGCCCTGGTTGGATACACTAAGCGGGAGGCCCCAGTCAAGATTTTTCCTTCACACTTAGAAACGTTTCTGGAGGATTTCTCACCAGACGTCGTGCAGCCTCCTCCGGCAGGCCAGATTCGGTGAGGGTTTCCTGGATTGCCTTTCTGTGAGAGTCCAGTCACCCTCTGGAGCTTTTTCACAAAACTTCATCAAACTTTCCCAAATTTCTGGAACTTCTTGCTAAAATTCCTCTTGAGGGTCCAAAGTGTCCAAAACACAATCCAAGGGTCTGGAATCTCCAAGATGGTCCTTGTAAGGTTGGGACCACAATTCCCCTGAACAAAACCCTTAAAGGTCCACTGGATACACTCCAGGCAGGGGACTCTTGGTGGACTTGATGCAGGCAAGCTCTGTTAACCTGTAGCTTGCAGGGAGCCCACTCTTTATTCCTCTTGAAACAAGGTGTATCCAAAGGGCTATAGTTCCAGATAATGCAGCAGGTGCAGTCAGTCAGAATGCAGGGTCTGATGGTGCAAATCAAGTTTCCAGCTTGGCAATCCTTCTTCTTCTCTCGGGTTCAAGCAGCAGAGCTGAGAGGCACTGCCCCTCTCAGATACTTATTCAGTGTTTTCTGGGGTCACACAGGAGGGCACTCCTGTCCAATGAGGTGCAGGACAACACCCCAGAGCATGACCATTTCCTCCAAAGTGTGGGACAATGGTCTCCCAGAAAGCACTAGTTCTCCAAAATTCAATATAGCTGAAGTCTCAGCAGAGAAGCAAGAGCTGGCTAAACCAACCTCCTGGATGGCTCATCTCCATATTCTCCCTCCCCTGGTATTTGCACATTCCTTCCTTAAGCCTGCCATCTGGCTTGGTTCAAAGAGTAGGGGTTTAAATGAAACTGGCTTCTCCTGCCTGTCTCCTCCTTCATTTGAAGAACATTGTTTACGACCAGTCCCCCTTGCTCTGGCATTCCTATGTAGCAGAACCCTCTCCTCCCAGAATGGCTCTTTCGCCCCAGGGGCTACTTATCACCTCATCAATGCAGCCTGGCTAATCCACTTAACTCTGACCAATCAAGACTGATCACTGGAAGGCTGAATTTTGGTTTACAGACAAGAACGTTTTATAACTTCTTGTCTGTACATTTTAGGATAAATTCATCAATAGCATATTGTTGTATTTATCAATACCATTCTAGTGAGTCCTTGAATGATATTTTCAGGTTTTCCTAGTGGGAATTATTAATTAATAACGTCTTGCCATGTTAACCTTTGTGGCTGGGGATCTGCAATGGGGAAAATGAACTGGGCAATTTTTCCAACACAAGGGCTTATAAAACATTTTTTATAAGGACCTTGCCAATATCTACAGGACCCCCCACCCCTGGAACACCTAGGGGAGAATTTAGGGGTTCTCAATATGCCAAATATTGCAGATCCTTACTCCACAGTGCTCCTAGCACAAAAGTCGATTTTGGGAAGCACTTTACTACAACGTGGGAAGTGAAATGTGCAATTCCACTATACCCAAGGCGCATAAAACCTATTTTATAAGGGTCCTCCTTATAAGTACCTGACCCCCCCCCACCCTGGGGGTACCTAATATGCCAAAATATTGTAGTTTATTAATTTGTAATTGCCCCAAACACCAAAGTCAAGTTTGGGCACAATTTACATGTGAAAAGCAGTCCGGCAATACAGGGCTGCTTTTAAACTGACCTCAGCCCTCAGCAGTGCACACATGCAAGTGCAGAAAGGGCTGCTGGCCTCTAAACTGCTATGCCCTATTATATACTAGGGACTTAAAGGTAGTTTTGATTCCCCTGCACTATTATGTACTAGGGCCTCATAGGGGAGGTCATGGCAATCATAGGGTACCCTAACCCATAGTGTATGTAGGTGTTTTCACTGTATTCTAAGTGTGTTTTCAGCATAACACTGGCCCTGCGCCTGGTTAGGCAGAGCCCAGGGTCAGTCTGAGTCAGTTACCACCAGTACCAGTCAGCAAAAAAAATGAGGGGTGCCCAGGGCACAAGGATGACTTTGCAGCATAACCCCCCACCCCCCAAACGAAAGGTGATGGGTTACTAACCTACACCCTGATTGTCCTCATCAGCTAGTAGAAAAAACTGGAAAGCCCATCAGCATTTGCATGGGCAACCCCAGGTCTGCGTTCCACTGTAAAGTCAATTCCCTGTAGGGAAATGGACCACCTTAACAGCTTGGGATTCTCCCCTCTCATCTGCATGAGCCATCTGAGAGGCCTGTGGTCAGTTTGAACATGAAAGTAAGTCCCAAACAAATATGGTCTCAGCTTTTTCAGGGACCAAACCACAGCAAAAGCCTCTTTCTCAATGGCACTCCACCTCTGCTCTCTGGGAAGAAGTAATCTGCTAATAGTGTATGTAGGTGTTTCACTGTATTCTAAGGAGCATATGTATCAAAAAGCGTTAGTGAGTCTCAAATAGCGATTTTTAACGAATCGCTATTTGAGACTCACAAAATGCAATGTATGTAGGTTTCGCAATATTAATTGCGATTCCTACAAATTCCTTAATAGAGATTCACAAATTGCGATTCGCTATTAAGGAATACCTTCCCAATCATTCCTATGGGCATAGAGGCCCATAGGAATGAATGGGAAGACATTCACAATTTGCGAGTACCCTATAGGTACTCGCAAATTGCGAATGCAATTTCAAGAGTGCAAGGGTGCCAAAAGGACACCCTGTTGCACCCCTGAAAAATGCATGTGTGCATATGTGGCGCACATACATGCCCTGAGGGCATGTATGCGCGCCACATGGCACTTTAAAAATGCAAAAAGGTGCATTTTTCAAGGAAATCAGCAAATTACCACCAACTTGAAGTTGGTGGTAATTTGCGAATCCTTAAGACCAGATCGCAAAATTTGGCTGCTTTCAGAATTGCATTTAAGGAATCGCAGTTTGCGATTCCTTAATGCATTCGCAAAATAGGGAATCGCAAATTTTGCAATTCCTTATTTTGCGATGGCCTTTTGGGATGATACATCCCAAAAGGCTTTTTCCCATTCGCAAACGGGCCAATTCTGAGAATTGGCCCGTTTGCGAACGGGAAAACACTTGATACATCTGCCCCTAAATGTGTTTTCAGCAAAGCACTGTACCTGGTCTGGTTAGGCAGAGCCCAAGGACAGTCAAAATCAGTTACCAAGAGTACCAGTCAGCAAACAAAAATGGGGGGTGTTCAGGGCACAAGGATGACTTTGCAACAGACACAGTATATGAACGGGAAACAGTCTGAACAATGCGGGCAGAGCCACACGTGCAGGGCCGGACTGGTAATTCCGGGCACCGGGCAATCCCCCGGTAGGCTGGATGGGGTGGGGGCCGTTTTTTTGACAGGGGGCCGGTTTTGTTGCTGGGGCCGATTTTCGGTCCGTGACCGCGAGTGAGTCAGAGTCAGTTCAGTGGTCTGAAAATGCATTGTCACGCATATGCGTAGTAGTGTCTGACTCTCAGCTGTGACACTCACTGAAGTGCTGCCTAACTGTTAAGTATGGCAGCTGGCAGCGCGCAACCCGTGGCGTGCGAGTGCTGCTCCAGGCTTGTGCTAAGGCTGAGGCTGCTGGCAGGCCCACACTCGCACCTTAGTGCAACATTGTATCGTTCCTGTGATTTCCGGCGGAGTGGCGCCTGACGTCATTGAGGGCCCAGTCAGGTTGTGTCCATGCCGGCACTGCGGGGGACGTCACATCCTGCTGCTGAAGCAGGGAATTTAGTTTGTTGTGGATGAAGGCGGCTTGGCTACTGGTTTTGGGGCAGCGCCGCAATTTCAATCAGGGCTGTTAATTACCCCCGGTGAATTAAATTATTTTCGCAGCCGTGGGAGACCGTAGACGGAGGGAAGTCAGCGGCCGCCAGGACACTCTGTCACTGGACGGCCCTGCTTGGGACTCTCTCTGGACAGCCTGGACGAACGACTATCACTGGATGCAGGCCGGGCGGCAAACTCGAATTGCCACGCCCCGCGGTGGCTCCCGGCCTGCAGCCAGACTTGCAGACTGAGTGTGAATGTCCTGCAATGAATTATTGGAGCGCCACCTTCCTCCGGACTCTCATCCGCGGCCCAAGTAAGTACCAGCCTGTATATATTAATACACACATGCTGGCAGCGCATGATCCATGCAGCTGCGACACTTCCCGATGTTAGTTCCTCCCAGGTGACTATCAGTTGCCAAGAACCATCACCCCAGGTCTCACAGGGGCGAGGGGCAAGAAGGGCACGCTGGAGAAAATACGTTTTTTTCAAGTGAGAGAAGAAAACATTTCTACACTTCATTTAAAAATGTGGACATTTCTTAATCTTAAACGGGCATATTTTATTCATTTCTATCAAATAAGCAAATGGAGTGCTACGAAAACAGTCATAGGCGCCTTTTTTGTAGTACATTCCTTACATGTAGAATTGTGTCTTAAGGCAGTCGCATGTTCCACGTGTTTGGAAAGGGAACGTTAGTGATTATCCCAACAGTCAGAAGAGACGTGGTGTAACTTAAGGCAGTCGTAAGTTATGCATGTTTTCTTAAGTCAGCCTTAAGTGCTCAACAGTAATACTAGCTCCAGGGTACTGTGGCCTCCATTGAATAGTGATTTGTTGGATGGTCCCTACCTCTCCCTTACTTGTGTCCCTGTTATGACCATTCCAGAATGGTTCCCTGTTATGTGTGTCATAGCAATACAAACGCACGTGAACTGTACATTTGCATGCACGTCACTCTGAACGAGCTAGGGAAATTCTCCTATAATATTATAGCTCCAGATACATCAGCTTGGTAAGGGGTCTCCTTGGGACCCCGCAGACCCTCTGCTGGGGTCAGAAAGATTACGTGGCCTTTACATTGGTAATTATGAAATTAACGACCTTTGCTGGCTCTGGCTCCCCTTCACTTCTGCTCTCTGCTCGCACTTGCAGCATCGCTCAAGCGAAATGCCTCACATTTCTTCTACATGCCTGGGTCCTTCAGCAGTTTAATTTCCCCTCAGCAGCAGCTTACTGGCAGTGGACGTGGCCTCTTTTGTGGTCTTAGTATTTATGACTGCTTGTCAATAAGCTTTTTGTATAAATACCCAAATCTAGCATCTCACCAGCAACATGAGCGTGACCACTAGCAGCATCCGTAGCAGGCATTGGAACCAGTGGCATGTTCCATGCCAAGGAGGTAGCCTTAATACCTGTACTCACAGGATGCATCTAGTCTGGACCTTGGAACTAGGTGTGAGCAAAATAGCAAAAAGAAGAAAAGTTGCACACTGTTGCGAACATGTATGTTAAATTTGGGGAGATTTTGATCTCGAGAAAGTGTCACTCATAGTCTTTGAATGTCACTCATAATTACACTGAAATTATGGAAATGTCACACATAAGCAATCTGAAACCTTGGCAGCTATGGGTCATCAGACAGACTACTGTACTACTCCCAGTCTCCTCACTCTGCTCTGTGCGGGGGAAAAAAGCACAACTACCTGCATAAATAATGCTGCACCATCCGTGTCCGTGCAGGTGGATTTAATCATTTAATAATCAGAGGTGCAACGCGCAGATGACTCCGCCGCCGCGTCTGCGCAGTTCACCCTTAGGGTGGGGCTGGTGTCTGGTGATCATGCGCATTTGGGCTCGCGCAATAAAAAGTGCACGTGACTGGTGAGGCGAGGTCGAGGAGGCATCCCAGAGGCCAGAGAGACGACCCATAATTTAATTATTTCTAGTTTTAGCCCCCCTGTCTGCCGCCCGCAGGTGAGTCTAGTGTCCGTCCTGCCAGTCGTTTGCATGCAATCATCATGGCACTGTCTGGGCGGGCGTCACGACCGGTCCGGGATTAAAAGCAAAAGGTATAGCCTTATAGGCCCCGGCCCGGTTCTGCGCAGCGGATTTGTGAGCAGGGCGGAGCGAGGTGGTGACACTGACACAGCCTCACTGAAGCACATCGTCGGTTAACCACACAACACACCCGGAGGAAGGCTCCGCCGCCTGCACTCGCAGCAAAATGAAGTATGTTAACACTGCACACAACCATAATCGTGATGATGTATCAAGTGCACACACAGCATCAAGCACACACGGAAGCACCACTGAGCTGGGTAACAATAATATACAGCCACACACAACAAGCACACACAGAGCACTGCTGAAGCACACACTGTAAGACAACCTGGATAAAAACACACAATCTTAATCAGTGACACACGACCTCCATGTAAGGCACATAGTCTAAATTAAACACATACAGTCTCAACAAAAGACACCCACAGCTAAACACACATGAGCACACACACAGGCACACTCACACGCTCACGCACAATCAAACACATACATGCTGGACCTATCAAACCAACACACACATTACATTTTACAAACACATACACAATCTTAATCATAAGCAATCAGACGTTGTCAAGCAGACATTGCATCAAACACACAATCTAAAACACACACACACTACATGACTTAAATAAACACACACACGCAGGTAGCCTCATGCAGACGCTCACTCCAGACTTCATACAAGCACAACCTCCATCTGACTGATATTTCACAAGTTTCACTTACACACACATTTAAACTCACAGTCTGAATGAAGCATACAACCCCTCCGGACGCCTTCACACACAAGTTGTGTTACTACTTCACATTTTCATGCTATCCAAAAACCACCCTGCTGCGTTGCAATGGCCGGGATGCCCCTGTTGGGCAATGTTAGATCCGACCAGGAATGGCCCCTCTGTCAGCACCAGGTAGCATCCTTAGCAAGAAACTGTATATTCCAGATTAAAGAGAGGAGTTGTTAATAACGCCTACATTTCATGTGCATTATCTACAACTCAGCCAAGGAGAGCGCTTCCTCTTCAGGACAAGAGTGGCGCGTGTGTCTGGTGTTAGGTTGTGTGATTGTGAGTGCATGTGGGAGGGAGACTAGATGGGTGGGGCTTTTACTTCAAATAATAAGCATGCTTTTTTTCAGCATAGTTACATTTTTAGCATTTATTAGAGGCAGTGACATGTGCAAGGTTCCTCTGTTTCATAGTGTAATTCGTGGATTCTGTCCTGTTTTTGTCTTCATGAAAGAGTTATATGTGGTTGTTTGCAGAGAGGGCACAGCCAGACAAACTCAGAGAGTGTTACTCTTGGCTTCAGTGCTTGTCTAAGTGTCGGGGTCCAGATGTAAGTTGGTCTCTGGGGTCTCAGGTAAGTCTACCCTCTGGCGCAGTTTGACCCAAAGTATGAGTTTTGGATAATCTGTCCAAGCCCCGGCAAGAAGACCGTAGGCCCAAGGCGTGGTCAGTCTTAGAACCAATATTGTCTTGGTCACCCACATGTCCTTGCAATGCAGACAGCCAATGTCAGTCATGAAACCCGGCTAGGACACCATGCTCACGTTCAGTCTACGCACGATCACTAGACCTAGTTGATGTTAAGGCAGCGCTCTTCAGGGCATTATAAGCATCCCTCTCAGAATGAGTTACCATCAGAGTACTCAGTGGTATTGTCTGTTCAGGCTGGATGGCCTACACCGGAGGCTGGGTTCCATTCTTGTCCAGCGCCTTAACAAAGGTATTGAGACCAAGTGACACTTTTGAGGGACAGCTGGCGATGTTGGGGCCATGAGACCCGTACTTACAAATCAACATAGACTTGCCTCTCCCACCGAATAAGTCTGACTCCACTGTTACTTTATTTCACATTATGGCCACTGTTGAAGGTCACGTAGACCAGAAGGTTTTCAGGATGCCAGAGAATCCCAGAATTCAGAGAGATTAACGCTCTGTCGAAAAGCCGGGTTCCAAGGCTTTTGTAAAAGCTCTCACCAAGAGCATTGTACGTAGGTTTAAGGGCTATTGATTTAAAAGGATTTGAACCTGAAAATGTGTGCCCTCCTAGACAAGATTTCGATCAGCCTGGAATGGACAGCATGTAGAAAGAGGACAATCTGTAAGAGGGAGTTAATGGCAAAGCATTTACGAATAAAAGCAGAAATGACCAAAGAGTGTTCGATTCATAATAATAAGAAGTAAAAAAAATCCTATGCTCTATAACTGGGAGCCTATAAAGGACAGATATTAGGTTAGAAGCATGACTGGTGTGCCCTTTCTTCTGAGTGCCCTGGCTGGGAGCCCAAAGGGTAGAACTGGCTGTTGTTAGTCACTGATGAGCCGTGGTTTGTGTAACTCTCCCGGTAATGTCAATCTGAGACCCCATATCAGCCTGTCACTGCACTAGATTAAATATTCATATGCCGCCCTCGGTGCTATCCATGAGCCATGCGTAGCTGGGTAATGCTACACCACCTCACCCACATTCTTCCAGCTGAGCACGTCATAGTCATGTGAGGCAATCAGGCCATGTTTTGGCCTTTCTGTCTCCAAAATCTTCTTGGGGGGAGAACCCCCCCAAACTCCCCCTAGTAGTGGTTGCTCACTGCGCTTGCTCGCTACACACCATATGGGGGCTGGTCTCGCTTTTACTTTGTTCTCTCTGATTCACCTCTCGTGTCTATTTTTGGTGCTCTCTGTAAGAATGTCTATGGGTACACATATGACTGGGTGGGTAACCTGGTGCTCTTTAAGGTCATCATCTACTATTTACTGTGCTTTAAAAGTTGATACAATTGAATATGTAATGAAAAATGTGCTGTAAAATTCACCATTTTGGTCTGTCTTTTTCCAAAATTTTCTTGGGGGGAGAACCCCCCCAAACCCCCCTAGTAGTGGTCGGGATCGCTCGCTACGCTCGCTCGCTACACGCCGGACGAGGGCTGGTCTGGCAAGATTTGCCAGGGCTGCTTTCAGCTCCCAGTCCGGCCCTGCACACGTGTTCAAACAACGCAAGCACTACCATGCTTTCCATAACCAGGCATATGCCTTAACCATGCATATCCGTGGTTAAGGCAATGCGGGGTCTAGATGCACGGATGGGGGGAGGAACAGGAAGCTTCGGGACAGAAGGCTAAGTGCACACAGGTAAGAGGGGCTGGGGACGGGTTTGGGGAGGAGAGTAGTTTTTAGGGGGGGCGGTTTTAGGGCTCGGGCGTCGGGCTAGTTTTTAGGACTATGGGTTGGTATGGGCTAGGGTTCCCGGCGTCTAGGGCTCAGGGCCCATTTTGCTTTCGTGCATATAGGAGTTGGCAAGATTTGGCTGGGATTTGGTATGTTTTTGACTTATTTTGGCTCACTTTTGCTTGTTTTTCAATGGGTGGGGTTGGGGGGTCTTTGGGTCATAAGTCATACCTCTTCCCATGATTCGATTAGGATGCGGCTTGCTGTGGTACTTGGGGATAAGTGGGACTAGTGTCCCTCCAAGTTTCAAGAGGATCGATGCAGTAGAAGGGGTCAAAACACAATTATTTGTGACGGTCGGGTCTGCAATATCATCCAATGGGCCCGTTTTGGGGGTTGGCGAGAAATGCTTTTGGGGGGGTTCATGGTGCCCCAGGTGAAAACAGCTTCTGTCACCAATGGCTAGGAATGTCTACTGTGCCTGTGATTTGTTGGAGGAAATCCATCCACGGGAAGGGTGGTTTTGGGCCTAGTTTTCAAATGGGAAATCACCTGCTTTGGGGCCTCTGAAAGGAGCGGATTTGCATGTTTTCGGGGTGTGATTAGATGGGATTCCAGATGGTTCCTAGCTGATCTGTTTGAATGGGCGAGTAGCTGGGAACCTCTAGTTCTGATTTTACCACACGTATTCCTTTAGCAAGCAAGCCTTTACAACGAATATCGTTGTAAAGGCATGCGTTGTAAAGGCATGCGTGGTAAAGGCATGCGTGGTAAAGGCATGCGTGGTAAAGGCATGCGTGGTAAAGGCATGCGTGGTAAAGGCATGCGAGGTTAAGTCGCATTCGTAGTTGGGACTGCGCTTTAGAGGCATGCGTGGTTCAGCCACACGTGCCTCTGTCATACAACCTATATGAACTGATCTCATTGACTGGGCATGCTGATAGTGAGGGGTCATGGTTTTCATAAACATGGGGTCGTCTATCCTGGTCTCCACATTGCAGATAGTCAACGTGTTTGGCTTATCCCTGCCCCGCAAGTCTCAAAGAGTAAAGTGGTGCTGCCCATGAACATTTACTTATCTGGTTGTATGTGTATTAAACAAAAATGCAATCTAAAGAACAATGTTCTGGTGAATCTTCTTCGTCGAATCTTTTTTGATGAATTTTTCCACCTAGAAAGGTTTTCACCAGGCTGATGAAACCAACCTGATGAAAGCCCATCTTGGTGAAAAAAAAATTTCTTTCAGGTTGCAGTTTAGTTTCTTTGCTTTTTTAAGAGGGGTTCCCACCCTTAACCTGCCAACCCCTTCAACTAGGTTACCCTTTTTTGTAGTTTCTTTTTAGGAGGGTGTATTCCATCAACCTTAACCCTTAAAAACCTCACATAAAAGCTGCCTTCTGCGCCTCATTTGTGTTTGTTATTTCATAAACATTTATTCACACAATTCCTATTGCAACTGGAATTGTAAGTACGTTTTTTCCGGTATCAGGAATCAATCCCAGTAACAGGTATTGAAAGCTATGCCTAGTATACCTTTTCCACAAAAACTTTCTGTTTTCGTGGAAAAAGGTATGTTATCATTTTTCCCTTTCTCCAAAATATATTTTGCCAGCCTAATTTCGACCGGCTGACTTTCTTCCATTTGGATATTCGTCATTATGACAGAATATCATTAGTGTTAATTTTCTATTATGTATGTTAATGGTTGTTTTCCGGGTTCTGGAAAAAACGTGTAAAGCCGTTTACAGATGCACCACATGTCCGCCACACTTTATGTAGAGAAAACAATATATTTTCCAACAGGTAAATGACTCTTCGAGGATCGCATGGATGTGGAAGGGGCAGGCCCATGTCAAGCTGAAACCTAACATGTCACTGACTCATCTCCAGCCACACCAGAACCTCAAAGGGGAATCTGGCACGTGACCATTTCTTGCCCCCACCCTTCCTGCCAGAATGTCTGATGCACTGGTTTACTGTAAATTTCCTTGATATTCCTCAACAAGTGTTCTTCTGCCTGTTGGAAAAGTGCACGAATAAACATGTGCATCCCCTGTTCACACCATTGTTAGTAAGTGAGTACTCTTGCTGTGAGTCTAGTCAAGTTATAAGAAATGTAGAAAGTACTTTTTTGTGGACCTTCCCTCGCCCATAGGTGCCTTGAAGCAGCAATTTAACAGTGGACTGGTTCTACTGCACAGTGTGCATCAACAAATATGTCAAATCAGCTGTAACCACTGCACCATCCACAATTACATTGTGGCCTACACATCTTCATGACACTACATATCAATTTGTTACTTACCACCACAATCAACACCATACTATTGTCAATGCCTTTTCATTGCCAGCTCCAGTAGCCTTAAAACCCTAAACTCAATTGCAACCCTCTGCCCTAACCCCAAATTAGAACCCTAACTCTAACCCTAACCATCTAACACACGCCTTAACCCTGATTCCCCACCTTCTACCCCAACCCAAATATTAACTTATTCTAACCCAGTCCCAAAGACCCTATTCCAAACCCTCATCACAACTACAAACCATAGCCCCTAACCTCAGCCTCGAACTAAACCAATATATATATAGGATAATATCAGGTGGGCACATTCCAGCTATTCAACAAGAGAAACAATTCAACGGTAGACACATTAACCAGGCTTGAAATGTGGTATGCAAAATCTATTTTATTGGTCATGTGCAGCTTTGAAGAGGATGTATTATTATTTATTTTTACAAATATTCTCAGAAAAGGAGTTTGGAGTTTCTGTCTTATTAGTAAATCTGCTAATGAGCATGGATGTGTTTTCGGTTAAATAACAGTGGGTTCTTCAGAATATTGGTGCTGGTCGATGGGCCCATCAGTTCTCAGCCTGGTTATTCCTGTTCAGGAAGGAGGTGATCTTATCCCTCACGCCCCCTTCAAGCATGTCCAACTGATACTGGACTTGACTATTGTATGGATCCAGATTCCTCTTCATGTCTTCAGCTCTCTGGATGATAATTTTTTTGAGATCCTCTCCATATGGGGAAGCTGACCGGCTGAACTCCTCGATCCTCTGGTTCACTTTCTTGTTAAAGTCTTCCAAGTACGGTGATAAACTCTGCCCAATGTCGTCCAAGTGACGTTTCTCCTTGATTTGGTTGGTGGAGGAGAGAATTTGCTGTCTCAAGTCTTCCAGATTGACAGAGAACTTGGTTCTCATATCGTCTATATTTTTCTGCATCTGGAAGGCCATGATCTCAATCTTTTGGTTGAGGTTTTCTTGGACATTCTGTGCGTACGGTGTCAAATGCTTCTGCAGCTCCTCAATGTTCTGCTCAATCTTCGCCAGGACCTCATCACTGTAAGGGCTCAGGTTCTTCTTCATCTGCTGTGCTTTTTCACAGATCTTTCCCTGAAGTTCTTCAGCATATGGGCTAAGGGCCAAATGCAGGTTGCCCACATTTGCTTGTAGTTTGGCTTGAAGCTGTTCGGCATATGGTGAGAGTTCAGTCTGGAGGCTGTTCATCTTTTCCTGGAGTTTAGCCTCAAGATCTTCAGCATATGGCTTGATCACTGCTTGGATGTGGTCAACATTTTCCTGAAGTCTGACCTCAAGCTCCTCAGCATATGGAATGAATGCTGCATGGAAGTTATCCATATTTTCCTTGAATCTAGCTTGAAGCTCCTCTGTGTATGGGGTGAGCTGGAGACGAAGCTCCTCCGCATTTTTCTGGACACGAGTGCCAAGTTCCTCGGCATATGGGGTGAGAGCCTGACGAATCTCCTCTGCATTTTCCTGTACCCGACTGGCAAACTCCTCAGCGTATGGAGTCAGCTTCAGCTGTAGCTCCTCAATGTTCTTGTTAAGCTGCTTGTGGATATCATCTGCATATGGTGACACCTTCAAGCGTAACTCCTCCAGCTCCAGGCGTATCTGCTCCTTTAGTTTCTCCGAGTCTTGGGAGAGCCGTGCATGGAGCTGGGCGGTGAATGGAACGAGCTGGCTTTGTAGGTGTGCAGCATAAAGAGGAACATCTTGGAGATTTTCCTGGAGGAGGGTGCTAAGGAAAAACAATGTAAAAATTGATCAATATTACTAATTCAGATGAAATATCCTATATTTTTAGTATATAACAACTAACCCTTTTTTCTCCCTTTCCCTCTCTCCTCTTCCTCCAATATCTGCATCCTAAAATTTCTTCCATTTAACCACAAAATCCAAAATGGTCTTGGAAGTTTCTCAACTAGGTCAATTCTCTAAGGTTGAACTATACAAGCATTTTACTTATATCCCTTACTCAGTAAGTACAACAACCGGGTGGATTACTCAATAGAGGCATGAAATGGAGGGGAGCTGGTGAGGGCATGGCTTGGGTAAGAGCATTGATAAAATTGAAAAACTCACTATCTGTGTAGGTGAGGATGTTGTATAGAGAAGGCACTAAGACCTCTGAGAACATAACATGCAAGTAATTTCCTTATTTACATTCCCCCCTTGTGCCAAATGTTACAAGTCCCTGGAATCCATGTGCTGCTGTGTTTGGAGGGTTGTGGTCGCAAAACAGTGTATTCACACTAGGCCCATGTTCTTACCACTGGGACAATGGGGCCCTGGAACCCAGTGATCTTATGCAGGCTGTCCAAGGAAATGGACCAACTGTTAGGCTCGGACTGTGTGTCAAAACCAAAGCCTCAAAGCTGGTGTGAGCAGCACTAGAGGTTAGAGAATTGTGATATTGCTGAAATCTCCCTGTCACTGCTGAGATATGCAGATAATAGAAGCAAAAAGGGTATATGAAACCCATAGTCTTCAAAATAAAACTAGGATGCTATCAAAGCTGGAACAGGCATTTAAATATAGGAGACATGTTAGTGGAATATTGTAGAGGTATGATAAGAATCCTCAGAGCTTGTGGCCAAAAAAGGAGAGGTGAGGTTAAAGATTTCAATAGCAGGGACATGGCTTGGCACCAGCCAAGATGGCCGCCTACTTAGGGGGAGATTTACTAAGATTTTGCGCCGTGTTTGCATCACAAAAAAGGCGCAAAATGTTTTTTTCCTAATTAACTTTCCAGCGCTAAACTTGTTTAGCGCTGGAAATAACGTTAAAGTAATGCGAACAGTAGATTGCGTTTAGCGTGAGAAAACTGCAACCTTTTCAGCCAGGCGCAAGGAAGGAGAAATGCTTTCATTTCTCCTTCCTTTTCCAACTTTGCATGCGTGCTGCACTGTGCAGCAAATCGTGGCACTTCACCCCTCGAGAGGGTTGGTGCACTGCTGGTTATCGGTCTGAATGAGAGGGGGGAGAAAGGGCGCCCAATCAATCGGCTGGAAGAGGAGGGACCTGTTTGCAGTAAGAGACAGATCGAGGATGGGGCTTGGGGAGAGGGCTGAGAACTGGACTCCACGGCTTGACAGCTACGTCAGGTCGCTCAGTGGAGCTGGTCGACCCGTCGGACACCCAGGATAAAGAAGGACGGTGACTGCATGATTTGCCATCAGGTATTTTGGGATTGGACGTGCCTGCCCAGGTATGAGACAAGGGGAACTCCGGGGGGGTGGGGGAGAGGGAGGATTGATGATGCGGTTATATTTGAAGCAAACAGAGAACCTAAAAAATGCGAAAGGGGTACAGTGACATGATGATACCAGTTCGGCCCTCGAGGCGGTGCTGGCCAACCCTAAATAATTGCATGATATCATTGGGACAACAAGCGCTCTGCATGTTGGGGTGGTGGGCAGTTCGGAGCCTACTGTGCAGGGTAGCAGGTTGGGGGGAGCTACAACGTTGGGTATATCAGATTCATTTCAGTTTTTGTTCTCTCTTCTGTTTTCTTCAGCTCAGTGGGCATAGGCACACAAGGACAGCGTTCAGGGACATGCTGGGAAAGTGTAGGATTGTTACTCTGCCATTACACGCGGGGACAGCCCTCTACACTACATCACACTAAATGGTACACCACACTCAGCACTGAAGGTCCTAACGTGGTACGTTAATGGCTTAGGCAACACAATTAAATTAATAGTAGTACTACAATACCTCCGTAGACATGTCCCAGACATAGTTCTTCTCCAGGAGACTCACTTGAAGGGCAACCATTATAAGGCCATGGATCATTTTGGTTACACCCAACTGGCACATGTGGGTTTCATCACCAACTCCAGGGGCGCAGGCATATTGCTGAGAACCTCAGTGCCTTATATCCCTCGACGCACTTGGACTGACCAGCTGGAGCGCTTTGTAGCACAGACGGGTACTTGGGAGGGGCACACGCTCAATATCTGCCTGGTCTACATACCATGCAGAGGTATCAACCAGAGACTTTTCCCGCCCTAGGGCTATCCTACTGGAAGTGCCCCTGGGATCCTCATATTAGGAGGGGACTCAAATGCGACAATGGGCCCAGCACTAGATAGAGACTCTAAAGGCCTAATTTACAATATTTTGACGCATGGCAGCGAAGCTAGCATTTCTGCTGCACTGCCATGCATCAAAATAAAGGGCAGAAATACACTGTATCTACAAGATATGGAGCATTCCTGTCCTTGTCCCCTGTGCCTGCGTACAAACATCAGCCGTACACCAGCGCAGACATCTTTGCGTCATTTTGCAAGGGTGCCAGCGCTGAGGTGATGATTGTTTTTGTGCAGGAAGACACCTTCCTGCACAAAAATAATCATTAAAGGCATTTTCCTCTTTCTATGCGTGCTGCATAGAGGGAGGAAAAAACGAGGAGAAATAAAAGTATTTCTCCTCGTTGCGCCTCCTTACGCCTCCCCTGGGGAGACGTAGGATTCTGACACATTCGCAGGTTTAAAAATTTTGTTCATCTCGGAATGCGTCACGTTCCATGGATGTTCCATAGGAACACCGACAGCAACACCCATGGAACGCCCCTTTCATGCAGAGTTATGCATGAAAGGGACACATATTTACAAGGCCACGAAATGTCACGCAGGGTGACTTTACGTGGCCTTGTAAATATGGGGAAGCCTATTGGGCTGCAGGTGTGTCAATAAAAGTGACGCACCGGCGGCACAATGGGCTTGTAAATAAGCCCCCAAATCCCTTGCAGGCAGTGAACTTAGTCCATTACGAGCCTTCGTGGAGGCTATGGGCTTAGTTGACCTGTGGTGCATACACATCCTGAGCCTATGACAGTTCACCTATCTCTCTGCAGAACATGGCAGTCGCTCCAGACTGGATCATGTTTTCATCCAACACATATATGCTTGAGAATTTCGCAGCGTGACACAGAAGGCTTGTAGTATATCTGAACACTCCCCCGTAGAGGTGCTCCTGTGTGGCCCTGCCAGGGACACAACATTGCCTCCCAGAATTGATCCCTGGTATCTCAAAGAGGCAACCTTTCGTGGCAAAATATGAGAACGAACAGACCAATACTTTCAAGAAAATGAGGGTACGGTCCAATCAGCCTGTGTCTTTTGGGAGGCTTTCAAAGTCATCTTGCCCAACCATATACAGGCGATGATCGGAGGGAAAAAAAAGGAGCAGAAGATACAGTGCGAGACGTTGGAGACAGAGATTGCTGCTCTGGAAACTAGAGTGCTAGAGGGGGAGAGGGCTGACCCTCAATTGCAATTTCGGCTTCACCTAAAGCAACACGAACTGAGGGAACTGGTGGAGCATAAGGCACGTGCGTATGCCTTAGCAGAACAGTGGAGCTTGTACGATATAGGCGATAAAGCCAGTAAATTAATAGCCTAGCTTGATAGAAGGGATAGGGAGAGGAATTGGATTTTTGAGATACAAGATGCAGACAGTACACTTCATATGACAGGGGCAGCGATAGCAGAGCCGTTTGCTACATATTATGAAGATATATATACGTCTGTGACTGTTAGGACGGGGGAAGATTACGCTGACCTTCTAAAACACCTCCCACTTCCGGCTCTCTCGGGCAAAGATAGAGCAGCATTGGAGAAAGACCTAAGAGCAGACTAAGTTAAACAGGCAATCCGAGACCTGCAGTCAGGAAAGGAGGCAGGGCCTAACAGCCTACCAGTGGAACTATATGAGTGCATGGCGAATAATGTAGCAGGACACATGGTAAATATGTTCAAGGAGGCCCAGGAGGTGGGTTGCCTGCCGGAAGATCAAAGAACCGCTAACATAGTGGTTATCCCCAAGAAAGAAAAGCCAACTGCAGCCTGTAGCTTCTACAGACCAACCTGGTTGTTAAATTGATAGGCAAAGGTCCTGGCCAAAACCCTGGCTAACAGACTGCAGCCAGTTATAACTACAGTGATACATCTAGATCAGTCTGGCTTTATGCCACACAGGGGTATCCAATAAAACCTGAGGTCTCTCTTTGAAGTACTTCCTATGACTGAGGCTACACGAGCTGAACAGGCCGTATTGCTCTCATTGGATGCTCGGATGGCATTCAATAGCATTGAATGGAGCTATCACTTTGCTGCCCTGGCAAAGTTAGACTTCGGACCTCGATATCGTAAATGGATCCAGCTTCTATATCAAGACCCACTGGCACAGGTGTGGGTCAATAATGAACTGTTGTGACCCTTTGCTCTTCATAGGGGCACCAGGCAGGGCTACTCGCTGTCCCCAATGATATTTGAACTCGCACTTGAACCTCTAGCGGCATGGGTTCACCAGGACCTCCTTATACAAGATATCAGCGGAGGCTGGGAGGAAGAGCGGATCTTTCTATATGCTGTTGATATCCTGTTATATGCCACACAGCCCTGCTCCACAGTGGATAGTACCTTGCACATCTTCCAACTTTTTAAGGGATACCCTGGCTATGAAATTAACTAGGAAAGGTCCCTAATTTTTCCCATAAAGGGCAGTATCCCCAGGCTGACTTCGAGATGTATAGCCTCAACAGTGCAAGATGGCTTCTGATACTTGGGCATCTACATTATGAGAGACGCAGAAGAATTTCTGAAAAGGAACCTCTACCCGCAGCTGGACCGCCTCTGGAATGAGGTTGCCCACTGGTGAATGCTTCCGATCTCCCTGATGGGCAGGGTGGTATTCTTTAAGATTATGACCCTCCTAAGATTGCTCTATTTTTTTACAGAATACCCCGTATAAAGTATCCCCTGACTTCTTTAAGAAAGTCGATGGCCCACTACGGCAACTCCTGTGGGATGGGGGCAGTTCAAGAATCGCACTCTGCAAGCTCCAGAGAGGGGTATGTGAAGGGGGTCTGGCGGTCCCAGATACATGCAAATATTACTGGGCAGCACAATTGATAGTAATAAATGACTGGGTGTTCTCGGACAGTACTGAGCCTGCGTACAGTGTAGATAAGGAGGTCATGGGTACTTGGGGCTGCTCATGACTGAGTTATCGAAAAGGATATGAGGGCGCCCTTCTGTTCCCTACACAGCTGATGATGAGGACATGGCGAGAAGCCACTAGATTCCTGGGATGTGACAACAAACTGATGGACAGGAGCGCCTTGTGGGAAAGCTACCTTCTGCGAGAGGGTGGGGATCTGAAGGGGTTCTCCAAACAGGAACTAATAGGCATTGAACACCTGGGGGATGTGTGGAAATGGCAAGCATTACTCACATTTGAGGCTCTACAGCAAGAGTATGAGATGGCTGAATCATAACGTTTTAAATATTTACAATTGGGTCACGCTCTTAGGCACCATATACTGGAGGGGAGCAATTACCAAAGTCGGCACCTTTAGAGGATCGGCTTGTTGTATTCCTCTTTGGGTGTCCGTATATAGGTTTTCCTGAATCATGTCCTTATATAGGCACAATTCATCATGCCCTTATATAGGCATAGAATCCCAGTCCTTATTTAGGCATTAAACCATGCGCTCCAAATACAGGCATGGTCTCCGACATCTGTCCACCCTAACGTCACAACGAGTCCTTGCAGAACAGACCCTTAGGCTTCGGGAGTTTCCCTAGCACAGGACTATTGATTTCTTCAAGGACTCATCTATTATGCATGAACCAGTACACCTTGAGGGTTCATTCATGACGTCTTCCGCTGTCCGATTCACGTCAATGCTAACATTCTGAGGTACCCCTCAGATATAAATATACCTTCCCTTGCCCTTGTAAATCAGAGGAGACCTCGACTTCAGAGGAGCCCGTATCCCGGCCTGACGCACTGAGAAGACGCTGTCATCCCTGCACGCAGAGAGTCCAGCTTCCAGTGATTTAACTTCCCTCGCGGGGTGTTGGAGTCCGAGTCTGGCAAGAGATTCCCACCTCTCTCATTCTTAAGGTATGGAGCTGACTAGAACCTAGAGGGACTCTTGGCAACTGGTTCCAGCGATTTCAACAAATCCTGATGCAATTTCAACAATTGACAGAACTGCTTCTGGCTATTTCATTAACTTTGATACGTTCTCAGAAGATCCCAGTGAACCTGAAACGACGCCAGCATCATTAACTTTCAAACAGCAAGTACAAGACTTTCTTCACTTTCTGAAAAAGACTTATCTGGTTTCACCATGGATTGAACTCTGGATTATTTCTGGAATATTTGTTTTCCTGCTTTGGCTAGCTTTGGTTATGACTATGAGCGTGCTTATAAATGGCAGATACATCCGTGTGAACACTGAAAGAAAAGATGTGAACTTACTTTTGAAACCACATAAATCTTCCCATCGTGAAGCAAGAGACTTGTCAACAGTGAACATCACAGCCGTTCCTATACAGGATGGTATAGTGTGGGACAAAACACGCGGGCTACAACCCCCTCGCTACGAGGGAGGAGCTCAGGGATGTTTTAATTTGAGAGGTAGGGTGTACTAAAACCCTATGTGAGCTGGGTGTGATAAAGAAAGGTGTGCAGTGCTATAGCTTTCTTACTCCGCCGCCGGACTTTCCGGTACGGCTAGTAAGATCTCAGGGTTATTCACCCTGTTTTTAAAAAAATATTAACCTCGTTTTTAGTCCCTCTGGGCTAGATATGCTCTAATACCTTTTTTCTATGATGTCGCGCCAGTTTCCATAGCGACGGGCTCTGAGGACTACACTTCCCAGGTTTCCTGCCTGTTTGCCGGATTTCCGGTCGCGCTGGTGAATTCCCAGGTGCAGCCACTTTCCTTCTCTTTATAAATGCCCAAGCGCGGCAGGCTCTTTCCTACCTGTCCGTGGATCATGACCTGGCGTTACGAGGACCCGTTACGGTAAGCGCTTTTGCACGCTTGTTTATCACAGGTCCTGGAGCTTACTGAATAGAGTTTCTCCAGGCCGTATTTACATTTTTGTAATGAGGTCCCCGACTCCTCTTGAAGTCTCATATATTCTGGCATCATGTAATTTCATGTTTTGCTTGGCTTCTCCTGGTGATCGTTTAAAGTAGGGCCCCAGTGATTTCTTTTCATTGTATTGATGTTTTTGCTTCAGCAGTCAGAGAAGTGTAACTGTTCACTATTAATGGCCACTCGTTTTTTGGCATGTGCGATTTAGCACACTTCCTATTGTCCCGTATGTCAAAGATCATTTTCCTCTTACAACTCTGAGGAGTGTTTGTTCCTCTTGTCACGTTGTTTGTCTTACTTGAGTCCATTTGGTATCTGTGTCCCCCATTGTTCTCAGGCCAGTATCATTTTAACCCGGATACGTATTCACATATTTTACAGCCATAGTTACCTTGAATAGGTCTTTTCTCCTTTTTCTCTTCTTTTTTAATTGCCACGTACCGTTTCCTTCAGGTCGTGGCGTGGTACCACATGGCCAAAGGAGCCAGGACAGATGCAGTAAACTCGATCTTCTCTATTGGTGAGTTACGCATCCTGTTTGCTTTCCATAACGATAAATTCCGGAAATGCAACAATAAATTGTAATTGATGTGGGTTTAGCTAAGAGAATGATGAATTAGTTCCTTTGCATATACAATGAGCTGTGGATTCTTAGTGGTAATATTGATATTTATTATGCTTTCATTTGTATATACATTTCTATATATTTGCTTGGATGATATGTTTTCCATTGTTTCCAAATACAGGGAGACCATTGATGTACTGAACAAAGAAACCATTTTCTGGTTCAGTATGAAACTATTATAGTTCATCATTATTATATTTTTTTCACATTTGTTATTTTGCAGTAGCTACATTTCCGACCCTGACGAAAGCCTAGACACTAATATAGGTTTTTGAGGCTGAAACATGTTGGTCTTGTAAGCACACAGCGGTTTCAAACACTGACCTCTGTGTCCACAAGCAATTCCTGCTTTTTAATCCTGACACCGGGCAGCGCTATTAAAGTCATAGCTGACCCTGTAGTCGGTTTTAATTCACTTATATTATAGCACTGCACACCTTTCTTTATCACACCCAGCTCACATAGGGTTTTAGTACACCCTACCTCTCAAATTAAAACATCCCTGAGCTCCTCCCTCGTAGCGAGGGGGTTGTAGCCCGCGTGAGGACTAGGTTCCTCACGTGAGGAGGTACCCCTATGATGAAGCATGACACCTTTTGGTGTGTGAGGGGAACTGTCCTTAAAAAGGGATATCCCCTTTAGTTTCACTTTTCATCTTTATGCCACATTTGAATCTTCATTTGTTTTGGACCCGGGGGCCTCTTTTTGTGAGATTTATAAGTTAATGGGGAGCCGGTACCCGCAGGTCCTTAAAACTCCTCAAGCCCTCTGTGTGATTAATAGTGTGGGACAAAACTGATTTCGATATCTTCGGCCCAACAGAACAATTGAACATTCCACATTTGTTTAAAATTTCACTAAGTGATCTTATTTCGTCCAATACCTATTCTGATGATTGGGACTTTGAGACTGTTAATGACATAATGTTTGACCTAGAAAAATCTGCTGCATTTTCTAAAAATGAATATTTAGAGGGTTCATCAGACTATGAACAACTGTATTGCTATAACCACTATGGTCATCATTTTTTGCATAAATCGGCAAACCCTAGAAATGTGTTTATGTTTAACCAATGGGAGCATTGTCCTACACCACCAAAAGGCAGTTCAAAAACATTTGCTAATAAGTTTCCATATTTTTCAGGATACAATACATCTGATCCAGGAACGTTTTACTATAAAAATATAAACAAAACAGGCATGAAAATTATGTTAACAAATACAAAACAGATTTACTCTGCAGCATTTATTGCCCAACTGTCTAGACATGGTTTCAACCTTTGGAAAGACAAAATAGACACAAAATCGGTCTGGGGTACTAAAAATTGGCAAGTGCAGGGGATAGAAGCTTTATTTAGAGCATGCATCATCCCTCAGCAAATAATGTTTTTGAATGAAACTGTCCAACAAACGTCTTGTCTTGGACTAGCCAAGATCAAAGAGATGAAAACCCCTTCTGTACCAACACCTGCAAGTGATAACAATACACAGGCAGCGGTTACAGTTGACACAATACTACAACTCAACAGAACTAATCCTGATTGGAAAAAATGGTTGATCTGGCCCACAGACAGAAACAACTGTCAGGAAAGATTCCTGAATAAAACTCAGGGCTTTACTATTCACAGGCCAGACCCAAGATATGTCCAAAGACAACATCCGGGGGTAGTAACAACATACAGTGTAAGAAAATTGTGCCTCGATTGGCTGCAGAAATCTACACTACAGGATGTGAAACAACACTTATCCTTACTTAAAGAAGACGCAGACCGTAGGGAATTCTTGCTTGGACCAAGAAAACCGCGTCAAAAACGTTTCATATATGCCGGCATCTATGCTGCTTATAATGAAGCATGGAAGGTGTCACAGATAGAGGCCGCAGAACGAATACGTGAACTTGATCGTATTAATTTAGAGAAAACACTCACTGTGGTCGACAATGGGTTAACAACTTTGTCCTCCAGAATTTATTCATTGGACAGTATTGTATCCTCTGCTATCGACATACTAGAACAAGATCTGGCGATGTTACAACAAGGCCAATCTCAATTACGTTCTATTGTGTTATTAAGCTGGACGCTGCAATCTTTGCGAGCGGGCTATGTGCCTTGGCGTTTTATCAACACGTCGGCTCTGTTTGCAGAATACAATCTCACTGATAAACAGATCGAACTGGCACAAAGAGGAGCAAAGTATACAGTGCTGAGCATTGAAAAACTGGAAAAATTACCATTCACAGTGGCAGAAAAACCAGCTACAGAATGGCTTATTCATGGCAAAACCACGCTACCTGTGACTACTTTTCAGTTTCAGTATTGCCTCAAACAGATGCAAGCAGGCAAATATGAAAGGTTGGGTAAGGAATACATTAAGACATCTTGGAATTTACCTTACACATATAGATGTTGGAGTGGGGATCGTGAAGTGTTTCTGAGCGGTACACACTGTAAAAGTGCACCTAGCGGTTCACTAATATGTCAGGACATTTCTTTACACGGGGCTTGTAATGGTTCCGTGGCAAATTTGTCTTGCCATCAGCAGGGTACACCAGCTGCTGTGATTAATCCAACGTTTGGACAACTTTCTAATGGGAGTTACCTCATGTTGAATGATCAGAGTTGCTGCGGCATGTTGCCAGGCATCCCATATCTAGTAACGGTGAACTCCAGGGTCACTTGCTGTATGCAAGTATTGTTTGCCCCAATAGACACAGTCAGGGAGTCGCCTTTGTGGCCTTCGCTGAACGTCTCTTTTATAAGATTTGATACTTTAAGCAAAATGAAAGCCATGCTTATACAACAAACAGTGCCTTTGACCTCGGCCAAAGAAACCTATGATCTACAAATTGCAAGGACTTCGGCTGAGATACAAACTTTAATACGTACAAACTGCCCTATACATTTCGTAGAAATGATAGGACGTATCTTTAACATGTCAGATACAAGCGGAATTGTACATGTATTTAAGACCATCTGTTCCGGACTGTTAGCACCTTTACAGGCAGTCCTCGGAATCATCCCAAACTTTGCACATTCGGTGTTTGGTGGCATACCATTAATTCTAGCACTCGTTGCCGGAATTCTATTTCTCTTCCTGCTATTACGCTATGGCCAGCCTATTCGCAGACATCACTCCGAGCGAAGTGGAGAAAGCTCTCCTTGAACGAAAGTGCCGTGAGCGAATAGTACAGCTTTTGGGCATGACTCGTCTACGGGAACTTAATACCACGTGGTTCCTGTCATTCAGACCAATCTGGCAAGATTGCATCTTACCTGTTCTACGATGCCTGCTATGCGGTAAAGAATGCGTGTTGGACACCTGTCTAACATTTCCATCAGATACGCCAACGGATATCGATACTCCGCTGGACCCGATAACGGCCCATGCTCTGTGTTGTCCCCAGAGGCTACCAATCCTGATGACAGCATTCATTGAGATCTCACAGACGCTTCCGGCTGCTGCTGAGGTACGAGATGGATCTACAGGCACACAGGTAACAACGGACGCGAACATTGCTGCGGCATCCTATGCTGAAGGCGATGTTTCACATCTCTGTGCAATTAATCTACTACACGAGGTGTTCCAAATGTCACCAACTTCAGTGGACGATATTTTGTCTACAGAAATAGATGATTTCATGTTTACACCAGACCCATACACTGACTCTGATTCAGCTCACAGTGTACCAGGGACGCAATGAATTTGGCCTTCAAAATTTCAAAAATTGGAAATCTTCCAAAATTGAACTTTTTCCCTTTTTTCCCTTTTTTTTTAACTACATGGCAAATCAATCTGCTTATAGTAGAACTATTCTTATAGTACGGACTTCGCGGTACTTCCACAGACACTTTGTCATCTTATTTGTCTATAAATTTCATTGATTTCCATGACATGAAATGACTTGAACAACTTATCGAACATTTTTTGTCACATGTAAATTATTCCTGCTTATTTCATTTACATTGCATTTTATTTTTTAATATATGCCTGAAATAAGAAGTGATGCATAAAATGTACAGTACTTCCTGCATTCTAATAGGTTTTTAAATGCTTTCAAGAAATATTTTTAGCAATATGCGGTACTCCATTTTATGTTTAGTATTTTAAATGTTTAGCATTTTATTATTATCGTACACACGAAAGTGGAGTGGGTGTTGTATTCCGTATATAGGTTTTCCTGAATCATGTCCTTATATAGGCACAATTCATCATGCCCTTATATGGGCATAGAATCCCAGTCCTTATTTAGGCATTAAACCATGCGCTCCAAATACAGGTATGGTCTCCGACATCCGTCCACCCTAACGTCACAACGAGTCCTTGCAGAACAGACCCTTAGGCTTCGGGAGTTTCCCTAGCACAGGACTATTGATTTCTTCAAGGACTCATCTATTATGCATGAACCAGTACACCTTGAGGGTTCATTCATGACGTCTTCCGCTGTCCGATTCACGTCAATGCTAACATTCTGAGGTACCCCTCAGATATAAATATACCTTCCCTCGCCCTTGTAAATCAGAGGAGACCTCGACTTCAGAGGAGCCCGTATCCCGGCCTGACGCACTGAGAAGACGCTGTCATCCCTGCACGCAGAGAGTCCAGCTTCCAGTGATCTAACTTCCCTCGCGGGGTGTTGGAGTCCGAGTCTGGCAAGAGATTCCCACCTCTCTCATTCTTAAGGTATGGAGCTGACTAGAACCTAGAGGGACTCTTGGCATACATACTCTTAGTATACCATACTAGAGAATACTCCACCTACTTCATACCTCTCCCTACACCTAGGTTAGGTTAGGTCAGAGGTCTTCAAACTTTTGGATGCCGAGACCCCCCTGTCAACATTTTGAGGCGTAAGGACCCCCTCCTGACAAAAATTTCTAAACCTGTAGGCAGGGCTACTGGAATTATGAGGCAGGTGAGGACCAAATTACGTGACAGGCTTGACTAAATTGTGTGGGGAGAAAAGGTAAATGATGTTATGTGATGCAGCGTACACAGTAACACTGAGGAAAGATTTCACCCCATCAGTACCAGTGTATAAGCAAAATACAGCAATTAACATCAGAAAGATTTCTAGTCAACCTTTGTGAAGGGCCTTCCACTCCGCAGGAATACGTGCTGCCACATTAGAAGCTCACTTGGCCCTGGCCGGGAGAAGCAGGGGTCCCTTAAAACCCTGGCGGTTTTGTGCAGAGTTAAGCAGAGTTAAGCAGTTTACCCATGCAGCTTTCCTCTCACCCCCTCCCTTCCATCCCTCTGTCCTCTCCTAACCCCGGATCCCTCTCTCATTTTGCAGGCCATTTTATTTCACCCCTTTTTACAACTTCTGAACTCTCCCCATTCAACCTCTCACTTCACCTTTAACACTCCCAGCCAGGGCTGGTCCTAACACTGGTCGCACACGGTGCAACAGTCTTTTTGGTGCCCCACCCCCGTTTCCTCCTTCTCCATGAATTCCTTCACTGCCACTCACCAACAATTCACCTCATCTCTCTATAGCACCTTTCTGACAAACATTTCATTTTTTTTATAGCGCTACTCATAGTTTACTCACACTCATTTCTGTGATCTGCATGGTACATATTCTTTGTAGCAGGAACGTTAACCCTCTGCACTGTGTGGGTGACAAGAGTGCCCATGTGAGTGCACGGTGAGCGATGCAACAGTGTGAGAGTAGGGTAAGAGGAGTGACTGCAGGGTGAGTGAGGTGGCTTATGAATTTAGGTGCGGATGCAAGTTCAGAATGGGACGAATGAGTGTATGATTACTGATGGGCTTGTTTGAGTGAGTTGCATATTGAGCAGTGAGGGGGACAGGTGAGTGAAGTGTCACATGAGTGCAGGATGAGTAGTGTACTCGTGTGGCTGCAGGGTGAGGTATAGGATGAACAGCGCAAGTGCATTGTGAGTGCAGAGTGATCACTGTGAGTGCAGGGTGAGCGGGTGAATGGTGTGAGTGCATTGTGATCGCTGTGAATGCAGGGTGAGCGTGAAAGTGAAGGGCGAGAATGACGAGTGAGTTGTCTGAATGCAGAGTGCATTCCCAGACACTTGAAGTAACTCAGCATGTTATGGACGGCGGCGTAGGGTTTAAGATCTAAGTTAAACTATTGCTATTATGGCATTAATCGAGGAAATAAATAATGTGCTGATCCTGCAACAAACTTCCAGTCCTATGGTTAGGGTTGCCAGCAGATTATTTTGATGGCCCAGTCGGTACAAAAATAAGTAGTCATCTAAAGCTGTATTTTAAGCACTTATCTGTGCATACTTCGAACAGCAAATATAAATAGAAAGCACTTTTAATTGTGTTCTAGGGCTGCCTCAATGATCCATGACTGATAATTAAAGAGAACAAAGACAGAAAAGTCACATAACGAATGCAAACATACTTTTTATTTATAAGTCTATTTAGTGTCAAGGAGGTCTTTGCAGGCTCTTTAAACAAAACACGGCAGGCATTTTTCTTTTGGCAACCCTACTTTATATTCCTTTTCATGAAATGCATTCTCACACTGCAGCAGTAAAGGTAAAATACAAATGTAAGGAATAGGCAGAGTGGGGGCCCAGGGGGTACTGGAACCAGGAAAAAAACTAAGCCTCTGTAACCAGTTTACAAAGGCATGTAAACATGCAAATGGTCTTTAAAGACCTGTGAAAAACTCGGGCGTGCCGGAGATAAGACTCCAGACACTGCCCAGCCAAGCCCACAGTAGCTCGAGTTGCACTGCAGCAGCCCGGGCTGAGACGCAGGACGGGGGAAGAGGGGGGGCTGAAGCCCTTGGGCCTCGGCAGAAGTGTGACTGGGAAGGCGCGACCACCTTTGCATCACTCCACGGCCCCCCTGGGGGTCGCGCCCCACAGTTTGAAGACCCCTGGGTTAGGTACACTGGGGTAGAACTATCTTAGAGATGCATCGTATGAGTACTCGCATTTTTAGCTCATGTTATTTATGTATGTGAATATACGCTAAAAGATAATGCTAGCGCAGTATTATTTGTTTCTACTGCTTACGCTGTACATTATTTATCTTGCATACTGTCTTGTGATCGTAACAGCACATATCACCTACACGAGAAACAAGACTGTTCAATAAATCCTTTTATTGAAACGCCCGTCTATTCTTTCTGTGTAACTTTGAGGAAAACTAAGCATGCACGATTGAGCTGAGTGAAACGGTTATCTATTGTTTCCACGACTCTGGGACACGTTCTGATCCTAAAGGGAAACAAAGTTGTCATGTTTTGCGGCTGCCAGAAACTACTCCCTTCTTGTTATCCAAGGAGTTTCTAGTGGCCTCTGAGCTAGCTGGCACAAGTAATTAAGTTTAATATACTCGATAGGGACATACCGACCTTAGTCCTATGTCAAGCCTATAGGGTATATTATTCCAATGCGCAGAGCCTATTAGGGAAATAGGAGCTACACTACATGGCGCCCAACGGTTTGGTAAGGCGGTAATTTAACGCTAGATACTGAGTAACTCAGCTGTGCTTTTTCTCTCAGAGACCCCTACCAATATACTCCAAAAGACGTCTGGAGTGGGCAGGGTTAAGTATCCGCCACAGCAAAATAGGGAAGCACCCTATATATTAGCTGTTTGGTTTGCTCAACGTTGAAGGATACAGTGTTCCAAAATATTGTGCACCTTATCTTTTGTTTCCTTGAAACTTGTTCTACATTTTTCAAAAAAACAAATGTCCATATACGGGGACGATAACACCGGGAACGGTGTAGCTGCGGCTGAACCAGTCGTAACAGCTTTTAATTTTACCGGCTTAAATGAAACCGAGGAGGGTGTTATAGACATCCATCCAAACTTAAGAAGAGCCATCACTCTAAAACTTATAAAACACGGCCTACCACCGAGAGGCGGTAGAGCAGTTTTCGTGATATAGGCACACGAATCCTTTCAGACAGAGGTATTCTATTCATGGATAGTATTCCCAGAATCAAATCCAGTAACAAAACTGTTTCACTTCTACAAGGAGGATGATCCACCAGAGGAATATATTCCTTTCGAGGATATTGAAATTCCATTAACATTGTTTGCCGGTTTTACAAAACAAATAACATTAATAAAAAGAAGATTCTCATACTACATATGCCTCCTGAGTGACTTCAATCAGAGTGCGCCTTCCTGATTTATGGAATTTCTTGCTTGTTTGACATCCTCCAGCAGCGGATGTCGGGAGTAGCTGCACTCGTATGGAATATATGAAACTGGTGGAATTTAAGTGCTTGACCCTGGTCAGCTGCTGTGTGCATCTTTTTGTTTGTAATACCAGGAGCATCAGCTCTGGTTTAAAGGCGCCCTAAAACATCACAGAAACATTACCAGGCTCAGTCCCCTAGGGAGACCAGGAGCAACATGGCCGATTCTAGCCGGCTACACACCTCATCCTGAACTGGATATAATGTCAGATGAGGAACTACTTACTCAACTACAAGAGTTAATAAAAATCTACAGACAATTGGTCCAATATGTCATGCGGACTTTCACAGTCCAACCACCATTAACAATTCCAAATCAGACCCCTCATCTGGGGACTACACTAAAAATTACACCACAGACTCTCTACTCAGTCTGGGTAAAATGCCCACAAAACGTGAGCAAATTCCATTCTGGATAGCTCAAAAAATTATTCAAATAGAAGCAGTATTTCCAAAAACTAGCCCTTATGAGAAACACAGAATCCTAACAATCAGTTTACCAATGGGGATCACACCAGAACTGGAAGACTGCACCACTTGGGGCTCAGTCTTTGCTGCCATCTATACTAAAACACATGGTATTCCATCAATTGCGGTAATACCTGATGTCCTGAAACAAATTCAAAATGAATACGGGGCAGAGCCTGCTCTGAATTTAGGTATGAAATTACTGAAAAATTTCGATCAGGTCTCAACAATAATATTATCTAATATTAAAGGGGAGGCAGCAGCAGTGGCGATCCGCCAATGATTAAGAGAATTCGATGTTACAGAACATCAAACTGAACTACCCAGAATAATTGAACAATCCTATGCAGAATTAGGCAGAGAAAGTTTGTGTGGAAGACCATTAAAACCAAAACTATCTGAGAATCCTGAAAAGGACTCTATTAAACAAACTCCTACATCTTCTAAAAAGAAGTGGGAAACTAATAAACAAAATTCAAATGAGAAACGTTCTCAATCCCGAGGTAGGTCTCCTCAAAAGGAGCCCTCTGAAAGGAGGTATAACCTCAGGAATAGGGATAATTTGAAAAAACCTGACAGGTATCAAGATACTGATACACGTTCCTCTCGTACCTTTCAGATCTCATCACAGACATCGGGAAGAAGAGGACGGTCAGAACATAGAGAAGAATGCGTGAAATCCAAGGAAGATAAACACGCTCCAAAAAATAAAACAAAACCTCAATTCTCCAAAAAGAAAGTAGCAGGTCTGAAGATCAGACATGCCGAGGATACTGAGAACACAACTCAGGAACAGAGAATGGGCTCAGACAATGCTGGACAGTGCAGCAGAAGTCACAATAGCTCACCAGAACCTGAAGGAACTTCTGGAGATGGTGGACTTGAATGAGTACATCACAGTAGAGACTGTAGACACCAGGGTTAGTACTCCACAAAGGTTATATGAAATAACACTCTGAATGGAGGGAGACACACCAAGACAGGTGAAAACACTCTTTTGGGAAAAACTTTCAAAGGGCTATGACATACTTCTAGCAGAAAAAGACTGGCCACCACAATTTGTCAGGGAGTGCCCACATGGCGAGGACATTATTATGCCTGCCTTCTCCAACCATATTCCAATTCACCAAAAATATACATATGCCAGGAAATGGGCAGTAGCCCAGGCCCCAGCATTATATAAAAATCATGTAGGATGGGATGAGGACTCACCTCACCATAAAATACATCTGAAACATGAACCAACTGCACAAAGGCAGTACCCAATAAAGCAAGAAGCTAAAAAACAGGTCAGGGAGATCTTAGATCAACTTGAATACCAAGGGGTGATTGAAACATGCACCTCCTCAATGAACAATCCTTTGTTTCCTGTCTCCAAACCAGACAACACCTATCATCTAGTTTTGGATTACAGACATTTAAACACTTGTTCTAAAACATTTGCAGTTCAAAATGCACATGGTACAGCATTAATGAATAACATTGTGCGTAAAAAATATAAAACCACATTAGATATCTCAAATGGTTTCTTTTGTCAAAACATAGCACCTGAAAGCAGGTACTTAACAGCTTTCTCCATAATGGGGACCCAGCGTCAATTTTGTCGACTCCCACAAGGGTTCAAGAACAGCCCGGGGTTATTCTCAGCGAGGGTAACAGAGTTACTACAAATTTATGATAATGAGGCATTGTCATATATCGATGACATCTATCTGACAGACGATGACCTGGAAAAACACTTGAACAGGGTGAATACCATTATATTGGGCTTCGCCTCTGAGGGCTACAAATTCAACTTCAAAAAATCCAGAATTGCCCATCTCAATGTCCTCTTTTTAGGATTAGAGCTTTCAAGTGAAGGAAAGAGCTTGGCAGCTAACTTTTTAGAAAAGTGTGCGCTGCTCCAACCTCCAAAAACGCTGAAAAACTTACAATCCATCCTGGGTTTCCTAAATTTTGGAAGAACATACATTCTAAATTACGCGGAAAGGGTTAAACCTCTCTACGCACTAATCAAACCTGATTTTTCAATCAAAAATTGGACACAAGAACATACAGAAATCTTGCATTCACTCCAGGCTAACATGTTAGCAACAAATCACTTACAAACACGTGTAAGTCAACGCAATTTAGTGATCCGAATAATTTCGGGTCAATGCGGATTCACCTACTTAACATTTAATGAGGGTGAAAAAATACCAATTGCATACAAATCCCATTTGTATACACAAGCAGAAATGCGCTTCACTTCAACTGAAAAATGTCTGACGGCAGTTCAAACCGCTGTAGCAAAAGAAAGAGCCCTAGCACAAGGGAAACGCATTATTGTCGTTACCCCAGTACCTGCATTTGAAGCGGTCACAAAAGCGAGCATTCCAAATGCTAAAGCATTACATCCAAGATGGATACAATGGGTTAATTCTCTTGCTGCAACAGATGTTGAATATGTTTTTGTTCCTGATCTAAAAACACAAGCGTTCCTGCAATATGAACAAGAATGTCCTCTGCCCACTGAAATTCTGCCTCTCGATCAGTACGAATTCATAATTTACACTGACGGATCCGCAGAACCCGCAACAGGGGGTAAGCAAGCTTACAGTGCAGCGTGTGCAATCATTAAAGGTCGCATGCGAGATGGCATCTTCAGACCTATGGTCACAAAGACACAATCTCTAGGAGATTGTACAGCTCAGCGAGCTGAGCTACAAGCATTCAAACTGGCACTTGAAAGTACAGATCGCGAATTCCCCACACTAATAGTGTGCGATTCTCTTTACTGTGTGCAGTCGTATAATGAATATATACAAACTTGGCTTGAAAACGGGTTCAAAGATGCAAAAGGTGGCACAATAAAGCACAAAACGCTTTGGGAACAAGTAGTTCAGTTGAAAAACGAACTACCAAAGGCTCACATGATACACACACTGAGTCATCAACGTGATGGCGTTCACGTTGCAGGGAATTCATTGGCTGACGAAGCTGCAAAGGGGGCTGTTCAGACGGCTTCCGTAGCTGCGATCACTCGTTCAAAAACGAAAATAGACAGTGAGATAATGTTGGCTGTCAATGCTACAAGCAAAGGCAGTGGTGCAGCGTTACCAAAAAGTTTCCACTCAAGTACTCTTATGTAATTGATGTGAACAACGTTCCTTTTGCTCGAATCCCTGGAGTGGGGGATAGGGTAATTCCAAACATGGAACGTAGAGCAGCTTTGATTTATGAAACACATCTGGGGGAGGGTCTGTCACATCAAGGGATCTCTAAAACAATATTGACATTAAAAGAGATGTACTGGTGGCCTGGGATGAATACAGAAATACACATATTCATCAACAACTGCATAGACTGCAAATTACAGCGAGAAAGCCACCAGACACCATGCTACGAATGTAGCTGCCCTGCACAGACACCATTGTTAGACAGCATTAGACTATCTATGCACAGGCGTCCTCGTGGACAAGTGCAATCCCACAAATACTAAATCAAGGTTCCTATGGATATGGCCTCAGCGCTCGGCTGACGCTCAAACTGTTATAAAAGATTTGCGAGTCTTTATCGGCACATACGCAATAGGCACACTACATTCTGACCAGGGCCCTGCGTTTAGCTCTCGGGCTTACAAAGAAGCCATGGCCAGTCTGGGCGTTGCATTGCGGTACTCCTCTCCATTCCATCCTGAGGGAAATTCGGTTGTGGAAAGGAAAATCCGGGACATAAAGCAGTCTATAACAGCTAGGGTATTAGGTTCGGGTGATGGGTGGGTCAAACATCTATTTGGGGTCCAACGCTCATTAAACAATTTGCCAAGAAGTTCTCTAGGGGGGTCACTCCATATGAGGTCCTATTTGGGACAAGAATGTGGGTACCAGACCTCGAACACGTAGGCACAGTGGTGAAAAATAAACCCTTTGATATCAAAGATCGTTTGGCTGTTTTACAGGAACTAAATGAACTAAGATCGAAACAAAGCAACGTGTTACTGCAGCCAACCACCACTGGGGATCAACCGGCTGTCCCAGCAAGGCCTGTCTGGATTCCAAAAGTTGGGGATGTAGTCAGAGAAAAGATTGCGGTCAAGAAGGAATTTGGACCTTCTTACAGACAACCAGTACCTGTCTTAGCTGTTCAAGGAACAAGAACAGTACTACTGCCGCCCCTTGCTGGAAAAAAGGAGAAAAGATTTGTGTCCATCGACCTCATCAAACCACAGTATGTGGCCAATACTAAATAGTAGGCCTCGTGGACTCCGACCTAGTAGCAGACGCACTCCTCTCGCTACTATCCAAGAGGTTCAGACTGAAAGACTGATAACCATCGAGAATTCAGCAGTAACAGATGAAGGACTGAGTAACAATGCTATGGAACTCATCCCTCTTGAAACTCAAGTAACAGTTCGTCCAAATACACCTGTCTACACCAACGTAGCAAGTGATCAACTGGTTCCAGCGATTTCAACAAATCCTGATGCAATTTCAACAATTGACAGAACTGCTTCTGGCTATTTCATTAACTTTGATACGTTCTCAGAAGATCCCAGTGAACCTGAAACGACGCCAGCATCATTAACTTTCAAACAGCAAGTACAAGACTTTCTTCACTTTCTGAAAAAGACTTATCTGGTTTCACCATGGATTGAACTCTGGATTATTTCTGGAATATTTGTTTTCCTGCTTTGGCTAGCTTTGGTTATGACTAGAGCGTGCTTATAAATGGCAGATACATCCGTGTGAACACTGAAAGAAAAGATGTGAACTTACTTTTGAAACCACATAAATCTTCCCATCGTGAAGCAAGAGACTTGTCACAGTGAACATCACAGCCGTTCCTATACAGGATGGTATAGTGTGGGACAAAACTGATTTCGATATCTTCGGCCCAACGGAACAATTGAACATTCCACATTTGTTTAAAATTTCACTAAGTGATCTTATTTCGTCCAATACCTATTCTGATGATTGGGACTTTGAGACTGTTAATGACATAATGTTTGACCTAGAAAAATCTGCTGCATTTTCTAAAAATGAATATTTAGAGGGTTTATCAGACTATGAACAACTGTATTGCTATAACCACTATGGTCATCATTTTTTGCATAAATCGGCAAACCCTAGAAATGTGTTTATGTTTAACCAATGGGAGCATTGTCCTACACCACCAAAAGGCAGTACAAAAACATTTGCTAATAAGTTTCCATATTTTTCAGGATACAATACATCTGATCCAGGAACGTTTTACTATAAAAATATAAACAAAACAGGCATGAAAATTATGTTAACAAATACAAAACAGATTTACTCTGCAGCATTTATTGCCCAACTGTCTAGACATGGTTTCAACCTTTGGAAAGACACAATAGACACAAAATCGGTCTGGGGTACTAAAAATTGGCAAGTGCAGGGGATAGAAGCTTTATTTAGAGCATGCATCATCCCTCAGCAAATAATGTTTTTGAATGAAACTGTCCAACAAACGTCTTGTCTTGGACTAGCCAAGATCAAAGAGATGAAAACACCTTCTGTACCAACACCTGCAAGTGATAACAATACACAGGCAGCGGTTACAGTTGACACAATACTACAACTCAACAGAACTAATCCTGATTGGAAAAAATGGTTGATCTGGCCCACAGACAGAAACAACTGTCAGGAAAGATTCCTGAATAAAACTCAGGGCTTTACTATTCACAGGCCAGACCCAAGATATGTCCAAAGACAACATCCGGGGGTAGTAACAACATACAGTGTAGGAAAATTGTGCCTCGATTGGCTGCAGAAATCTACACTACAGGATGTGAAACAACACATATCCTTACTTAAAGAAGATGCAGACCTTAGGGAATTCTTGCTTGGACCAAGAAAACCGCGTCAAAAACGTTTCATATATGCCGGCATCTATGCTGCTTATAATGAAGCATGGAAGGTGTCACAGATAGAGGCCGCAGAACGAATACGTGAACTTGATCGTATTAATTTAGAGAAAACACTCACTGTGGTCGACAACGGGTTAACAACTTTGTCCTCCAGAATTTATTCATTGGACAGTATTGTATCCTCTGCTATCGACATACTAGAACAAGATCTGGCGATGTTACAACAAGGCCAATCTCAATTACGTTCTATTGTGTTATTAAGCTGGACGCTGCAATCTTTGCGAGCGGGCTATGTGCCTTGGCGTTTTATCAACACGTCGGCTCTGTTTGCAGAATACAATCTCACTGATAAACAGATCGAACTGGCACAAAGAGGAGCAAAGTATACAGTGCTGAGCATTGAAAAACTGGAAAAATTACCATTCACAGTGGCAGAAAAACCAGCTACAGAATGGCTTATTCATGGCAAAACCACGCTACCTGTGACTACTTTTCAGTTTCAGTATTGCCTCAAACAGATGCAAGCAGGCAAATATGAAAGGTTGGGTAAGGAATACATTAAGACATCTTGGAATTTACCTTACACATATAGATGTTGGAGTGGGGATCGTGAAGTGTTTCTGAGCGGTACACACTGTAAAAGTGCACCTAGCGGTTCACTAATATGTCAGGACATTTCTTTACACTGGGCTTGTAATGGTTCCGTGGCAAATTTGTCTTGCCATCAGCAGGGTACACCAGCTGCTGTGATTAATCCAACGTTTGGACAACTTTCTAATGGGAGTTACCTCATGTTGAATGATCAGAGTTGCTGCGGCATGTTGCCAGGCATCCCATATCTAGTAACGGTGAACTCCAGGGTCACTTGCTGTATGCAAGTATTGTTTGCCCCAATAGACACAGTCAGGGAGTCGCCTTTGTGGCCTTCGCTGAACGTCTCTTTTATAAGATTTGATACTTTAAGCAAAATGAAAGCCATGCTTATACAACAAACAGTGCCTTTGACCTCGGCCAAAGAAACCTATGATCTACAAATTGCAAGGACTTCGGCTGAGATACAAACTTTAATACGTACAAACTGCCCTATACATTTCGTAGAAATGATAGGACGTATCTTTAACATGTCAGATACAAGCGGAATTGTACATGTATTTAAGACCATCTGTTCCGGACTGTTAGCACCTTTCCAGGCAGTCCTCGGAATCATCCCAAACTTTGCACATTCGGTGTTTGGTGGCATACCATTAATTCTAGCACTTGTTGCCGGAATTCTATTTCTCTTCCTGCTATTACGCTATGGCCAGCCTATTCGCAGACATCACTCCGAGCGAAGTGGAGAAAGCTCTCCTTGAACGAAAGTGCCGTGAACGAATAGTACAGCTTTTGGGCATGACTCGTCTACGGGAACTTAATACAACGTGGTTCCTGTCATTCAGACCAATCTGGCAAGATTGCATCTTACCTGTTCTACGATGCCTGCTATGCGGTAAAGAATGCGTGTTGGACACCTGTCTAACATTTCCATCAGATACGCCAACGGATATCGATACTCCGCTGGACCTGATAACGGCCCATGCTCTGTGTTGTCCCCAGAGGCTACCAATCCTGATAACAGCATTCATTGAGATCTCACAGATGCTTCCGGCTGCTGCTGAGGTACGAGATGGATCTACAGGCACACAGGTAACAACGGACGCGAACATTGCTGCGGCATCCTATGCTGAAGGCGATGTTTCACATCTCTGTGCAATTAATCTACTACACGAGGTGTTCCAAATGTCACCAACTTCAGTGGACGATATTTTGTCTACAGAAATAGATGATTTCATGTTTACACCAGACCCATACACTGACTCTGATTCAGCTCACAGTGTACCAGGGACGCAATGAATTTGGCCTTCAAAATTTCAAAAAATTGGAAATCTTCCAAAATTGAACTTTTTTCCCTTTTTTTTCGAACTACATGGCAAATCAATCTGCTTATAGTAGAACTATTCTTATAGTACGGACTTCGCGGTACTTCCACAGACACTTTGTCATCTTATTTGTCTATAAATATCATTGATTTCCATGACATGAAATGACTTTGATTTTTGAACAACTTATCGAACATTTTTGTCACATGTAAATTATTCCTGCTTATTTCATTTACATTGCATTTTATTTTTTAATATATGCCTGAAATAAGAAGTGATGCATAAAATGTACAGTACTTCCTGCATTCTAATAGGTTTTTAAATGCTTTTAAGATATATTTTTTTAGCAATATGCGGTACTCCATTTTATGTTTAGTATTTTAAATGTTTAGCATTTTTATTATTATCGTACACACGTAAATGGAGTGGGTGTTGTATTCCTCTTTGGGTGTCCGTATATAGGTTTTCCTGAATCATGTCCTTATATAGGCACAATTCATCATGCCCTTATATAGGCATAGAATCCCAGTCCTTATTTAGGCATTAAACCATGCGCTCCAAATACAGGCATGGTCTCCGACATCCGTCCACCCTAACGTCACAACGAGTCCTTGCAGAACAGACCCTTAGGCTTCGGGAGTTTCCCTAGCACAGGACTATTGATTTCTTCAAGGACTCATCTATTATGCATGAACCAGTACACCTTGAGGGTTCATTCATGACGTCTTCCGCTGTCCGATTCACGTCAATGCTAACATTCTGAGGTACCCCTCAGATATAAATATACCTTCCCTCGCCCTTGTAAATCAGAGGAGACCTCGACTTCAGAGGAGCCCGTATCCCGGCCTGACGCACTGAGAAGATGCTGTCATCCCTGCACGCAGAGAGTCCAGCTTCCAGTGATCTAACTTCCCTCGCGGGGTGTTGGAGTCCGAGTCTGGCAAGAGATTCCCACCTCTCTCATTCTTAAGGTATGGAGCTGACTAGAACCTAGAGGGACTCTTGGCATACATACTCTTAGTATACCATACTAGAGAATACTCCACCTACTTCATACCTCTCCCTACACCTAGGTTAGGTTAGGTACACTGGTGTAGAACTAGCTTAGAGACGCATCGTATGAGTACTCGCATTTTTAGCTCATGTTATTTATGTATGTGAATATACGCTAAAAGATAATGCTAGCGCAGTATTATTTGTTTCTACTGCTTACGCTGTACATTATTTATCTTGCATACTGTCTTGTGATCGTAACAGCACATATCACCTACACGAGAAACAAGACTGTTCAATAAATCCTTTTATTGAAACGCCCGTCTATTCTTTCTGTGTAACTTTGAGGAAAACTAAGCATGCACGATTGAGCTGAGTGAAACGGTTATCTATTGTTTCCACGACTCTGGGACACGTTCTGATTCTAAAGGGAAACAAAGTTGTCATGTTTTGCGGCTGCCAGAAACTACTCCCTTCTTGATATCCAAGGAGTTTCTAGTGGCCTCTGAGCTAGCTGGCACAAGTAATTAAGTTTAATATACTCGATAGTGACATACCGACCGTAGTCCTATGTCAAGCCTATAGGGTATATTATTCCAATGCGCAGAGCCTATTAGGGAAATAGGAGCTACACTACTGGCTCCTCTTGAACCCCATGACAGAGAGGGCGGTATCCTTAACCTATAAGAACCTGATGAATAATTCCCCTGAACCTCTGCAGATGCTGTGGGAAACATAGGATGGAGACCTTGGACTTATAGAAGAGAAGGATTAGTTGGAGGCTATACAAAGTCCCAGAGAGATGGCCATATGGGCTCTGTGCCACCTCATTGAATTGCGAATACTCCAAAGATCATACTATTCCAGGACGCTTCTGCATCGCCTCGGGAAGTGCGACACCACCATACGTGCCAGGGGTTGTGGTAGTGAGACAGGTTTCTTTTTTCACATACTCTGGGAATGTCCGGAAATATAACGCTACTGGAGGGGGGTGGTTCAAATTATGGCCAAAGCCACTGGATTCAACATGCCGCTGACGGCCAGGAGGCACCTCATATGTATAAGTGGCGAAGAGGAGTGGCCTAAATACCAAAACATATGCCTTACGTTGGCCTCTGGGATAGCCAAGAGAAATTTAGCCCTGACCAGGGGGGCGAGTGGGATGACACGCATTACGGAATGGGAAGCTGGTGTGGACTGGTGCCAGAGGCCGAACATGTGGTGTACCAGAGTCAGGGCTACCCAAAGAAATGGGAGAAAGTCTGGGACAGCTGGTGTATATACAGGGAATAGAGGGAGCCCTCAAAAATGGGTTGAACGATACCTTGAGTGCGGAACTGGGGTCACTGTCGAAATTTCATCATAAAGCATTGCTAACAACTGTATGCTCAATTCTTATTTTATGTATCCTAGTGGTTATGCCACTCGTACTGTACTTTGTTCTTTTATGATGTCTATTCTGTACATGATAACCCATTTATGCTTACTGTAGCACTGAGCAACTTAAAATAATTAAAAAAAAGAAAAAAAAAATCAATGGCAGACAAAGGACAAATTAGAACCTAATTAAGGTTCTTAAGGATGTGAGTCGGGGTACTGAGACTTTGAAGACGCTGCCTAACCTAAAGCAGGAAAGCAGTGCTCATGACAGCTTCAACTAAAATCTACGTTCTAATCCCTAAAAAGAAAGATGGGGTGGATAACATTCAAGCATGGAGTTTTAATAACAAGGATTAGCCTATGCGTGTCTATCAACTGAGCTTTGCAAAGGCATTTCTAAACACATGGGCTTAAAAAAGGGGCATCTAACGATGACGTTAAAGAAAGACTGCAAGTTACATTAAAAATATGAATAGGGTTTGAATGGGACATATCCACAATTAAAACATGTATTTTTTTTTTAACAGGGGGTCTTCGCGGACAGTTTCCAAAGAAGAGGAATTGCTAGAAAGATGTCTAACAATGGACCATGATGAAGGATGATAGGGTAGGACTGAAGAAAATTCAACAATGGGACCTAATGAACCTTGCTTGGTGGAAAACCTGCAGTTAATAGGAATTCTAGCATCCCTGCTCTTTAGAACGATTTCCAATAACTGTGCTTGACTGGGGGACACATAGGTAAAATGGCCCAGGTGGTATGTCTGCATAGGACAGTTTTGTGTATGAATTCCTAACAATTTGACTAGGTTGAAAGTGTTTGGAACTAGACGCAGTTGAGGGACATACAACAAAGGGGCTTGTTGGTTCCATATCTGACAACTGGTCTTGGTCATAAGAAGTTGAGCTTGGGGATCTGGCTCATGGCTAGGTTAAAATAAAGCCTGTGTGGAGATTTCAATGGTTAGGGTTTATTTAAAGATGTTTAACCATGGGGCTTTAAGAATCCGTAACCATGTCACAATGCGGCTTATCCTAAGAAACTGTAGAAACATATCTGTAGTGTAAGGATCTACAACAATAGGGAGTAGTGTAAGCATTACTAACAATTGGGCTTGGAGTAATGATTGTAAGCAATGGAACTTGCACGATGATGGGCAGTGACTGGTCATTGTTATAGGTGGAATATTTTGTTCGTACTGTCAGACAATGCTTACTTGAACTGCTTGCTGTTTTGCGATTCCTGGATCTGTTGCGCTGCCCGCTTGGCGCTGCTGCGTAGTTCTTTTAAGTTATCCCAGAAGCCATCTTCCACCTCATCAGTGCCCACATCTGTGCAGGACCCTGCGGGAACAATAAACAGGAACAAAGGCACTTGAGAAAGAATCCATACATTGTCTGTTTTATGAGGACCACCAGCCTACTGTTCTTTTTGGAGTACACTTCACAAAGGGACAGTTCTACATTAAGGTTGCTACAAAGGCTGTCCTATGGATCCATAATGAACGGCACAACACAGCACAAGGTTACATTCAATGGGCTAAAACAAGCCTTACTGCATGGGCACGGGTGCACCCACAAGTCAGAATATCATTTTGCCTATGGCTTCCCTTCACCACATCAAATGATGCACTTTCTGCTGAATTTCAGGCCAACATCTATAATTACATATCAAGGATTAGTGCTGAATAGTTTACATGTGTGAAGGATGTGCTGAAATTGACCAATCGGGTTATGCATGTGAGATGCCCATTGACGTCGCTTGCATCTACAGGGAGCTTTGGAAGCAGGATGGACGACATGATAACTATGAACATTTGGAATATCCATGGAAAGGGATATTACCTGCCCTTGCCAGGGTACAGAGCAAACTAAATGCCACCCCTGGCGTGCGGTATGTGAAGGTGCCCAGGAATCACACAGCTCAGACTTTAGATTACAACTGGCTGTATTTTCTGCCTCCGCAGAGCCCACCCATGGACTGAAATCTAGGCCTTCGCTATCCTCCGCCCCAGGGCTTAAAGTGGGATGAAAAAACTGGGGGGAACTCTCAAAGGGGCATGACCGATGTATTTAATGGCGTGGCTTAAAAATACGTAAACTTAAATTCTGTGCTTAGCATAGTGTGCCGCCTGAGTGGTAGTTTGCTACTTCATTACATCCAGATATATAATACAACAAGTAACATTACACCTACAACAAGCCAGGCCGATTGGCTTTGTCAATGATTGTTAGTTGCATAAGAGAAATAATCAACAACTATAGCTTCATAGTATATAATATTGAAAATGCTTCAGTTCTGAAATGATGAGCCTGTGAAAGAACTATAAAGAGGCTCTTAAAAGATACATCACAGGCAGTGAAGGGTGGTACTGCTGCAGAGTTAAGTTTTTTTTTTCCACCCTGAGAGTGATGGCAGAAATGGAGAGCCCGATAGGGACCCGTCTCAGCACCTGATTTTTAGAACTGCCGGAGCTGAGCACCGGCAGGACCCAGCCCACTTAACGCCCTGCTCCTCCCTTTAGAAAGAGGGTGAGATGGACTAGCAGTTAAGGGGTGTGGAACATGAAACCAGAAAACAAGTGCTCCCGGTAAGGCTTCCCCTCTTGGAGTGACCATGTGTAAACCACCATCCCCTTGTGCCAGAGCGGTTGCTAAATAGTGTTAAGTGCAGGGTCGGATTGGTAAGGCGGGCAGTTGGGCAAAGGCCGAGGGGCCGGTATCCGAGTTCCAGCTGTGGGCTGCTTTTTTGGGCAGCCTGGGGGGTCTGATTTGGGCGGTGTCTGCGTTGTTTGGATTCCTGAGTGGCCTTTCCGGAGGCAGATGGGCGTCCATTACCTCCCTTTTACCAACGGGCAGAGGTGTCACTCCCTTTCTCTTGCTGGGCTAGCCCATTAGTGTATGCAGATTGAGCGGGGCAGGGGGGCTGAGCAGAAGTGGTCTCACTTGTTTTCAGGTGTGTTTCACCAGTGTGAAATAATCCCTGCATTTATTTTTATCTAGGTGGAGTTAAGAAAACATGCCTCTATCATAGACCACCCCCTCCTGTTTTCATAAAACTTTGCCGAAGCAGTGTTTTGTGGAAAGGCAATATGCAAATGTGGGCCACTTTTTTTTAGTGTGCCCGGGCCTATTTTTGATCCCAATCCAACCCTGGTTAAGTGCTCTGCAAATAAAGATGACGTGAGAAGCCAAAGATTCTGCCCTTACCTGTAATGGCCAGCAAGGCCAACCCGACGCCAATGGATTTCAGAAACATCTTCAGCTTCGAAAGGAGCTTCGGGCGGTGGAACCTGCGAGGGAAAATATTGAGCTTAGTACAAAAGTGGAGAGGAGGGCCTTAGAGCCGAAAAGGCTGCCAGCACACTGGTGGGTGAGGGCTCCCTTTATGTCGAGTTCCCAACAACATAGCCACAGATCCCTTCAGTAAACACCTCAGTCTGCTGAAATACCAACCCACGCATGTCTGGGAAGTCGCCGCCTGAGGTCTGAGGCCCCCTCAGTAGAGTGCAGCGTCTCTGTGGGCTTTAATACCCGCACCCCATCCTGGCCTGTCAGGTATCGGCTCCTATCACTGCAGTATCTCAGGCGCCCCCAGTCATGCTGCTACGTCCATTCAAGTGTTCCCCATCTTCAGTGTGCTCACAGGTCACCCCTTAACCACCGGCCTTCACCACTGACCACGGCTCCCCATAAGGAAAAGAGCAATTTTCAAACTCATCTGCCTGACACATAAAGCTTTGTCAGGCAATGGACCCAAATATCTAGAGGACAAGCTGATTCCATATCTTCCTATAAGAAATCTTAGATCAAGGAGTCAACTTCTCTGTCCTCGGCGTATTCATACGTCTAGGTTTGGTGGATGAGCTTTTTCTTATCTGGCCCCTACCACTGGAACAAGCTTCACTTGTTCGTTAGGGCATGCACTGAGTTTTCAGGTTTTAAAAAACATCTTAAGACCTGGTTGTTCTAATGGTTGCTTCTCTGTTTATTTGTTGCTTCAGCGCCGAGATGCCCCTTCAGGGGCGATTCGCTGCGCTATATCAAGTATCCATTAACATAACATAACTGAAGTGTGTGGTGCTCAGTGAACCTACGCCCCTCTGTGTCAGATCAGCCCACCTGATATCACGAGGACCTGCACTGGAAGATGCCCCAACCATAGCCTCTCCCATAACTGCAATGTCTGGGCCCACACACTCACCCCTCAGGAAGCATCACTCATCACTGCGGTGTCTGAGGTGCTCTCGCGTTACAGCCAGCACCCTGACTCACTGAAGTGTCCATGGTGCTCAGAGGCCTCGCATCCCCCCACTCAGCAGCCCCAATCCACAGTCTACAGTGCTCGAATCTCACAGCCCAGATGTCGACTTTCACAACCCGCTCAGTTAGAAACCTCCAGCGCTGAATTGTGTCTGTAGCTTCGCTGCCCCATCCTGCAGGGTGAGCCCCCAAGTCAGAAGCCCCTATCAGGGCAGTGCCACTTCCTGTTATATGCCTCCACCCCCTTAAAGCAGCGAAACTCACCTCCCCTGTACCTGGAGTGCAGATGTGCACCTCTTCGGACAAGAATAGCCCCGCACCATAACATCTGGGTCTCTGGCATTCACCGGACCCTCGCAAGCCCCTCTTCCCCAACTCACCTCTGGACTCTCTACACCTGCTGGCTGGCTCGCCTCTGCCGCTGCTCAACCCCTTGTGCCTCGCTCAGTGGTTGAAGTGGGCGGGGTCGGCAGGGCACGGCGTGCCCCTACTTCTTTAATTTCATAGAATCCGTTCCCCTACTTTCTTATTTTAAACATGCCTCCTGGACGGCAGAAATCACCAAGGCCGATAGTTGAGGCTCGGCTTTTGGGGACGGGCGGAACGGGCAGAGAAGGAAAAGGACTCTGGGGCATATTCTCAAGGACACATCGCCGATTTAGCGGCACTTTACCGCCACGAAAGTGGCGATAGATTTATCGCCCTATTCACAAGCCTGTGCTAACAGCCGACATCGTCAGTTTTCCTGCGATAGCTGCCGCTAAAAACATCGCCAAGAATGACAGCGACAACTAACGCTAATGATATGCAGAGTAGGTGTTCCCGGGCAAGAACTCACGAAAACACCACTTCACGATATTCTCAACGACTAGCCAGATCGGCGATGCGGCCCAAAAACAGGCGATAAGGCACGTTAGCAGCAGGGACTTAAGACCTGCTTTTATCTGGTCTTAAGTAGGACGAATACCTGCAGTAGAAAGGGAGCCCAGCCCAGAGCCACATCTGAAGACCAACAGATGCCATGGAGCTACTAATCATGCAGCTTGGAGACCCAAGAGGGCCACAACACCCACCGCCACCACCCCCAGGACCACCCCCGCACCCAGGACCAACCCCCCCGGACTACCACCAAGGCAGCGCAGAACAAGACAGCGGACCTTCCGAAAACGCACAAGCCTCAGAGACTTAACGCCAGAGGATGTCATTGCCCACTACAGGATCAAAAGGACAACCATCCTCCGCATCCTGACCCACATTGCCCACAGGCTGAGGTACCAACACAGCGGACAACCAACATCCCTCCGCAGACAAAGCTGCTGGCTGTGCTGCACTTGTTGGCCTCTGGTACCTTCCAACCAACAACTGCCAGAGTCGGAGGAGTCTCACAGCCAGCCCTATCAAAGTTCATCACACCTGTCTTGGATGCCATCATCAGCTTCATACCCCAGCACCTTCACTTCCTCCACACTGCGCAGGAACAGCTGGAGACCAAGCAAGGCTTCTATGCCATAGTTGGCTTCCCGCACGTGTTGGGGGCAATTGACTGCACACATGTCCTACTTGTGCCCCCTGCCGACACTGCACACAATTACCACAACAGAAAGCACACGCATTCCAAAATGTGCAGGCAATAGTGGACCACCGGGGACTGTTCATCAATGTCGTCGCCAACTTCCCAGGCAGTGTGCATGATTCCTACATCTTCCGACAGTCCATCATCAACCAGCGCTTTCAGGATGGCACCTATGGAAATGCACTGCTCGTCGGTAAGTACCAACGGAACACACCACACACCTCAACTCCACAATCAAACAACTCACAACTGTGGGAATGCACACCTAACAAAATCACATACAACATGCCAACCAACATGCCCACCTACCAGACACGACAACACAAGTAACTGTGGTAACAGGGGCCAGACATGTAGACAAACCATCCACAAAGGCATAGCCCCTCTGACACACAATTGCAGAATGTGGGGAGAGGTGGGAACCAAGAATGTGCGAAGGAGGCAATGGACCCTTGAATAAGAATGTACACAATGCCAAGTGTGGCGGTGATGTGCCGGACAGTCTTGAGTATGCAGAGCACAGACATGTCCATGTGGACATATACTGCTGGTGTTTGTGGTGTTGTGGACAGTGGACGCAACCATGTTACCTCAGGCAGTGGGGAAGACCTTGGACATGTAGCTATGTTACCCCCCCTGTAAGCGTAAGCATAGTGGGATGGGCCGGCGTACGCCAGTCCAGCATAGGAGTGTGAAGAAATGGCCCGGGGCTCTGGGCTTGGTACAGTTCTGGGCTGGCCACAAAAGTGACTATGGCGTGTGTCTCTGTTGTGGTGTCGGCGCCACCCGGCCCTTAATTGACAATGTTGCAATGTAGTGTTGTAGGGATTCTGCACATACACAGAACTATGCACAGCAATGCGGGACTTCGGTATATAGGGGCTACGCCTTCCTACAGCCTTAGTACCCACGAACCCACGACCAGCTAGCTATAGTGTCCCACCTGCCCACCTATACACAGATAGAGAAACAGGTGTTTAGGCAATCCAGAACACAACACTCCCCTAATCACTCCGGGATCGTGGTAACAGGTCATTCCCTTTCGCTCAGACTCTCGTACTCATCCACAACAAGAGATTGACAGAGTCACTGAGTTAGTTTAAAATGTTTATTTTAACTAACGTGCTCTAAAATGCAGTATACGAGCCACTACTAAAATCAGAATGCATAATACAAACATTGTCAGCATTGTAGCAAGTCCATACATTATAAAAGGAGAAATCATTGTATATTGATTCTGGAGACAGGACTATAAAACCTACTCTCCCTCCCCATGGACGGGAAAACTAAGATGATATCATAAAAGATCCCTGGGTTTGTATAGCAGACCCCATACCTCTAAGACATAGATCGTGTCTCTACATCACAGCTCCATACAGCTCTTCATTCTTGAAAAATCTCTCCTCAAGTGTGTCTGCGTGTAACATGCATTCTCCTAATATCAAAAAAAAGGTGCGTGTCCCACAAACAGAGGCTGCAGGGTATGTCTTGTCTATGTGCTAGGGCCTGACCAGATCAAAATAACAAGGGACGGTGTTGTTTGACCTTGCTCACGATGTTCAGACTAAACTCCAAGAACAAGCAGGGAACCAGCGCAGCCAGCGGGTCGCAGGTGACCAACGAAAACATTCTTGCATAAGAATAAGCCTGTAGTGTCGTGTGTAAAAGCAGCATCATGGCCTCCGGACCCATTCTAATCTAAAGATGTCGACGGGGTCCCTTAAATTCACATGACACCCTCCCCCTGGCCAGGTTGCAGAAGAATATAAAAAACAAGGTCCAAGTCGCAAGCAGAATCAAAGCACTGAGCATAGCAGGGGCAAAGTTCCCAAAAATCAAAATCATTATAAGGTTGATTAGTGGTAAAATACGAGAAGAAGAAAAAAAATAAAAATGTCTTGTTGAACATTAATCATCGGAATCATATGAGATCCGTTGAAACTTGGAAGGCAAGGTGTTCCAAAAGACGGTCCTCCTCCTCAAAGACAAAGAGGGACAACATCCAATTCAACAACTCGAAGGAGCATACATGCTCATCATAATCCATAGCTTCAAAAAGCATGGTCGTACATCCTGTATCGTACTCAATGTAGCTGTGGTGCAGCAGGCGCGACGCCCCTTCACAGATGTCCCATTGTGCCAGCACTCCATTCACCAGCATGCGGGTACCAGTTGCACATGATTGATCATGACGCAATAGGGGCCACAGCAACAGGTCGTAATCAGGGCAAGGCCGTATGGCGTTTGAGAGGCACAATCCAAAGCCCAGGAGAAAGGACAGTCGCGGCACCAAAAAACTGGATGAACGCATGTAAAGTATGCGTATCTGTAAGTCACATTGTAGACAGCACCCACAACAGCCATAGGCAGGCAACCAAGGAATTCCTGCAATCGGCTACGATACAGCTCCAGCTGGACCGGATGATCAAGTACCACATGAAGGGCAGCCATTACGAAGTAGTCATACAAGTACCAGGACAGCAACAGCGAACAAGAGGATCAACGGCAAGCCACCATAAGCGCTGGAAAAAATTGAATGAATAAAACTCGGAATTACACCAGATATCGTCTGAAACGAGGACACAAGACCTCAGCCCACCAATTCAAAAAAAGGTGCAAGGCCTTCTGTGTCAGAAACATTGAATATTTGGTGTATCAACTCCCCAAAATGTAGTGGGAGATTGGTATTTAATTGGGATTGTATTTCACTTGATGTCCGAGCCACCTGTAGCTCGAATGTTTCACGGGCCGTGGTCAAGGCAACTTCATGTTGGAATAACAGTGCTTTGAGCCTACTTAATTTGTTGAAGCTTGCTTTCATAGTGGGAATAGAAGGCCACAGAGAGCTATCAGCAATGCCATGCGGGGGCGGAAACAGGACGTTGCTGCAAGAGAGACACCGTTGCCGATACACCGGCGTGCGCCGAAGCCATGCCCTCATGTGCAGCTGTGATCAACGCATGTCTGCGGTCCTCGTTGGGAATCAGCGGATCCCCAACGGAAGGAATTGTTACTGTCAGAACTTGTTCTGGTGACAATTGGTATTTATATTTGGACGGAAACCCCTGTGGGTATTTCGTCCCGTCTCTGGTAGCCGCTACGGCTGCCAGTATGTCGGTATCGACTTTTGTCATAGACCTTGTGACTGCTGCTACTGAACAAGTGGCTACTGCATTTCTGGCTGCCTCGTCAGCCAGAGTGTTGCCTACAGCGTGTGGTCCCACGCGCTGATGGCCAAGAGTATGTATTACATATGTAAGTGGCAAGTCCTCTTTGAGAGCCGCCACTCGTACCCAAAGCGTTTTATGCTTGATCGTGTTACCCACATGACATGACATGACATGACAGTAGCATGCACCCGGGGGGCGGCCTCGCCCGAATGGAAAAATAAAGGAGCGCTCAGGGTCTTGGCTCATACATGCCAACTGTTGTGTGTGTATCCTCATTGCCGCAGCATAAGCCAAAGGCCTAGCCTCAATCGCAGCGCAAGTTCAGCCAGGCCTGAAATCCACATCTGTGTCCGCCCTATCCTTACCATAGGCCTACACACACGTGGCCGCCCACCTTTAACGGCCAACATTACAGTGTTGTTGTCAGGCTTGCGGACATGCGCAGACAGGCATGACAATGGTGTGCCGTAGGAGTGCAAGTGATGCAACCGCGCAGAGCACAAGTAAATAGGCTCGGGGGGAGGGACGAGCAGCTGTGAGGCTACGTAATACACATTGATCCCGCACATTAGCCAGAAGCAATACATGGCAAAAATGAATCCCAAAGTCGCACAAATCACACACCACAAAACTTGTAAATCTGCCAACACAGCATGCTGAACCACCAATTTACACTAATCTCACTTACCTCTCACAGGTGATCAAGGATATGCACTCTGCCCGTGGATGATGACACCCCTCCAAGCCCCGAACACCCCGACCCAGAGGCAGTACAATGTGGCCCACAAACGCACCAGGGTCATTGTTGAGCGCACATTTGGCATGTTGGAGTCACGTTTCAGGTGCCTGGACATCACAGGTGGAAGACTCCTGTACAGCCCGGAAATAGTGTGCAAGATGATCATTGCATGCTGTGTATTGCACAACATATGTGTACGCACCAATGCCCCATGGATCCAAGTGCCAGATGCACCGGACGATGATGAGGAAGATGAGGCAGGTGGACCACACCCCACTGCAGCTGCAGCAGGAATAGCCTGAAGGAACACAATCATTTGCAATTTCTTCGCATGAGCACGTCACATTGTGACTGTCCTGGAACAGTACAAAATGACCACATGAACAGCATGTGCAAATGAATTCATTGCAACACACATTCCCTGTGTGCATGTCAGTCCTCTGCATTAGTTGGCTGGTAGCTCTTCACTCGGGAAGAGCCGTCTCTAGTAAGCACTTACTAGAGAAGGCTCTTCCCGAGTGAAGAGCTACCAGCCAGCATTTCACAATTTGCACCTCTAGGACAGGAGGTGTTACTCTACAGCACCCTTACCATCATTTAATTATCGTTGAAAATTTACTTACACCATTTACCGAAAGGAGTGCGACTGTTCTTTCAATCAAGTCCTCTGCATTAGCACATCACTCTGACAAGTGTAAGTGCAACATTAAGTGCTAACAATCGCACAATTAGCATATAGATGGTGGGTATGTCACCTCTGTACAGAGAGGCTGTTTAGGGTGTCACGTATTCGAAATGCCATTTCAGGGTGTCAAATGTAGTACGTAATCCCACTCATCAGCGTATCACATGTGTACAATAACATGACATGAAGGCTGTCATTGGTGTTCAAAAAATGACAACAGGGTGTCATTTGGGGTCAAATATGACATTTCGGCTGTCATTTGGGGTCCAATATGGAATTGCGGGTGTCATTTGGGGTCAAATATGAACCACCCTGATGCAGAGATGCACCCTGTGACTCAAGTCCCACAACATGTGCAACATGGACGTAAGGGGGATGGGGCACAGTGAACACCTCAGGAACATAGGAGATGCACGCCAGCCAAAAAGTCAGCAGGAATACCTTGCGTGGAACACACCAAGGTGTCCCCTGGACATATGTGCCATGTACAGATCACATGTGTACACGGACGTCATCCATCAATAGTAGTGAACAGTGTCAGCTAATAGATGCAAGGTGAGAAGTCATGCGCCTCCTCACAGCTACCTGTACACATCACCGTCGGACTGCAGCAAAACACCACTGCTACATCTGAGCATGCAAAATTGACCGTGAGGGCACGTACATGGCTGGTTAGGGTTCAACCATGCCGGAAGGCGAAGTAGTGACATCCCCCACCCCCCAAAACCCACATCACTTTTCCAGAATGCAAGCCGATGACAAACTAACATTAGGGATGTAAGCACCTTTGTCTGAACTAGAAGGCGGTAGCACATCTGCACCTCCGACCTTGGAATTGCATGCGCCCGGCACCCCTTGAGAGATACCATAGCAGCTGATGACGACTCCCACACTACGCACAGCGCTAACCAAAGACCAACGTATACACACCCCACACACAGAAGTCCTTGCTCGCAGCTCTCTTGCATAGAATGACCTTCACACTTACGCACAGACCCTCCCAGGAGTCCAACCGCTGCACACTCAAACAAATCATTGCTTCGAGCTGTGGCATCCACATAACTTAGACTTAGGCTTTTTTACACACAGACCTATTTCCTACATTGACGTGGGGCTAAGTTGGGAAATTGCGAGATTGTTGTTTAGGAGCAATGAGGCCACAGGTAGTTCACACATTCCCATGTCATCTCACTGCCTGTCTGGGTCAAGGTCAAACATGCGCATTGATATCAGTTCCCAGGGAGTACCTTTTTTTGGAATCACTGCCCCTACATTCATCCATACTTTCATACTTGCTTGATCATAGACATGACACATCTGTGTGAATTAGAATGTTTTGGTCACATTCGGTGGAGTGTTGCACCTGGACCAGTACATGGCCATGCAAACCCCACTTTACATTGTTGCCCCGTGGAGGGCCAGTCTTGTGCATGTGCATGGGTTTGCACATGCATGGGTTTGTTGTGAGATTGGTGATGTGTGGGGAGGGCCCCCTCTGGGCACATTGTCGACGGGGGCCTACTTGCTGTTTCTATGTGTGCTGCAGTATGCCAAGGAGATCAGGGACATGATCCATAGTTATTGTGGGTGTGCGCTGTGCTATACTTAATTGTGCATGTGTGCCGTTGTGCCCATCTCCCCCTGTCCCCCCAGTCCCTGGTCGTTACTCACCCTGTTGCTGTTGGGTCAGGTCATGTTGAGCAGTGTCCGGTCCCCCAACTTCTGCCACCGTCTCCCCACTGATGACTGTGGACACCATTTCCTCCATCTCGTCCAGCTCCTGCTGTGGTGCTGGACTCCCACCTCCAGTCTGCATTGCGGCTTTCCGGTTGTTGGCGAGTTTCAGCTTGGTTTTGCGCTTCACATCATTCCAGCGCTTCTTGCAGTCGTCCACTTCCCTTCTCTTCACTCCGACTGCATTCACCTTGGCCAAGATGGACTGCCATATTGCATTTTTAGTTGCCAATAACACAGTGGAGGTGATGAACAGTTGTTGGTGGTGTTCTATCACCTCCGTGATCAGGATCTTGTTTCCCTGCGGACTGAATCGCGGGTTCCTCTTCTTCTTCTCCTTGCCCCTCTCCTTCCCCGAGGTCCCTGGCTGGTCCTCCGGGGGGTTTGTGGGGTTCTGGTTGGCTTCTGTAGTTACTCCAGCTTCCTCCATGGTGCTTCTCAGTTGTTTGGGTTTTGTTTTTCATTTTTTTTTTTTGCAGCTTTTATGGTGATTTTTCCCACCTGACGTGGGAATAGCAGGCCTGCCGCTGCTTATCGCTGATATTTTTATCGCTGTTGGGCCCATCGCCACTTTTTTCACGGTCGGGTTTCCTTTTTTATCGGCGTCCCGGTAATTTTAACGCGGACATTTGACGCGTTATCGGGGAACTATCGCCTGTTGCCGGCGTGTTCAGAACACACCGTTAACACAGCGTTGGTTTCCCGTGATAGACGGCGTTATGAGGAATTGCGTTAACCTAGTTTGGCGATAATTATCGCCCGTTCTTGAGAATATCCCCCTCTGTCTTTTCCTTCATGCCCAGAGAAGACAAGGACAGTGTCCAGTTTTCCTGCTGCTGGCAGCTGCCCCCCTCCCCTCTCTTTGTTCCCCCTCTACCCTCTCTTTCTGTCTCGCTCCTCCTCATTTAGTGAAAACCGAGACTTCAAGAAACAGGTATTACCTTCTCTTTCCTCCTTTCATTTATTTGCTCCCCTGTGAAATGGATACAAAAAAGAAAAACACTTTTGCTGGAAACGTCGTCTTTTTCTGACATTTTTCAATTTCTAAGTGCAGCCTAGGGGTGGGGAGAAATAAAACATTCAAAATATGAAAAAGAACTAACTAAAGCAAGACAGAGTGGTTGCAAGGTGGCCAGATTGATTTATTCACACCTAAACACATTAGTGCCACTTTACAGTGTTTGCCAGTGAAGCGCTACTTTTGTTTTCACATCTCTCTTTGAACAACATTGCTTTTCCTGGGTGGGAAAGTGCACTATTCCTGGAGGTACTGAAATACCTGCTTGATGGGTGAATTGGAAAACAAAATGTGTACAGCGGCTGTGTGTTCACGAATGTGGTCTTTTTAAACCATACTGCTTATGTTTTGTACGGATATAAGCAATGGGCATTGAAACGGGTCACTTCTGGGCCCTGTAGTCATATCCTTAACTTTTCAGGCAAAAGCACTAACTAATTTCTGAATAATGAGTGTAAAAAGAAAAAGGTAACCATGTTGTTCCTGTTTACATTTCACATGCTTTACTTAATCTTGCATTCCCTATGAGAGTTTGCTTTTTCTAGGATCTTGTTAATTTTTTTTAGGCAGCATATTGCTCTTGTCTAGTGCGTAATTTGAATTGAGTCACATCCAGGTGTTTATAGCGGGTCAGTGCATTGCAAGTTTCTCTCAGTGGGGCAGTATGGTGTTCAGTGGGGGAGAGGATGTGGCACTATGGGCAGAGCTGCTGAATTTGGTACTGGGGAACCAGGTTCAGAATTCATGATCAGTCCACCAGACCACTCCCCCTGAGGGAGCACATTCCCATGCTAGACCTTAGAAGGCCCCGCAAGAACCTAAAAGCCCTGGTGTCTTAGCACCAGCAGGTGGACCCTAGCAGTGGCAAGTGTGGGTTACCCTTGAAAGCCTGTCCGCCACAATTCATTCTGAAGTTCACCTCCAGTCTTGCTGGAAGGCATATGAAGCAGCACACCATAGAGTGACAGTGACTCTGTCACTGAGGTCACAGGACCCTTGAGCGGGGTGGCTCTAGGGCAGAGTGACCGCACCAGGCGCTGTCCAGCCGCGGTCCATGCAGGTAACAGCGGTGGGCAGAGGGCCGATAGGGGATTTGAGGACGATGCAGAGGGAAAATTAAATAAATAATTAATTTTCCTCTGCATCGTCCCTCGAAATCCCCTTACCCGGCCCCACCACTGATACCTGCACGGGCCGCGGCTGGTGCTGACTTTAGGTGGGGGCGTCGTGTTTGCAAGTATAAAATGGTTTTAAAAGCACTTACTGCCTCCTTCATGGCCTCCAACAATTTTCGGCAACAATAAAAATGTCATGATAACTCCAGTGATTAATGTTCTTAGTAAAGAGAGAGATGGTGTTTTGTCTAGTGGACGTTTTGACTCATGGAAAGGAAGCGCAGAGGGTTAATGTGCCTGCTGCTAAGAACATGTACCATGCAGATCACAAAGTGCACATAATGTAAATAGATCAGTGGGTTACTGCTTTTGTCAGAGAGACCCTATTGTTACTTGCAGTTAATAAATTAAAATCCTAACATAGAACAGTGAGCTATTAACTGTCATGTAAGAGCTGCATGCAAACTGCAAGGTATAAATTAGAGCGTTATGGTTTTTTCCCCAGTCTTTGATTATCCTAATGTTGCAAAAAAAGGGTCATTTGGGTAGAAATCAATTCTGATTATTAAAGAGAACCCCCAACCATGGTATTATGTTTTAAATTCTGAGTTTGTGTTTCTCCAGACCAATCACTATTAAACTATGCTGCCTACTAGTATGGTTGTCATGTGACTCATACATCTTGAAGTCCTTTGTCTTATGTAACATTTCCTATACGGTGATTTACACACATATGATTGATTGTCTCTGTGTAATATGCGTGATGTAAAGTGCTCTGACACCCTACACTGGTATTAGTGGTGCTGTAAATTTTCTGATACTTTTATTATTTTGACATTTTTACACATGCTAACAGTCTCTGCAAAGATTTTTCCTTATTAGTACCAGTGGAACATACAACTGCAGCAGTGAGAAAGGTGACCAGTCAACCTTTGCAAAGGGCCCTCCACTTCACAGCAGCACAAGTCACATTTGTTAGTAACTTTTGATCCGTTTGAGCTATAAACAATTTATTTGTTAAAATCGTCGGATTATGCAGCAGATGATGTATTATGTGGCAAATATGACAGAGCCATAGTTATGTGGAAAATATTTGCAAACTAGGATATTTTGCCATTCATGTTTGAACTGCTCTTGTGGAAAAAGGGAGGAGAAGTGCTGATGACAGAAACTTAATGGCTAGGGAGACAAATGGCTTGCGATTCCACTTTTAAGGATATTTGGGACATTCTGTGGTTGGAAACATATCCCACTTTGTGAATGTATTTTAATGTCAATAACTCATATTAAACCTTAAATAAACATGTGTATCCATTGGTTAAAATAAATAAAGTAATAAGCTGTAACCGGTTAGTGAAATGGGAAACAAATACTAAAAATTGGGATATTTTGCTCTTTCTGCCACACCTCTGACTCCGCCCACTGACCCAATCCACGGGTTATTCCCGCCCTCTGATTCTCCGCCCACAGTTCCCCTACTTTTTTTCCCCCACTTCGACCACTGGCCTTGCTGGTATTTATACGAGAGCAAACGCCCTCTTCTCTGGGTACAGCGCCCAGAGGAAGACCAGAAGGCGACGTCCTGGACTTCAGACGCGGGCAGATGTGTCACCTGTGGACGAGGCCTTATCTGCTGGTGATGCTGGAGCCCTCGCCGGTGCCCTCAGCAGGTGACGCGCAGGGCATTGATCACCATGACTGGACTGCAAACCAAAAGCGGATGGTAAAATGTGGAGCACATGTCCCACATTTCACCAATCAAGCGCAAAGTGCGAGCTCGACCCTCTTCCCTTTTACAGGGCCCACCACATTCAATTTTATCTGCAGTCGTTTTTGAAGTGCCGTTCCAGCCATTGGAACAATAGAATGCTGCACATAGTGACCAGAAGAGGCGCTGTAAGGAAAGCATGAGTTTCCAAACTAAATATACAATAACAGGGCTAATTCTTTCCCCGTAAATTCAGACAGATTATTACTTTGTACACTGTGACGTCAGAGGGCAGAGAGGGCAGGCTACAATGAGCAGACAATGTATCTTGGTTGGTGGGTCACATGAAGGCAAAGGTGAGACTGAGGGATGGGGCAAGACATAAATTAGTTGATTAATGCAACCTGAGGAGCGAGGGGTACAACAGTAAGGCATGAATGTCTTTCGGGAATCGAATGACCTTGTGGCGAGTTGGGGTAAAGAGGGGCAGGTCATGCATATGTGGGAACATCCACCAGGCCCTTTCCTTGGTAACTCTGGATCTCCAGTTATGAAACCCTGCAATAGCAGGAAAGCCTTTGGTGACCCAAGCCAAAATACCTGTTAATCTACTAGTTTGACTTGTTTTCAGAGAGGGGGGGTGGGAGGAGGTACTTACAACTAAGATACATCTGGAGGGCTAGACGAGGGTGTCAATGTAAAGTGTAATGGTCACCCCCAGCCTTTTTCTGCTAGATGCTGTGGTAATTGCAAACTAGGTCCTAGCACCAGTGCTTTTTCCCTTAAACTGTAACTGTGAATTGGTACACCCAATTGGCCAAGTACTTTAACACCCCTATAAGGCCCTAGTATATGGTACCAGTGATACCCAGGGCAGGGATGTAAAAGGGGTGCCAGGGCTGACCCGAGTGAAACTAAAGGCTACAGGCCTGCCATGTGAGCTCTGCACAAGCAGCTTGCCTGCTCGAGTTCGACCCTGCACACACCATGCGTGACTGGGTCACCTCACTGCATGTAATAAATGTCAGTCACCCATAGAGTAGGCCTCTCTTTAGCCCAAGAGGCAGAGTGCATTATTTGGTATGTGTGGAAATATATGTGCAAGCATATATTTCCCTTTGGTAGCATTCTAAATGTAATTGTACCACAAGTGACCGACCCTCCATAGTGCTGGACACTGGACATCTCCAGATGACCAATTCCATTATGGAACGGTCAATTCCTTTCGTGTTTGGTGTCAAACACAGTGCTTTTTAACCCGAAACACAATAGTGGTGTCAAGGTTTAACCAGCATGTACCTAGGTGGCACTTTAGACAGTGCCCACCAAGTTAACCCAGTGTTCTCGTGCCTTGACGGGCTTTTCAGAGGGTTTTCCGCCAAGACAGAGATCTGACCTCATGCTGGGGAATGTGTGCTGCTCCCAGAGGTCAGAGACAAAGACATGTGTGGGCAGGAGGTGACACCTCCACCCACACAGGATGGCTAGTCAATGGGCTATCATGGCGGTGAGCCTCCAAGGCCTCACCAGCGCTTCTGGACAAAGGAACTTGTCCCCCATTGAGGTCAAAGCCTCTCCCTACCCAAGGCACTGTTTTTCGTGGACTGGTGGGTAAATTAGCTATTCAGGAGGTGTACACATCCACAAGGCTGACCACAGCTCTAGGGTGATGCAGCTGATGTGCATAGTCGAGGATGGCTTTGGCCATATGGAATTTAGCCTAAAAAGTAGGTTCTTACTGGTTTAGTGACATACACCTACAGGATGTGGTCACTAAAGGGGAGGATTAGCCACAAGAGTAGATGCCCATTGGCTACCAGTTCTCACACCCACTAACACCCCCTAAATCCAGGATTTAAGGAGCACCCTGGGCACCAGAACCTTAGATCCGATGTGATACCAAGAAGAGACCCACTTCCACGACAAGGCCCGTTCTAAAAGGAAGAGGAACCCCTCTGCAAACTCCAGACTTCACAAGAACTCCCTTGGGCTACAGGAACTAGTCCCCTGCAGTCAGCAGGCCCAAACTGCTAAGTCCACAACCTTGAAGTACTGTCCAATGAGTTGTCCGGTGTGGCCGCTCAAAAGTAACTGGGCAGGTGGCTTATGGGAACTGTAGTCCTGACCCTCAGTGAGGCTCAGCTTTCTACAACGTTCCCCTGGTCCTCTGGAAGATTTCCTCAACTGCAGTGCTTGCAGGTACCAAGGCTTGGTAGTGGCAGTCTGATTACCACCTGCTTTATTGGACACTTCAAAAGAAGGGTCCACCTGCACAAATGACCAACCACTCCTGTGGCTCCATCGTGAAGATCCTGCACTTGCTTTCATCCTCTCTTGGCATGCCACCCAGCACCAGTTGCCGCGGATCCTGTCAGCACCACGGATAGCAAGAAGCACCTCTGCACCTGAGTCCACTGAGCCAGGTAGGTCTGATCTGCCTGGAGACTCCTGGTCCAAGGCCAGCTCCTTGCTTAAATTACAAAGGGTTTTGCTCAACTCACCCTGCAAGTACCTTTTTGCTAAGGTAGCCATTCAAAGACCATGAGCCTGATTGACAGCTCAGTTTGACAGCTAAAGTGTACGTCTGCAACCCGCTCCCCTGAGCGAGGTAAAATTGTGCTAGCTGTTGTGAACTGGTCTAGGGACTCACCAGACCTTAACTCTGAGTGAGTTCCGTTGAACTCGCTCTCTAAGTAACAAATTGCATATATGCGTTCTTCCCATTGACCGCAACATTAAATGTTTTACACTTTAAAGTACTGATTTATTTAATGCTTGAAAATTGATAACTCCAGTTATCCTTTAAGTATCAACTTTGTTTTGGTGTCTACAAATATATAAAAATCAGATCTATTTTTATAAATTGGTGTTAGATTTCTCTTGAGTCGTGTCAATTGCTTATCGTCCATGTTGGTGATGTAAAATAAGTTGGCGAGCGCGAGCTGCCGCTAGGGTAGAATTTCTACGCGAGCGGCAGGAAGATCAGCATGAACGGCAGTTCGTACTGCACACCGCCAATTGCGTAACTCCATGGAGTTTTTTTGTCACTTTGCGGAGTTCCGCTTAGCGAAACTCCTTGAACTACGCCCAGGTAAAAATCAGCTCTATTTTTATAAATTGGTGTCAGATTTCTCTCGAGTCGTGTCAATTGCTTATCGTCCATGTTGGTGAAGTGAAATGCTTAACACATGTTCTTCTAAGTAGCCTGTCTGCTCTTGCCACTCTACCAGGACAGAGAGAAGGTGTACAAGAGAGTACCCGGGGTCCATCTATGCTAGTATTATATGGTAAGGCTCCCCGCCATACCACATAATACTTTCACCTAGTAACATTGGTGTTTCAGCGGTGGGATTCCTGAACTTGTGTTTCGTTTCACCACTTAGGCATAAGTATATTTTTTGTGCACGAGAAATCCTCAATTGACTTTAGACACAAGAAGTGTATTTTTGCAGATTTTTCAAAAAATCAGGTTTTAATTTCAATTGCCAGGGCCCTGTTTTACATCCCTATTGCAATAGTAAACTAAAGAGTAAAAAGTTAATAAATGTTTTAGAAAGTAGGTCAAATCATCTTAAAAGTTTTAGAAATTTTACTAAGTTACCCACTTTCTAGATAGATTAAGCACAATGCAGAGTGCGCAAGAGGGTGAGGTGCTCTCCCAACTCTAAGGATCCAGGATCTTAGAGTTTTTTGTAAACTTCAGGGCTTTGGCTACAAAGCCACTGCCAGAAAGGAGGATCTGATTCAGGCCCTCCAAGCGGATTAAATAGGGAAACTCTCATCAGGTGAGCCTGATGCAGAGGAGGATATGTTGGCTCAGCAAGTAGGTGAAGAAGATGGAAACCAAGATCTCATGAACTTCCCAAGACTCCCCTCACCTGCAGGTAGTCGCAGAGGTCACTCTAGCGGTAAACCTGTGTGTAGGGTAGTAGGAGACCTTGAGGACAAGCTTGCCCAAATCTCCTTGGATGAGTGAAAGCTTGAACCTGTGGAGAGGAGACTATCCGTAGAAGAGGGAAAGGTTAGTCTGGGCCTAGAGCCCAAAGATGGTGGCAGCAAAGTCAATAGGGTCAGAGATGAATCCTGTGACCCTCAAATTCCAAAGTTTATAGTCCCCAGTTACAAGGATGGAGATGCCATTTCAATATGTTTTGCAGCTTTTGAGAGAGCCTGCACCATGAGAAGAGTAGGTTGCCAACACTGGGGCTCACTGCTGTGGGAATTACTACCAGTTAAGGTAAGGGATAGACTTCTGACCCCGGATGAACAAGTAGCTGAGTCCTATCGTCACATGAAAGACACCCTCATGGAAGGGTTTGGACTCACTACAGAAGAGTACAGAATCAGATTTAGGGATACCCATAAAGGACAAAGCCAAACTTGGGTACATTTTGTTGACTCCTCAGTTAAAGCACTGGAAAGCTGGATTAGAGGTAATGATGTGGAAACGTATAAAGGGCTGTATAATTTATTGATGAAAGAGCACATTCTAATAAATTGTGCCACAGAGCAATTTCGACAGCATCTGGTAGATTCTGAGTTATCTTCTCCCAGAGCGCTGGGAAAGATTGCAGATAAATGGGTCAGATCCAGGGTTACCCAGAATAAGACCCAAGGTGGAGGTGACTCCAAGAAGGGTGCTCCAACATCCCAACAGGGGAAGGAGGTGAGCACTGACAAGGGTAAAAAGAAGTGTACTCTGGAAGGTCCAGAGAACACACTGAGGTAACATTGGTTTCCCTAGGAGGGGTGGACATTGATGCCTTGGCAGTTTTACCTCCAAGCCTGCAGAAGTACAGACAAAGGCCAAGAATCAATGGGACTGAAGTAGAGACTCTGAGTGATACAGGTGCCAGTGTTACCATGGCAGCAGCAAGACTGGTTTCCCCAGACCAAATGATGCCTGGTGTCAGTCACCAAATTTCCAACACTGATAATGAGACTAAGCTTCATTCAATGGCTTTGGTGAACTTAGAGTGAGGAGGAGTTACTGGCCAGAAGAAGGTGGTTGTGTCTCCTGCCATACCAGCACAGCGTCTGTTAGGCAACAATCTGGAGACTTCTGCATGGGCAGTGGTAGAAAAGAGGGCTCATTCAGAAATGCTGGGTCTACCTGAGTGTGTGTGTGTGTGACAACTAGGGCACTGGCTGTATATCAGGGTAAAGGTAAAGAGCTGGAGCCTGAAACTATGCCAAGCTCTTTAAGAACCAGCAAGAGAAAGGGCAAGAAGACTGCTAACCCAGCTACTAAAGATCCACAGGATTAGGGGGAGAACTCTTCCCAAGAGCAGGCCCTGAGGAGGGAACTACAACTAAGGAAGCCTGACTTGACCTCGCAGAGCTTCTCAGTGCAGGGGGACCTCCAGAGAGGAACTTTGCCAGAAGCAAAGGACATGCCCAACCCTTGTGAGCCTCAGGCAGCAAGCTGCCAGGCAAGAAGAGGTGAGATGCCAGTGGCACTCACAGGGTTTATCAGGAGGATGGATCGCTGTATGCTGAGGCCTGGGACCCAAAACCAGGGACAGCCAGGAGAGTGGTGGTTCTGCAAGCATGCAGAAAATTACTTTTCACTTTAGCCCATGACATCCCCCTGGCTGGACATCTTGATCAGTCAAGGTCTTGGGACCATTTAGTAGCCCATTTCTATTGGCCCCAGATGTCTAAGAAAGTGAAGGAGTTTTGTCGCTCCTGTGCAACCTTTAGGCGAGTGGCAAGACAGGTGCACCACCAAAGGCTATCTTAGTCCCACTACCTGTGGTAGTGACCCCCTTTGAGAGGCTCGGGATTGGCGTGGCTGGTCCCCTTGACCCACCTAGTGCATTTGGAAACAGATTTATTCTAGTAGTAGTGGACCATGCTACTAGGTATCCAGAGACAATCCCTCTTAGGACTGCAACTGCTCCTGCAGCGGCCTTCCTTGGTATCTTCACCAAGATTGTGTTCCCTAAGGAAGTGGTCTCCGATAGGGGAACCAATTTCATGTGTGCATACCTAAAAGCTATGTGGGATGAATGTGGTGTGAGTTACAAATTCACTAACCCCTATCACTCCCAAACTAATGGCTTTGTGGAGAGATTAAACAAGACCATTAAAGGCATGATCATGGGACTCCCAGACAAACTTAGAAAAAGATGGGATGCCTTACTGCTATGCCTCCAGTTTGCATACAGGGAGGTTTCTCAGAAGGGGGTTCTGCCCCTTTACACTTCTGTTTGGACAAGTGTAAGGGGTTCTCTGAGTCTGGTGAGGGAAGGTTGGGAGAAACCTCTCAAGCAAACCAAACAAGGCATAGTGGACGATGTGCTTCGCCTACGTTCATGCATGGCTGAGTACATGAAGAAAACAACCAAGAATCTGCAGGCCAGCTAGGAGCTTGTGAAGCACTGGTATGACCAGAAGGCAGCCTTCGTTGAGTACCAATCAGGACAGTTGGTGTGGGTGTTGGAGCCAGTGGTTCCTAGGGCCCTCCGGGACAAGTGGACTGGGCCCTGTCCAATTTTGGAAAGAAAGGGGGAGTCACTTACTTGGTTGATTATGGCACCCCTAGAAGTCCTCGCAGAGTAGTTCATGTGAATCGCCTGAAACCACACCAGGACAGAGCTGACATGACCATGCTCATGGTCACTAATGCAGATCAGGAGGAAGAGGGTGAACCTCTCCCTGATTTATTGTCCACAAATCCACAAGATGATACAGTGGAAGGTGTTAAACTTTCTGACACCCTAACTGTACAGCAGCAGGCTAACAACAGACATGTTCTCAGCCGGTTTGCAGAGCTCTTCTCTTTGACCCCTGGCCAGACAACATGGTGTACCCATGATGTGGACACCAGTGACAGGCTCTCTGTCAAGAACAAGATTTACAGACCGCCTGATCATGTCAAATCATGCATCAAACCTGAAGTCAGTAAGCTGCTGGAGCTTTGGGTAATTGAACCCTCTGGCAGTCCCCGGGCTAGCCCAGTGATACTGGTACCCAAACCTCACTCAAAGGGTGGCAAGGTCGAGATGACATTTTGTGTGAACTCCCATGGGTTGAATGCAGTGACCAAGACAGATGCACACCCCATTCCAAGAGTAGATGAGCTTATTGATGAGCTAGGGACAGCCACGTTTCTCAATACTTTTGATTTAACATCAGGGTACTGGCAGATTGGACTGACCCAGAGAGCCAAGGAGTGATATGCCTTCTCCACCACGGAGGGCCACTTTCAGCTCAAAGTGATGCCTTTGGGGTTAAAGAATGCACCAGCCACTTTTCAAAGTTTGGTGAATAGAGTTCTTTCAGGCCTGGATGACTTCAGTGCAGCATATCTGGATGATGTAGATATCTTTAGCTCTACCTGGGAGGATCACATGGTCCACCTGAGAGAAGTTTTGCAGGCCCTGCAATAGACAGACCTCACTATCAAGGACAGTAAGTGCCAGATAGGGCAGAGTTCTGTTGTCTTACTTGGGCCACCTTGTAGGTGGAGGCCAAGTTAGACCTCTCCAACCCAAGGTCCAGACCATTTTGGACTGGTAGCCTTCCAAGAAACAGACTCAGGTCAGGGCATTCCTTGGCCTGACTGGATAAATAGGAGGTTTGTGAAGGGGTACGGTACCATTGTGGACCCTCTCACTGAGTTAACCTCAAAGAAGCAACCCAAGAAGGTCATTTGGACCACAGGCTGTCAAAATGCATTTGGCACCCTGAAAGTAGCCATGTGCTCAGCACCTGTTTTAAAAGCACCAGACTTTGGGAAACAGTTCAGTGTTAAAAAAGATGCTTTTGAACATGGGATTGGGGCAGTGTTAGCACAGACCAACGATGAATGCCAAGATCATCCAGTAGCCTACACTGGCAGGCTACTTCTCCCGTGACAGCAGCATTGGAGTGCCATTGAGAGGGAAGCCTTTGCTTTGGTTTGGTCCATGAAGAAGCTGAGGCCCTAATTGTTTGGGACCCACCTCCTTGTTCAAACTGACCACAGGCCTCCCCAAATTGTTGAGGTGGTCCATTTCCCTGCATGGGATGGACTGTGTAGTGGAACACAGACCAGGGACTGACCATGCCAATGCAGGTGGCCTTTCCCCGTTCTTCCACTTAGACTATGAGAACTACCAAGAGGGAGGTCAGTGCTCATCACCTTTGGTCTGGGGGAGGGGGTCATGTTGTAAAGAGCCTTTTCTGGATAGTCATCCCATGCTTTTTACTGCTAGATGCTGTGGTAATCTGTCTGAACGTGTGCTGGGCCCTGCCAAACAGGCCCCAGCACCAGTGCTTTTTCCCTTAAACTGTAACTGTGAATTGGTACACACAATTGGCAAAATACTTTTAGACCCCTGTAAGGCCCTAGTATCCATGTACCAGTGATACCCAGGGCAGAGATGTAAAAGGGGTACCAGGGCTGCAGCATTTATTGTGCCACACTGAGTGACCCAAGTTAAACCGAAGGCTGCAGGCCTGCTATGTCAGCCCTGCACGAGCAGCTTGCCTGCTCAAGTTCGACCCTGCATACACCATGTGTGACAGGGTCACCTCACTGCATGTAATATATGTCACTCACCCCCAAGATAGGCCTCCAATAGCCCAGGAGGCAGGGTTCATTATATTGTATGCATGGGAATATATGTACAAGCATATATTGCCCTGTGGTAGCATTCTAAATGTAATTCTATCACAAGTGACCAACCCTCTATAGGATAACATGGGCTGGACACTAGACATCTCCAGATGTCGAGCTCCATTATTGAGCGGTCGATTCCTTTCCTGTTTGGTGTCAAACACTGTGCCTTTTAATAGATATGGTTACGGTGTCCAGGTTTAACCAGCATGTAGCTAGGTGGCACTTTAGACAGTGCCCACCAAGTTAACCCAGTGTTTTCAGGCTTTTCCGAAGGTCTGCCACCAAGACGGAGCTCTGACCTCATGCTGAGAAATGTGTGCCACTCTCAGAGGTCAGAGACAAAGACCTGTGTGTGCAGGAGGCGACAACTCTGCCCACACAGGATGGCTACTGAATGGGCCATCACGGCGGTGAGCCTCAAAGGAACTTGTCCCCCACTCGAGGACAAAGCCTCCCCCTGCCCCAGACAGGCACTGTTTTTCAAGAGCAGGCAGGAAAATTAGGTATTCGGGTGTACACATCCACAAGGCTGACCACACCTCTAGGGTGCAGTAGCTGATGTGTACAGTCAAGGTTGGTTTTGACCATCTTGAATTTAGTCTAAAAAGTAGGTTCTAACTGGTTTAGTGACATACACCCACAGGATGTGGTCACTAAAGGGGCGGATTAGCTGCAGGAGTAGATGCCCATTGGCTACTAGTCCTCACACCCTGTAACACCCCCTAAATCTAGGATTTAAGGGGCAACCTGGGCACCAGAACCATAGATTCGAAGTGATACCAAGAAAAGACCCATTTCCATGACAAGGCAGGATTCCACAAAGAAAGTCCCTAAGCACTCAACCAAGGCAAGAGGCCGGTTCCAGAAGGAAGAGGAACCCCTCTGCAATCTCCAGACTTCACAAGAACTTCATCGGGCTAGAGGAACAAGTCCCCTACAGTTGGCAGGCACAAACCACTAAGTCTACGACCTTGAAGCACTGTCCACTGAGCCATCTGGTATGGTCGCTCGAAAGTAACTGGGCAGGTGGCTTCTGAGAACTGTAGTCCCGACCCTCAGCGAGGTTCAACTGTCCACAACGTTCCGCTGGTCCTCTGGAAGAAGATTTCCTCAAACGCAGTGCTTGCAGGAACCAAGGCTTGTTGGTGGGCAGTCCAACTACTACCTGCTTTATTTGACGCTTCAAGAGAAGGGATTCAACTGCACAAATGACCAACCACTACTGTGGCCCCATCATGAAGTTCATGCATTTGTTTTCACCCTCTCTTGGCACGCCTGGCAGCACCAGTTGCAGCAGATCCTGTTCAGCACCACGGGTAGCCAGAAGCCCCTCTGCACCGAGTCCTCTGAGCCAGGTAGATCCGATCTGTCTGAGACTCCTGGTCCAAGGCCAATTCCTTGCTTAAGTTTCAAAGGGTTTTGCTCAACTTGCCCCGCAAGTACCTTTTTGCTAAAGTAGCCATTCAGAGACCAGAAGCCTGATTGACAGCTCTGTTTGACAGCTAAAGTGCACCTCTGCACCCCGCTCCCCTGAGCCAAGTTAAATTGTGTTAGCTTTTGTGAACTGGCCTAGGGGCTCCCGAGAACTTACCTCTAAGTGGGTTCCATTAAACTCACTCTCTAAGTAACCGATTGCATGTATACGTTTTTTCCATTGACCACAGCACTAAATGTTTTACACTGAAAAGTACTGATTTATTTAATGCTTGAAAATTGATGACTCCGCTTATCCTTTATGTATCAACTTCGTTTTGGTGCCTATTAGGCCTGGGCGATTAACTCCACTCCGTTCGCGGAGTTTTCTGCACTCTGCGCTCCTCGGAGCCCGCGGAGTGCAGAAAACTCAGCTCCTCGTAGGGCAGCTGAGTTTTTTCCCCGCTCACGAACAGTCAGTTGGCAAGCGCGAGCTGCCACTCGGGTAAAATTTCCACTCAAGCGGCAGGAAGATCAGCGCAAATGGTAGTCCGCACTGTACTCCCCCACTTGCGGAACTCCGCAGAGTTTATTTGTCACTTTGCAGAGTTCCGCGTAGCGAAACTCCTCAAACTACGCCCAGGTAAAAATCAGCTCTATTTTTATAAATTGGTGTCAGATTTCTCTCGAGTCGTGTCGATTGCTTATCGTCCATGTTGGTGATGTGAAATGCTTAACACATGTTCCTCTAAGTAGCCTGTCTGCTCTTTGCCACTCTACCAGGACTGAGTGAAGGTGTACAAGAGAGTACCCAGGGTCCACCTTTGTGTATTATGCTAGTATTACATGGTAAGGCACCTCTGCCATACCCCATAATACTTTCACCTTGCAACAGTAAATAATACTCATTGATTCATTGATCAAACTTCAATCACTTTTGCTCATGATTTTTTATTTTTTTTGGCTCCATGGTTGCTATAAATTAAGAGATTCATATGCAATATGCAGTTTCTGTCAGCATACAGCCCTGTTGCTCGAGCAATGTTTCTAAAGGTGAGGTTATCTAGCGAGAACCCCTATTTACCTTGTGTAGTGAACTGTGGGACATTGTCCAACAGGCAATTCCCACCTCAGCTATAGTGACCCCTCCTTTTTGAGGAAGAATTCCTAGAGTAAATTGTTTGAATTAATGGCACTGTCAGAAAATAGAATGTGCTTAAAAATGCTTCATTTGCCATGTTTACCTGAAAAGTCATTTGATGGAGAATCCTCAACTAGTTTTAATGTTTTAAAAACTATCCAGTTTTTACCAATCTTCCTCTGCCGGTGTTATTCAAAATACATCCTTTAAGTCTATGCCATTGCTTGCAAATGTTACTGAACAGAAAAATGTCCACAAACCTCACAGAAATTCATTTGGGAGACCCTTTATTCCACTATAACATTCTATCCAGTTTTGACCGATGTTTCTGGCTGTGCTTTAAAATACACAGCTAACTAATAACTTTCCACAGATTTTCCTTTGTGTAGAATACATGCAGTAAATGAAAAATGCAACCGAACCTAAAGCCTTAAAAAAGTCTACCTTTTTTTTAACTTGGAGATAAGCCACTCAACCAACCCCAAGACCCCATATATGTCCTTACCATTACTCAGGGACATGGGCTTGTTTTCAGCTCCAGCACCATGGTGAATTGTACAGCTTCTTCAGCAAAGAAAGCTTCTCCAGGACCGAGGCTCACAGGGGAGCTCATCGGAATCTGTGGGAATGGAAGAGACACATGCCCACTAAATACATGACGATTATTGCAGAACCCTGGCGACACCCTGGGATCCCGGGAAGAGGGTAATCTTAGCCCCCAGGCACCATAACATCGGGATGACACCGTCGTTTTACTCGATTTATTTGGTACTGGTCCTTGCCCCCGTTTTCCGTGGGCCCACATTGCTTTCCTCTCTCTTCTCCCCCATGGGGGCCCCCGGCCCGATAGACGAACCAGTCGAGCAGCTTCAGACATACCTATTGACAGAGGACCCTTGGTGGATTTACATAAGTTTTAGTTGAGTGTCAAAAATTTGTTTCGGATGCACTGAGTTTTTTTTTTTTATCTTTCTTTCTATTTCTTATTGAGCTATTGTAAAGCAACTATACAAACATTGTTCAGAGCATGTAAATATGTGACAATCAATGCTGACAGCAGACCCAGATACCCCAAACAATGCACCCCGCGGCAGCAGGGAATTAATAAGCATTATTGTAAACCTGGAGGATAACTGACACCACACTGGAGAGAACCACTGGGAAACATGAAGTTGAAATTACTACTGTTTAGATTGTACTTATATAACATGTAACTGAAATTGATATCCAACATGGTCTTCAGAATTGCATTCCTACTGTGGTTTTGAGATTGATGTGATTGTATCAAAGAAAATACTATAAATGCCAATAAAACAAATATTTAAAAAAAAAAGAAAAAATAAAGTTTTTCCAGACCAAAGGCCATTCAGAATTCAGAGGGCTCCTAAGTCATGCAAGTACATAAGCAAGGGGAACAGGTCAGCACTGGGAATTGAAGTAGTGTTACAAACAAATGATGTTCCTTATTTCCCTTATCACCTAGAAAGAAAGTTCTCCATGAGCCAGTTCTTATCATCACTTTGATCAAGCCTAGTGCATGTCACAGCATTTCAAATGCACAACACATCATTTAGCAGCTTGGCAAGCTTCCTCTTCATAGGGATAGTGCCTTGTAGCCCTTTGTCCTTAGAACACTGTTGGGAAGTGGATTATTAGTAGTGGTAAATATGCATCTACCACTGGCAATAATGCCACTAACACAATGTAGGGCTCAGAATAGGTCTCAGAAAATTATTCCCATGCTCAACCCTTGGTAGCTTGGCTGCAAGCAGGCAGGCTGAACTTCAAAGACAGGCAGGTAAAGCATTTAAAAACACCAATTCAGTAAATATTTAAGACACAACACACAATAAAAGTCCAACACCAATTAAAAAAATTAGGAAATATTGTTATCTTTAAAATGACACCAAAACGAAAACAATCCAATGTAGGGAACCAGGGATATTCATTTTTAAAGAGTAAACACTTTCTAGTGCTTAGAAACCAATAGTACCACTTCTGGACATTTGGTCACCTCTGACCGGGACAAAGTCAAAGTTTGAGGCCAACCGCGATGGAGCCCTGGTCGGATACACTAAGCGGGAGGGTCCGGTCAAGATTTTTCCTTCACACTTGAACTTTTCTGGAGGATTTCTCACCAGACGTCATGCAGTCTCCTCCGACAGGCCAGATTTGGTGAGGGTTCACCAGTTTGCCTTTCTGTGAGGATCCGGTCATCCTCTGGAGCTTTTTCACAAACATTCACCATACTTTCCCAAACTTCTGGAACTTCTTCCTAAAGTTCCTCTTGAGGGTCCAAAGTGTCCAAAACACAATCCAAGGGTCTGGAATCTCCAAGAAGGGCCTTGAAAGGTTGGGACCACAGTTCCCACAATGCACCTGGACAACACCCTTAAAAGTCCACTGGATACACTCCAGGCAGGGGACTCTTGGTGGAATTGATGCAGGTGAGCTCTGTTAACCTGTAGCTTGCAGGAAGCCCACTCTTTATTCCTCTTGAAACAAGGTGCATCCAAAGGGCTGTAGTTCCAGATAATGCAGCAGGCGCAGTCAGTCAGAATGCAGGTCCTGATGGTGCAAATCAAGTTTCCAGCTTGGCGTCCAGTCTTTATTCCTCTTGAAGCAAGGTACACCCAAAGGGCTGTAGTTCCAGATAATGCAGCAGGCGCAGTCAGTCAGACTACAGGGCCTGATGGTGCAAATCAAGTTTTCAGCTTGGCAATCCTTCCTCTTCTCTCAGTTTCAAGCAGCAGAGCAGAGAGGCACTGCATCTCTCAGATACTTATTCTGTGTTCTCTGGGGTCACACAGAAGGGCACCCCTGTCCAATGAGGTGCAGGACAACACCCCAGAGCATGACCATTTCCTCCAAAGTGTGGCACAATGGTCTCCCAGAAAGCACTATTTCTCCAAAATTCAATATGGCTGAAGCCTCCGCAGAGAGGCGAGAGCTGGCTAAACCAACCTCCAGGATGGCTCATCTCCATATTGTCCCTCCCACTGGTATATGCATATTCCTTCCTTAAGCCTGCCATCTGGCTGGGTTCAAAGAGTAGGGGTGTAAATGAAACTGGCTTCTCCTGCCTGTCTCCTCCTTCATTTGAAGATCATTTTTTATGACAGCTCCCCCTTGCTCTGGCATTCCTATGTAGCAGAACCCTCTCCTCCCAGAATGGCTCCTTTACCCCAGGGGCTTCTTATCACCTAATCAAAGCAGCCTGGCTAATCCACTTAACTCTGACCAATCAAGGCAGATCACTGGAAGGCCGGATTTTGGCTTACAGACAAGAACGTCTTATAACTTCTTGTTTGGACATTTTAGGATAAACTTCTTGCCATGTTATCCTATGTGGCCGGGGATCTGGATTGGGGGAAATGAACTAGGCAATTTCTCCAACACCAGGGATTATAAAACATCTTTTATAAGGACCCTACCGATATCTACAGGATCCCCCCCACCCCAGCCCAGGAACACCTAGGGGAGACTTTAGGGGTTTTGAATATGTCACAATATTGCAGATCCTCACTCCACAGTGCTCCTAGCACAAAAGGCGATTTTGGGAAGCACTTTACTACAATGTGGGAAGTGGAATGTGCAATTTTACTAAACCCAAGGCATATAAAACCTATTTTATAAGGGTCCTCCTTATAAGTACATGACCCCCCACCACTGGGACACCTAGGGGAGACTCTGAGAGTACCTAATATGCAAAATATTGTTGTTTATTAATTTGTAAGTGCCCCAGACACCAAAGTCGAGTTTGGGCACAATTTACATGTTAAAAGCAGTCCTGCAATACAGGGCTGCTTTTAAACTGACCTCAGGCCTCAGCAATGCACACATGCAGGTGCAGAAATGGCTGCTGGCCTACAAACTGCCATGCCCTATTAAAGGTAGTTTTGATCCCTCTGCCCTATTATGTACTAGGGCCTTATAGGGGAGGTCATGCCAATCAGAGGGGTACCCTAACCCATAGTGTATGTAGGTGTTTTCACTGTATTCTAAGTGTGTTTTCAGCATAACACTGGCCCTGGGCCTGGTTAGGCAGAGCCCAGGGTCAGTCTGAGTCAGTTACCACCAGTACCAGTCAGCAAAAAAAAATGTGGGGTGCCCAGGGCACAAGGATGACTTTGCAACATAACCCCCCCCCCAAACGAAAGGTGATGGGTTACTAACCTACACCCTGATTGTCCTCATCAACTAAGTGGAAAAAACTGGAAAGCCCATCAGCATTTGCATGGGCAACCCCAGGTCTGTGTTCCACTGTAAAGTCAATTCCCTGTAGGGAAATGGATCACCTTAACAGCTTGGGATTCTCCCCTCTCATCTGCATGAGCCATCTGAGAGGCCTGTGGTCAGTTTGAACATGAAAGTAAGTCCCAAACAAATATGGTCTCAGCTTTTTCAGGGACCAAACCACAGCAAAAGCCTCTCTCTCAATGGCACTCAACCTCTGCTCTCTGGGAAGAAGTAATCTGCTAATAAAGGCAACTGGCTGATCAAGGCCCTCTTCGTTTAACTGTGACAACACTGCTCGATTCCCTTGTTTTGAAGCATCTGTCTGAACCACAAATTCTTTTGTGTAGTCAGGGGCCAGCAGCACTGGTGCTGAACACATAACAGCTTTCAGAGTGTCAAAGGCCTTCTGACACTCTGGGGTCCAATCCACCTTTTTAGGCCTCTTCTTAGAAGTCAAATCTGTTAGGGGCCCCACAATGGTCCCATAATTTTGCACAAACCTTCTATAGTACCCAGTCAGTCCAAGGAATGCCCTGACCTGAGTCTGGATAACAGGAGCTGTCCAGTCCAAAATAGTTAGAATCTTGGCCTGGAGAGGCTGTACATGGCCTCCACCTATCAGGTGGCCCAGGTACACCACAGAACTCTGCCCTATTTGGCACTTGCCTTAATAGTCAGGCCTGCTTGCTGCATGGCCTGAAGCACTTCCCTCAGGTTGCTTAAGTGATCCCCCAGGTAGAACTATATACAGCTATATCATCCAGGTAAGCTGCACTGAGCTGCTCTAACCCAGACAAGACCCTGTTCACCAACCTTTGGAAGGTGGCAGGTGCATTCTTTTGCCAAAGGGCATTACCTTGAACGGATAATGTCCCTCTGGGGTGGAGAATGCTGACATCTTCTTTGCTCCATCTGTGAGGGCAATCTGCCAGTAGCCTGAAGTCAATTCAAAAGTACTCAGGTATTAAGCAGCCCCAACCTGTCAATGAGCTCATCAGCTCTAGGTATAGGGTGAGCATCAGTCTTTGTGACTGCATTCAGCTCTGTAGTCCGCACAGAACCTTAACTTTTTGGGTCCCCCTGGGGATTAGGTTTGGGCACCAGCACCACTGGACTGTCAGACGGTTCAATTACCCCCAACTCCAGCATTTGCGCTACCTTTGCCTTAATGCTGGCTCTGACATGGTCAGACAACCTGTACAGTTTAGTTTTGACATGTAGGCTGTCACCAGTGTCAATGTGGTGCACACATCACTCAGTAATGCCTGGGGTCAGAGAGAACCGACCAGGAAACTGCTCCAGCACCTGCTTGCAGTCTCTGTGTTTCTGGTCTGTCAATTTGGGAGAGAGTACAACTTCCTCCATTGACCCATCTTGCACATTACTGCAGAGTATCTCAGGCACTGGCTCCGTTTCCTCCTCCACTCCCTCATCAGTGACCAGTAACATGGTCATATCTGCACTGTCATGATGGGGTTTCAATATGTTCACATGCAGGACCCTATGAGGGTTCCTGGGGTGCCAAGGTCAACCAGATAAGTAACCTCACCCTTCTTTTCTAAGATTGTACAGGGCCCACTCCACTTGTCATGGAGGGCCCAGGGAACCACAGGCTCTAACCTCCACACCAACTGTCCTGGAGTATACTCAGGCATAGTAGCCTTCTGATCATACCAGTGTTTCATGAGCTCCTGGCTAGCCTCCAGTTTTCTGCTTGCCTTGTACATGTACTTTGCCATTCTAGATCTCAGGCCTAGCACATAGTCAAGCACATTGTCCTTTGCTTCTTTGAGAGGCTTCTCCAAAGACTCAGCAGGCACACTGGCCCCCTCACAGGGTGTCCAAACAACAACTCAAAGGAACTGAAACCAACCCCTTTCTGTGGAACCTGTGCAAACAGTAGGCATGGGAGGAGAACATCTCATCTCCTCCTGAGTTTCTCAGACAACCCATTGATCATGCCCTTCAGGGTCTTGTTGAACCTCTCCACCAGACCATTTGTCTGGGGGTGATAGGGGATGGTGAACTTGTAGTTGACACCACACTCATCCCACATCGCAGTCAGATAGCTGGACAGAAAGTTTTTGCCCCTATCTGATCAAACCTCTTTCAGAAAACCCACTCTGGTGAACACACCAAGCAGTGTTCTAGCCACTGCAGGAGCATCTATGGTTTTCAGAGGTATTGCTTCAGGGTACCTAGTGGCATGGTCCACTACCACCAAGATGTACATATTCCCTGATGCAGTAGATGGGTCCAGGGGACCAACAATGCCCATCCCCACGCTTTCAAAAGGAACCCCAACCACTGGCAGTGGTATTAGGGGAGCCTTTGTCTTGCTCCCTGCCTTGCCACTGACCTGATAGGTGACAGAGGAGCTGCAAAACTCCTTTACCTTTTCAGACATATGGGGCCAGTAAAAATGGTTCACCAACCGGTTCCAAGTCTGTCTGTCCCAAATTTCCTGCCAAGGGGATATCATGACCCAAGGTCAGGATGAACTCCCTGTTCTTCTGGGGCACCACCAACCTCCTGGTGGCCCCCTCCTTGAGATTTCTGGCCTCAGTATAAAGCAGTCCATCTTCCCAGTAGATTCGGTGAAACCCACTGTCATTCCCATCCTCTTGCTTAGAGGCAATCCGCCACAAGCTCTCATGGGTGGGACAGTCTCTCTGTCCCTTACTAAACTCCTCTCTGGGGGGTCCATCTGCTCCTGTCAGTTCTGCCAAATCTGACAGTTCTGGCAGGGATGGAGGCCAGATCCTCCTCATCAGGGTTAGCTTCCTCCTGCACCTCTGGAGTTCCCTGGGCTCGCTCACCAGGCTCAGTACCCTTGTCCTTTAATGCTTGGCCCTTTGTTCCAGGGTCCAAGTGTACAGCCTTTCCTTTCTGGATAGACTGTGACCTAGTCACAGCACATACCCACTCAGGGAGCTCCAATGTTTTTATATGGAGACCCCTCTCCACATCTGACCACTCAGATGCTTTGAGGTCATTGCCCAGTAAACACTGGAATGGGAGCACAGGAGACACAGCTACCTTCATAGAGCCTGTCACACCTCCCCATTCCTAATCCACCACAGCCATAGGATGGAGTTTAGTAGTTTAGCTGTCTGCATAGGTCACCTTGTGAAACTCACCAGGTAGCAACCTTTCCTGAGGCACCAGCTTGTCTAGCCCCTGTGTCTCTGATAGCCTTCACCCCAGCCCCATTAACTTTAGGCCACTGCCTGTACTTATCCATGTTTGGAGGTAAGGCAGCCAGGATTGCAATATGCATCCCACCCAGGGACACTAAGGTTGCTTCTACCACCTGCCTACCCCTCTCTGGGGCGCTCTCCACCCCCACACTTACACTGGCAATCCCTGGGGATGGCCCCTTAGTGAGGGGCTTCGTGGTGCAGACAGCATCTCCCTTTCTGTGCCCTGGCTGGTTACAGTCAAAGCACTTACCCACCTTTGAGGGATCAAAGAGCCTACCATTCTTTCCCTGATACTCCCTCCCTCCCTTTGAATTTGGGTTGCCTCAGTCCCCTCCTCCTTGTTCATGTTTTTCTGTGTCTTTGGAGGACTCCTTCTGCTTTTGACCTTCTCTTTCCCTGGTGTTAGACCTGGCATCTCTTGGCATGTTTCCCCTGTCTTTTTGCTTCTGACCTCCTGGTTTTTGTGGTACTCTGGATCTTTTTTTTGCTGGTTTAGTGTTTCTGCGCACTTTAATACTGCTGATCAGTACTAAAGTGCAAGTGCTCCTACCGTAAATTGTGTTTATAGATCAGTGTTTCCATGATTGGCTTATTTGATTTACTCCTAAGGTCCTAGTACAGTGTGCTGTGTGTGTCCAGGGCATGTAAACCAAATACTGCTAGTGGGCCTGCAGCACTGATTGTGCCACCCACACCAGGAGACTTTCAATGGGTTCTCAGACCTGCCACTGCGGTGTCTGCGTGCAGTTTTTACTGCCATGTTTACCTGGCAAGTGCACCCACCTGCCAGGCCCTAACCCTTCCCTTTTCTCACATATCAGACAGCCCTAAGGTAGGCCCAAGGTACCCCTGTGGGCAAGGTGCAGTGTGAGGGAAAGGTAGGACATGTACTGATGTTTGTTACATGTCCTGATGGTGAATTACTGTGCATTTCGTTTTCACAGTTGAAAGGCTATCTCTCTCATAGGTTAACATGGGAGCTGCTTTGTAACACTTTTACAAATGTAGCTTTCAAGGGGAAGCTGATAGAAAAGTGGAGTTTGGTATGGCTGAACTCAGGATCTAAAAATGCATCTTTTAGTAAAGATGATTTTTATATTGTGTGTTTGGAAATACCTCTTCTAGAAAGTAGATATGCCCTTTTCTAACCATCCAAATACCTCTGCCTGTTTGTGTATTAGCTGTCTGGGTTTTAGACTGACATGGACTGGTCTGTGCATTCACACTAGACCGGGACACAAAGGGGGCTGAGGTGTGTCCTGCATTTCCTGGGTGATTCATAGCCAGGCTGAATAGACCTGGTTACATTTAGAGTAGTGGGAGGAGTTGTTACTTGCCCCTGAATGGACTATGGCTGCCTTCCACAAAGCTGTCTCCACCTTCTGGAAGGAACCAGGCCTGAGCCAGGAAGAACTGGTTCATGTATGTCAGTGGATCTTTGTTTGCGCCAACTTCAAAGGGAAATGTGGGAAAATATTGGGGCCCTGACCCCAGAACTTTCAAACTCTTTTGGGATTAAGGAACCCTCCAAGAAGAAGAGCTGGAAAAGCTGTGAGGAGAGAGTACCACTTTGCTGTGTGCTTTGTTGTGTTGGCCTACAGTGGCTGCTTCCATCTTGGGCAGTGAAAGGACTGGACTGAACTTTCTGCACCTTCTTCTGCTTGAAGTAGAGCTTGCTCCCTGTTCAAGAAGTCTCAGGAACAGCAAAGACTTCACCTGCTTACGGGTACCGCCTCTGGGACCGCGTGTTCCAGTTGCCACAGAGGGAAAACGCAATATGATGCCGTCACCAAGACCTCCGGATGTTCCGTGACCTGAAGGCACTGCAGAGGGCACCACCGCATCTCGCACCGCAACCCTGGTCTCACCGACAACAACGTCTGCTGCCGCCACCAAGTCGCTGCTTGAACTGTGACCTGTGGGCACCGCACTCTGCACCGCTTTGTTTCACTTCAACGGCCTGGTCTCCCCGGCGACGACACTGACATCGCCGCCGCTGTCTGCACTGTGGTTTGGGGGCACCGCTCGTAAGTTACACGAAGCACCGTCCCATCCCACAACGCAGTCTCTGCCCACCTACGCCAGCCCCAGTGGCTGCTGATCCTCGATGGACACCGTTGCTTGCACTGTGATCATCAGCCCCGGGCCAAACACCGCCCCACTTCACACTGCAGCCCTGATCTCACTGATGCCGCTGGACGACCGCCACCGAGCCGCTGCCTGCACCGCGACCTGAGGGCACCGCACGCCGCACTGCTCCACTTCACACCGCAGCCTCGATGCCCGCCATAGCCGGCCCGCACAGAACAAAAGGTACTGTTTAAGGGTCTTCCGATACCGCAGCCGGGCCGCACCACCGTGGTTGGCCGGAACCATGGGATTTGTTGGCCCACACCGCCGTGGTAGCCCCAGATGGAGCTATTCACTTTAAGGAACTTTTGCTGAAGTCTATTTTTGCATTATTGATATTGATATTTTGAAGAACTGTATGTTGGATTTTTATCATTTTGGTCTTGTTTTACACAGATAAATATTGGGGGGCAGATTTACAAGAAAGTGACTCAGTGTGGAATGCAAGCTATTTGGCTGCGCCGCACTGAGTCACTCTCAAAGCACAGGGATGCGACATATTTACAACAATATGTTGCATCTCCGTGCTTCTCCCTGCGCTGGCGCACAAACTGCTGCCATGCGCCGGCCCAGGCACCCTTGCACTATGGTGCAAGTATGCCTGTGTCGTGGGGAGATTGTTTTTGTTCAGGAATGGTTCCCTTCCTGCACAAAAACAATCTGAAATGCCGTTTTTCAACTTCTATGTGGGCTGCATTAGCATACATAGAAGTTGAAAAACGTCATTGTTTCAATGATTGTTTATGTGCAGGAAGGGAACCCTTCCTGTACATAAACAATCATTAAAGGTGATTTCCTCTTTCTATGTGTGCTGCTGAATGCAGCACGCATAGAAAGTGGAAAAGAAAACGAGGAGAAATTAATACATTTCTCCTCGTTGTGCCTCCCTACGCCTCCCCTGGGGAGGCGTAGCATTCACACGCATTTCCAGATTTATGCTTCCTCGTAAATCTGGAAATATGTCTGGTTTCATGGGTGTTGCGTGGGAACACCCACAGGAACACCCATAGAACACCCCTTTCATGCAAAATGCTGCGTGCAAAGGGGCCATATTTACAAGGACAGGAAAAGTCACGCAGGGTGGCTTTTCCTGTCCTTGTAAATATGGAGCAGTAAAATGCGCCACCGGTACGACACAAAGAGTGACACACCGGTGGCGCAAGGGGCTTGTAAATCTGCCTCTAGATATTTTTCTAAAGCTGGTGTGGTGTCCTTTTGTAGTGTTTTCACTGTATTACTGCATGTTATGTGCAAATGCTTTACACACTGCCTCTGAGATAAGCCTGACTGCTAGTGCCAAACTACCAAGGGGGTGAGCAGGGGTTATTTTGGAAGTGTAACTCCCTTATCCTGACTAGGAAGAAGGGTCCCTACTTGGACAGGGTAACAACATGTCAACTAGAGATCCCATTTCTAACACCTGGGCTTTCACCTGGGGAGGGACCTGTGCTCCTTTCTTCTGGTCACCCCCCTGGTGCTGACTGGAAACCCTGGTTCTCCCCCACTCATCAGCTGCGTCCCCCAGCTCTCTGGGGTCTGTGAGCTTAGAGTCCACTAGATACTGGCGTAACTTCTCTTCTGCACAATGGGACAAAATATGTTCTTTCATCAAAAAATTATACAATCCCTTATATGTGTCAACTTTGTTACCAACAATCCAGCCTTCTAGTGCCTTCACTGAAACGTCCACAAAGTCCACCCAGGACCGTGTACTCACTTTATGGGTGTCACTGAACTTCACTCTGTACTGGTCTGGAGTCAGACCAAACTTATTGACTAAGCATTGCCTCATGTAAGAATAGGATTTTGCCTCTTGCCCCTTCAGGGTCCGGAGCCTATCCCTCCCAGCCACTGGAATCAATTACCGCAAGAGTGAATCCCAATGCTTGGGGTGGAACCCCACATCTCAAGGGCCTTCACAAATGCAGTCAACCATTTTGCCTTCTTGTCCCCCCACTGTTCCTTAGCTAGTTCCAGTTTCCTCTGCTCCAAAGCTATTAAAGTCAATTGGGCCTCAAGCTGCCTCTCTGCAAGGGACAGCGGTGGTTCCTGAGTAGGGGAACCTGCTCTCTTCCCACCATCTGGAATCTCATAGCTAAAACTGGAAGCAATGGAGGAGGCATCATCCTCACCTTCTGCATGGGTGACATTGGGGGGGTCCGCTTCCCCCCGCTCTTCATTCTCTGGGGCTGGCCTGGCCCAGGCCTTCAGGGACTTAATCAACTCTGCCTTTCTAATCTTGTGAGCAACAGGTAGCCCCCTAGCTTTACACAAAACCCTAAGCTCAGCCACTCTGAGTTTAGTCAGTTTAGTCAGCTCCAGCTCCAGCTCCATGGTATCCCTAGTTTTGGGTCACAGCAACTAGCATAACATATTTAGAACAATTTTGGAAAAATCAAAACAATGGATTAAAAACAGTTTAGTGCAAACTCCAAAAATCAAACTCAAAAGTTTTGCTCTAAGGCAATTTAGATGATTTTTAAAACCTTAATTCAATTTACTGAAAGGTGTACTTTTTAAACACAAGTCCTCATCCACACCGCTGAACACCAAATGTTGGAAAGTGGATTATTAGTAGTGGTAAATATGCATCTACCACTGGCAATAATGCCACTAACACAATATAGGGCTCAGAATAGGTCTCAGAAAATGATTCCCATGCTCAACCCTTGGTAACTTGGCTGCAAGCAGGCAGGCTTAACTTCAAAAACAGGCAGGTAAAGCATTTAAAAACACCAATTCAGTAAATAATTAAAACACAACACACAATAAAAAAACAACACCAATTTATAAAAATAGGAAATATTTTTATCTTTAAATGACACCAAAATGCAACAAATCCAATGTACGGAACCAGGGATATGAATTGTTAAAGATTAAACACTTACTAGTGCTTAGAAACCAATAGTAAAACCAAAGGGGATGATGGACGGAGTGTTGAACATTGCAAGCACTCACCCCCAGTCAACTGATCTGGGTTTAATCCATCATCATTCTTTAGCTCACTCCGCCACCCCAGTTCAGACATGGCCATATGCAAATCAGTCTGACCCTGTGCGTCATGGGAACAGTCCAGCCCGAACTGCCAAGCCATGTCTTCTCTGGACCGGAAACAAGCATCCTGGGACCGGTTTCTTGCTTACAGCCGTCATCAGCCAGGCTATCTTGAATCCAGTGGCAAAGTGAGCAAGTGCCACTTCTGGACATGTGGTCGCCTCTGACCGGGACAAAGTCAGAGTTTGAGGCCAACCACAATGGAGCCCTGGTCGGATACACTAAGCGGGAGGCCCCAGTCAAGATTTTTCCTTCACACTTAGAAACGTTTCTGGAGGATTTCTCACCAGACGTCGTGCAGCCTCCTCCGGCAGGCCAGATTCGGTGAGGGTTTCCTGGATTGCCTTTCTGTGAGAGTCCAGTCACCCTCTGGAGCTTTTTCACAAAACTTCATCAAACTTTCCCAAATTTCTGGAACTTCTTGCTAAAGTTCCTCTTGAGGGTCCAAAGTGTCCAAAACACAATCCAAGGGTCTGGAATCTCCAAGATGGTCCTTGTAAGGTTGGGACCACAATTCCCACAATGCACCTGAACAAAACCCTTAAAAGTCCACTGGATACACTCCAGGCAGGGGACTCTTGGTGGACTTGATGCAGGCGAGCTCTGTTAACCTGTAGCTTGCAGGGAGCCCACTCTTTATTCCTCTTGAAACAAGGTGCATCCAAAGGGCTATAGTTCCAGATAATGCAGCAGGTGCAGTCAGTCAGAATGCAGGGTCTGATGGTGCAAATCAAGTTTCCAGCTTGGCAATCCTTCTTCTTCTCTCGGGTTCAAGCAGCAGAGATGAGAGGCACTGCCCCTCTCAGATACTTATTCAGTGTTTTCTGGGGTCACACAGGAGGGCACTCCTGTCCAATGAGGTGCAGGACAACACCCCAGAGCATGACCATTTCCTCCAAAGTGTGGCACAATGGTCTCCCAGAAAGCACTAGTTCTCCAAAATTCAATATAGCTGAAGTCTCAGCAGAGAAGCAAGAGCTGGCTAAACCAACCTCCTGGATGGCTCATCTCCATATTCTCCCTCCCCCTGGTATTTGCACATTCCTTCCTTAAGCCTGCCATCTGGCTTGGTTCAAAGAGTAGGGGTTTAAATGAAACTGGCTTCTCCTGCCTGTCTCCTCCTTCATTTGAAGAACATTGTTTACGACCAGTCCCCCTTGCTCTGGCATTCCTATGTAGCAGAACCCTCTCCTCCCAGAATGGCTCTTTCGCCCCAGGGGCTACTTATCACCTCATCAAAGCAGCCTGGCTAATCCACTTAACTCTGACCAATCAAGACTGATCACTGGAAGGCTGAATTTTGGTTTACAGACAAGAACGTTTTATAACTTCTTGTCTGTACATTTTAGGATAAATTCATCAATAGCATATTGTTGTATTTATCAATACCATTCTAGTGAGTCCTTGAATGATATTTTCAGGTTTTCCTAGTGGGAATTATTAATTAATAACGTCTTGCCATGTTAACCTTTGTGGCTGGGGATCTGCAATGGGGAAAATGAACTGGGCAATTTTTTCAACACAAGGGCTTATAAAACATTTTTTATAAGGACCTTGCCAATATCTACAGGACCCCCCACCCCTGGAACACCTAGGGGAGAATTTAGGGGTTCTCAATATGCCAAATATTGCAGATCCTTACTCCACAGTGCTCCTAGCACAAAAGTCGATTTTGGGAAGCACTTTACTACAACGTGGGAAGTGAAATGTGCAATTCCACTATACCCAAGGCGCATAAAACCTATTTTATAAGGGTCCTCCTTATAAGTACCTGACCCCCCACCCTGGGGGTACCTAATATGCCAAAATATTGTAGTTTATTAATTTGTAATTGCCCCAAACACCAAAGTCAAGTTTGGGCACAATTTACATGTGAAAAGCAGTCCGGCAATACAGGGCTGCTTTTAAACTGACCTCAGCCCTCAGCAGTGCACACATGCAACTGCAGAAAGGGCTGCTGGCCTCTAAACTGCTATGCCCTATTATATACTAGGGACTTAAAGGTAGTTTTGATTCCCCTGCACTATTATGTACTAGGGCCTCATAGGGGAGGTCATGCCAATCATAGGGTACCCTAACCCATAGTGTATGTAGGTGTTTTCACTGTATTCTAAGTGTGTTTTCAGCATAACACTGGCCCTGGGCCTGGTTAGGCAGAGCCCAGGGTCAGTCTGAGTCAGTTACCACCAGTACCAGTCAGCAAAAAAAATGAGGGGTGCCCAGGGCACAAGGATGACTTTGCAGCATAACCCCCCACCCCCCAAACGAAAGGTGATGGGTTACTAACCTACACCCTGATTGTCCTCATCAGCTAAGTGGAAAAAACTGGAAAGCCCATCAGCATTTGCATGGGCAACCCCAGGTCTGCGTTCCACTGTAAAGTCAATTCCCTGTAGGGAAATGGACCACCTTAACAGCTTGGGATTCTCCCCTCTCATCTGCATGAGCCATCTGAGAGGCCTGTGGTCAGTTTGAACATGAAAGTAAGTCCCAAACAAATATGGTCTCAGCTTTTTCAGGGACCAAACCACAGCAAAAGCCTCTTTCTCAATGGCACTCCACCTCTGCTCTCTGGGAAGAAGTAATCTGCTAATAGTGTATGTAGGTGTTTCACTGTATTCTAAGGAGCATATGTATCAAAAAAGTGTTTTGCGAGTCTCAAATAGCGATTTTTAACAAATCGCTATTTGAGACTCACAAAATGCAATGTATGTAGGTTTCGCAATATTAATTGCGATTCCTACAAATTCCTTAATAGCGATTCACAAATTGCGATTCGCTATTAAGGAATACCTTCCCAATCATTCCTATGGGCATAGAGGCCCATAGGAATGAATGGGAAGACATTCACAATTTGCGAGTACCCAATAGGTACTCGCAAATTGCGAATGCAATTTCAAGAGTGCAAGGGTGCCAAAAGGACACCCTGTTGCACCCCTGAAAAATGCATGTGTGCACATGTGGCGCACATACATGCCCTGAGGGCATGTATGCGCGCCACATGGCACTTTGAAAAATGCAAAAAAGTGCATTTTTCAAGGAAATCGCAAATTACCACCAACTTGAAGTTGGTGGTAATTTGCGAATCCTTAAGACCAGATCGCAAAATTTGGCTGCTTTCAGAATTGCATTTAAGGAATCGCAGTTTGCGATTCCTTAAATGCATTCGCAAAATAGGGAATCGCAAATTTTGCAATTCCTTATTTTGCGATGGCCTTTTTGGATGATACATCCCAATAGGCTTTTTCCCATTCGCAAACGGGCCAATTCTGAGAATCGGCCCGTTTGCGAACGGGAAAACACTTGATACATCTGCCCCTAAATGTGTTTTCAGCAAAGCACTGTACCTGGTCTGGTTAGGCAGAGCCCAAGGACAGTCAAAATCAGTTACCAAGAGTACCAGTCAGCAAACAAAAATGGGGGGTGTTCAGGGCACAAGGATGACTTTGCAACAGACACAGTATATGAACGGGAAACAGTCTGAACAATGCGGGCAGAGCCACACGTGTTCCAACAATGCAAGCACTACCATGCTTTCCATAACCAGGCATATGCCTTAACCATGCATATGCGTGGTTAAGGCAATGCGGGGTCTAGATGCACGGATGGGGGGGAGGAACAGGAAGCTTCGGGACAGAAGGCTAAGTGCACACAGGTAAGAGGGGCTGGGGACGGGTTTGGGGAGGAGAGTAATTTTTAGGGGGGGGCGGTTTTAGGGGTCGGGCTAGTTTTTAGGACTATGGGTTGGTGTGGGCTAGGGTTCCCGGCGTCTAGGGCTCAGGGCCCATTTTACTTTCGTGCATATAGGAGTTGGCAAGATTTGGCTGGGATTTGGTATGTTTTTGACTTATTTTGGCTCACTTTTGCTTGTTTTTCAATGGGCGGGGTGGGGGGGTCTTTGGGTCATAAGTCATACCTTTGCCCATGATTCGATTAGGATGCGGCTTGCTGTGGTACTTGGGGATAAGTGGGACTAGTGTCCCTCCAAGTTTCAAGAGGATTGATGCAGTAGAAGGGGTCAAAACACAATTATTTGTGACGGTCGGGTCTGCAATGTCATCCAATGGGCCCGTTTTGGGGGTTGGCGAGAAATGCTTTTGGGGGGGTTCAAGGTGCGCCAGGTGACAACGGCTTCTGTCACCAATGGCTAGGAATGTCTACTGTGCCTGTGATTTGTTGGAGGAAATCCATCCACGGGAGGGGTGGTTTTGGGCCTAGTTTTTAAATGGGAAATCACCTGCTTTGGGGCCTCTGAAAGGAGCGGATTTGCATGTTTTCGGGGTGTGATTAGAGGGTATTCCAGGTGGTTTCTAGCGGATCTGCTTGAATGGGCGAGTAGCTGGGAACCTCTAGTTCTGATTTTACCACACGTATTCCTTTAGCAAGCAAGCCTTTACAACGAATATCGTTGTAAAGGCATGCGTTGTAAAGGCATGCGTGGTAAAGGCATGCGTGGTAAAGGCATGCGTGGTAAAGGCATGCGTGGTAAAGGCATGCGAGGTTAAGACGCATTCGTAGTTGGGACTGCGTTTTAGAGGCATGCATGGTTCAGCCACACGTGCCTCTGTCATACAACCTATATGAACTGATCTCAGTGACTGGACATGCTGATAGTGAGGGGTCATGGTTTTCATAAACATGGGGTCGTCTATCCTGGTCTCCACATTGCAGATAGTCAACGTGTTTGGCTTATCCCTGCCACGCAAGTCTCAAAGAGTTAAGCGGTGCTGCCCATGAACATTTACTTATCTGGTTGTATGTGTATTAAACAAAAATGCAATCTAAAGAACAATGTTCTGATGAATATTCTTCGTCGAATCTTTTTTGATGAATTTTTCCACCTAGAATGTTTTTCAGCAGGCTGATGAAACCAACCCGATGAAAGCCCATCTTGGTGAGAAAAAAAATTTCTTTCAGGTTGCAGTTTAGTTTCTTTGCTTTTTTAAGAGGGGTTCCCACCCTTAACCTGCCAACCCCTTCAACTAGGTTACCCTTTTTTGTAGTTTCTTTTTAGGAGGGTGTATTCCATCAACCTTAACCCTTAAAAACCTCACATAAAAGCTGCCTTCTGCGCCTCATTTGTGTTTGTTATTTCATAAACATTTATTCACACAATTCCTATTGCAACTGGAATTGTAAGTACGTTTTTTCCGGTATCAGTAATCAGTCCCAGTAACAGGTATTGAAAGCTATGCCTAGTATACCTTTTCCACAAAAACTTTCTGTTTTCGTGGAAAAAGGTATGTTATCATTTTGCCCTTTCTCCAAAATATATTTTGCCAGCCTAATTTCGCCAGGCTGACTTTCTTCCTTTTGGATATTCGTCATTATGACAGAATATCATTAGTGTTAATTTTCTATTATGTATGTTAATGGTTGTTTTCCGGGTTCTGAAAAAAACGCGTAAAGCCGTTTACAGATGCACCACGTCTGCCACACTTTATATAGAGAAAACAATATATTTTCCAACAGGTAACTGACTCTTCGAGGATCGCATGGATGTGGAAGGGGCAGGCCCATGTCAAGCTGAAACCTTACATGTCACTGACTCATCTCCAGCCACACCAGAAGCTCAACGGGGAATCTGTCACGTGATTTCTTGCCCCCGCCCCGCACCCTTCCTTCCAGAATGTCTGATGCACTGGTTTACTGTAAATTTCCTTGATATTCCTCAACAAGTGTTCTTCTGCCTGTTGAAAAAGTGCACGAATAAACATGTGCATCCCCTGTTCACACCATTGTTAGTAAGTGAGTACTCTTGCTGTGAGTCTAGTCAAGTTATAAGAAATGTAGAAAGTACTTTTTTGTGGACCTTCCCTCGCCCATAGGTGCCTTGAAGCAGCAATTTAACAGTGGACTGGTTCTACTGCACAGTGTGCATCAACAAATATGTCAAATCAGCTGTAACCACTGCACCATCCACAATTACATTGTGGCCTACACATCTTCATGACACTACATAACAATATGTTCTTTACCACCACAATCAACACCATACTATTGCCAATGCCTTTTCATTGCCAGCTCCCGTAGCCTTAAAACCCTAACCTCAACTGCAACCCTGTACCCTAACCCCTAATTAGAACCCTAACTCTAACCCTAACCATCTAACACACGCTTAACCCTGATTCCCGACCTTCTACCCCAACCCAAATATTAACTTATTCTAACCCAGTCCCAAAGACCCTATTCCAAACCCTCATCACAACCTCAAACCATAGCCCCTAACCTCAGCCTCGAACTAAACCAATATATATAGGATAATATCAGGTGGGCACATTCCAGCTATTCAACAAGAGAAACAATTCAACGGTAGACACATTAACCAGGCTTGAAATGTGGTATGCAAAATCTATTTTATTTGTCATGTGCAGCTTTGAAGAGGATGTATTATTTTTTATTTTTACAAATATTCTCAGAAATGGAGTTTGGAGTTTCTGTCTTATTAGTAAATCTGCTAATGAGCATGGATGTGTTTTCTGTTAAATAACAGTGGGTTCTTCAGAATATTGGTGCTGGTCGATGGGCCCATCAGTTCTCAGCCTGGTCATTCCTGTTCAGGAAGGATGTGATCTTATCCCTCACGCCCCCTTCAAGCATGTCCAACTGATCCTGGACTTGACTAGTGTATGGATCCAGATTCCTCTTCATGTCTTCAGCTCTCTGGATGATAATTTGTTTGAGATCCTCTCCATATGGGGAAGCTGACCGGCTGAACTCCTCGATCCTCTGGTTCACTTTCTTGTTAAAGTCATCCAAGTACGGTGATAAACTCTGCCCAATGTCGTCCAAGTGAAGTTTCTCCTTGATTTGGTTGGTGGAGGAGAGTATTTGCTGTCTCAAGTCTTCTACATTGACAGAGAACTTGGTTCTCATATCGTCTATATTTTTCTGCATCTGGAAGGCCATGATCTCAATCTTTTGGTTGAGGTTTTCTTGGACATTCTGTGCGTACGGTGTCAAATGCTTCTGCAGCTCCTCAATGTTCTGCTCAATCTTCGCCAGGACCTCATCACTGTAAGGGCTCAGGTTCTTCTTCATCTGCTGTGCTTTTTCACAGATCTTTCCCTGAAGTTCTTCAGCATATGGGCTAAGGGCCAAATGCAGGTTGCCCACATTTTCTTGCAGTTTGGCTTGAAGCTGTTCGGCATATGGTGAGAGTTCAGTCTGGAGGCTGTTCATCTTTTCCTGGAGTTTAGCCTCAAGATCTTCAGCATATGGCTTGATCACTGCTTGGAGGTGGTCAACATTTTCCTGAAGTCTGACCTCAAGCTCCTCAGCATATGGAATGAATGCTGCCTGGAAGTTATCCATATTTTCCTTGAATCTAGCTTGAAGCTCCTCAGTGTATGGGGTGAGCTGGAGACGAAGCTCCTCCGCATTTTTCTGGACATGAGTGCCAAGTTCCTCGGCATATGGGGTGAGCGCCTGACGAATCTCCTCTGCATTTTCCTGTACCCGACTGGCAAACTCCTCAGCGTATGGAGTCAGCTTCAGCTGTAGCTCCTCAATGTTCTTGTTAAGCTGCTTGTGGATATCATCTGCATATGGTGACACCTTCAAGCGTAACTCCTCCAGCTCCAGGTGTATCTGCTCCTTTAGTTTCTCTGAGTCTTGGGAGAGCCGTGCATGGAGCTGGGTGGTGAATGGAACGAGCTGGCTTTGTAGGTGTGCAGCATAAAGAGGAACATCTTGGAGATTTTCCTGGAGGAGGGTGCTAAGGAAAAACAATGTAAAAATTGATCAATATTACTAATTCAGATGAAATATCCTATATTTTTAGTATATAACAACTAACCCTTTTTTTCTCCCCTTTCCTCTCTCCTCTTCCTCCAATATCTGCATCCTAAAATTTCTTCCATTTAACCACAAAATCCAAAATGGTCTTGGAAGTTTCTCAACTAGGTCAATTCTCTAAGGTTGAACTATACAAGCATTTTACTTATATCCCTTACTCAGTAAGTACAACAACCGGGTGGGTTACTCAATAGAGGCATGGAATGGAGGGGAGCTGGTGAGGGCATGGCTTGGGTAAGAGCATTGATAAAAATGAAAAACTCACTGTCTGTGTAGGTGAGGATGTTGTATAGAGAAGGCACTAAGACCTCTGAGAATATAACATGCAAGTAATTTCCTTATTTACTTTCCCCCCTTGTGCCAAATGTTACAAGTCCCTGGAATCCATGTGCTGCTGTGTTTGGAGGGTTGTGGCCTCAAAACAGTGTATTCACACTAGGCCCATGTTCTTACCACTTGGACAATGGGGCCCTGGAACCCAGTGATCTTATGCAGGCTGTCCAAGGAAATGGACCAACTGTTAGGCTCGGACTGTGTGTCAAAACCAAAGCCTCAAAGCTGGTGTGAGCAGCACTAGAGGTTAGAGAATTGTGATATTGCTGAAAGCTCCCTGTCACTGCTGAGATATGCAGATAATAGAAGCAAAAAGGGTACATGAAACCCATAGTCTTCAAAATAAAACTAGGATGCTATCAAAGCTGGAACAGGCATTTAAATATAGGAGACATGTTAGTGGAATATTGTAGAGGTATGATAAGAATCCTCAGAGCTTGTGGCCAAAAAAGGAGAGGTGAGGTTAAAGATTTCAATAGCAGGGACATGGCTTGGCACCAGCCAAGATGGCCGCCTACTTAGGGGGAGATTTACTAAGATTTTGCGCCGTGTTTGCATCACAAAAAAGGCGCAAAATGTTTTTTTCCTAATTAACTTTCCAGCGCTAAACTTGTTTAGCGCTGGAAATAACGTTAAAGTAATGCGAAGCAGCGCATAGCGCTGCTTCGCATTACTTTGCGCCATGGGGGCGTACCAAGGGTGGTGCATGGGCATTCCCATGCAACCACCCAAGGTTTCTCATGCTAAACCCAATTTACTAAAAACAGTAGATTGCGTTTAGCGTGAGAAAACTGCAACCTTTTCAGCTAGGCGCAAGGAAGGAGAAATGCTTTCATTTCTCCTTCCTTTTCCGACTTTGCATGCGTGCTGCACTGTACAGCAAATTGTGGCACTTCCCCCCTCGAGAGGGTTGGTGCACTGCTGGTCATCGGTCTCAATGAGAGGGGAGAGAAAGGGCGCCCAATCAATCGGCTGGAAGAGGAGGGACCTGTTTGCAGAGAGAGACAGATCGAGGATGGGGCTCAGGGAGAGGGCTGAGAACTGGACTCCACGGCTTGACAGCTACGTCAGGTCGCTCAGTGGAGCTGGTCGATTTGTCGGACACCCAGGATAAAGAAGGACGGTGACTGCATGATTTGCCATCAGGTATTTTGGGATTGGACGTGCCTGCCCAGGTATGAGACGAGGGGAACTCCAGGGGGGTGGGGGAGAGGGAGGATTGATGATGCAGTTATACTTGAAGCAAACAGAGAACCTAAAAAATGCGAAAGGGGTACAGTAACATGATGATACCAGTTCGGCCCTCGAGGCGGTGCTGGCCAACCCTAAATAATTGCATGATATCATTGGGACAACAGGCGCTCTGCATGTTGGGGTGGTGGGCAGTTCGGAGCCTACTGTGCAGCGTAGCAGGTTGGGGGGAGCTACAAGGTTGGGTATAACAGATTCATTTCAGTTTTTGTTCTCGCTTCTGTTTTCTTCAGCTCAGTGGGCATAGGCACACAAGGACAGCGATCGGGGACATGCTGGGAAAGGGTAGGATTGTTACTCTGCCATTACACGCGGGGACAGCCCTCTACACTACATCACACTAAATGGTACACCACACTCAGCACTGAAGGTCCTAACGTGGTACGTTAATGGCTTAGGCAACACAATTAAATTAATAGTAGTACTACAATACCTCCGTAGACATGTCCCAGACATAGTTCTTCTCCAGGAGACTCACTTGAAGGGCAACCATTATAAGGCCATGGATCATTTTGGTTACACCCAACTGGCACATGTGGGTTTCATCACCAACTCCAGGGGCGCAGGCATATTGCTGAGAACCTCGGTGCCTTATATCCCTCGATGCACTTGGACTGACCAGCTGGGGCGCTTTGTAGCACAGACGGGTACTTGGGAGTGGCACACGCTCAATATCTGCCCGGTCTACATACCATGCAGAGGTATCAACCAGAGACTTTTCCCGCCCTAGGGCTATCCTACTGGAAGTGCCCCTGGGATCCTCATATTAGGAGGGGACTCAAATGCGACAATGGGCCCAGCACTAGATAGAGACTCTAAGGGCCTAATTTACAATATTTTGACGCATGGCAGCGAAGCTAGCAGTTCCGCTGCTCTGCCATGCATCAAAATAAAGGGCAGAAATACACTGTATCTACAAGATATGGAGCATTCCTGTTCTTGTCCCCTGTGCCTGCGTACAAACATCAGCCGTGCACCAGCGCAGACATCTTTGCGTCATTTTGCAAGGGTGCCAGCTCTGAGGTGATGATTGTTTTTGTGCAGGAAGACACCTTCCTGCACAAAAACAATCATTAAAGACATTTTCCTCTTTTTATGCGTGCTGCATAGAGGGAGAAAAAAACAAGGAGAAATAAAAGTAATTCTCCTCGTTGCGCCTCCTTACGCCTCCCCAGGGGAGACGTAGGATTCCGACACATTCGGAGGTTTAAAAACTTTGTTCATCTGGGAATGCGTCACGTTCCATGGATGTTGCATAGGAACACCGACAGCAACACCCATGGAATGCCCCTTTCATGCAGTGTTATGCATGAAAGGGACACATATTTACAAGGCCACGAAATGTCACGCAGGGTGACTTTACGTGAACGTCTAAATATGGGGAAGCCCATTGGGCTGCAAGTGTGTCAATAAAAGTGACGCACTGGCGGCACAATGGGTTTGTAAATAAGCCCCCAAATCCCTTGCAGGCAGTGAACTTAGTCCATTGCGAGCCTTCGTGGAGGGTATGGGCTTAGTAGACCTGTGGTGCATACACATCCCGAGCCTACGACTGTTCACCTATCTCTCTGCAGTACATGGCAGTCGCTCCAGACTGGATCATGCTTTCATCCAACACATATATGCTTGAGAATTTTGCAGCGTGACACAGAAGGCTTGTAGTATATCTGACCACTCCCCCGTAGAGGTGCTCCTGTGTGGCCCTGCCAGGGACACAACATTGCCTCCCAGAATTGATCCCTGGTATCTCAAAGAGGCAACCTTTCATGGCAAAATATGAGAACGAACAGACCAATACTTTCAAGAAAATGAGGGTACGGTCCAATCAGCCTGTGTCTTTTGGGAGGCTTTCAAAGTCATCTTGCCCAGCCATATGCAGGCGATGATCGGAGGGAAAAAAAAGGAGCAGAAGATACAGTGCGAGACGTTGGAGACAGAGATTGCTGCTCTGGAAACTAGAGTGCTAGAGGGGGAGAGTGCTGACCCTCAATTGCAATTTCGGCTTCACCTAAAGCAACACGAACTGAGGGAACTGGCGGAGCATAAGGCACGTGCGTATGCCTTAGCAGAACAGTGCAGCTTGTACTATATAGGCGATAAAGCCAGTAAATTAATAGCCTGGCTTGATAGAAGGGATAGGGAGAGGAATTGGATTTTTGAGATACAAGATGCAGACAGTACACTTCATATGATGGGGGCAGCGATAGCAGAGCCGTTTGCTACATATTATGAAGCTATATATAAGTCTGTGACTGTTAGGACGGGGGAAGATTGCGCTGACCTTCTAAAACACCTCCCCCTTCCGGCTCTCTCAGGCAAAGATAGAGCAGCATTGGAGAAAGACCTAAGAGCAGATGAAGTTAAACAGGCAATCCGAGACCTGCAGTCAGGAAAGGAGGCAGGGCCTAACAGCCTACCAGTGGAACTATATGAGTGCATGGCGAATAATGTAGCAGGACACATGGTAAATATGTTCAAGGAGGCCCAGGAGGTGGGTTGCCTGCCGGAAGATCAAAGAACCGCTAACATAGTGGTTATCCCCAAGAAAGAAAAGCCAACTGCAGCCTGTAGCTTCTACAGACCAACCTGGTTGTTAAATTGATAGGCAAAGGTCCTGGCCAAAACCCTGGCTAACAGACGGCAGCCAGTTATAACTACAGTGATACATCTAGATCAGTCTGGCTTTATGCCACACAGGGGTATCTAATTAAACCTGAGGTCTCTCTTTGAAGTACTTCCTATGACTGAGGCTACACGAGCTTAACAGGCCGTATTGCTCTCATTGGATGCTTGGATGGCATTCAATAGCATTGAATGGAGCTATCACTTTGCTGCCCTGGCAAAGTTAGACTTCGGACCTCGATATCGTAAATGGATCCAGCTTCTATATCAAGACCCACTGGCACAGGTGTGGGTCAATAATGTACTGTTGTGACCCTTTGCTCTTCATAGGGGCACCAGGCAGGGCTGCTCACTGTCCCCAATGATATTTGAACTCGCACTTGAACCTCTAGCGGCAAGGGTTCACCAGGACCTCCTTATACAAGATATCACCGGAGGCTGGCAGGAAGAGCGGATCTCTCTATATGCTGCTGATATCCTGTTATATGCCACACAGCCCTGCTCCACAGTGGATAGTACCTGCTCCACAGTGGATAGTACCTTGCACATCTTCCAACTTTTTAAGGGATACCCTGGCTATGAAATTAACTAGGAAAAGTCCCTAATTTTTCCCACAAAGGGCGGTATCCCCAGACTGACTTCAAGATGTATAGCGTCAACAGTGCAAGATGGCTTCTGATACTTGGGCATCTACATTACGAGAGACGCAGAAGAATTTCTGAAAAGGAACCTCTACCCGCAGCTGGACCGCATCTGGAATGATGTTGCCCACTGGTGAATGCTTCCGATCTCCCTGATGGGCAGGGTGGTGTTCTTTAAGATGATGACCCTCCTAAGATTTCTCTATTTTTTACAGAATACCCCGTATAAAATCTCCCCTGACTTCTTTAAGAAAGTCGATGGCTCACTACGGCAACTCCTGTGGGAAGGCGGCAGTTCAAGAATCGCACTCTGCAAGCTCCAGAGAGGGGTACGTGAAGGGGGTCTGGCGGTCCCAGATACATGCAAATATTACTGGGCAGCACAATTGATAGTAATAAATGACTGGGTGTTCTCGGACAGTACTGAGCCTGCGTACAGTGTAGATAAGGAGGCCATGGGTACTTGGGGCTGCTCCTCACGGAGTTATCGAAAAGGATATGAGGGCACCCTTCCGTTCCCTACACAGCTGACGATGAGGACATGGCGAGAAGCCACTAGAGTCCTGGGATGGGACAACAAACTGACAGACAGGGCCCCCTTGTGGTACAGCGACCTTCTGCGAGATGCTCGGAATCTGAAGGGGTTCTCCAAACAGGAACTGATAGGCATTGAACACCTGGGGGATGTGCGGACAGGGCAAGCATTACTCACATTTGAGGCTCTACAGCAAGAGCATGAGATTGCTGAATCATAACGTTTTAAATATTTACAATTGGGTCATGCTCTTAGGCACCATATACTGGAGGGGGAGCAATTACCAAAGTCGGCACCTTTAGAGGATCGGCTCCTCTTGAACCCCATGACAGAGAGGGTGGTATCCTTAACCTATAAGAACCTGATGAATAATTCCCCTGAACCTCTGCAGATGCTGCGGGAAGCATGGGAGAGAGACCTTGGTCTTATAGAAGAGGAGTATTGGTTGGAGGCTATACAATGTCCCAAAGAGATGGCCATATGGGCTCTGTGCCACCTCATTGAATTGCAAATACTCCAAAGATCATACTATTCCAGGACGCTTCTGCATCGCCTCAGGAAGTGCGACACCACCCTATGTGCCACGGGTTGTGGTGAGACGGGGTCCTTTTTCACATACTCTGGGAATGTCCGGAAATATAACGCTACTGGAGGGGGGTGGTTCAAATTATGGCCAAAGCCACTGGATTCAACATGCTGCTGACGGCCAGGTGGCACCTCATATGTATAAGTGGCGAAGAGGAGTGGCCTGAATACCAAAAATTATGCCTTACATTGGCCTCTGGGATAGCCAAGAGAAATTTAGCCCGGGCCAGGGGGGCGAGTGGGATGACACGCATTACGGATTGGGAAACTGGTGTGGACTGGTGCCAAAGGCCGAACATGTGGTGTACCAGAGTCAGGGCTACCCAAAGAAATGGGAGAAAGTCTGGGACAGCTGGTGTATATACAGGGAATAGAGGGAGCCCTCGAAAATGGGTTGAACGATACCTTGAGTGCGGAACTGGGGTCACTGTCGAAATTCCATCGTAAAGCATTGCTAATAACTCTTATGCACAATTCTTATTTTATGTATCCTAGTGGTTATGCCTCTCGTACTGTATTTTGTTCTTTTATGATGTCTATTCTGTACATGATAACCCATTTATGCTTACTGTAGCACTGAGCAACTTAAAATACTTTAAAAAAAGAAAAAAAAAATTCAATGGCAGACAAAGGACAAATCAGAACCTAATTAAGGTTCTTAAGGATGTGAGTCGAGGTATGAGACTTTGAAGACGCTGCCTAACCTAAAGTTGTAAACCAGTGCTCATCAATGCTTCAACTAAAATCTACGTTCTAATCCCTAAAAAGAAAGATGGTTTGGATAACATTCAAGCACGGAGTTTTAATAACAAGGATTAGCCTATGCGTGTCTATCAACTGAGCTTTGCAAAGGCATTTCTAAACACATGGGCTTAAACAAGGGGCATCTAACAATGACGTTAAAGAAAGACTGCAAGTTACATTACAAATATGAATAGGGTTTGAATGGGGCATATCCACAATTAAAACATGTATTTGTTTTGAGCAGTGGGTCTTCGTGGACAGTTTCCATAGAAGAGGAATTGCTAGAAAGTGTCTAACAATGGACCATGATGAAGGATGATAGGGTAGGACTGAAGAACATTCAACAATGGGACCTAATGAACCTTGCTTGATGGAAGGACTGCAGTTAATAGGAATTCTAGCATCCCAGCTCATTGGAACGATTTCCAATAATTTGTTTGACTGGTGGACATCTAGAAATGGGCCAGGTGGTATGGCTGCATAGGACAGTTTTGTGTATGGATTCCTAACAATTTGACTAGGTTGAAAGAGTTCTGGAACTAGACGCAGTTGAGGGACATACAACAAAGGGGCTTGTTGGTTCCATCTGACAACTGGTCTTAGTCATAAGAAGTTGAGCTTGGGGATCTGGCTAATGGCTAGGCAAAAATAAAGCCACTGTGGAGATTTCAATGGTTAGGGTTTATTTAAAGATGTTTAACCATGGGGCTTTAAGAATCTGTGACTATGTCACAATGCGGCTTATCCTAAGAAACTGTAGAAAAATATCTGTAGTGTAAGTATCTACAACAATAGGGAGTAGTGTAAGGATTACTAACAATTGGGCTTGGAGTAATGATTGTAAGCAATGGCACTTGCACGAGGGATAGTGACTGGTCATTGATATAGGTGGAATATTTTGTTCGTACTGTCAGACAATGCTTACTTGAACTGTTTGCTGATTTGCGATTCCTGGATCTGTTGCGCTGCCCATTCCGCGCTGCTGCGTAGTTCTTTTAAGTTATCCCAGAAGCCATCTTCCACCTCATCAGTGCCCACATCTGTGCAGGACCCTGTGGAAACAATAAAAAGGAACAAAGGCACTTGAGAAAGAATCCATACATTATCTGTTTTATGAGGATCACCAGTCTACTGTTCCTTTTGGAGTACACTTCACAAAGGGACAGTTCTACAATAAGGTTGCTACAAAGGCTGTCTTGTGGATCCATAATGAACGGCACAACACAGCACAAGGTTACATTCAATGGGCTAAAACAAGCCTTACTGCATGGGCATGGGTGCACCCACAAGTCAGAATATCATTTTACCTATGGCTTCCCTTCACCACATCAAATGATGCACTTTCTGCTGAATTTCAGGCCAACATCTATAATTACATATCAAGGATTAGTGCTGAATAGTTTACATGTGTGAAGGATGTGCTGAAATTGACCAATCGGGTTATGCATGTGAGATGCCCATTGACGTCGCTTGCATCTACAGGGAGCTTTGGAAGCAGGATGGACGACATGATAACTTTGAACCTTTGAAATATCCATGGAAAGGGATATTACCTGCGCTTACCAGGGTACAGAGCAAACTAAATGCCACCCTTGGCGTGTGGTATGTGAAGGCGCCCAGGAATCACACAGCTCAGACTTTAGATTACAACTGGCTGTGTTTTCTGCATCCGCAGAGCCCACCCATGGACTGAAATCTAGGCCTTCGTTATCCTCCTCCCCAGGGCTTTAAGTGGGATGAAAAAACTGGGGGGAACTCTCAAAGGGGCATGACCGATGTATTTAATGCCGTGGATTAAAAACACGTAAACTTAAATTCTGTGCTTAGCATAGTGTGCCGCCCGAGTGGTAGTTTGCTACTTCATTACATCCAAATATATAATACAGCAAGTAACATCACACCTACAACAAGCCAGGCCGATTGGCTTTGTCAATGGTTGTTAGTTGCATAACACAAATAATCAACAACTATGGCTTCGTAGTATATAATATTGAAAATGCTTCAGTTCTGAAATGATGAGCCTGTGAAAGAACTATAAAGAGGCTCTTAGAAGATACATCACAGGCAGTGAAGGGTGGTACTGCTACGGAGTTAAGTTTTTTTTTCCACCCTCGAGGGTGATGGCAGAAATGGAGAGCCCGATAGGGACCCGTCTCAGCACCTGCTTTTTAGAACTGCCGGTGCAGAGCACCGGCAGGACCCGGCCCACTTAACGCCCTGTTCCTCCTTTTAGAAAGAGGGTGAGATGGACTAGCAGTTATGGGGTGTGGAACATGAAACCAGAAAACAAGTGCTCCCGGTAAGGCTTCCCCTCTTGGAGTGGCCATGTGTAAACCACCATCCCCTGGTACCAGAGCGGTTGCTAAATAGTGTTAAGTGCAGGGTCGGATTGGTAAGGCGGGCAGTCTGGCAACGGCCGAGGGGCCGGTATCCGAGTTCCAGCTGCGGGCTGCTTTTTTGGGCAGCCTGGGGGGTCCGATTTGGGCGGTGTCTGCATTGTTTGGATGCCGCCAGCAGCCCAGTGGGTGCCTGAGTGGCCTTTCTGGAGGCAGATGGGCGTCCATTACCTCCCTTTTACCAACGGGCAGAGGTGTCACTCCCTTTCTCTTGATGGGTTAGCCCATTAGTGTATGCAGATTAAGCGGGGCAGGGGGCCTGAGCAGAAGTGGTCTCACTTGTTTTCAGGTGTGTTTCACCAGTGTGAACTAATCCCTGCATTTATTTTTATCTAAGTGAAGTTAAGAAAACATGCCTCTATCATAGACCCCCCGCCCTGTTTTCATAAAACTTCGCCGAAGCAGTTTTTTGTGGAAAGGCAATATGCAAATGTGGGCCACGTTTTTTTTAGCGTGCCCGGGCCTATTTTTGATCCCAATCCAACCCTGGTTAAGTGCTCTGCAAATAAAGATGACGTGAGAAGCCAAAGATTCTGCTCTTACCTGTAATGGCCAGCAAGGCCAACACGACGCCAATGGATTTCAGAAACATCTTCAGCTTTGAAAGGAGCTTCGGGCGTGGAACCTGCGAGGGAAAATATTGAGTTTAGTACAAAAGTGGAGAGAAGGGGCTTAGAGCCAAAAAGGCTGCCAGCACACTGGTGGGTGAGGGCTCCCTTTATGTCGAGTTCCCAACAACATAGCCACAGATCCCTCCATCAAACACCTCAGTCTGCTGAAATACCAACCCACTCATGACTAGGAATTCGCAGTCTGAGGTCCCCGCAGTACAGTGCAGTGTCTCTGTGGGCTTTAATGCCTGCACCCCATCCTGGCCCGCCAGGTATCGGCTCCTATCACTGCAGTATCTCAGGCGCCCCCAGCCATGCTGCTCACTCCATTCAAGTGTTCCCCATCTTCAGTGTGCTCACAGGTCACCCCTTAACCACCGGCCTTCACCACTGACCACGGCTCCCCATAAGGAAAAGAGCCATTTTCAAACTCATCTGCCTGACACATAAAGCTTTGTCAGGCAATGGACCCAAATATCTACAGGACAAACTGATTCCATATCTTCCTATAAGAAATCTTAGATCAAGGAGTCAACTTCTTCTCTGTCCTCTGCGTATTCGTACGCCTAGGTTTGGTGGATGAGCTTTTTCTTATCTGCCCCCTAACACTGGAACAAGCTTCCCTTGTTCGTTAGGGCACGCACTGAGTTTTCAGGTTTTAAAAAACATCTTAAGACCTGGTTGTTCTAATGGCTGCTTCTCTGTTTATTTGTTACTTCAGCGCCGAGATGCCCCTTCAGGGGCGATTTGCTGCACTATATCAAGTATCCATTAACATAACATAACATAACTGTAGGGTGTGGGGCTCAGTGAACCTACGCCCCTCTGTGTCAGACCAGCCCACCTGATATCACGAGGACCTGCACTGGAAGATGCCCCAACCATAGCCCCTCCCATAACTGCAATGTCTGAGCTCAGGAAGCATCACTCACCACTGCGGTGTCTGAGGTGCTCTCGTGTTACAGCCATATTTTCAAACACAAGGGAACACAAAAGGTAGATAAGGACCTTGGGTAACAGTTTAGTATTAGAACAGTGGTCCTTAAATAGTTTGCACATTAATCAAATATGATAAAAGAAGTGCAATTACTGTTTCTCTAAGCTTGTCAGAAATTGTGTTCAATATTCCACAAGCTACCCTGCCTTGCCTGATATGTCTTTGTCCTAAATGTACTTGTCATGTGTTCATGTAGGATGCAGGATTGTGTCCCACTATATTGATGTGTTTGTATTTGTTTTCTTTGACATTTTTGATTTATTAAACTGAATGTCCGGCTGGACACTCGTAATATAGTACTGATTCAAGTCTATATTTATCCTACAGACTTCTCGTGTTACAGCCAGCACCCCGACTCACTGAAGTGTCCTTGGAGCTCAGAGCAGGCCCCGCATCCCCCCACTCAGCTGCCCCAATTCCCAGTCTACAGTGCTCGGATCTCACAGCCCAGATGTCGACTTTCACATTCCGCTCTGCTACAAACCTCCAGCGCTGAATTGTTTCTGAGGCTTCGCTGTCCCATCCTCCACCGGCCCCCAAGTCAGAAGCCCCTATGAGGGCAGTGCCACTTCCGGTTATATGCCTCCACCCCTTAAAGCAGCGAACCTCACCTCTCCTGTACCTGGAGTGCAGATGTGCACCCTCACGGACAAGAATAGCCCCCACCATAACATATGGGTCTCTGGCATTCACCAGACCCTCGCAAGCCCCTCTTCCCCAACTCACCTCTGGACTCTCTACACCTGCTGGCTGGCTCGCTTCTGCCGCTTCTCAACCCCTGGTGCCTCGCTGGTATTTATACGAGAGCAAACACCCTCTTCTCTGGGTACAGCGCCCAGAGGAAGAACAGAGGGCGCCGTCCTGGACTTTAGACACGGGCAGACGTGTCACCTGTGGACGATGCCTTATCTGCTGGTGATGCTGGTGCCCTCGCCGGTGCCCTCAGCAGGTGACGCGCAGGACATTGATCGCCCTGACTGGACTGCAAACCAACAGCGGATGGTAAAATGTGGAGCACACGTCCCACATTTCACCAATCGAGCACAAAGTGCGAGCTCGACCCTCTTCCCTTTTACAGGGCTCACCACATTCAATTTTATCTGCAGTTCCAGCCGTTGGAACAATAGATTGCTGCACATAGCGACCAGAAGAGGTGCTGCAAGGAAAGCATGAGTTTCCAAACTAAATATACAATAACAGGGCTATTTTTCCCCGTAAATTTAGACAGTTTATTACTTTGTTCTTTGTGACGTCAGAGGGCAGAGAGGGCAGGCTGCAATGAGCAGACAATGTATCTTGGTGGGTGGGTCACATGAAGGCAGAGGTGAGACTGAGGGATGGGGCGAGACATAAATTAGTCGATTAATGCAACCTGGGGGGCGAGGGGTACAACAGTAAGGCATGCATGCCTTTCGAGAAGCGAATGACCACGTGGCGATTTGGGGGAAAGAGGGGTAGGTCATGCATTGGTGAGAACTTCCACCAGGCCCTATGCTTGGTAACTCTGGATCTCCAGTTATGAAACCCTACAGTAGCAGGAAAGCCTTTGGCGACCCAAGCCAAAATACCTGTTAATCTGCTAATTTGACTTGTTTTTAGGGGGTGCACGGGGGGGTGCTTACAACTAAGAAACATCTGGAGGGCTAGACGAGAGAGTCAACTCAGTTGTTAGGATGCAGCAATGTAGTAGCATTTATAGTCATCCATACCTCTGATGACCACCCAAATGACGCTTGTGGATGGATAGCATGCTACTCCGTGGGAGTGCAGTGGATGTAAGTGTATTGTCTGTGATGCAGCCTATACGGTTAGTGCTTGACTTAGTGTGTGTGAGTTAGAGTTGTGCTCTTATCGTGTTTCACATGACCTGCGGATAGTTGAGTGCCTGCATGGAATATGACCTCCTTTGGAGCCAAGGCAGAGCATGATTAGCCAGTTAGTAAAGCTTTGCCCATGTCCATATTGTAGGAAAGTGCTCCTTTTTGTCATGGTCACCCCCACTTTTTCCTGCTAATTGATGCAATTTTCACAGAAGTGCACTGGGTTCCTGCTATCCAGCTCCCCAATGCCAGATCTCGTTCTCTAAAACTGTACAATTGTTCCACACAATTGGCAATACCTTTAGCACCCCTGTAAGTCCCTAGTAAATGGTATCCCAGGTGCCTAGGGCATGGGTATTAAAGAAGGTCCCTAAGGGCTGCATTATGTATTGTGCCACCCTAGGTGACCCCTCAACATACTCATGTACACTGCCATCGCAAACCTCGTGACATGGGGCAGACAAAAGTGAAAACATGACATGGCACACCTCCTGTATGCCATGCCTGCAGACACTGCATGTAATATTAGTAAGTCACCCCTACAGCAGGCCTTACAGCCCTAAGGCAGGGTACATTATATTACATGTGAGTACATATCTGTCGATTCTTGGACATTACCAGTGATCAGGGAAGCCATCTTGAGTAAATATTCTGGGCACTGGTGATTATAAGTTCCCCAGCTACAGGATGGCTTCACTGAAACCTAAGATGTTTGGTATGAAACATCTTGTATTAATAAACCCACCCTGATTCCAGTGATGATTTATTAATACAAGCACCCAGAAGGCACCTTGGAGGTGCCCCCTGAAAACCTACCAACCTCTAGTGTACTGGCTGACTGGTGTAGACCAGCCTGCAATCACAGACAGGTTTCTGACCCCTTGCAGGTGAAAGCCCATGCCAGTTATTCGGGTCCGTGGCAGGCAACTGGCAGGTCTGTAGAGGGCGAGCTTCATGCAATAAGTAGCTCTCCCCTTTCCCGGAACCCATGAAGTGAAGCCATTCTTGCCTTCACAGTACAGCGGCTTTTTGGAACTACCATAAGGCCGCATTGGTGAAACCGTGAGTTTTACCCTACGCACACTCCCCATAGGGTAGGATACGCCTTAGCGTGCGTATACCGCCATGGGGTGTCTGGTCCTGAAGAATGCTTAGCTAACAGTGCATACATAAGCAGAAACATGTTGACCAATTTTCACTTTTAAATTCGGACTCTTCTGGTTCACCTAACTAGCCAGTTTGTGTCCGTCTCACTAGTTTTAATCGATCACTGGTTCTCCATCATTAAAATTTGTTTTGGGAAATAACCAGTGACCTTTTACTTTGCACATCCCGCACACTTACACTACCCTTCCAAAAAAAAACGCTCCGCTGGAATTCCAGGCGTCGTAGCACACCGGGGGGACATTCGGTCCCTCTGGTGGGAACCCAATGATGAAGCATGTCACCAACTAGGTTGGTGAGTGAGGGTTCTTTTAAATAAAGAGGTTTCTCCTCGTGCTACTTTAGCATTTTCCTTGTTCGCTCTTTTGTTGTTAGTTAGCAGTAGTTGGATAGACCATTTGAATATATGGTTATTTTTTGGAAGAGAATAGTCTAATTATCTTTGTGGAGGTGTTGTTCTTGAGGTTATGGTCATTAATGGTTTAGATGATGGGGTAGTGTGTGTATTTCGAGGAAGGGACTTGACGATAGTCATTGTCCTTGTAAGTGACAACTTCAAGCGAGGGAAGGATACCTGGCACATATTCTATAGGTTTTATTACATAATCAAGTGCCAGCTCCGGATTTTGAAAGTAGCCATAGATTAGTTTGACATGTGTTGTGGGAACATTTTAGTGTGCCAAGGACCATCTGTTTAAGTTTTTCGAATTGGCACAATTCCATTTTTATCTGCACTCACCATATGTATGACCAGAGTCAAGAAACAGACTTGATGTGCTATGTGATGGGGAATGTGTGATGACAGACTGAAATGTATAGTGCTAAATTAATATTCTAGAAATTGGTTTATGTTTTTAGTTGGTGGGTAGGAGGGAGGCAAGTTGGTTGTAGATCAATGTTGACGTTTTTGAAGGAATAGTTTGAAATGTTTAAGAGCAAGGTTCTTGTCTATGAGGTTGGAGACAAAATGGGATGGCCGGTGACCTTGTAGCCAGAGTGGTCAATGCGGAGGATAGCAAAAGGAGTCTTAGCAAGTGAGGAAGTAGCTTACCCAAAAGACAAAATGCTAGCATGCTCTATGTGTCCATCTTTACGGGCTACTTCAGTTGCTCACTTGCAGTCTTACAATATTTCCCTGTTACATACTGACGAATTGTTATTACATAGGTTAGATCACACTGAAACATCAAGTAAAACGGTAGATATGAGGAAGGCAGAAGCAGTGGCGTGTGCTTGTTCAGGTCTGTCTCATTTCTTCTCGCAACTGTGTTCTTTCCTCACTTTCGATTGCTTTCTCCTCTTTTAGTACAGCCTAACTTTATCTGCAGACGGCATACAGAGGGGCAGATTTACTAAGATTTTAAAAGTGACGCAAATTAGCGTAAAATCTTTTTGTCCGATTTTCTTTCCAGTGCTAACATTAAAGTAATGCGAAGCAGTGCATGGCGCTGCTTTGCATTACTTAGCGACAAGGGGAAGTACCATGGTTGGTGCATGGGAGTTTCTATGCAACCACCAAAGGTTTCTGCTGCTAAACCAAATTTACTGAATAAAGTAGGCAGGGTTTAGCGTCAGAAAATAGTGCACCCTTCAACCGGGCACTATGAATGAGAAATGCTTTTTTTCTCCTTTATTTTCCAACTTTGCATGTGTGCTGCACTGTACAGAACACATACAAAGTGGGAAAATATTTAAAATTAGTTTAAGCATAGTATTTTGTGCTGAAAGGGTATCCTTCCACTACAAAACCTATGCTTGACTCATGGAGACACCCTTGTACTATGGTGCAAAGGGGTCTCCGTGGCGCACAGCAGCTAATTTCAGGGCGGTGCTAGGGAGAGTGGAGGACTGCCATATTTCAAGAAATTTGGTGCTCTCCTGTTCTCTCGCAGTGCAGCATTTGCGACTGCTGCACTGCGCTGTGTGAGAAATGGGTATATCTGGCCCAGAGTGTGTCATAGACCATAATGTACACAAAGAAAATATTTCTGTCTTTTCTTCTTTCTCTCTCCATTTGTTCTTTCTTAAAACAAATTCTTCTCCTCTTAAGAGAACTTTGTGAATTTAACTGAAATCTACTGGTTCTCAGCAACTTGATTTTTTTCATTGAATGTTAAATTAAATTCAGCTTCTTGGCGATTTCTTCTTTGGAAAGGGGAGTTGAGGGGGTCAATACGCAAATACATTTTTAAATTTTATTACTTAGGATCAGATTTTTCCAAGGAGACTTGAGCGGAGGAGCACACATCAGTTCTCCAAGACCGTACTCCACATTTCTCCATTCGAGGCATCTAACATTTAGAATTAGCAATTTAGCATGACCTTTACCCTTGTTTGTGCTTTGGAGTCTCTGCTCTGTCACCCTGTTCCTGCTTACATCACGCTAGGTGAGTGCACACGTCTGACAATCCATGATTTCCACGAAAAGCCACTCCCTTTGACTCACAAGTGTCTCTGCTTTATCTGGACTAGGAAGATATGGAATGGGAAGGAGGAAACTAAATGTTCCTCCTCACCTCACATGTACATGGCAACACCAATTTCACTTTACAAAGGCCAAGTGCACCAGCAACATCGGAGGAGGCGTTTGCGAATGAGCGCGGAACTCCTCACCTCAGGACAGGAAATCAGGTTCATGTTAAAAGAGAATGCTACAACCAATTCCAAAATTCACACTGGCACCCTCTTAACCATACATATCACCCTACTGCCCAAATTCACAAAGGTTTAGCGTTGGGTTAGCGTTACTTATTTAACGTCAAACCGACGTTGAACCTGTTTGGGGATTAACAATCCAACAGAAATTGGTATTTGCATTGGTTTGTATGGAAAAGTAACGCAAAGCAGCACAAAATGCTGATTTGCATTACTTTGCGCCATGGGGGCGTTACATGGGTGGTACATGGGCATTCAAATACACAAACCCTAAAAACTATCCATGGCAGGAAACAAGAGGCTATAGGGCCTCAACGGTGAGCTGGCCTCCAGTCACAGCAGTTTTTACACAATAAAGCCACTCGAGATTTAAATTATGTATATCAACCAATGCTCCACCTCATACCAATCGACTTCTGGACATACACAAAAATGTGACGGGATGTCCTAACACACCACCAGGGTCATGCTTCATCATAGGACTCCCCACGCTCTTCAAAAACCTGGTTTGATGAACAGCAGGCCTACACCTGGGTTCAGGGAGGCACTTCTACTTAAGAATGGACCCGTGAAATATAAACATTAAAAACCAATGTGATAATGCAAATTGACCTTTATGTTTCCATGGAATACCACTTTGTATTAAAAACCAATCATGGGGATAAGGGTAATTAGTACCCCATTACCACATATACCGTCAACAGGTTTCTGCCTGATGGCTCATGTGAGTCCTTGGCATTCTTCAGAACGGAAACACAGGATCCAAGCATGTCCACTGCAGATGTGCGTACCACTCAACAATATATGGTTTACCTATGTCTACCCTTACCGCTATTCGGCCCCTTAGGTACCTGCAATACAATAATAATAGTAAGTGTGTTGGGACATTTCAAGGTAGGTGGGCAGTGGATATGTAATAGCCATCAGCATGCAACATTCGCATGCCAAGTGAAAAAAGTGACACTGCACACAACAGATAATAATTCTATTGTATACATCATATTGTGAGGTCAGCTCACAATCTTACCCCTCTATTGGGTCATCTGGGGCCCGTGGAGGAAGGGCTCAGGAACCCCTCTAGTCACACTCTAAGTAGATAAGGGGGGAAAAAACATGAGAATCAAAAGCCCCTCCCCAATGGCCGGTACTGGTAAGATTAAAGGGGGCCATGAGTCAATCCCCCTCCTCACATTTCAGGAAATATGGCACTCTCCTCCCCTTTCCCTAGCGCCAGTGCTGAAATCAGCTGCCGTGCGCCACGGAGACCTTTGTGCCGTGGTGCAAGGGTTTCTCTGTGAGTCTAGCATAGGTTTTGTACTGAAAGGGTGCCCTCCCTTGACGCTAAGTAATGCAAAGCAGTGCTAAGCGCTGCTTTGCAGTACTTTCACGTTATTTCCAGCGCTACACAAGTGTAGCGCTGGAAAGTAAATTGGAAAAAAAAGATTTTGCGCTGATTTTTTTCACTTTTGGGACACAAACACGGCGTAAAATCTTAGTAAATCTCCCCCTTAGTGTTTTCTCTGGGGAATAAGGCAGTGTAGGTCACGCTGTGGTCCTGTAGTCAGCATAAGGTAGGTTTCATTTGTTGCTCTGGTGGTTGGGCTACTAAGTGGCACCACCTTGTTTCAAAATTATAAGACTATAACCAGATAGCCCCAGTTGAAGCTATTGTTTTCTAAGCACTGCATTTTAATTTAATCTTGAAAAATTCATTTCTTGACTTGTGTATGTTGGATTTATGTCGTTTTGGTCTTGTTTTACTCAGTAGCTGTAGATAAACCCTTTTTGGTGTAGAGTGTGAGTGTAGAGGAGAAATGTCTGAGGAGAGCGCTGCGGTGTGGGAGGCTCTGAGGGCACTATGTGCAGCTGGCAGGGACAATTTGATAAGACCTGGCATACTCAACCAGGAGTGGATTGGCCTTACAAGGTCGTGGCGAGAGATGGCAAGTAGGCCGAGGCAGGAGGCAGCAAGTGGGGTAGCGGCTGCCGTGGTGGCCTGCTTACCACACGTACCAAAATGAAGGATAGCAAGCATAGAGCAAAGAGTATGTCCCCGGGGGATGGTGGCCAGTCACAAGTGACAGCTTGGAGTGAGCGCAATTTTACTGGGTTTCCTGTCAAAGGGAACAGTCCAGATGGCAGTACAAGGGAGAGCGTATCTGCTGGCGCCCAGAGAAAGGAGATCGGCAAGTACTGGAGGTGTGCCAGGGGGCGGGAAAACAACACCCGATCGCATGAGGGCTGAGTCAGCCCCTTCTGTTACTGTTGTGGACCTTAGCAGAAGGAGGACAGAGTGATGAAGGGGTCAGGTGTGAAAGGAGGGTGAATGGAATGAAAGGGGCAGTGTGTTGAAAGCTGGGATCTTTTGGTGGGAGTTTTTGTAAAGGTTGGGAGGGAGGTACAAGGATGGGAGGGGTCAGGTTGACTTATTGTATTAGTGAGGTGAGGTTATTTGATGTTAATGAATTGTTTTATGAAGTTCAGTTGCAGTCTGTCCTAATAAAGTGGCCTTTTGCTCTCATATTGGCCTGTTTATTTTGCACCCTCTAGCCCGAAGACACTTTCTTGTAATCCCAGCCTATAATGAATGCAGCGGCTTATGTTGTGGTAGCCGTGGTCCAATATAAAACCTATTGTTAGTACCGCTATTCACATGCAGCCTACACATGTATAAAATGCAGCAAGTAGTGTAGCATATCACTCTTCATTTTCAAAACCTGAACATTGATTACGTGCCCTTTTAACACACCCTCAATAGGAGGAATTGCCAGAGATTCAACAGTGGATTAGAAGTTAGAGCAGGACATCACATGCTATGTCGACATATAACTATTTTGTTTTTGTTAAACACATTTTTATTGATTTTATTACAATACAGCAGGTCATAAGCACATCAAGCACATAGTCTCCATTGCTGTTGTATACATGTAACACTAGATTTAGTATTGCACCCTGGGCAAGCCAACAGGACTGCTTACCAAATAACGTACTAACAGAATGTGTCAAGTCCAGTCCGGCATCTTCCCACCATTTGTTCCATATTTTACAATATTTAGAGGAACATCCCCGGACCTCATACACCAGCTGCTCCTGTTGGGCGCACCAGTGTACCCCACGGCACCACTGAGTGACTGTAGGAGGCTCAGATGTTTTCCAGCAGGATGCTATGTCCCTTTTCGCAACCATAGTGGCCCTACCAAGCAGGGTCTGGTCCACCTGCATGCCTCTCACACACTCAAGCACTCCCAATATCAACACCAGTGGGGAGAGGTCCTCATCCCATCCCAATACTACAGAAAGTACAGTAGCCACTGCTTCCCAGTAGCGCTCCATGACTGAACAGAACCTCACCATGTGGTAGAAATCTGCTGGTTCATAAGAGCAATGAAAGCACCCAGGGTGTGTAAGAAGACCTGCCCTAAATAGACGGTCTGGAGTAAGATATGTGCAGTAAAGATAATATGTTTTTATCAACTTACATCTAGAGGATATCGTCTTGAGTCTGGGGACCATCGTTGTGTCTCTCCAGTCATAATCCTCAAGAGAACCCAGCCAGCCCTCCCATCGAATTCTGAGTTGACTCATTAAGTCAGGAGCATTATAGATAAGCGTACGGTAGACCTGGATGACACCTCCCTTTCCAAGAGCTCCCATCATGATCTTTGCCTCACAAGGACTGAACTTTGGGAGGTACGTATCTTGTGTGATATGTGTGTGTAGTACGTGTCACAGCTGTAAATATTTATGGAACTGGGTCGCTGATAGTCCATACGTGGTTTGGAGTTCCTGGAAGGATTGCATATGTGTACCGGACCAGACATCACACAGCTAGCTGTGTAATGCCCATAGCAACCCAGCGACCAAAGTTTTCCACTGCCGCCACCTCTCCCAGCCACCTGCCCTGCCACAGCATAGTCTGATTGGTGAGAGTAGTGCTCTATCCAGTGTAGCGAATTGCCGCCCTCCAACCAAGAAAAAAACATCTTGGTCACTGTCGGTAGGGTAGTTGGGACAGTGGCACTGTAGAGCATGGCCATTAGTCTTTGGAACCCCAGTGAATTAAGTTTGACTCTGTAGGTTGGGTCAGACCACCCTCCGGTAAGCCTTCATTTATCACCAGGCGCTGCAATGCCAGAAAATATAAATATAAGCTGGTCATGCCAAGGCCTCCATCATATGGGGTCCGTTAACAACTGGCATGGGCCAAGCACAGTCTGGAATTATGCCACAAAAAGGCAATGGCCACAGAGTCCAATTTGCAAAACCAGTGGCGGGGTAACATCAGTGGGCTATTTTGGAAAAAGTAGAGGAACCTCAGTATGACCATCGTTTTATAAAGGGCTATTCTGCCCATTACTTTCAAGGGAGAGACTGCCACTTCTTAAGATCTGCGCTGTCCCAGTGGGTCAAGGGAGTGATACTAAGTGACCAGGTCAGCTCAGGGTGAAGTACCGGGGTGGAGGTCTGCCACTCCACGCAATTGCACATTGATGACAGCGGTACTAGGATTGACTTATTAGGATTAATGTGTAAACCAGAGGCCTCGGCAAATATCTGCAAGAGTTGGAGACAGCGTGGGCCACTGATATGAGTGTCCAAAAGATACAAGAGAACATCATCGGCGTATAATGCGATGCAGCCTTCATGGCCAGAATCCCAGGCCCGCCCACAGATCTGTGCGTCACATCGAATAAGTCGAGCAAGAGGTTCAATCGCCAGGGCAAACAGCAGGAGGTATAGGGGCAGCCCTGCCTAGTCTCTGGCGTATGGGAAACATGTCAGACAGCACCCCATTAATTTGTACACGGGCGGTAGGGTAGAGTAGAGCATGCGAACAAAGATGCGAAAGAGAGGCCCAATTTCAGCTTTCTGGAGGACCTGAGCAAGGTACCCCCCAGTCCACTGTATCTAAGGCCTTCTAAAAATCGAAAAGGAGTAGGGCCAGCTGAGGTGGGAGAAGGTGACAACGATCCAGGGTCACATGCAGGCATCACAAACAATGCCGTGTGCTCCTAGCAGGCATAAAGCCACATTGGTCAGGGTGAATAAGGGTCTGGAGAACACGTTTAAGGCATGAGGCTAGGATGATCACAAAGATTTTGACCTTGCCATTGATGAGAGAGATGGGCTGGTACTGTGCACATGAGATCGATCGAGGGTGTACGTTTGGTATAACTGCGATAGTGTCTTGATCAATGTCAAGAGCCGACCTCCACCGCTTCTTTATAAAGGTTCAGTAAGTAGGGAGCAAGGATTTCTCTATATTTGGTATCAAATTCTGTGGGGTAGCCGTCAGGGCCAGGCGTCTTCTCAGACGCCATTGCCAAGGTAGCCACTCCGATCTCTTCAAGGGTGATAGCTTGATCTAGGTCCTGCTTGTCAGAGGGAGAGAGCTGGGGGAGAGGCACCTCATTCAGAAAGTGAGAGGCCACCTCACCAGGAGGGCAGGGAACTGCAGCGTATAGGTGAGCATAGTATGCAGCGAATGTCTGGGCTATAGCGGAAGAGGTGTGGTGGAGAGTACCATTGTGGACATATAACTATTTAAGCGTGCAAGGAAAGAATAGTAAATATGACTGCACAAAGGTTGCCGCCCAACCAAAGATGAAAGTAAAGTGATGTCACTACCTATATTATACCATCCTTTGCCAACCAAAAGTAAAGAGAGAATTGACCGTAATATAACAATATGCCCAACCATTGGCTTACCTGCACTTGTGCACATGATCCCGGACAAATATTGTGATGTGGAAATTGGCCACCATGTTGGCTACGCCATATAAAGGAAAGATGACCAATCATAATCCTGTGACAGTGCATTACCAGCCCACCCATGTATAAAATAAATTAAGTTGTAAGACTTTCTCCATTTTGGTGCTATGGGAAACCTATTGAAAAATGAGCTAGACCCTGCTTCAAGATTACAAAATGACCAAATATCTATAACACCCACCATAAAGTAGAGTGCAACGTGCTGTCCATTAAAGTGTCAACATGCCGGCCATGTATACAAAGACTTTCCTGTCATTTGATCCCTGAGTATTGCGTGTTAGTAAATATATTGTGATGGTGCCGAAATTTAAAATGTTGTGAGTGGAGAGTCCAAAAAGAACTGACACATTTAAATCAAATTCATTCCATCTTTGAACGAATCAACACGATGATTGGCAATATTCAATTTCCCAGCTATGCGTACATGACTTTGCTGACATGCGGTCCTCAACCATTATGCTTTGGTAAAAAACTCGTCAGGGGTGGCTCCTCCATTATGGCGGAGGAGTGTTGGCCCCGCCTGCTGAAAGCCAGCAGAGGCAAAGGACAAAAATAAAATGATAATAAAACATTTTTATTATCATTTTATTTTTCGTCCTGCAGGCTGCAACTCCGAGCCGAGGAACGGGCGTGGCCATCCACACTGATGCTGCAGCAGCAGCACCAGGGAGTAGGGGGGAATGGTGGGCACCGCCAAGTGCACATGACAGTATGGCCGGCCCTCTGGGGCCATCCAAACCGTCATGTGCACTTAGCATTTCTCCACCTGAGTTGTGGTGTACCGCTGGGGGGAGAAACCAACACAGGCTCCGAGTCTATGAGCGCTGAAACGAGGCGCTCAGACCAATACGCTGTGAGCAGTGCTGCTGGGATTGAGAGCTGGGAGCCTGCGCAGTGTGCAGCAGTTCCCACGGGACGCGAGGATCGGGAGCAGAGCAAGGTGGCGGCCGTCGGAGCAATTTTCTTGATTTATAGTTATGTTTTTTTTGTTTGTGTTCCCCTCCCCCCCACTACTTTGCAATATGAGTGGCCGCTACTGCACCCCATGCCATATTGTGGAGTTGCGGGAGTGTGGGTTATGATAGAAAGGGATTGAATAAAGTTGTAGGCAAACCCGGGCTACTGTGAAGTAGTAAACAAACCTCCCAGGTGTACCATAAACATATAATGTGGCAAGATGTACTATACAGCTGTTCCTCTATCAGTGCTCCAAACAATCCCCCTGAAAATCAGCAAACACGTATACTTTTTCTATCGAAAATACAATGTAAAAGCTACCGTTTCTTTCACCCTGCCTGGTATAAAAAAGCATCAGTAGCATAAAATGGAAAGCACTAATTAATCATTTCAACTTCACACATGTGCCCCGGGCAAACAGAGTCCTGGTACAAATATATGTCCACAGAGAAAAACTGTTTATCCAGCTTGACAAATCCATAAATAAGAGACACGCAATCAATGGACTAGTCTAAACGTGTAATAATCCGTTAACAGAGTTAGCACAGACTGAGCTAGATCTAAAGCAGAAGGAAACAAATGGCAACCTGAAAGTCATTGGGAGTGATGGCATCATCAAACATTTACTCGTGCAAGAAATAATGCAATTCCTTGCCTGTTCGACGACTCCTAAACAGCATATCCATGCAGCCTCTGCCTGTAACAAATAGAGACTTCTGACTCCCCATCTGGCTATATCTATTTAATGCACAATAATAAAAAATGGAGCCCTTCTGTCAATTTAGGATTTTCTTCCCATTCTGGGTTTGTTTGGAAAACAGAAAGTAAGGGGTATCGGGAATAGGATTATCTAAGGAAAACTTTCTGTTCTCCAAACAAACCCAGAGTGGGAAGAAAATCCTAAATTGACAGAAGGGCTCCATTTTTGACTGTAGTACATTTACCAGGAGGACAAGCCTCTTTTGCTTTCTCTTCCTCTACCTCCCTCTGTTTTCTGTTATATCCATTCAATGCCATAGAATCTAAACCGTGCATAATTGTCACTAGATGTACACCCATGTGTCAGTAAGGGGTAAACTATGTCCTTTCTCTTGTATGCCCTCACATGAGACCTTAGGGTGATATATGTGCTTACAAGAACCAACACATAACATAACATGTTCTTGAATACTTACTTTTATTTGTGGTGTTCTCTACATATATTTTATCATGCTCGCTGCGGATTAAATATACCCCATAAGTAATGAAGCAGTTTATGTATGTGTTAATGGTATATTCAAAGTGAGTATTGTAAGGGAACATTTGTTTTTTATTCTCTCCTACCAAACACACTGAACAATTTCCACATGTGGCTTAAATTCCAGACTAAATACATAGCTGGGGCTTACACATTCTTTGATGGTGCTTCCCCTATGATATGTAACCAAGGAATTATAAGTGATTAAAGTATTTAAACCAGGTGTCGCTTGAGTAGGTACCAAAGACTATTTAAGATTTTTGCAGATATCCTGGCTGCTTTTGTTGTATGTGTTAATACAGGCAACCCTTTCTTTATGTTACTTCACGGGTTGTATTGTGAGTGTATCCTGCCTTGACACTGTTCTGACTCGCCAGTCCTTAAAGTGAAGTCCTTGTAACCCCTTGCTGCAAGGCGACCTGTTAGTTAATGCAAAATTTTGTTCAAATTTGTCTTCCGCCTTACTAATCTGTCTTATATGAATCATTTCTCCATATACTATGGCATTCTTCACACTTGAAGGATGTGCACTGCTATAGAATATAATGCAGTATGCTATTAGTCGAGTCGGTTTGCAGAAGAGATTGCAGTGCACTCTATTGTTCACTATTCCGCACTCAAAAAACAGCATTTTACTCCTGCTCATACTGAGCGTCAGTCTCAAATTATAGGGGTTGTTATTCAAATAATTGTAGTATGACAACATTTGAGCTTTCGCGCCTGTCCAGATTAAAATATTGAACCTCACAAAAAGGTACGTCTGGTATCTAAATTGGAAAGGGGGAAAGGACAGAATGCAAATGTCAGTGTTCCAAAGGAAGACTGCTTCTTTAAGAACCAGAACCCTCACTCGCCCAGGGGTGACATGCTTCATCATTTGGTTCCCCCCTCACACCAGGACCACAAGGTACCTGATGTGGGCTACAACTTCCCAATGGGGAGGAGCTGAGGTGTTTTGAAAAATGATGAGCAGATATTGGCAGGGAGTGAGGGGCAGAGTGCAAAGCAAAAAATCAGGATAAAGGGTACAAGTCTCTCCAGAAGAGAAGGATTAGCTTTATTCAAATGCCCTCAGTGATAGGGATAAAAATACGAGAGGACCTGGGGATTTGAACAAATATACCCCCTTTGTGTGGGCAACATGTTTCTGCCCAGCGTCGACCCCGAAGGGGTTCTAAGGCATTTGTCAGGACCCATATAGTTAGTCACTCTGCTAATAATCAAAAATTAGAGAGAAGTGAAAAGTAACGAAAATATCGGCCTCACAAGGGTAAGCCTGGTAGGAATGGGGATGGCCTGACACTGCCCTGGGTCCACCTTAGTTCTGTAAAGAATGATAAGCAAAAAATAAGTTGACAAGAAGCGCTCTCAATGCCACCCCAAAACAAGTTGGCACAGTTTCTGTTAATGCTCTAACTAGATACAATAAGGACCTTATTTACAATATTTTGACGCATGGCAGTGCAGCAAGCCTTCCTACTACGCTACAGTGCAACAAAAGAAAAAGGCAGGAATGCGCCGTATCTATAAGATACGCAGCATTCCTGTCCTTTTCCTCTGTGCTGGTGCACAATGGGCTGCCGTGTGCCAATGCAGGCACCCATGCGCCATGGTGCAAGGGTGTCTGCGTTGTAGTGGTGAGTGTTTTCTACAGGAAGCAACACCTTCCTGCACAAAAACAATCACAAGAGGTGTTTTCCTCTTTCTATGTGTGCTGCACAGTGCAGCACACATAGAAAAAAGAAAAATGAGAAGAAATAAAGGTATTTCTCCTCATCACACCTCCCTTACGCCTCCCCTGGGGAGGCATAGGAATCTACAAAACCTTGTAACGCCCTTTCACGCAGAGTAATGCATGAAAGGGGGCCATATTTACAAGGTCATGAAAATCCACACAGGGTGGCTTTACGTGGCCTTGTAAATATGAGCAGGCACATTGCGCCACAGGTGCATCAAAAAAAGTGACGCACTGTTGGCACAATGGGCTTGTAAACAAGCCCCTTAGTGCCTAACACCAACCAAAGTGATGCTCAGTGAACAAACTAATTTGGTCATCTAACTAATAACAGAGGAGATACCATCCACTCTCAAACCTCCCAAACATACACTCACTGTATTATCTGACATCCCCTTTGATCATGAGCGGCACTATCTGGTTTCCTACGATGTGAAATCGCTATTTACAAATATTCCACAAGATGACACCTTACAGACTGTCAAGGAATTACTAGAACAAAGGGTTCAAGATGATATGACTCTGACTTCTTTTGTGACGAAATGGCCAACGATTGCCAAGAAAGAAAACTTCTTTCAATATCAGGACCAACTTTGTTTCCAGGTGACCGGGACCTAAATGGGCAGTACCTTTGCTCCGAGCATGGCAAACCTGTACATGCACAGTCTTGAATCTATTCACATCGACCCAGCTGACAACCCTCATTTACAGAGCCTGAAGGTATGGAGGAGATACATAGGCTATATTTTGGTGATTTGGGAAGGTGATCTCACATCTCTACGTGATTTCTTGGAGTGGCTCAACACAAGAAATCCCCACTTTAGATTTACCTGTGAGTACCGCAAGGTGGCTGTCCCGTTCTTGGATCTCCTGCTATATCCCAAGGATGGGTGTATACACTCTGAGTTATACAAGAAACCTATGGCACGTAATTCCCTCCTGTGCTACAACAGCTTTCACCCACAGGCACGTTGAGACAACTTTCCAGTGGGACAGTACCTTAGGATCAGAAGGAACTACACAGAATTGGCGAAATTTAAAGAACATGCAGCCACACTCAGCACCCATCTATCCCAAAGACTATATCCAAAAGACCTCATCAACAGGGCGGTGAAGAGAGCTAGGAATAACAACAGAGAAGCCCTCCTCCAGACACACCCCAAACGGGAAATGGACAGATTGGTGTGTGTTAGCACATATAGCCACCTCACCAATACTATTGAGAAGGCGGTCAATAAGAATTGGCACATTCTGAACACAGGAGCTAAAACATTACCAAAACCTCTTTTTGCACTTAAATAGAGCAAGAATATTGGAGACATGGTGGTACCTATAAGACTGCCACCCACCACCCACAGGATGAACCAGGACACTTTGTGGTCACTTCCTCCAGTTAGAGGTCATTTTTCATGCGGATCCTGTTCACACTGCCCACAAGCGCAATCCACTGTCCGCATCGATCTTGGTCTCAAAACACCTTGGTAACTCTTTAACCACACAAATTACAACACTGAAGGGGTTATTTACCTCCTCACATGTCCTTGTAAGCTACTCTGTGGGCATGACCACTCGCAAGGTTAGAACAAGTATAGTAGAGCATCACAGTTCAGTGAGATGCAAGAGATCCAAAACTAAACTCATTAGACACTATCTTGTTTCTGGCCACACAGAGAATGATATCAGATGGGTGATCTTAGATAAACCCCAGATTTCATCAAATATGAGCACCCTTGAGTCAGTCCTCTTCCAGAGGGAACACCACTGGATCTTCAGACTCAAAAGCAACACATTGGGTCTGAATGATGACATCCCAAGGACCAACTTGGGCCTCTAACTAAATACTGATTACGTGACATGTAGGGGGTCACTGACCCTGTACACATACTAACTATTCAGGCTCACCATGGGGAGGTACCAAGTAGCTTGGACAGGGTTGCGCTCGTGTGAACCAGCCATTTCATCTTCTCGTTGAGACATAGTAGATGGTGTATCTCTTTCACCTGGTGATTTGAGCGCCTCTCAGACAGCAAGCGGCCATATACCCTCTATTGAGCCTTTGGATCAACTCTACAGCCTTTACAGTCTGAGCTAATGGTTTTGCCCGATAACCTGGGCCCTCCCTCTTGCACGCTCTACCTTAGCAGTCCTGCTGTCCTTAGATGTCTTCCCACCTAGAGTGCAGCCCTCTTTAATTAGGTTAATTTTGAATCCAACCACTTTTTGATTTTCTGAACTTTCCTCAATATATAGGATCTCAGTGACTATGATGCTGCCCCTACACAGGCACTCCTCTTGCATCTCTGATGCTGTCTTGATCTGAAATTACAACTCTCAGAGACACACAGTTGTTTACACATGAGGTGTCCGGACATTATACCCTAACACCATGGATTCAGGCCCTATCGGCACTTTAGCATCGCCGGAACTTCACTTTTTTGATGTTCCGGTGGCGCAATGTGCCACGGCATATTTATAAGGCCACGTAAAGCCACTTTATGTGGCTTTTCATGGCCTTATAAATATGTGCCCCTTTCACGCAGAAAACTGTGTGAAAGGGTCGTTCCATGGGTGTTGCTAAGGATGCTCCCACGCAACACCCATGGAAACGGACACATTCCCAGATTTATGAGAAATCATAAACCTGGGAATGCGTCAGATCCCAACGCCACCACAGGGGTGGCGTTAGGGAGGCGCAACGAGGAGAAATGTTTTAATTTCTTCTCGTGCTTTCCTTTTTCTATTTGTACTGCATTCTTCAGCCACATAGAAAAAGGAAATCGCCTGAATTTATTGATTTTGTGCAGGAAGGTATCCCTTCCTGCACAAAATCAATCAGCCCCGCAACGCTGGCACCTTTCAACCATGGTGCAAAGGTGCCTGCGTTGGATCACGGCAGCCCATTCTGTGCCATGCTGGGGAAAACGACAGGAATGCGCCATATCACATAGATACAGTGCAATCCTGCCCTTTTGTTTTGACGTAGGGCAGTGCAGCACAATTCCTTGCGGTGCTGCCCTACATTAAAACCTCATAAATGAGGCCCACAGTGTTTTGCAATTACGCCGCGCTATGATTCTTTTAAAACCTTCTTGCATGAGCAGTACTTTATTGACTGCGATATTGCCTCACATCCGGCACTTTTTCTGCTTCAATGAAAATGTTCTGGGCTGGAGACTCCAACTCCCAGGGGCGCACAGCTGTTAATATAGGCAGCATCCTGGACATTATTCCAAACGGTTATTTATTATTGTACTAGTTGCCAGATCTTTGATATTGCAGAACTGGCGAATGGAAGCTACCCCAACATTCCAACAGTGGTTAAATAAAATGCCCTGGGTTGAGGAAATGGAAAAAAAGGTATGCTCTAAGGTCAGGCTCTTATTCTAAGTATAAATTGCTGTGGATGTTTTTCTTAAAAGGAGTAAGAAGTTGGGATGTAATATAAATGTTTTTATCTTGGAAATAAGATGGCCAATAGGGCAAGGTGCAATAGAAAATGTGCAACATTCATTAGCGTTATATATTATCCTGCAATGTCAAGAAGGCAGCTTTGTTACCTCCTCTAGAATGTATTTTTTAATCCACCTTTATTATGTAATATGATTAGGGCTCCCGGTTTTATGGTATTTATTTTTTTGCCATTTCCGTCTGTATTTATCCATATTTATTTTTTGGGCATTTTTTCTGTATTTATCCACATTTATTTTTGCCACAAGCAAAAGACGCTACAGCTGGTATTTTTCCACATTTATTTAAATTGACAATGCACACATTCGCTCACTTAAACTAGCGATTTGTTGTGGCTTTAGCAGTGCTTTAAATGGTCCGGTACTGAGTAATTTGAAAAGGAGAGTACCTGTGCTTCTCCGTTCTGCTATAAAAACACTTTAGGATAGAGTACAAGCACTTATCAGGAGCAAACATGTGCCTGCGCTTCTGTATTTCCATCTAAAGCCATCTAGAAATCTGCCTTCAAATGTCTATGGTTTTCACACTGAAAGTACGTAAGGTTACCTATATTGGTGGTGTTGTGTGTGTGTGTGTAGATAGACAGACAGATAGATAGATCCCAAGCTACACGCCACGTCCTTTTGATACATATTATATATATATATATATATATATATATATATATATATATATATATATATATATATATATATATACGTAACAATTAAGGACGTGGCATGTAGCTTGTGAGCTCTCTGCTGCCAAAAGCTGTTTTCAATACCCCGGGAGGGGAGCGTCGGCTGCTTTCTCTGCTAATACGTAACACCAGGAGCCTCAAACAGGCCAAGAAAAAGCCGGTAAACAGACAGTAACAGAGACGAAAAGATCGCACACCCCAGCCTCCGTTCTGGGATGAAATCTCCCAATCAGGGCCTCAGGGCATGCCGATTGTCACTGGGGAAAATATTCATTTTTCTCCTGCTGCAGCACTGTGAATTGAAGTGCTTAAAATGTGCACTGTATGGGGCCTGGGACAGGAGGAGTCAGGGGCGTTGGGGGAGGCTACAGCATGGGGTGAAAGAACAATAAAGCCTCGTTAACAAGTAAATGGTCTTCAAAAGACCTGTGAAGTACTCGGGTGCGGCTGTGTGTGTGCCCGGGAAGGAATTTCCAGCAGCAGGAAGGGGGCGTGGCGAGATAACTCTGGATTCGAGCACGGCAATACAGACAAAGGAAAAATTGTTTTCCGTCTGTATTTATATGTAAAAATCAGTTTAAACGGAAAACCGGGAGCCCTAAATATGATATATGGAATGTATAGGTATCATGTATGTTATATTTAATAGGCATATTTCAAGTTTTACATTCAATATTTATGATGTAGACCATGTGATCATTGAGCTCTCTGAAATCAAAATATTTTTGAAAAAAAGAAAACGCTATCTATCCCTCCCAGGCTCTCTGCAACACCCTAGCAGAGTACTTCCATCAAAAGATAACAGACATCTACAGTAATTATGACTTCCAGCCCACTGACCTCAACCTTCTACATGCCCACACAGACGCCACCAACACCCACCGACACTCCGACTGGAAACAGCTCTCGATCCAAGACCCCACCATCATCATGAACTCAATCCACTCTGGCTCTCCCTCGGACCCCTGCCCTCACCACATCAGCATCCCCCTCACAGAGATCCGCAACTCATCCATCACTACAGCCACCATCCCGCTGCATGGAAGCCCACAGAGATCAAGCCTCTTCTAAAGAAGCCCTGCGCCGACCCCAGCGAACTAGAGAATTACTGTCCCATCTCGCTACTCCCCTTCCCAGCCAAGGTCTTGGAAAAAGCAATTAACCACCAACTCACAGAATACCTCGAACAGAACAACCGTCTTGACGCCTTCCAATCAGTTTTCCGGGCCAACCACAGCACTGAAACTGCCCTGATCGCAGCTACGCATGACATCAGATGCCTCCTCAACCAAGGGAAAAAGGCGGGCCTCATCCTCCTCAACCTTTCTGCAGCCTTCAACACCATCTCCCATCACACCCTCATCACCAGACTCCACCGCCTAGGCATTCAACACAATGCTCTCAACTTGAAAGCCTCCTTCCTATCAGGCTGAACACAAGAACCTCATCTACGGTGCCCCCCCCCAGGGCTCCTCCCTCAGCCCCACCCTCTTCAACACTTCATGACGCCTCTTGCAGACATCGCACGCACCCACGGACTCAACATCATCTCTTATACTGACGACACACAGCTCATCCTTTCCCTTACAGACGACACCAACACCACCAGAGCCAACTTCCAGAACACCATGTCCGACGTGGCAAACTGGATGAGGACCAACTGCCTTAAATTCAACTCGGATAAGATGGAGTTACTCATATTCGGTAGCAACTCCTCCCCCTGGAATGACTCCTGGTGGCCCACCGCTCTCGGCCCTGCACCCTCACCCTCCAACCGCGCACGCAACCTCGGAATCTTCCTGGACAGCCAACTTACCATGAAGAACCAAGTTAATGTCGTCTCCTGCTTTCACACCCTCTACATGCTCTGCGAAATCTTCTGATGGATCTCCATCCCCACAAGGAAAACAGTGACCCAGGCCCTCACCACCAGCCACCTCGACTACTGCAACGCACTCTACGCAGGTACCACCAAGCAACTACTCAACCGCCTCCAGACAATCCAGAACACACAAGCAAGACTCATCCTCACCCTCCCTAGAAGAAACAGCACCTCACCCCACCTCAGAACCCTCCACTGGCTCCTGTACAGAAAAGATGTCTCTTCAAGCTCCTCATTCACACCTACAAGGTCCTCCACAACATCGGACCTGCCTACCTCAACCACCGCCTGACGTTTCATCATCCCACCAGGGAGCTCCACTCCTCCTCCCTCGCCCTAGCCCACAACCCCTCTTCCGCCAAAACCGCTGCAGAGGTCGTGCCTTCTCCTACATGACCGCCAAGGCTTGGAACGACCTGCCCACCTGCCCTTTGCTTATGAAATTCAGAAAAAGGCTCAAGACATGGCTCTTCAAGCAAGGACGGCAGGACCTAGCGCCTGGCGACCTCCCAGGGTGACAAGCTGTGCTTTACAAGAACCCTCTCACTGCAATTGCAATTATTACTGCCTGCTCTCAGGATTAAGGTGCACAATGTGCCTGCGTTATGGGCAGGATTGCTTTTGTGCAGGAAGGAATACCTTCCTGCACAAAAACAATCCAAAAGGCATATTCCACTTTCTATGTGTGCTGCAGAGTGCAGCATACATGGAAAGAGGAGAAATAAAGATATTTTTCTTCATTACGTCTCTGTCAGGTAGGCGCAGATTTTGCTGCAAACCCACATTTACAATTCTTTGTAAGTTTGGGTTTGCATCAAAATGCATGGTTATGTAACGCATACCCTACGCAAAGTAATGCAAGGCAGTGCAATGTGCCGCCTTGTGTTACTTTGTATTTATTACACTATACAAAGCCAAGCAAAGTGGCTTTGCAAAGTGGCTTATTAAATGTGGGGCCAGATTTAAGACCCTGCCAAACAAAGCAGTTCAGCACCCAAAGCTGCTGCGCTGCATGACAGGGAGAGAGGAGGAAAGTGCCATATTTAGAAAGAAGTATGGCACTCTCCTCCCCTCTCTCTCACTAGCATCGGTGCAGAATAAGGCTGCCGAGTGTCACACACATACCTTAGCACCATAGTGCAAAGGTGTCTGCGTGAGCCTAGCATATTTTTTATACTGGAAGGTTGCCCTTCCAGTACAAAATACTACACCTAGACAAACTGTAAAAATGTTCCTTCATTGTGTGTGTGCTGTACAGTGCAGCATACATGCAATGTCGGAAAAGAAATGAGAAATAAAAGTATTTCTCCTTTTAACACCTGCTACAAAGTGGCTTTTTTGCACAAAATCCTGTCTTCTATGGTTAGTAGATAGGGTTTTGCGGCAAAACGCATGGGTGGTAGCATGGGAATGCCCATGTACCACCCATGTAACACCGATCTGACGTAGTGCTTTGTGCTGTTTTGCTTTACTTTTAGGCAACTTACCAGTGTAAAACAAATTTTGTGCTAGAAAGTAAATCCAAAAAGTAACTTTTAGCCTGGGTTTGTGTCACTTTTGTAATGCAAAATGCATGGGTGGTAGCATGGGAACTCCCATGTACCACCCATGTAATGCCCATCTGATGTAGAGTAACACAAAGCAGGGCTTTGCGTTGCATTACCTTACTTTTAGGCAACTTTCCAGGGCAAAACAGGTTTTGGTGGCGCAATGTGCACGGCATATTTATAAGGCCACATAAAGCCACTTTACGTGGCTTTTCATGGTCTTATAAATATGTGCCCCTTTCTTGCAGAAAACTGTGTGAAAGTGGCATTCTATGGGTGTTGCTGTGGGTGTTCCCACGCAACACCCATAGAACCTGACACATTCCCAGATTTACGAGAAATTGTAAACCTGGGAATACGTCAGAACCTAACGCCACCCCAAGGGTGGTGTTCCTAACACCACCCCAGGGGTGGCGTTAGGGAGGCGCAACGAGGAGAAATGCTTTTATTTCTCGTCGTGCTTTCCTTTTTCTATGTGTGCTGCATTCTGCAGCACACATAGAAAAAGGAAATCGCCTCTTGTGATTGATTTTGTTCAGGAAGGTGTCTCTTCCTGCACAAAATCAATCAGCCCGCAACGCAGGCGATAAATAGTTCCTATACTAGCAATCAGACCCTTAGTTGCAACCATTTTTTTCGCTGTGAAGACGTTTTAAACTTAATTGCTTTGTGCACGTCTGCCATCTTGTGGCGATTTGGAAGAATGCAACTTGTTTGTATAAGGTTTTCAGACGTATTATTTACAATTTAGGGGGCTTACTACCCACCCACAGCATGCCATTAGTTGTTTTTGTCACTCTCATTTGCAATCTTTTGATTGCTGAGCTCCTGTAGGCTTCCCTTCCTTTCTTGTGTTAGCTCCTCCCTGGAGCATGGATCAAGTACATGTGTTATTCCTCGTCTTTGCTCTTCTTTGTCTTTTTGCAACACACTTTTGTTTTTTTTAATAAGTATTTTGGTATTATTCCTGGGTGTGCAATGTGCTTTCCTTTTAACACAGGCATACAAATTCTTATTTCTGTTGCTTTCACCAATATCTGCCATCTCTATTGACGCTTACATCCTCAAATGTACTATTCTAGGCCACTCTACACTATGATACTCTAGTTTATGCCACTCCACTCTACTCTACTCTATGCCATTCTACTCTACACCACTCCACTCTTCGCCACTCTACTCCACACCACTTTACCCCACTCTACTCTACGACATGTCACTCAACACCATGCCACTCTACTCCACTCTACACCACTCCGCTCTATGCCACTCTACTCTATGGATTACGGACAGAATACCGGAAACAGATATATAGTGTGGACATAATATTGTGTCAAAAATATTGAGGTCCAAAATATCGAGAAGGTAAGTGCAAATAGGTAAGTATAGATTTGCTATTCTTAAACTCCACATCTACTTACCCTGAAGATATCGTCAAGGTACATACATGTGTAGTTGTATATAGTAAAACTTTGCTTACCTATAGAAACTTACCTTCACAATATTTGTGTCCTCGATATTCTTGACACAATAAATATGGTCCACGATATTTCTGTTTCTGATATTCTGTTTAATACCCTACTTCACACCAATCTACTCTACTCCACCCCACCCCACTCTACGCCACTCTACTCCACGCCATTCCACTCTACTCCACTCCACCCGGCTCTACGCCACTCTATTATGCCATTTCACTCTACCCTATTTTATGACACTCTTCTCTATGCCACCCCCCAAAATGCCACTCAGCGGCACTCTACACCACTCCACTCTACTCTACACCACTCTACTCACCTCTACGTCACTCTACTCTATGTCACTCTATGCCACTTCACTCCACTCTAGACCACTTCACACAATGCCACTCTACGGCACTCTATGCTACTCCACACAACTCTACTTTATGTCACTCCATGCCACTCTACTCTACGCCACTCTATTGTACCCAACTCCACTCTCTGCCGTTCCATTCCACTCTAAATCACTCTATACCACTCTACTCTACACCACTCCATTCCACTCTACGTCACTCTATGCCAGTCCACTCTACGCCACTCCACTCTATGTCACCCCACTCTTTGCCACTCTACTCTTTGCCACTTCACTCCACTGTACTTCACGCCACTCTTTCCCACTCTACTCTACAACACTCCACTCTATGCCACTCCACTATACTCCATGCCACTCCACTTTATACCATTCCACTCTATGTAACTCCACTTTATGCCACTTGATTCACCTAGACACCACTCTACTCACATCTACGCTAATCTACTCCCCTCTATGCCACTCTACTCTATGCCACTCTACACTATGCCACTCTACACTATGCCACTCTACACTATGCCACTCTACACTATGCCACTCCGCTCTATGCCATTCCACTCTACTCCACGGCACTCTACTCTACACCACTCTACTCTACACCACTCTACTCTATGCCCCTCTAATCTATGCCACTCTACGTCACTCCACTCTATGCCACTCCACTCTATACCAATTTACTCTACACCACTCTACTCTAAGACACTTTACTCTATGCCACTCTGATCTATGCCACTCCACTCTACACCACTCTACTCTACATCACTGTATGCCACTCTACTCTGCGCCACTACATTCCACTCCTCGTCACTCTACTCAGTGCCACACCACTGTACGCCAGTCCACTGAACGCAACTACGCACTATGCCACCCTACTCCACTCCACTCCATTCCACTCTCCACTATTTTCTTCTATGCCAATCTACCCCACACCACTCTACTCTTTGCCAGTGTATGCCACTGATAGGGCTGGGCTTCACACAACCAACTTACTCTGGAACCCTCGGTCGATGAACCTTTGTTGCCTGCTGAGAAGTGTAGAGGGGAGAAAAAACTCATCTATGCAATCCAGCAACTTTAGAGAGGCATGACTCTGAAGAATAACTGACTCCGAATTTCAAATTAGTGGGTTTATTACAAGGCCAAAAAACACTGGACATACAAACACCTCAGGACAAGATTGTAGAAATAAAGAGGAAAGAATACAAATACAAATCTACAAGCCGGATTAAATCTTTGAAGCAGGAAAAGAATGACAAATTCCAGAACCAAAACGCAGGCCATGATTGCCCCTACATCGAGATCCGCCTTCATCTGCGGTTGATAAGAGAAAAACATTAGTCTATCCCTACACTACTACTATAGTGACATCCCTACTTAGCATTCCCCAGGCAAGATCAGGAAAAGGTGTCAGCGCGTGACGACTTTCTAAGAAGTACACTCACGTTGCATGGGTCAAGTAGCCAAAGCTACAGAGCTCGTTCTAAGATGCTCCTTCCCTCTCCTTCGATCTCCTCTCCTCCTGTCTCCACCTTCGGGGCACTGACCCTAATTCAAAATGCAAAAACACAGAACACGCTCACTGCTCGCATCTGGATCACCTCATCCCCGTGGGCACTTTTCATAGGTGATTTTCCATTTAGTTTCGATACTCCCAACTCCTGGCTCGATGACCTTGATTCCCAGGCCTCCTCCAGTGAGAAAGAACACTGTCTCCCAATTATCAACATTCTTTGCATAAAAGTATCCTCTCCTCTCCAGGCCTAACTCCTAAAACAAAAAGGCATTATTCTAACTAACAAAGACGACTTTCTCCACCTGCAACAGAAACGTGAGAAAGAACAAATCCAACATGCACATGAGTTTCAATCTACCCACTCTATTAGAGCCATCAGGAAAAATACATTTCAGGCCTACAGAAATCGGCCAATATAAGAATAAGGCACGCAGTGGCTACGAATTACACATGAATGAACAATTTATATGCATTTCAAACTATCATGTTACATGAACACATTAGTGCACAAATCGTTATGAACAACCTATAATATTCTACGCATTAAATCTCATTTAGCCACATCCATGTGCAACTTTAATATGGTGCACATTTAAATCTATGCATTGCATTGTACATGAGCAACTTCGTTAATCAATTGCAATAAAGCTAAAGGTTACATTATTCAAAACACAACTAATAATTCTAACATTTCTCTTTCACATTGTTATTACCAAATACATTCTATTAACCAAGTTCTAATACGACAAAGGAATAAATGTGGGTGCAAACTACGCGTGATTATAACGCACCCCTACAAATTAAAGAGCACCATTGCGCTCCAACACCACTCTACTTTATGCCACACTACACTATGCCGCTCCACAGTATGCCACTCTACCCTATGTCACTCCTCTCTATGCCACTCCACTCTACGCTGTTCTACACCACTCTCCTCTATGCCACTCTCCGCCATGCCACTAACATTTCATGCTAAACAGCAGCCACACTGCTGTTCAAAATGGCTAAAAGTCATTGTCAAAGGCAATAGCTTTCACATAGGAAAGATCTACTGGCTTTGGCAATGCTTGTTGATCTTTGTTTGTGTGTAGGCAGCAAGTTTTGTACTAGTGCCATTGATGACGTTTACAACAGTTATCTTCACAAATATATAAAAATAACTTAAATAGCCATTCTTTAATAATAATTCCCCTAAACAATCACATGAAATCCATTTTGGATACCAACAATTGTATCTGTGAAGAGTAGTCTTTCACATCCCACAGTCTACAGCATCTTTTGTTGACATGGCTCCGTGTGGTAGTGAATGGTAACATTCTTTCCAATCCTCTCAGGGAGGTAAAGTGGTGCAGAGGTGAGTCTATGACAATTTTAAGCTGCAGAATTATAGTTACAGATACCTGTTCTTGTGCAGCATGAAATATAATGCTCTGCATTGAGTAGCAAATGGTACTTATATAGAGGGTGTGCTTGGGGAGAGCAAACAATGCCGGCAAGATGGCCCAGTGAGTTAAACAATTGGCAGTAACACTTAGCGATATACAGGTCCCAAACTCAAATCCTCATAAGACTAGTAGAGCCTTTTTATCCTTCCAAAGTGGGTAAACTATTTAACCATAACTTTAGATAATAGTAACCGGTGTTATTAACAGTGCTTAGAAGCAGCTCATGAGCAGTGTAGAACACTTTATAAAATACAACTTACATAGGCCTAGAATCACTGATCGTGCCACCTGTATATCACATCTTGTATCTGTACATTAAGTAATATTTGTTGTAAATGTGCATGCAAATAAAGTATCCGCCTTTCAAATTTCCTGCATAGTGATATTGTGCGCACTGCCTATTGTTTCTCCATAGGCCACTGTGGTGTGTACACTAGATGCAGAGGCTGTTGTGATGTAGTAGGTGTAGCTACCCCAGAACTACATCTCATTGGCATTTGTCAAAGGACATCGTAGAAGGAAGCTTCAGCTGTGGGAACTATCCACCAGTGCTACACAAGGGAATGGATGTCTGAGGGGTTCTAAAAGGTGTCCTAGTGGAGCTTGGAGAGTATGTGGTCCAGCAGCAGTGGCCATTAGAAAGGCGACTAAAGCAATCACAAGAAGTAGGTAGGCATTGTACTGGAATATTTATATTGTGTTTAATACCACTGGCAGGGTCATGCAGAGCTCAAATTTACATTACATTCTTGAGGTGCCTTTTCACAATGCACAGTAGGAATGGGTGTCATTTGTAGTTTAGCCTATGTAAGAGGTGCAAGAAATTGGATTATTATTTCGGGTAAGTGACTCTCTATCTCTAGGAACAATAACAACCCTTGTCAAGGTGAGCCCTCAAAAGCACTAAATTATCCTGAGCTCATTCCCCTGGTGGCTATGGCACGGAGCAGACAGGCTTAACTTAGGGCAATGTGCAAAGTATTTATGCAGTACCTAAACAGTAATAAGTCAAATGCAACACAATAAAAAGTCTAAATCTTATTAAAACAATAGAATAAAATGTAATAAAATGCCACCAAAATAACTAATGTCCAATAAGTGGAACTAGAGATATGACTTTTTAAGTAGGAATAGCGCCAAGAAAGCATAAAGCCAATGACTGGGGTAGACTGGGGCCTAGGCGCAATTTGACGCTGACCGCAATGGAGTGGGGGGTCATAAATTTACAAGGACGCTACTTTAGATTCGTCTAGACCAAATATTTTACCTTCTGACTGAAGTCCTATAAATCCCAATCCACCACAGAAGTGCACTTCTAAAGTCCCCAAGGGCCTCAGGAGAGGTACTTAGAGACTGACAGATCACTGACACAATATTGAGACCAAAAATATTGTGGCACAGAAATATTGTGTCAAAAATATAGATAACAAAAATATCATTTTTCTATACATATAATAGTAAGTACAAAAATATCGAAAAAATGTATAATTTTACACTAATATAAAACAATATGCACAATAATATCATTTTATAATGTATATATATAGTTAAAAGCAGTACATATTAAATATTTTAACATATAACATTAATAAAATGTAAATTAAATATGCTTAAGTAATATTTAAACATATATATATATATACAAATTTATTTAAGAACACACACACACATATATGAATGTTTATATTTATATACACATATATAATATAAAACTATTTTTTAAATATTAATTATAATCTATATTTTAATTTTAATTTTCTTTAAGTTATCATTATATATGTGTGTATATATAGATATATATATATATATATATATACAAATATATATATATATAATATATACATATATTTTCCCATCTACATTTGAAAATAATTAATAAATATAACAAATAAACTACAAAAAATGAAATTATTCATGAAACAGTAAACAATATATAAAAATATGTTAAAAATTACATAAATGTGTGTATATATATATATATATATATATATAACAATATAAAATTAAATACATAAGCACATAATAATAATACATATGTAAACAATACTAAAAAAACTATTAAACTCCAAGAGTAATAAATATACTATTCATACTGCTGCATGTGCAACAGAAAGGAAAGCGTTGGACACCAAAGGGATAAACATTTACTATTCCCACTCCATTGTGTGCAACAGTAGTGAAAAGGTAGGACTCAGAAGGGATAAAATTTACTTTTCCCACTCCATTGTGTGCAATAGTAGGAGAAGTGTAGTACTCAGGAGGGGATAAAATGTACTATTCCCACTCCAGGGTGTGCAACAGTAGGGAAAGCTTTGGCCTCAGTAGGGGTAACATTTACTATTCCCACTCCAGTGTGTGCAACAGTAGGGAAAGCGTTGGACTCAGGAGGCGTTGAATTTACTATTCCCACACCAGTCGGTGCAATGGTAGAGAAAGCGTTAGACTTAGGAGGGGAAATATTTACAATCCCCACTCCAGTCTGTGCAATAGTAGGGAAAGTGTTGAACTCAGGAAGGGTAAAATTTACTATTCCCACTCCATTTAGTGCAACAGTAGAGAAAGAGTTAGACTCAGGAGAGGCTAAATTTACTATTCCCACACCAGTTGATGCAACAGTAGGGTAAGTGTTGGATTCAGTAGGGGTACAATTTACTATTCCCACTTCACTGTGTGCAACAGTAGAGAAAGCGTTGGACTCAGGAGGGGTCAAAATTACTATTACCACTCCAGTGTGTCCAAAAGTAGGGAAAGCGTTGGACTCAGGAGGGGTTAAATTTACTATTTCCACTCCAGTAGGTGCAACAGTAGGGTAAACGTTGGACTCAGGAGGGGTTAAATTTGCTATTCCCAATCCAGTCTGAAACAGTAGGGAAAACGTTAGACTCAGGAGGGGTTAAATTTACTATTCCCACTCCAGTAGATGCACCAGTAGGGAAAGCGTTGTACACAGGAGAGGTTAAATGTACTATTCCCACACCAGTTGGTGCAAAAGTAGGGAAAGGGTTGGACTCAGGAGGGGTAAAAATGTACTATTCCCACTCCAGTCGGTGCAACAGTAGGGAAAGCATGAGACTCAGAAGGGGCAACATTTACTATTCCCAATCCATTCACTAGTACAGTACAGAGAGAGTACTTCACTTCAAACAAATAACATATTTTAACAACTTTATTAAATACCCAAAAATATAAAATTGTAAATATAAAAATTACATTTCTTAATTTATTTATTTTTAAACATAAGTATTACAAATTATAAAAATTATCAATTAACACAAATATTATTAATGTAATTAAAATACCACACTATGGGGCCCATTACGATAACCGGCGGTAAAAATACCACCAACCGCCATAGCCTGAAAATACCGCCCGCCTGCAACATTGAAATACCGAACAAGCAATTATGATGATGCAAAGCAACCACCGCCCGCAGCGGAAAAAAATAACAGAATACCGCCCGTCCATGTCAGAGTCCAAGACAATCCGTCCGCCATGGACGCAATAGCCCGAAAAAGCCAAACACGACCGCGTGGACGGACTACACACCGCCCGTCAAATTATGATCCCCCCGACATGAGGGCGGGAAACCAACACATATCCCGCCCGCAACGGCGAACTACAGAAATGAATAACTGACAAGGCGGAAGGCCTGGCGGCCACGTCCGTGCACGGAAATCAGTGGCGGCACAAACAAATACACACAACACGGCCAACAAGTCCACACAGTAAACGACGCCAAAATACACAGACACAGAACCCATCCCAAAGACACATCCCCTGCCAAAATATAGAATTAGCATAAATCCCAGGACACCACGCCCAACACACCTGAAAACGATAGACCATCATGACACACCCACATAGGTGAGTACAAAAGCAGCCCCCTCACAGACCACAAACCCTTGCACCACGACAAAGCCAACACCACAGCAGAGAACACGGAGAGACACAGAGGAAAGCAGCATCACCACACGCACACACACATCACATCCATCACCACCACCACCACCACCTAAACACCGGCACCACAAACCCCCTGCACATTACACACCAAACACACCACACCAGCACCACAAAAACTACACTACGCACCATGGCAACACAACGAATGCCCAAGTTCACTGCCACAGAGTTGACGGTCATGGTCGACGAGGTCATCAAGGTGTACCCACAAATCTATGGGAACCAGGTCCAACAGACACCAGTATCCACCAGAAACAGGATGTGGAAAAGGATCGTAGACCAGGTGAATGCAGTTGGGAACGTGCCACGCAACCGGGGGAAATTACCAAGAGGTGGCAGGACATGAAAAGCCTGGTCAGGAAGAAGGAGGCCAAGAACCGTGAGCTGGCTGACAGGACTGGCAGCGGACCACCCGCGGCATTCAAGACCTTCAAGGCGTGGGAGGAGAAGGTGCGAGGCATACTACATCCGGAGAGTCTCATCGGAATACCAGGGGGAGTGGAGGCTGGTAAGTACAAACAAATGTGTACCAGCACACCGCCATGTACAGACATGCACTAACACAATGCCATAGCACCGAGGGCCAAACACCCCCATGTCCAGCACACAACACACCAGACATCTCTCACACATGCAACAGACACTCCCACACACTCAGCCCAAAGGTACCAACAAACAAAACCATGGGGGCATGTGCACAGTCAGCCAGCACCACAACTCCCACCAGGACCCTCTGTACCCCAGATGTGCCGGAAGGAGCACTTCCCACACCCACACCCATGTGTCAGCCATAGCTGCACTAACCAACAAGTAACAGGTAAGGAGCCGTACCACAAACTCCGAGTATCGGAGGGGGACTGCAGAAGTCCCCCCACCCAGGCCCCCACTCCTACAGCGCAGCAAGATGGAGCACTCCCCACACCCATGTGCCAGCCATTGCAGTGCACACCCACACCCGACAGGTAGATATGTTACCCTACATGGAGGGCTGTCTGTGGATGGTAAACCATCACCACGACTCACAACACGGCCCCCACACCCACAGACCAGCAAGATGGAGCACCCCCCCTCCCACAACCATGTGGTAGCCATTGCATTCCACCCTCAAAACCAACAATTGGGTAGACTACTGTACAGGGCGGGGTGTCTGTAGGCATGAGGACTGTACTACGACTAACATGTGGGACATGTCACCTAGCAGAGCGACAGGTAGCACTGCTCCCTGCTACAAACATGTGACCAATGTGCACCCGGACATCAATTACAGAGTCATATCCCACATGAGCCATCTCAAATGCAGAAACACGTAACGAGTCACGTCAGCATGCACAAGTCTAACTGGAGTACTGACCCACATGGCGTGCACTGTGTCAGTCATCACACACATCAGCAACACCATCCAAGTCTTGTCCATGTAGTCGTGTCTGCTTCTACCCTTGACATAGTACAACATCACCCATGTAAGTCTGTCTCGTCCAAATGAAACATAGTGGAACCCCAGTAATGTCACATACACCACTGGACCCATGAACCACACAGCTACACAATGCACATTCAAAATCTCATCCATCCCATCATCCAGCCCCAGTGACATGAAAGGTATATCAGCTAAACAGTTGCCCCATAGACGGTAGTACAGCAAAGAGTCCTGCCGATGACCAATAATGTGTCTGCTGTGTCTGAAGCGCTCGTCACACTGTGAGTAACAACATACAAAATGCAGTCAACACCCCAAGAGCACTGCATTGCTGCACATGGGTGAGAGTAGCACGCACACCAAGGAATTGTACCATCTGCAATACGTCGTGTGGCATACAACCATCACTCACTCACTACAATGCCTGCTGTGGAATGCCCATCAATGACAACAGTGAGCAGATATGCTGGCTAAGTCAGACATACACACACCTTTGTCTCTGTAGTGTCGTATGGCCAAAACACATGTCCCCTTCTGCACCCATATGTCACTGTATGTACCACAGTACCATATTCCAACACTAAACCGTCCATGGGGCTGTACCCCGTTCCCACCAAAGCCACAAAATGTAGGAGTACTGCAACACACACCAATTGGCATTAGAAATCCGTCCCATGCCAGATGCACCCATCACACTATTCCATTGCCTTGATCACGCACACACATTGTAGAGACATACACACGCATCCGGCAAATCAGTGCACAACTGTGCACAAACTGTGCATGTCAGACATCTAACTCAAACCATGCAAGGTGCAACACAATAACTTTTCGTTTCCGCCCCACAGGTGACGACCAGCATGATGCTGCGGATGGAGACACCAGCCATCACAGCCAGTCCACAAGCCCCCACACGGACTCACGGATGTGGAAAGCCTGGACACCTCTACGGACGAGGACTCCCAACCTGGCACATCTGGCGTGGCAGGCGCAACAGCACACCAGGACCCCTCCTACCCACCAACCCATCTCCCAGGGCTGGTGACCAGTCCCAGGCCCCTGCTGCCACGGTCATTGCGGCCGACACCACCGCCGCAACCACCACCATCACCACCACCACGGCCTCCCTGACCACTCAGCCATCCCAAGAGGTGGCACAAACCTCCACATCTACCCTGGGAGCCAGGAGGAGGCCCCGGGTGACCAATGTGGCGAGTGGGCAGGTCGGTGGCAGCAGTCCAAGTGGGAGGAGCAGGGTCAGGCCAACGCCAACAGAGCCTGGGAGCCAAGCCCTGCCGCAAATAGCCAGAGTCCTTGGGGCCTATGAAGAGGCCCAGGGACAATGGGCCAGGTCAGCTTCCGACACGAGGGAAGTCCTTGGGGTGTTGAGGTCCATGGACGCCCGTATGGGCCAATTCGTGACCCGTATGGGCCAACTTGTGGACCTCATGGGCCAGCTAGTGGTGGAGGTGAGGGCCCACTCAAGGCCAACCACAACACCTGCGCCACCACCTGCTGGGGCGCAGGGACGTGCAACATCCAGTTCCCCTGCGTCCACAGTGAGTGGGCAATCCTCAGCCACCACCAGCAGCCCACAAACACAACCCCCTCCCCTCAAACGTGGAAGGGGCCATCCGAAGAGGAAACAGATGCCCAGGGAGGACTTCGCACGCTCCAAACGCCAGTGAGTCAACCAGCCATGGTGGCCACCCCCTGTATTCACTTGGACTACCATCCCACCCCACACTGCCAGTCGAGTGGCAAATGTCTGTTTGACTGCGGACCCAGGATAACATGGGTACACCTTGACCATCACGCGGACAGGACCGTCAACTCATTGTACAGCATGCACCACCTTCTTGATCACCTTTTGCACAATCACATGTCACCTTTAAAATAAATACACCTGAATCACATCCTATGTCATCTGCTATGTTTATTATCAATGGTGCACAAACGTCTGCATGTTCAGAAATTCATCTGTAGTGTGTTCTGTCGATAGACCAGGAGAGGCTGTAGGGACCTAGGGTGACAAACAGAACAAGAGTCCATTGACTGTGTGTGTCACACACTCATCACACAGTACTTGTCATCAGGCCTAAGCAATGTACACACATCTCACAGAACAACAGGGCACAATGTCACAGCCACTCTCAATGGCATACTACCCTGGACATGGACCATTGCCACACAGCACTCAGTCAACAATAGGCCGCCCTGTCAATGCACACATACACATACACAACTACAGCGACATCAGCCATCGTACATGGACACTCACCGTCAAGTGAAGTAGCGGGCGATGAGCTGCTGACGCTCATTCACTGCTTCCTCCTCTCCACTGTCCTAGTCACTGGACACGGCTTGGCCTGCAGGCGGGGGCCCTGGCTGATCACCGTCATCCACTATCAGGGGGATCCGCCTGCGAATAGCGAGGTTGTGCAGCATGCAGCATGCCACAACAATCTGGCACACCTTCTGTGGGGAGTATGCCAGTGCACCCCGGTGCGGTCCAGGCACCTGAATCTGGATTTCAGGAGTCCAAATGTCCGCTCCACCACACAGTCTGGTCCTCCCATGTGCCTCATTGTACCTGACATCAGCTGGTGTACGAGGATTGCGTAGTGGACTCAACAGCCAAGGTCCATTAGGATATGCAGAGTCACCAACAATCCACGCACGGTCCGGTTGCAGATTGGTCATCAGACGTGGGAGGATGCTGTGGCGCATGACGTGCGAGTCATGGGTGGAACCAGGAAACTTCGCACACATGTGTGTAATTATCATGTCCGCCAGGCACACCACTTGCACATTCAGGAGTGGAAATGTTTCCGGTTCCTATAGATGTGCTCATTGGCCTGTGGTGCAACAAGGCCAACATGGGTGCAATCAATAGCACCAACAACCTGGGGATGCGTCCGAGTGCATAGAAAGCACCTTTCACCGCAGGCAAATTACGGGCCCTGGGGAATCAGATGTACCGGTTCCTGTACCGCATCATAGCCGACAGGACATCCCGTAGCACCTTGCTGAACATGGGCTGGGACATCCCACCTCCACTGCCCACCGTGTGTTGGAATGAACCGGTAGCGAAGAAATGCAGTGCAGCCATCACCTTGGCCGTGGGGGTGAATGCAGTAGGATACACCCTGCGAGGACGAAGGTGGGGTTCCAACATGGCACAGAGGCGATGCAGGGTGGGCCGGTCCAGACGGAACTTCCTGATGACCTCCACATCCTTCATGTCTGCCAGCAATTGGTAGTGGCGATGTATGTTTGGTCTCCTCCTAGGACAGATGGAAGTGGACACATGTCAATGCAACACACAACATGGCATTTACACATACACAAAACAAAGATCACTGTCAAAGCAATAGTATCAACGAACAGCCGACAAGTAGGGACAGCACAGCAACATTACTCTTACACAGATCCCCTTACCAGTAGCAAGGACCACTGACACATACCATTGCCATGAGCATGCACATGGGGAGTGAGGCCATATTAGCTTGATAGGCATGATGACGGAGTCAGACTGCATATGTGGGTAGTGGCAACACCACGGCAATATACCTAGCTGCTGTGCCTGACACCCGCTTCCGAGGCTGGGTGAGTATGGCACACACCAACAACACAACGTACACAGGCTGAGCGGTACACCAATCGCAGCAGCTTGGTCACGCAGAATCAGCCCCAAGGGGGCTATATCAGTGTGGGAGGGTGACAGGCTTTGCCACAGCTACCAGGGACTGCTGACTGCCACCCCTCAACAACACCTGCTGCTGCCACCTGTCCACCTTAATGTCGACGACACTGATGACATGTCCATGTCCACTCACCGGCGAGAGCTGCAGTTCCTGGATTCCGAGCTCCACGCACACTGCCCAAGGCGAATACCGGCAAAAGTCATGTGTGTGTAAGACAACTACAGTGTGTGTGGGAGTGCATGTGGGGGACACACATGTCGTTCATCCGCAGCACTATGAGACTGAGCCTGTGGGGTTCCAACATGCACCGCTTACCATGCTAACTACAGGTGGAAGGTGCATGTAGGCTCCCAGGTGTTTCCCCATGCATGTCCCTCCCGAGTGGTGGTACATGGCATTTTCATGTCAGACACCCAGTGACGCAGACACTTGGCAATGCATGATTCTGGGCAGCTATTGCTTGTGTGAATGGCTGGCTGGCTCAATGCTGGCCTTCTCAGTCCCGGCAGACCTGGGCTGCACATTGACCGCCCAATCCTAGTAGGAAACTACACTGACTGTACAGTGTGTTACATGTGTCATTATTTCACGACTCTCCTGATATGCGCTAACTCAGCTCTGTCGATTGAACACTCCAGGCCTTGTGATAGGGATGTGTGTGAGAGATGGTGGCACTGATTGTGTCCTCCATTGCGGGTTGAGCCATTCACAGGGCGAGTACGTTGAGGGCTGCGCAGTGTTGGACACAGTGAGTCCACCCACAAAGATGTGTAGCCTTGTGAGCCATGTGTCGGTCTACCTGACAATGGACAGTAGATGTGGGCAGACTACACATTGCTCAAAGTGCTGGCATCCTGAATTGAATGGGATGGACAGGTACTGTGTACACACTCCCACCAGCATGCATTCACGTGTGGTGTACACATGCTGTTATGCCATGTCCCATACCGTCTTGCCTCTGTTACACGTCTCTGTTCATTTCAGATGGGTCAGCATCATGCCACTGTTATTGGTGGATGTGGGTGATGCTGTGAAGAGTATGTGTGATATACAAACCCTCATGTGTACCATCCCTGCAGTTGGAAGTCCACCAGCCCAAGGCCTTGTGATGAGCCATTGCATCCACGTTGATGCTTCTGTGTACGTGTAACCGACAGTGCAGCCAATCCCACGAAGAGGGTGACGTCATCTGCCGTATGTGTGGCCATGTTGCGGCGACTAATCGGGGGATGCTCCCTCGTATTGACAGGTTGTCACGGCGCTGCATGTCACCACTAATGGTCTGCTATTGACAGTCACACAGCCTGTGGCGGATGCACGTTTGTAGGGGCATCAGCAGCAGGCAGGTGTACAGTACTGTGGGATTGTGTCCTTTGCAGCGAGAGGCAGCATGTGTCCACAGCCTACCCATGTTCTGGGTAATGTGATGTTAGTTGTGTGATGCAGTGGGTTGTGAGTGTACTCTGTGCTGGGTGCAACTCACATGCATGGGCGTGTCCTGAGGCTCAAGATGTAATTTGGGCACTCAATGCGTTCAGAGTCGTAGGCCTCAGGAACAGCCTGTAGTCAGCTGGAGTGGCAATTCACATGTATGTGTGTGGTACTGTGCATACTCTGATTTTGACCTTAACACATGTGTGCGATGCCTCACCACATATTCCTGATACTCACACATCCGGCACACTGTGCAACAGTAGTTGTGGCCGTGCGATGGACAGTTGTCTGGCATGGGCTCATGACCATTGTGGACTGTCATGTTGCAGTCAGTGTGTGTGGTGACACATTGTGCTCCATGCAGGTATGTCCTTGGCCTAATTCTGTAGTGGTCATCCTTAACACCATCAGGAGAGTGGGTGTGTACACGGCGATGAGTGGCTATGGCCCCAGGGTGACAGTCCGGGTGTTGTTCCATGTGCACAACACATGTGTCACTTATTGGCAGGTTCATTACCTGTACGACAGCCATTACGTGTTGATTGTGGTTGCTGTATACATTTGCACAGGTATCATGCAACATGTGCACTTGGGAATGTTCTGTGCTGGCTCCCTTGCACATGTATGTGGATTTGATGCCAAATGAGTGAGGCCACCTCGCTCTCCCTCATGTGTCAACTACCATGTGTGCTGAGGGACAGGGGACGGTCAACAGTGGTGAGGCATCGGATGGTGCAGCTGCACAGGAGCTGGGTGAGACAAATGTGACCGGCGCATCGGAGGGGGCAGACGTGTGCTGGATGACTCACAGGCCCATACGACAATTGCTGCGTCAACTGAGTACAGAGGTCATGTGTCCATGTCTGCTAGCACAGGGGACGTGCACTCTAGCTCCTCTGCAGCCACGCGGAGGCCAATGCCCGCCCTCCCAACTACTTCCACTGGTGCAACATGTGTCGGCACTAGGATGACGGTTAGAGTGTCTTTCACACCAGGCACAGCTGCCCCTGCGACCCCTGCTGCACTCAGTGCCGTGTCTGTTGGGCATGTGCGGCATCTGTGCGTGGGTCAGTCAGCCTCCCTCAATGACTTTATTGCCCATGGCAACACCATTCCGCAGTTGACATAGTTCATGGAGGGCCTACATTAGCGCGTGGGTGGGCTACACCAGTTTGTCCAATAGTTGTCCCCCAGTCAAGGTGGTCCTTGAACTGGGCCACTGTCAGGCTGACATACCTGACCTTCCCCCACCCCCGGACAGTGGCGCATCTGACAACAGCAGGGCACGAGTCCTGACAGAAGAGGTGGTGGCACGCAGACGTCATGACAGGTAGTGACGTCACGGAAGATGGCTTGCACCATCAGACTCATTGACTCCCCTCTGGGGCGAATGGAGCCACACATACACTATTTGGCCTCTCTGGGGAGAGATTGGAGCTGCTGCACACGCGCGTGCTCCCATGATGCAATCGCATCAGTGGGGTGGGCGAGGGGAGGCGATGAGTCTGATGGTGCAGGCCATCTTCCGTGACGTCACTACCTGTAATGACGTCTGCGTGCCACCACCTCTTCTGTCAGGACTTGTGCCCTGCTGCACACTGAGAATGTATTGCCTGCGAGATGTGACCAGGAGCAGGGTGCCATGGCCTCCCACCCACCAAGCTCCACTGCCATCCCATGCCCTGGGTAGCCTGTGCAGGTGGACGATGTAGGGGGTACACCTGAAGGCCAGGGGTGTACATGTCTCGGCACGGGCCTGGCTGACGCACAGCAGTATCCAGCATGTCCCCAGAGGGAGGGCCAACGTCCACACCTGATGCAGCATGGGTCGTGTGTCCGCCTGTTGTGCACACACTAGTCCACATTCATCCCCAGACAGCTGGTCTTTCCACATACCCAGAACAGTGGTAATGTACCCCGCAGGGTTCGTCCCCACACAGTCTGTATCGACACTGCATGTGTGCACCCACCCGTGCCACAGACCCACCTGTGCCAAGAGGCCCTCCCGCTTCACATGCCACGTGTGTGTATTCCACAGTTGTGCTTCTCTCTCAGGGGCGGACATCCAATGTCACTTGACTACATGGTGATCTCACGAGTCCCGTGTACTTCTCATACTCTCATCCTCTCTCATTCGTACTTGTCTACGATCAATAATACTCCAGAGTCAGATATTAGCTTTAAGGCATGTATTTAAGCTTACTTCCTCTGTGATGCAGGATGTGGACACTACTGGCAGCGTAATGCATGTGGAGGATATACTTAGCATGGTTACACATTCAAAAGGGGGTACAGGTAGATGTGATAAGTCGTTAATTGTGGAAATGAGGCTTCAGAGTTAAGAATGCCCTGCCCTTGCTATGCTACAGTACATTAGCTCATTACTGAGGTGGCCTAGGCTGTGACACAGACAGTATTGGTTTACCCTACCAGACAGCTTGACATCATGAGCACAGTACATCTAAGTCCCATGGTACAGGTTTACGACAATAGTGACTCCGACACACCTGCGTCAGAGGTGGCATCAGAGCATGAGCCTTCATGCATGCAGCATAGTTTCACATGTTGTTGCGATATGGTGGCTACTGTACATGACTCAATGCCCGGGGACATGTTGTGGGGTGTTGCATTTGTTGTCCATGCAAATGTCCTTGCACGGAAGTTCAGGAGAAGGTGTGATGACAGTTCTCAAGTTATTCAGCAGACAGATCAGCGTGCACTTACAGGTGCCTGTGTTCAGGTGCGCGGCATGCATATTGTGGCAATGTGGTTCGTGCAATGTTGGCCATGTGGTCACTGTACACAGGTCCCATTCCTCAGCCTCCCGTGTTCATGCAGGGACACGGGATGTGGTGATGGACAGGGTGCATGTCCCGGTAATGTCAGGTGTCATGGCGGTGGTGTTGATGGTCAGGTGTTTGTTTCCGTGTGCATGGTATAGTTGTTGCACAGCTGACTGGCCTCTGCGTGCGGACGGCAGGCATGGTTACGGTGTTGCACATGAATGTTCAATTGTGGGTATTGATTTGGGGACCCATGAATTGACAGGTTGTCAGGTATGCGATACCTTCCTGCAGTGCATCCCTCGCATTGGTGGTATTTGTGGTTGACATCCAGTGAAGCGGATGGTGGGTTGCAACGTGTTCCTCGTAGGTTGTCCCTTGTAGGATCCTGATGGGACATGTCGGGTGACATTCGATGAAACTGTGATCCAGCATACGTTGTGCGGAGGCACACTGGTTCCATTGCAGTGTGTGTCCTATTGCAGCCACAAACGCCATGCCCCCATACACTGAACAGTTCCTGTCGTGGGCGTCCAGGGGTGAGAACAGGTGTACCAGGTCCCCAATTGGACATGCCGGGTTGGAGAGACATAAATCCACAGGCCAGTGGTACGGGCACCTCTGACAGTAGAAAATGGGGATGACGCAGCTGAACATTTCAATGCGGTAAGTTACTCGATAACTTACATTCAGCATGGCCAGATTTGCACAGCCCACTGTCTGTATCAAGCTATTGCTGTACAGCTGCATCTGTCTGGCGTAGGTGTATAGTACTGGTGCCCCGTCCATTTTGCTGCTGGGTGCTGTGGTGGCGTGCTCTGGCTGCCTGGGCTGTCTGCTGAGTGCGACCTCGGACGGTGCTGTGTGTTCTTGAATGGATGTTAGGCGGCAGGATTTTGTGTATGGCTTGGGAGGCGGCCACAGGCCCTCATCCCACATGCTCCTATGAATGGTCAAGGCCAGTGGTGTCTGACTCCTTCCTGATTACTTGCATTTGAGCCACAAGGCGCAGTGGTATAATTGTATTTTGTGGTTTTATCTTTCTTTCATGTTCGGCGTTATCTGCCAGGGGATGGTTGACTCAGCATGGCTATGTTTGGGTTGTGGTTGTTCCAATGGCTCCGTTCTCCTGCAGGATATGTTGCAATGTGATTTGGCTGTGGGAATGGAAGGACATTCACTGCTATCTGCTCTCCCGTGTGTGGGTGGGTCACTTCGTTCCCGCTGTACATTGGAACTTGTGTGTGGGTGCCGTGATTGTGCACACCTATTCTCAGCCAGCAGGGTTTCTCTATTTTGGACATGGCATGGCTTGTTGTTGCGTGCAGGATGGTATAGATATTGTTTGTTGTGACTGGCGTGCCTTTTGCGGGCAATATCCATTGTTTGTGCAGTTCTGTCGCAGCTGCCGTGTGCTTCTCCATGCTTTGCACACAGGTGTGTGTCCTCTTCCGACGTCACTTTGCTCCCCTGTTCGGCACACTTGTGTGACTACGTTTTGGCAACTGTGAGTTGTCGGTTGTGGTCATGGTTGACGCAGGGGACCACGTGACTTGTGCCTTCAGGGTGGGGCTGGTGTGTGTGGTGTGTTGTTGTGACCCTGCGGTGTTTGCGTGCAGCCCATGCGTGGCGCTGTCGTTGGCCTCTGCGTTGTGCGCATGTGCGTCATCGCCGGGGCAATGCGGTGCCGTGCCGGGTACGTCACCTCCTGGTCCGGGGTATTGGGTGCCCAAGATGTTACGGGTTGATTATATTTTACAGGTGGGATATGTGTGGGTACAGTGTTGGATGTGTCCTGTCCCCACAAGGGTGTCTAGGGGGCCCATGTACAGTTTTTCCGCCCTTGCATTGTGTACGGTATTTGCATGCCCTTGTTGTGTGTCTGCCTACCTGCGTCGTCGTTGCGCGTTCACTCCTAGGTGCTGCATCAGGTACAGCATTGGGATGGCCTGGAGTGCAGGATTCATGTCGGAGTAGGCCGTGTTGGTGTTTCTGTGCTCGTCAATGTGGTTTCCGCCTCCTGTTCTCGTGCGGTGTCTCTTTGCCGATGTGGCTGTTTGGTTGTGTCATCGTAATTTGTACGCCGGGCGGTGCGTCATTTCGTCGGACGGTGTGCCTCCGTTGGCTGGCGCCACAACGTAAACGGGCACACTTTGATGGCGGGCGGCGTCGCAGGCTTGCGGGCGGTATTAGCCTGACTTTTCACATCCTAATTTGGCGGGAGTGCGGGCAGTTGCTGGCAAACGGTAACTAGCGGTTTTTACCTCCGTCGGCACGGCGGTGGTGTTTCTGCCCGCCATCGTAATGACCCCCTATATTCCCACAAACATAGCAGCCAACAATTAAAATGTAATAGAAATAAACAAAGTATAGCACAATTAACATATGAAATAATAAAAAACAAAATTTAATAAATGAATACTTTTTTAAAGATAACTTTCCTCATTCCTAACTAAACAACATATACCTAAAATATAACTTAAATATAACTTAACAAATATGATAAGTTCACAATTAACATAATTATCAATTTAATAATTAATAATTTAAATTAATTATTAATTAATTATAATTAATTTACTTCACACAATGTAGCCCTATAAACCCCACAACCACACCTAAAACATAACTTAAAAAATAAATTAATGACATAATTTACATGATTAATTATCAATGAAATAATTAATAATTAAAAATAAATTATGAATTAATTGAAATTAATTTCCTTCCCACTCTGTACCCCTACAAACCCCACAACCTGCACCTAAAACAATAAATTGATTACACAATTTACTTAATTAATTATCAATTAAATAAGTAATAATAATTACAAATGAATGATTAATTAATTATAATTAAATTCCCTCCCACCCAATACCCCTATAAAGCCCACAACCCACCACGTCACTGAAAATTACAATAAACAATTCAATTAAATTGAAAAAAACTACAAATTTACAAACTATAATAAAAACATTAACAATATTTATACAAACAATTTATAACATATACAATTAAAACATATACTAAAATACATAAAAATAAATAAAAAACGACATTCTTAACAACGATATTTTTGTAAACGATATTAACAATATAGGGCCTCATTACGATGTCAGGTGGGTAGCGGTCTGGAACGGCCCGATCATAGGTCAGCGGTTCCGACCTCACAATTTGGATGCAAAAACATACATTTTGCTATGGCAGCTAGTGCGGCGGGTGGAAAAGGCCTGCAGCACAAGCTGCCATGGCAAAATGGATGTTTGGAAACATCCCTACACTGTGTGGCAGGCACCTCACTGTGCCTACCACACGGTGCAGGGATGTTGCCAGGCCCCATAGCGGAGGGCCAGGGGGCAAGGGGGCCCTGCTAGGGCCCCCAAAGTCACTTTCCACCTGCCTTTTCATGGCGGGTGGACTGCCATGAAAGGGCAGGCGGAAAGTGCCATCATAATCCCGACTGCGGAGCCGAGCCTGGCTCCGCCATCATTAGAGGACTATGGTGCCTTCTGCCGCACCAATAGGCTCCTTGAGCCCATCAGAAGTGCATCGGGATCCCCCCACAGGTTTCACTCCGACCACCGTCATCCTAATACGGCGGTCAGACTAAAACCTATGATGTCGGGCAGAAAGCCTCGTAATTAGGACCATAGATATTTTTAACATCGATATTAAAAACAGATATTTTTGTAAATGATATTAACAACATAGATATTTTTGTAAATGATATTAACAACATAGATATTTTTGACATTGATATTACTTACCTTAGAAAATCGATATTCGTGTCAATGATATTCCTGCATCATGATATTTGTGGATCACGATATTAAAAACTTGATATTTCCGATCTCAATATTTTTTACTCGATATTTTGTCCGAACACCAGACTGAAAGGGTGTCAGGCAGAGACCAACCAGCAGGGTCCAGTCCAGGTCCAGTTGCCATTGGTCAGCTAGGCAGTTGCAGGCAAAGTCCTCTTGTATCCTGTTGCCTCCTTGTTGCTTTACCAAAAAGTCAGCCTTATGAGCCTTGGAGTCCTCCTCATTGTCTTGAGTACAAGAGAGAGCAGGACTAGTCCTTTCAGGGCTCTTCTCAGGTCGCAGATAGCAGGTTCAGTCCTCTTCTAATCTTCCACATGTCAAGGAGTGTTCTAAAGTGTGTGCCTGGAGGTACCACATTTATGTATGGCATGAGCTAGTGGGTGGTAATCACTACTGGGCATGACCTATTCAATGCAGTAAAAGTTCCTGGGGCCAACAGTCCCCAAGATGGTTGAAGTCTTCGGTCACACTGAACTTGGGCTCTGAGGTTAGGGGTGTTTGGGGAGCATACTATGGTAAACCTAGTGTCCTTTAACATCTAACACCAAAATTCAGTTTGAAGCAGCTATGGTACTACCAATAAACCTAAATACAGGCATCTGGTAAAACAAAGCAGGGTTTTTCAGCAACCAGACAGTGGATACACAAGATTTCTTTGGCATCCTGTTTCTCGCCGTTTGAAGTGCACCCCAAGTGTGATATGTAAAAATCTAGCAGACCTGCCAAGCAGGAGTTGACATTTAAGCAGGACTTAATACTCTAATGTCAAAAGGATGTTAACTGTGATTGGAGCCTACCTGGCTGGGGGCCCTGCCCAGGTGTCAGCTAACATTTACTTGTCACAGGGGAGGCCTCTATGAAATTAACGCAGTTCCTGTGCCCAAGCCCACCGGTCATTCTGCCAAGGGAATAACAACACCTTCCCATACCCAGGGCTTTGTTCTCTCCATTGGGGCAGTTTTCATACCTTTTCCAAGTGGGAGAAAAAATGCAACTGGGCCTCCAGAGGCTTTAGAGAGGGGAAAGCTAACTTTATAAAAGTACATTTTCCTTAATATTTATCAAAAACCTTACATCACCATTAAGTTGAATTTTTACTAACTATTAAACATTGTGGTTCAGCTATTTTTCTAGCTGTTTCCTAACCAAAATTAGCATTATTAAATGTAGTAATGTAACCCTCTGTTTTCCTAAGAAACAGTCAGCCTTGCTACAGTGTAAGTAGATATTAGGGCTTTATCACTGAAAGGACATTTGTAATATTATATTCTTACTTTTAAGTTTCATGCACCCTGCCTTATGGACAATGAGGCCTACTGAAGATGACTTACAAATATTTAAAAGGAAGGTTTTGACATGTCAAAAGGCGTTGTTTTGACATATCAAATTTGCAGTTTAAAACTGCAACAGCAAATTGTAGACCTCCAGCATGCTTGCATTGTCACTGAAGTGGATAACAAAATGGGTGCTACAGTCCACTAGTGACATTTAACTTACAGGCCCTGGGTACCTTTTGTACCATATACTAGGGAATTAGAGGTGTTAAACATGCCAATAAGGGGTATGCCAATTACACCAGGTGAAAAGGGGAGCACAGGCATTTTTTTCACTAGTTATCAGGGTAAAGTTCACAGAATTCCACAGCCAGCAAAAATATAAGGTCCATTAAAAGATGGAAAATTTGGGGTGACCCTGAAGAATAGTATGCAGAATACAGATACTTACATTTCTGCATGAACTGTATAATGTAATAAAAGCCATTACTGAGGAAGGTCATTGAGGTCCACATATAATATGCTTTAAAAAGCCACCTGCCGCCAATGTTTCCACTTGAATTATGTGTGGAAGGAGACCACTAGTGTTTTCTCACTCAGCATCCAAAGACCACTAGGTTCTCTCATCTTTTCAAATGCCCAAATACTGACTCAGCTACCTATGACTGCCACTGAAAAGAACGCCTAATCTCAGAGTGATATTGTTAATGACCACAGGCAGACCTACTGCTCTCTCTACCTTTTTTCCTGAGACTTAGGGGCTGATTTTGAGTTGGCGGTCCTTCAGACCGCCAAACTCGAGGTGGCATAGTTGGGACTGCCGCACTGGCGGTCCAACTGCCGCATAACGAGTGTGGTGGTCCCACCACCACAGGCCCACCGCATCCGCTGGGGATCATGGATCCTGCAGGAGTGGTGCAGCGGTGTGAAGCCCTAATATTCTGGCAGTGCGGCTGTGGCACCACCGAGCATATTAGGAGTTTGCTTAGTGTCACAGTTTTCAAGACGGTGAGCCTGCCATGAAAACTGTGGCAGTGAGGAAACAAACAGGGCCCTACAAGGCCCCCTGTTGCCTCAGGGCCAGGGGATGCATGCAGGGGGGCACATGTTGTGCCCCCCTGTATGCCTGCACCCCCTGTTCCCGCATTGCATGGACAACACAGTCCATGCCGTGCAGGAACAGGCTTTGGCGTTCCCATTGCGGTGCCTTTCTAAGGCTCACCACATGGGACCGCCAAAGTACCGCCCGCCAGACAAGGAGAAAACTCCTAATCTGGTGGGCGGCAGTAGAGTTTGGCAGAGTGGGGCGCTGGCGTAGCGGCCTGCTCCCACACCGCCAAACTCATAATCAGGCTCCTAGTAGCTACAGAGTGAGAGACTATACTGAACCTAAGTTCTCCCCTGCAGAATATATTTTTTTTAAAGAAAATTCTTTACGTTTTAAAAAAAATGTTTTACTATGGGCAAACCATTGAGTTTACAGTACTATGCAGCCGCTGCCTCAATGGGAAATTTGAGAATTTCGCTGGCAATGATTCAATTACAACCGCTCCAAGTTTGTGGGTTCTCCCAAATAAACATTTTTAAAAATTAGGTAAATTGTGCGTTTTAGAGAAGAACTCACCCATAAGGTTGGTCCAAATTACATGTTTTCTAAGACAAATATCAACTGGTTTTGGCGAGCCACAACTAAGAAGTATTTAAAAACTGTTCTAAACAGATCGTTTTAAAGTAGAAACCCTTTACCACATAGGTCCATCATCGATAGACTTCAAAGATATCTACCATGATTGGGGTCCACATTCGATAACCTTTAAAACTATTTATTGGAAAATTGTGCATTTTATGTAGCAATCACCTACCATATTAATCCAAAGTAGTTATGCTTGGGATTTACCCCAAGAAACATTTTGAAACCCCGACCACCTGGTCTGCTGAATCCTCCATCCCCACCCTCTGGGCATCAGCACCCAGAGCCACTAGCAGATGGTGAGTCAGCATGCCCTGCATCTGCACTTGATGACATGATATAAATACAAAAAGAAGAACTCAGAAACCCAGGGCCTCATTTACAAGAGGTCTGAGCTGCCGGAGCGTCACTTTTAAAGATGCTGCGGTGGCGCAGGACTCTCAATCATTTCTACGAGGCCACGGAAAGCCACCCTGCATGGCTTTTCATGGCCTTGTAGATATGGTGCAAGGCACCGCAGCTCAAGTCGCTGCATTGCCTCACACTGCCCCAGGGAGACTTGTGATGTGCGTTGTGGTGGTTGTTCCCACTCAAAGTCCATGGTTTTTGACACATTCCCAGATTTACAACAAAGCATAAATCTGGGAATGCATCAAAACCCTGCTCCTCCCCAGGGTGGTGTAAAGTTTATTTTTGTGAAGGAAGGTGTACCTTCCTCCACAAAAACAACCTGATTTCAATGCAGGCACTCTTGCACCATGGTGCAAGGGCATCTGCGTTGGTGATAGACAGCCATTTGTGCACCAGAACTGTCTAAGAGGACAGGAATGTGCCGTATCTTATAGATACAGAGCATTCCTGCATTTTCCTTTTGACACAGGGCTGTGCAGCAAAATGACATTCAGCGCTGCCCTTCATCAAATTGTAGTTAATGAGGTCCCCAGTCTCTCTTCCCAAGCACCCCTCAGCTACACCCTGAGGCTTCGGCAAGTAAATATAGTGTCTGCACTACAAACCCAAGCGCCGACCAGTAAACAAAGATTGCCACAACTTCCAGCAACCCTCAGCAGTGTTTCCGAATTTGAATGGTAGACTACTAACACTTTCCAGAAGGTTGCTCTAACCTTTAAGGGACAATACCAAAATGTCTCCGTATAGCGGTTACGCTGAAAAGGGGCGATTTCAGTTTAGCAGAGATGCTCTATTTTTGAATGGACAATACCAGAAGCATGGTTGCTATTCTATTTAGCAGTATATTACTGACAAACGTGACCAGTTTCAGTCAGGGGACCAGTGTTTGATGTGAAAGGGTCTGATCTCCCCTTCTGCACTCCAGAGCAAGGGTGTTGGATATAGTTATGGTGTACACTATTTAAACTCAATTCAAACATTGACATTTTCCTAACAGCGCCGTCATCTTGGACATGTACAAGCAGCTGATACTTTAAGCAGGGTTGGACTGCCTTTAGGGCAATCAGGCAGTGCCGGATGGTCTGGTCTGAAAGATTAGTGCCTGGGCTGATTTTTTAGCAGCTGTGGACCGGTTTTTTGGACATGTGGGCCGGTTTTTACTGTTGATTTCCCTGATATTACCATTTTTGGAACTATCTGCTTTGTTAATAAGGGCCACTTTTATTTTGTGTCCCAGTCTGACCCTGACTTTAAGTACTTCACATGGTCTGAAACAAACAGCTTCTGAAGGCTCCTTTCATAAATGCGAGCCTCCCTTCTGTACTACAATATACTCTACTCACCCTGGCAACCGAGGACATATTCAAAGGTTTGAACAGAGGCTTATAAGAAACCTGGGGTCACAAAAGAAGTTACTTCAGTCTACTAGCACCAACATTTCGGTGAAGATATAAAAGGTGTTTCTTGAGATAAGTTTCCAGTATAGGCAGCCAAGATGCCCAGCAGAGACTACTGAAGAAACTGAATCTGCCTCAACTAGAATGTAACAACTTTGCATGGCTAAAATAAAAACCTGAAGCACAACTACAAACAAGCATTTCCAATGCAATATGTCTCATATTTATGAGAGTTTAAGCTATTGGCATTGTAAATGATAATGCCTTTACATTAAGGGGCCGATTCCGATTCGGGCCGGAAAACATACCGACCGACTTGGTACGGGAATTTAGTCCGACCGACTCGGACCGGCGCCGTACAACCCAGGTAGTACGATGAAATGCATGTGAAATCCGACAGACTCGGACGGAATACAAAGTCGACCGGCCCGAGCCGGACGGAAACAAGCCATCCGGCCGGAAATCACGCCGAAACGAACCGACCGACACGCACCCGGATTGAACCCGAGCGAAACGCACCCGCGAACTCCGACCAGCGTAGTACGATGCTGTGCGTGCAAAACACGACCGACTCGCCCGGAGCACAAGCCGCACGACCGACACGCATACAAAACCCAGCCGAAGCAACCCAATACTCCGCGACCGACTACAGACGCCGCATATGAAACCTAGCTGACACACAGCGGGAGCGAGTCGGACAAGATCGCACCAGACAACTGCAGCGTCCTACTCGGACACAAGAACGACTCCTACATGCACCAAAAACACCAAGGATTTTTTTTTTAAAAAGGAGCCAAACAAGCAACCACAAAGCCAATAAATACAGGGAGGGAAAAAAATGGAACAAGGACACACCTCCAACTCCACCTACATAAAGGCCACAAATCCCTACCATGATCCTTTGCAAATTCCACTGACCTGCCAGCACAGAACACCATCACACAGCAACCCCAGACACACTCACAGCTCATACATCACACAAGCCACACACCATCACCCACACCTACAAATAGCACCCTCACACACACCCAGCTAAACCTACACTCACACACCCCACTTGCACACACACACACACACATCAATCACCACCACCACCCATCACCATGCCCCCAAAGAAGAACCATAAGTTCCTAGATAGTGAATTGGAAGTCCTGGTAGACGAGATCCTGAGGTAGAACCACAGTTGTTTGGTACATTGGTACAACAGACCCCCATGTCGCAGAAAACCAAGATGTGGGCGAGGATTGTCGACAGGGTGAACGCGCACAATCACCATGTTTGCGCACAAAGGAAGACATCCAGAACAGGTGGTATGATGTGCGCACGAGGGTCCGGGACCTACTCAAAAGGACTACCTCCTCAGCCAGCACACCGGCAGTGGCCCTCCTGCAAAACCAGTATACCTCAGGCCCTGGGAGGAGAAGGTGCGGGCCATCCTACCACCAGTGAGCGTATACGGACTAACAGACATCCCAGAGCCTGGTGAGTACACAACTAATATACACAACATGGTGTGACAACACACACACATCACAGCCAAGGGATAGGCAAACCATGCACCCTTAGCAAATACACAGCAACCAAAATATATACATCCCAAGATGTGAATGCTAGTCAGACAAACACAATACCTCCCATCTCATAGTGATATGTAACTGTGTCATGACATGTACAAACCTAACAACAAATACAGCAAGGCAGTGGCACAAATAGAACCAACAAACACTCCCAGATATTTAACCACCACTAGAACACCACCTCACAGGGAAGCTCAATGAAAGGAAGGAATTCTGTGTATGCTGGTGAAGTCAGTGTAGCCAATAGCATGATGGGAGAGGTAGTCACAGATATTGGTCACACCCACAATTGGCCCATCAACACCACTCTGAACCATGCTCACATCACAGGGAGTGGAAAACAACTGACAAGATGGCTGACACTGGGTACTGCTGTGGGGAGCACAAGGCCCTGATGGGAACTGGGCACCAACAAACAACAGGACCACACTGTCAGCCATCTTGCCATTGCTGTCACACTCACACAGTGAAGTCCACTCAAAAGGAAGGAAGTATGGGCATGCTGGGAAGGGGGGTGTAGGCAATAGCATGAAGGGAGTTGTAGACACCAATATTGCTCACCCTCACAATTGGCCCATCAACACCACTCTGAACCATGCTCACATCACAGGGAGTGGAAAACAACTGACAAGATGGCTGATACTGGGTACTGCTGGGGGGAGCACAAGGCCCTGCTGGGAACTGTGCAACAACCAACAGCAGGACACCACTGACTGACATCCTGAAAGACAACTTGCACTCCCTGCAATGGAAGCACGTTCCATGGTGGGATATCTGGCTGGGTGGGAAGGAGGACTCACAGCACTGACCATAGTTACAAGCACCTCCACTCACAAACCCCCTCAACACTAACTCCACATAACCCACCTGGGAGAATGCAATGCCTCACATCCTAACTGAAGATCCCACAAAGAATGACCACCCTGGGTTATGCTGTGTGAAGCACAGGGACACTCTTGGGACTTGTAGCCAAACAACTGCCAGGACAACACTCCCAGCCATCCTGTCAGCACAGGCACCCCACCCCACAGGGAAGCAGAGTCAAAAGGAAGGAAGGATGGGCATGCTGGGAAGGGGGGTGGAGGCAATAGCATGATTTGAGTGGTAGCCACAGATCAACATCTCACACCCACATGGCCCAGCAAGTTAGCACTGAAGCATGCACACCTCACAGGGAGTCAAAAGCCACTTCAAAGATGTCTGACACTGGCCACAGCTGTGGGGAGCACAAGGCCCTGCTGGGAACTGGGCACCAACAAACAACAGGACCACACTGCCAGCCATCTTGCCATTGCTGTCACACTCACACACAGTGAAGTCCACTCACAAGGAAGGAAGTATGGCAATGCTGGGAAGGGGGGTGTAGGCAATAGCATGATGGGAGTGGTAGTCACAGATATTGGTCAGCCTCACAATTGGCCCATCAACACCACCCTGAACCATGCTCACATCACAGGGAGTGGAAAAGGACTCACAAGATGGCTGACACTGGGTACTGCTGGGGGGAGCACAAGGCCCTGCTGGGAACTGTGCAACAACCAACAGCAGGACACCACCGACTGACATCCTGAAAGACAACTTGCACTCCCTGCAATGGAAGCACGCTTCATGGTGGGATAACTGGGCTGGGGGAGAAGGAGGCCCAGATGGCAAGCAAATACCACCAATGCTGGTCATGCACACACCTCAACATTCACATTGACATGCCACAGGTTGGCAGGACAATGTGCTACACCAATATCACTCTCTGACTGTCACAATTTAGGAGAATGCAATGTCCAGGCCCACATCCAGAGGTACAGTCACAACTGTCAGGTGTTTGAACAATTGATGCCAGTAGAAACATAACATACAATCTGTGTCTCTCCCCAAAACAGGTGATGATGGGGACACAGCAGCAGACGAGGAGGAGTCCCTGTCCCAGGCT